>CAWUFW010008718.1:0-606225 GCA_963921515.1 Calotriton arnoldi | reverse complement strand
GTCAAAGCTAGAAATCTAGAGCCCAGCTTCTGGGACAACATTTCCCTGGTAATCAAATTAGATATAATAATAAAATCACCCAAGTATTCAAAACCCGCCTCCTTCCATAATTCCAATAGAAGCCCAGGTTAGATGTCCTGCACATCTAACCTGGGCTTCTATTGAATTCCATAACGCATATTAGCAAGCCCATTATCGCCGTTTTAGCGGCAGTTTCCTGCCGCTAAAACGGCGATAATTTTAACGTGGGTCTTGCTAATATGCCCCTAAGTGTTCAAAAATCTTTAAAACTTCAACCGGAACACCGTCGTTACCTGGGGCTTTCGCATTAGCTATAGATTTCAATACATTGCTGACTTCCTCTTGTAAAATAGGTCTAACAAGAGAATCCTGCAAAGTCTTAGAAATAGAGGGCATTTCTAAAGGTGCAAGATCTAGCAGCAGCTAAAGATAAACTCAGGCAATTTTTTTTATCTCCTGGTAATTAAGGGGAGCAAGGCGTATAAACAAAAGCTTTATGAAAAGAGCCAAAATATAGGATGCTACTTGGCTTGGCTCACAAAAACTCAGAATAGTCAGAATACAGTCGCTCAGATTAGAAATCGGATCTTGGACACAATTGTAGATTCTAAAGAGGAAATTGCAGGGGTTTTTTTACAGCATTTTAGAACGATTTATGAGGAGACGCAGGTAATTACTCAAGAATCACTCTTACACTAATGAGGGCAAATATTTAGCATTTATGACCCTCAGCAGTGGCAAAAGGACAGGGCCTGTCAAGGTGTCGGCCCCCTCATTCAGTGCAAATGCCAGCCCCTTGGCCTTATTTTGAACCAAATCCATATACAGTTTGCCTGCTCCTGAAGTTTGGAATTCATCCCCAATATATTTGTAAAAGCTAACGCTAGTAACTGTGTGTAGCCCTAATTTCCATATCCAAGATTGCTTCTTGCTGATCTGAGAGAATGTTACAACTTTGGTTTTTATACAGAATTATTTCCAACCCAGTGCTCTTGCAGCAGGAGTCTAAGTTGCTTAAGGAGCACTGAAGGTCAGTCCCCGAGTAGTATAACAGCACAGTATCATCTGCACACTGCAGAATATAAAGTTTTGGGGGGCAGGTGCTTGATTTTTCAGGGCTGGTGCCATATCAGCAATAAATAGATTTTGTTTTCTAAAAATTGCATTAACAAAAGGTTTTCTTTGCAGAGATCTCCATCTTTCCTGCTTTCGGGAACAGGCCTAGTTGTAATCAAAACAATTTACAACCGTTTTTGCTTTTTTCTAAATGGTAATCGTTTTTCTGTCCTTCAAGAACAGGCATAGTTCTAATTTAAAGTATTTTAACCACAGTTTATGCATTTGTCTTCGTGGTAAATGTTTTTCAATCATTTGTGCTTTCCACTTAATGGCAGTTCATGGTGGAAGCAGGTGTAAAGCCTATGGATGAATCCAGAAAACTATGCAGTGGTGAAAGTAGTCAAAGTTTAGAATTCAGGAAAGGGGTAATTTGTATAGATTATGAATGTTTTGCCCCCAAAAATCTAATCATTGTAATAAAAAATATTGAAAATAAATAAGAAAAAATGGAAATAGGTGACAACGTTTTCATCTCAAATGTTTGCCTCCATGGCTGATTTACAAAAGTAATATGTTGTTGCATCTGACAGACTCTTCTGGTTGCAGGGATACAGAGGGGCAGATCTATAATTATTTCACGCAGCACAGCAAGCCACCTTGCTTTGCGTGAAAGGGCAGGAATGCGCTGTTTTGAACATGATGCGATGCACTCCAGTCCGTTTCTTGTGCTGGTGCACAATGTGCTGCCTAGCGTCAATGATGGCACCCTTGTGCCGTGGTGCAAGGGTGCCTGCGTTAAAGAAACAATTCCCTGAGGCATTTTTCTCTTTCTATGTGTGCTGTACACACAGGAATGTATAACACTTTTCAGCAGCACCGTGGGCCAAGGCCGCACGGGTAAAACCAATGTCAAAATGGAGTATTCGTTTGATAATGAAGCAAACAATTAAAACAACACCACTGCGTGAAGCAACTATTAGTAGGCTGTTCTCATGCAGCACACTCTCCAACACTCACACAACACTGTAACGTGGTGCAAAGGATATTGGCAAGCCAATCGAAGGAGATTAGTACACACGCACATTCGGCACCGTAACGTGGTGCAAATGATATCTGGCAGGTCAGTTGATAATATGAATGCGGACGTCGTAGCACAATCCCTCCAGCACAATCCCTCCCACACTTCTCAGTTACCCACACACTACTATGCCCACAGGTTAGAGTCAAAAGCCCCAACCCCTTACTATATTGGTTTAAGGTCGGTGTCACACTTAGTCAGGGGCCCAGGGGAGAAGGCTGGAGTATCTATCAGGGCAACCAGGCAACAGTCGACAAATGGGGGGTGGGCCACCACTCAGGAAGTTCACCCACTTTATGCGGAGCAGAAATGGGCTAGAGGCTGACCCAGTTGAATCAAGAGGTCCCCCAATTCGCCTTCCAGCACCATCTCAATTCTGAGAAGCACATGGGGTCACGCAGTCTCTCGACCCACTTCCGATCGATCTTGGAAGTGTTCCTCAGCCCAGTCACCTACTCTCACCACCCAGGCCCAATCCGGGCGATACTACCTGGCAACACAAAATCGTTGGGCCAGGTGAGGAGAGGGCAATTAATTCACTGCACTGAGGGCAGGATGGAACACTTGGTAAACAAGGGATGCAGCTGTCCCCGCACCCCACGGGAAGTGATAAACCACGTCTGGTGCACGTTGATCCAAGACGCACCAGACATTCCAGTTACAATGAACCAAAAGTTAGATTTGGCGTACCTCCCTGGAAATGAGGCACAACATCTGGTACGCGATGATCTGAGTCGCACCAGACAATCCAGTCCAAATCAACCCACGGTCGGGTTTGCTGTACCTCCCTGGAAATGAGGCACAACATCTGGTGCGCTACGATACGGTTCGCACCAGACAATCCAGTTACAGTCAACCCACAGTCGCGCTCGCCGTACCTCCTTGGAATGAGGCACAATGTCTGATGCGGAATGATACGAGCTGCACCAGACAAATTGGTTACATTCAACCCACAGTCGGGTTCACCGTACCTCCCTGGAATGAGTCCCTGGAATGAGGCACAATGTCTGGTGTGCAATGATATGAGTGACACCAGACAATCTGGTCCCACACACACAGTTGCAAGTTCAGAAGTACCACACAAGGTAGAATGAGGCCCTACTATGGATGAGCCCTCTTTCTAAGGGTCGCAACCTGTGAAACGGACACCGCACGCAATGAGCATGCAGTCAGCATGTCACACGTGAGAGATGCGTCAGGGGCAACGGAGTGGGCCACTCTGGGTCCCGCAACTGGTGAATCCGCTCACCACAAATGATACGCTTATGTATGCTGAGGCCCCACGATGCAGGAGCAACACTAACTTAGATGCAGGCATGGTTTAGGGGCTCTGCAAAAGGCAATCCAGTCTCCAGACACAATACTTAGCTCCACGCTCACACCACGCTGCAGTCAAGGTCCAGCAGATGAAGTAGACGCATGAGAGGGCATCCCTCTCCACGTGAAACACGTAGACGGTGTAGATCTCTCATGGGAGGTCGTTGATGTCCTTGAGACCTCCACCTAGAACAGGGGGCAAGCCAATAAGCTCTTGTAGAGCACACTTCAGAGTGCCACACAGCAACAGGTAGTTGGCTCAGGCCAGCCACTATTTAGGCAGGGTGCATGGTCCCTTTTAATGGCAGTCTCCTCCTTGTGCACAACAGATTCCTCTGGCAGTATGCACCACGCAGTCCAGGATGTCTGCTTCCGAGTCCTCACAATTGTCTCAATGTCCTGCTGAAGTATGGCACCAGTAATTATACTGGAGTGTACCATTGAAGTTGGGAGTGGTTTAGGGGGTTCCCGTTTGAACCACAGATGTCCCCCCTAAAATTAATTCATGTCTGCCATGAGACCTTGGAAAGCAGATCTTAATGTTTAGTGGGGTCATGATCTGGCTATGCAGAGGCCAAGTTTTAAAACCTCTTCCCCCAATCTATCCAGCCAAGTCCTCAAATGGCAGAGGTCTGTCGTTCCAGTTACATGCCCAATGTTTTATGGATGTCTCTGGGGAATGCACAGATGTGCTCCCCCAGCCTGCAGTGTGGTCTGCAGTCAAACTAAAAGGCACACAAAAGAGTTTAGCACAAAGAAATGCCCACCTTCTAGAAGTGGCATTTCAAAGCTATTATTGACAAATTCGCCTTTACCACAAGGGAGGATTTGTCATTGTGAATCCAATGATAGTAAAGAACATGAGGCTGTTCCACTGTAAGACACCACTGCAGCTTAAAATAATCTCAGACATTCCCCTATGTTGACCATTGGGGAGAGCAAACCTCATAGGTAGTGAAAACACACATGGGGGTTATTCACTACCTGGGCGGGGAACACACATGTGTGCCTGCCCTGTCTTTCACCTATCAGTGCTCCACCCACCAGGGCTCATCCTAATTGTGCTCTACAGTTAGTGAAAGGCACCCTCAGCATTGGCCAATGATTTAGAAAGGCCAACCTGAGCACAAGTGCAGATGCGCACACACAGACCTGCAATGGCAGGCTTGAGACATGTTTGAAAGGCTGTTCTTGTGGGTGGCACAATCAGTGCTGCAGCCCACTAGTAGCCGGTGCAGTATCTGCCCTGGATTTGTGGTATACCTCTTTCCTGGGGACTCACAGGTAGAGCACCTAAACCAATCAGGTAAGCGCCACTTCCTAGCATGTGTAGAAAGGGCGCATTCACTTTCACACTGTGTTATAGTGGGAAAGTCCCCAGAGTCCTATGGCCACAAAAAGAGAATAATCTAAAATCATGAGGAAAAAGCAAAATGTTTAGGGAAACACTACTGCAAAGATTATCAGGTCTAACACACCTCACCTGGGAAGGCGAGCAATTTGATGCATTCCCAGGTCTACCAGTAATGGTAAATCTAATAATGTGTCAAAATCTATGGGTGGATGCATGGGAACACTCAGGTTCCACCCATGGAATACCTCCCTGGGGGCAGAATAATGCAACACAGTGATTTGCGCTGCGTTGCGTTACTCTAGATTTATCCAGCCATGTAGGTCAGGCAAGGTGGCCTTGTGTGGCTGGATAAATCTGACCTAGTAGTTATGTTGCCCTTGCGCCCCCTTAAGTGGCATAAAGGTGACACAACTCAATGATAAATCTGCCCCATAGTGTTTGTTGGTTGTCTAAAATGCTCAATACCAGAGCCAACAACTGAGCTACAGCTCGTAATGATTGTTCATTGTGTACCAATCACACATCAATTCATATGATAAAGTCTAATGAATGAAAATGAGAATGAAGGGGACCTATGCATTTTTTAAATGTGCTCAAGGTACTAAGTTTAGAAATAATGGTTATTTGAATATTGATCTATTTTGTGATGTGAGTATCTTCAGTTTTTTATTGTGGGCTCGGCCACCATCCATGGGAACCTACTAAACAAAGGCTTTTATGAAAACTACACACCAAAGGAAGTCCAGGGTGGTATGACTTTTGTGGATCCCACTAGATAAACCCCTAAATCAGCCCCCAGGGAGGCAGAAAGACTATTGGGCTCTTTATTGGTGGGGGTCTGGCTCGATCTCTGAGTGGACCATTCCCCATCCATATACTTTTTTGTTTAAAAAAACCCTGGTGTGTACTGGACTTTACGGCCCACCCCTGGGTGGTCAGTTTTGAGTTCAAACAATTGTTTGGTTCTTTAGGGGTGGACATAAGGCCCGATGACTATATATAGATATATATATATTTTAAATCATCCCTATTGTCTAGTGGACTTCCTGTCTTCCCGGGTGTCAGATTTTGGGTAAGCAATCCAATCAACCACCTCAGAGGGGCAGAAAGACTGCGATACCCTTTAGTGGCTGGGGCATGGCCCGATGTTTGGGAGGTCCACCCATCTAATTTTTTAACAAACAAATTCTCTAATGTCTAGTGTATGCACATAAGTATGCATCATTTTTATAGCACAAATTTAGGCCAATGTACCAGAGCGCTAACCAGGATCAAACAAAATCATAAAGGCGACAAGTGATAGGAAAGGTAGCTGGTTTGTGGACGGTTAACGCATTGTGATGTAGTGTTCTTTAAAGAGTTGTGTCTTCAACTCTTTCCTAAATTGGAGCAGTGCTGCAGCAGTCCTAATTGATACAGGGATGTTGTTCCAGATCCTTGCAGGCTTGCTG
Source organism: Calotriton arnoldi (assembly GCA_963921515.1). Classification (NCBI taxonomy): domain Eukaryota; kingdom Metazoa; phylum Chordata; class Amphibia; order Caudata; family Salamandridae; genus Calotriton; species Calotriton arnoldi. Next base: position 599,945 of record CAWUFW010008718.1, on the reverse strand, counting down.
CCTGTCTTTCTTTTTTTTTACACTGCAGTCTGATGGTGTCCTGGTCCAGTGGACTTTCTGCCCACCTCCACCCCTCCCGAGGGAAAATTGGTGCTAAGGCCCATAGTCTGCCCCCCGACGGGTTATTTGAGATTGGGGCACAACCTGATGCCAGGACAGGAGTCCCCCATCAATTTTGTTTTAAAATGATTCCCCATCATCTAGTGGGTTTCTGCCCCCCTGGGAGGGCAGATTAGTGTACGCCCCCCCAATCCATACGCCTCAGGGGCGTAGAGGGACTGCGGTGCCCTTTAGGGTGTGGGGTCAAAGCCCTTTGTGATGATGGGCAGCGCTCATCCCATTGAATTTTTAATAAATATTTTCTGGGGCCTCAGTGGGCTTTATGTCCACCTGGGGGGTGCAAATTGGGGTTAACACTCTAATTGTCAACCTCATAAAGGGAGCTATTTATTTTTTAGGAGAGGAGCACCCACAGACAAAATCCCTGGTTTCTAGTGGCTGGATCCCTGCTTGGTGGTCACCCTTCTGAGGCTATTGCCAAGCTGGCATCCTCTATGAAGAGGTAGCTCTGAAAAGAAGACACTGTTCCCTGTCTAGCTGCATTCTCTGGTATTGATAGATTCTCAGGCTTAGATATGCCCACTGATTGAAGTGAAAGCAGTGGGTGCTTATTGGCCTTTACTTTCAATCAATCAGGGAATTGTAAGCGCGCTACTCACCCGTGAGGGTCTCAAGGCGCTGAGGGGGGGGTCCGCAGATCTGTTTAGCCGAAGAGCCAGGTCTTGAGGGTCTTCCTGAAGGTGTTCAGGGAGGGGGCGTGTCTGATGTCTGCCGGTAGCTCGTTCCAGGTCTTGGCTGCAATGTGAGAGAAGGATCTTCCGCCTGCTCTGGCTCTGTGGATGCGCGGGGTTTCGGCCAGTGCGAGGTTGGAAGATCGGAGGTTTCTTTTGGGTACGTGGAAGTTGATTCTGTCGTTGAGGTATTTGGGTCCATTGTTATGTAGGCATTTGTAGGCGTGAGTGAGGATTTTGAAAGTGACTCTTTTCTCCACGGGGAGCCAGTGGAGACTTCGTAGGTGTTGGCTGATGTGTTCGTGTTGGGGGATGCCGAGGACGAGTCTGGCGGCTGTGTTCTGTACCATCTGGAGTTTGCGGAGTAGGGACTTGACTTGTAGGGGCTGATTGGCTGGACGCAACCTGTATAGAAAGTTGTGGCCACCATTTTATCTATTGGGAACGGTTCCTGCAGCTGAAAATCTGTGTAAAAGCCCACATAAGGGGTCAGGGTAGAGATATTCTGACCCCATGATTGAGAAGTGGAGGTGTTAGTGACAGAATTTATACGTCCAAAATTGATTTTTTTAGTAGCGCTCAATAAACGCGACGACGCTGCGACTGCCAATGCTGCTCCCGGTTTACCATTGCGGGGACATCGAGACTATCAAAGTTGTCGCGAATATTCGTGAAAATATTAAAAAATATATGTCAATGAATCATTAGTATACATTGTTATAGAGATATTGATAAATGTTTTTATAGAGTTATTTATATAGTGAGTTATCTACTGTGATGGTTAGAATTAATTATATAGTTATCATTTTTTTAATGTGGTGGTAGCTATTTATTTCCTGATTTTGCTTTCTGCATTCGCGACATAACCACGGGGATCGTGATGATCAACGTCATCGCGATCTCCGGTCTCACACGAAAATGGAAAATAGGTTTTAGAGATGGTTGTTCTAGAAATACACTAGAAAAACATGAGTTTGAAGTGTACAATATTAAACCTCTAGTGTGTAAAATACTGTAATGTGTGTGCATATATGTGTTTTCACTTTATGGAAAAGGCGCGATCGTCGCGGTTAACGACGTCATTGTGACGTCCCGAATAAATGCAAAATGGAAAATAGGTCTGAAAGATGGTTTGTAAGGAAACTTAGTACAAAAATATGAGTTTAAACATGCTTTGAAAGAAGTATGTATGTAGTAATATGTGTGGTGCAATGTTCTGAATGGATTTTTTTACATATTATTTTTGGATGTTCTGGTGGTCATTGAATGTTTGCTTTTCTTTTCCATTTTCACGACATATCCATGGGGATCGCAACGTTGTTGCGAAGATTATCCAAAAAAAACCTTTAGAAAAAAACTTCACAATATTTCTGGTACTAGGGCAGCTCCGACAAGAGCTGTTGCATTGGTTGTGTGTATATGGCTGCTACACATGAGACCGGATGCAGAGTTTCAGGTTACTTAGAAACACCCTGTTGCCTTCATCTGTAAAGTGCACTCCATCATTTCAATAAATTCCATATGTCAAAATGCAGATTGTTGTTATAGGTGCAGCCCATGTGATGGTCTCTGAGGAATGCAGAAACAGCTTTCTTATCATGTTTCCTGGCTTTGTCAATCTGTGGACAGAATTTATTTGACCACTTTCATTTCTGTCTTTGGCATATATTAGAGTACACCAAGACAGTGTGATGGTAAAGCAACATCAGTTTTGCAAAGGTTTCTTTCATTAGGTGGCATTCTTCTAATTTGATCATAGAAAGAAAAGTTAAAGCAATATTCTACTAAATATTTAGAGTTGAACTTTATTTAAAAATGTCTTTAAGTGCATTTTTTAGTATGTGAAATACATTTACTGATGACAGTATCTCTACTGTAAATGCAACAATGTTGTGCCAACTTACAAAATTGTTAAAAATAAGACCAGTTATTAAAAATTATTATTATTATGTGATCCAGCGTCGATCACTTCTTACCCCATAGCTTCAGTGTCGTTGCTTAGCTACTTGTAGCAGATATCCATGCGAGAATGCAGCACACATTAGTAAATATTGGTTTGCATCAAAATACATGGGTGGATAACATGGGACTGTCCAAGCTCCAACCATGTAACACCTCCCCCGTGCAAGGTAACATAAGTCAGCACTATGCACTGTGTTTCATTACGTTTGCAATAAAGTCCAACACAAAGCTTTGCAAATATTGATTTGTGTGACTTGATAAATCCTACAGAAGTGGCACAACCCCAACACAAAATCTTAGTAAATCCAGCCCTATGTTTTTATCATGTGCCACATATTGTCCACTATACAGATTTATTAGCTAGCTCATCGTAAAGTTATTGTAAGAGCATTTTCTTTGTTGGTCCCATCATCCTATTTTCTACAGGTTTTGCTGGTCCCAAAACTTTGCTTTTCATTCAATATAATTGCCCTGTTCTTCACATTCATAAGGTTACACTAAGCACACCAGGATGTTTATTTCATTCATACTCTGCGGTACTACTATGTCCAACTTACTTATCTAAAGTATTTGAAAATATGTTTCTGTCTTCCCTCACATAAGGACTTCTACTCTCTTTATAATTTGAAATCTAATTTATGAAATTGAAGCGTGTTTTTCTTTTAAGTATCTTGTCACCAGTAACCCATCCGTCAAACTCTAAAAAAGAATTTTTGTCTTTTTTATGGAGCTCAAAATCCTTCAGTGGGGCAAGCCTGAAGAAGTATTTGATGAACATCTCTAAATAGTCTGACACCCTTGGTGCTAGGTCCCGTTGATGCACCAGAGGTCTTGGAAGTCTAAAACATGTCTGAGTCCCAACTTTTCAGACTTTCTGGAGCAATTCATCTTGCAATGTTCTAAGGCTTCCAGAATCTCAGAGATAGCACTTAGGGGCCAAGAATCACTCCAGCAGAGGCCACCAGCAAGGTGCAGTCCAGTCCTGTTGTTACTGGTCAACTGCAAACTCTTGCAGCTTGCTGAGTCCCTGTAGCCACACAGGAGGTCAGCCAATGCTTGGAGTCCACTTCTCAGTCCAGGGTACAAAGGGGGACAGGTACAGCCCCTCAGATCTCCATACAGGTCACAGACAGCAGGTCCAGTCCTCTTCCCTTTTTTCCTCAGGTCCAGATGTGTTCTGATGATGGTGAGTGTAAATCCTGGATACTCCCTAACCAATAAGAAAGATGTTCTCAGGATGAACTCTTGCCACCTTTCCAGCACTTCCTGTTTACCTTACTCCAAACTATGGCATAGTGCATGTGTCTGAGCCCAATCCATTACGGCAGCACTTTTATGCATTTGGAGGCTACTGTTGTGCCAGCCATTGGGGTGGATTGGGAAATGAGCAGTCCCTCCTCCTCAACATCAAACTGATTCTGGGACCAGCTTGCCTCAAACTGGAATGGTGTAGAGCTGGCTATTTATGGCACAGGGAACAACGGATTCCATTCACCAGGTATTCCTTTGCACTTAACTGTGAATGGGCAGACCCCATTATGCTCCCTTTTCACGTTAATGAAGTTCCAAAATACTCCCCAGTTGTTATTCCTGATGGGAATCACATACCACTCATACCCAGGTCTTCCTGCCATTGTTTAAGCTATGGGAGCAGTTTTCACAACTCATTAAAAGAAAGCTCTGACAAGGCCCAGCTGCTGGCATGCTAATGGTAATTAGCCTACTGGAGGTACAGGAAGACAAATGTAACTTTTTAAATGTTACTTTTGCTAAATATTTATTACAAATCGACTTCATCAGTGAATTGGGTTTTTAATCAATACTGACAATAGTGGTTAAATCATTCTTGTAGCTGGTCCCAAACCAAAGATAGCAGAATTATGGTTTTACATAAACTTTAGTTTTCCTAAACGGAGCAGCTAAATCTTTGCACCCTGAAAATGTGTTGCGGGGCTAGTAATTGCAGGTATATGCTGTTAGAAATGGGGGTATCTAATTGGCAGAGGTATGCACCTTTGCCCAAGTAGGGACCCTTGCTTCTAGTCAGGGTAAGGGGGATACACACTTAGGATAACCTCTGCTCACCCCCTTGGTAGCTTGGCACAAGCAGACAGGCTTATCCCAAAGGCAATGTTTAAAGTATTTGTACTTAAAACACACAGTAACACAGTGAAAACACCACAAATGGACACCACACCAGTTTATAAGAATAAAGTATCTTTATCTAAACCAAACAAGACCAAAATGACAAAAATCCAACATACATGTATTAAAATATGACTTTTAGAACAGTTATTTCAAAAATAGCACTTGTAGAAACAAATAGCTCCACCTGGGGCTGTTACGACTTCGTGACAGGCATACATCCGAAGTATGGCGCTGATTGCGAGGTGCGCAGCATCGGACATGGAGTCACATGGAGCCCCAAACAACAGTACCTTGAAAACGAAGTCTATGGATGATGCGTGGCGTCGTGGAAGTGAGGCATCGGTGCCCAGGTCGAGACCGTTTCCCTGGTTACCACGGGGGAGGCAAGGCACAGTGTCCGCAAGGAGGCGATGCATTGAGTTCAGGACTGGGGAAGTTAGGCAGTGTCGACGGTGAGGAGTCGGTTCCAGTGAGGCGATTCGAAGATGAAGAGTTTGTGAAGTCACCCTTGTTGGTTATCGGCTCTGTGATAACAGGATGCAGGAATGGCGGTGGCGGCGTTGGTGCATGAGCTGGCTTCAGGAAGGACGATAACTGCAGGCGTCAGCAGGCATCGAAGGGCGTCGGAGTTGTGGTGCAGGTGGGGCGGTGCGTCGTGTACTTCACGAGCAGTGCCTCTGGCCTCATTGCAGGTCGTGGCATCACATTGGCGTCGCTGACAGCGTCGGAGATGGTTTTCTTGTGTTGCTGCACCAACCACACAATTCTCAGGTCCCAGGAACTCGAATGCAGGAGTCCACAGGAGGGTTCAGGTGTTGGTCAGTAAGTTTCAGCTGAAGTCTTTGTGTTCCTGAGATTTTAGAACAGGAGGCCAGCACACACAAGCCTCTTCTTCAAGCAAGTTCACAGCAATGCTCCAGTCATTGTCCTCTCCTTGACAGAAGCAGCAAATGCAGGCCAACCCAGCAAAGCACACACAGGGGCAGTAATCCTTCTTAGAGCACTCCTGCTCTTCTCTTTGGCAGAGGTTCCTCTTAAGTCCAGAAGTGATCTAATTCTCTGGGGGTTAAGTTCCAATACTTATACCCCATGTTCTCTTTGTTCTCTTTGTGGCAAGGGTCTCTGAACCCAGTCCAAAACCAGTTCTGTCATCTCTGGTGCAGCATGACCACAGGAGGTGGAGACATCATTGTGCAAAGTAGACATAGCCTATTCAGGTGCAAGTGAAACTTCTCCGACCTCTCTAAATGCAGACCAGGCCTATTCAGCGCAACTATTAGTCACCCAGGAAAGGCAGGACACACCTCATCTCCCCTTGTGGCTGTCTACAGTGAATGCACATCCCCAGCCCCTTTCACTCCAAAACCAGACAGCCAATACACAAACAGCAGAGGCACACAGAATGGTTAAATAAGAAACTGTCTACTTCCTTAAAAGTGGCATTTTCAAACACACAATTCAAAAACCATCTCCCTAAAAAGATGTGTTATTAAATTCTGAGTTCAGAGAGCCTAAACTACATTTCTCTATCTTGTCCCACTGTACTTGTACACTTGTAAGATGTTACAAAGCAAATCCCATGTTAGCCTATGGGTCAGATAGCCTTTCAATAGTAAAAAACGAAATTGGCAGTATTTCCCTATCAGGACATGTTACACACACCAGTGCTTGTCCTACCGTTAACATACACTGCACCCTGACCATGGGGGTACCTTGGGCCTACCTGAGGGGTGCCATACATGTAAAAAAAGGGAGGATTAGGGCCTGGCTAGTGGGTGCACTTGCCAGGGCAACATGGCAGTTTACAACGGTGCACGCAGACCCTACAGTGGCAGGTCTGGGAACATATACAGGGCTACTCCTGTGGGTGGCACAACCAGTGCTGCAAGCCCACTAGTAACATTTGATTTACATGCCCTGGCCCACTCAGTGCACTTTACTGATATGCCAATCATGGATAACTAATTATAATCATAATTTACACAGAGAGCATATGCACTTTAGCACTGGTTAGCAGTAGTAAAGTGCCCAGAGTCCTACAGCCAACAAACACAGGTCAGGAAAAATAGGGGTAAGAAGAAAAATGTTTGGTTGAGAACCCTGTAAAAAAGGCCATTTCTAACAAATGCCAACACTAAATTATTTAATGAACTACTTTTATATACTAGGCACCCTACCTTGCGGGCTGGAAAGCCTGTTTACAGTTGACTTATTTAATATTAAAAAGTAACAGATGTTTTTTGTCAAAAGAGGTTATTTTGTTATTTTGACGGGTTCGCCTGTAGGTTTAAAAGCTGCAGCAGTCATACTGCACAGGTAGGCATGAAACCATATTTTGTTTGTGACCCTCATGGCTGGTTCAACAGGAGGCATGTAACTTTTCCATGCCATTGGTGTAATTTCCTGCACTATGTTTACAATGGTCTTAGTGGAAAGTTAAATATATCAATTATGGATAAGACATTTTCACCATATTTTCGCGGTCAGTGTACCTGTGCAGGGGATTGAAAGTAGTACCTCAGTGTGCAGAGTTTAAAAAAAAAAAAAAAGCAGCAATACCAGTCAGCAAGAAATTGGCGTGATCATGCAAAAAGAGGCATTCTCCCACAAAACAGGAAGTCAAAATGTACATATTCGTTTTGGACAGAATTGACTATAATAAATCAGATAATAAGGATGCTGAAGTGTGAACACAGCCAGTCAGGTTGCACAGCTCGCCACACTGCTTACTGATTGACCAACCAATCTTAAAATTCCCTATAGGACCTCCATAGACACAAGTGTATGTGAGAGGGATCCTCTTACCCTAATGCAATGATCTCAGGAACATACCCTACAAAGGAAAAAAACATAGCCCTTGTTTTAATTCAGAGCTGACCCTGTGTTAAGAACCAATGAGGCAAATAGTTGTTTTCTACTGCATGACCTCATCTCTAAGTCAGCAATTCTTAAATCTTTAAATTCTAGGGACCCCCACTAAATTATTACTGGAGTCTGAGGATATCCACTGAGTCATTATTGCAAGCCAGGGATCTCCGGCCTAAGCAATTTACATGATTTGAACCTCAAAACAATACACAAAAATTTTAAAGCACATGTTCAAATATTGAACTTTTTTTTTAATTCACAATCAAAAATAGAAAAAGTTTTCACATTTTTAATCTGCTTCTTTATTTGTATATACTTTGTTCATTTTAATTTATTATTTTTAATATTATTTAATTGTGTAAAACAGTTGCGGACCCCCTGAGTAAGCCTCACGGACCCCCAGGGTCCTCTGACCACAGGTTAAGAACCACTGCTCTAAGTCAAAGGCACGAGGAGACAATGGAATATGCTAAGCGGCCATATCAATGCCATTTTAATGCCACATGAATGTGTAACACTTCTGAAATACTAACCACTGTGTTGCCATGTGCAACTTTCACCATGGATGATACACCTCTTCATCTTCCAATGAATTCCGAGGCACTCTACAGTAATTGCTAGCAACGCAGTAACGCTAGTAATGCAGAGGCGATGGTCCATTTAAAAACGTAGATTAATTCTAAGCGGTAAGTTACAACAAGCAGGGCAGCCAAGGGGAGAATAACTCCCCGTAATTTCAAATAACGCATTCCACCTTCTTCAATGTGAAGCCACAGCACTTTCACATTCCCTAGTACATTCCACATTCTACATACCATCCCAAGACACCCAGATGAAACCCAACATATCTGCCCCTTTACATAGAACAAAAACTAAATACTGTTGAACAACCTATAAAATTTTACATCTACAAACAATGATTTGCTCCCTATTTACATTATCCTGAGAATGATGAAAAAATCCTAATAATCGACGGCACTTACATACTTTGGGGCTTATTTATGAGCCCTTGCGTCACTTTTGCGCCGCCGGTGCGTCACTTTTTGTGATGCACCAACGGCGTAAAAAATGCGCCATGTTGCGTCATATTTACAAAGTGAGGCATCTAGGAAGATGCGTCACGTTGTAAACCCCTGCGCCACATTATACCTGCGCCAGGTATAATATATGCAGGATGGGCGTTCCAACGAAAGTAAGCCTCGTAGAAGTGACGCAGTGAAATCTATGAGATTTCACTGCGCCACTTCTATGTCGCAAATGCGTCAATATCTTACGCCTGCCTCACAGCAGGCGTAAGACTGATGCAGGCACATTTGAAATGGGACTTGCCCATGTGAAATGACCGATTGCTGGAGTTGCGTCACTTTTGTGACACTCCAGCAATGCGTCATTTTTGAGCCTACAGATACGTCAGAAATACTGACGTATCTGTAACTCTTTGCGACATGATGCGTCATACTGTAAATATGATGCATCCAGCATGTCGCAAGGAGGGCGCAATGAAAAGTGACGCATCGCTGTTTTCACGCAGCGATGCGTCACTTTTCATAAATGAGGCCCCTTGTACAGAGATTCCATCTACACTGACTAATCGGAGACCTCATACCACGCTAGCACTGCACCCTCCTCCATTAAGTGGTGCTTCACCATGAAAGAGGAAAAACATGTACATACTGGTTTACAACACAACATCATGCATCCTAGGCATATCCTCCAGCGATAGTGCACTCTTTACCAGCACAGACTTATATGATGATGCATAGCACGCACAAGCGTGGTACTTCCTTTCAAGGTAATCACAAAGCGCTTCATGAAACGTGCACTTTGTACCCGAGCAGTGTGCATTCTGGCTGCAATTTATAGAACCAGACTTCTATAATATGGAATATTGTCATAAAAAGTGTGTCTTTTATCGCAACGAGATGACATCAACAAACATGCTCAGCGTGTGCTTAAATAACAATTATGATACATGCTAGATTTCTATATTGCCAAACGGTATAGCTCCCGCCAGCACGAACACCTTTAAGAAAACCATTCTCCTTATAAGACACTCTAGAAGCAAATAAAGTTTCACATGGTTACAAAAAGACAAGTGCATGCTGTACAAAGAATAATAGATTTTTATGCGGATGTGTGTACAATATATCTTTAAAGTCTTGCCTGCAAAACCGCACCTGGCGCCATTTAGTTTAAATGGAAGATTGGCATCTATTGGATAAAATACTTTATTACTGATTGGCTTCAAATCCTCGACTGGTCTTTAGAGTAGTTCACGAAATTTCTATTACCCACCCCATTCCCTTCCCATGAATGACCTAACATGTATTTCCCTATGATTAATATAGGAAGAATTGCAATAAGCATAACTTATTACATGCAGAAATGTACAAAATATCCAGTGAGATAAAATCGCAAAATATTTACTCCACCCACAAGCACTGATGCCCATTATTGTGTGCCCAAGGAGGAACCTATGCATGCGCAAGTAATATATGGGTAAAGTTCCTGTAAGCACAAAACAACAATAGTATGCTCTGTTTAAGTAAAATATCTGCAACGTCAATATGAGTAACTCGCTCTTATGAATGTGATGTGAATGTGTGGGAGAGAAAGGAGCAAATCAGAACTAATGCAATTAATTTTGCCATAAGTATCCTTCTTTTCGTCTCTTCTCATTATTATTTTTAATATTATCATTATTATTGTTATTAAGAGTAATGTTTTGTTGCTGATATTTTAGATTCGCAATCAGGGCAATTATTATCATAATCAAAAATGGTATTGTTATTATGACAAGTTATGCACAATGCCTATCACTTCTTTCGATAAGCTGTGTGAAATTGCTCAGCAATTTGTTCTTCGGATGCAATTTGGAAAAATGTGTTTTTTGGAGTACATGCAGCATTACTGTCCTACCAGAGAACTGAGATCCAGCCACCTACACTATCTGGATCTTCCCTCATACAAAAAAGCAAGGACCTCCCCACATTGCATAAGACATTTCTCGAGTAGCGTGCCCTCCCTCCCCGCCTTGCGTTGCTTGATTGCGCGCCCCCGCCTTCGCTTTCCTCCCTTTCCCTAGCGTCTCAGCTCTCTAACTATCCTCTGACTGTTAATTCCCTTCGGTCCTATCCTGTCACTGCTACATTCTTTCTCTCCCTCTTTTCTTGCTTCTCTCCCCTTAGTTGCTCTGGTTGAGCAAAGGTCCTGAGGCATACACACAGTGTAGGCTTGCGCAATGCTTCTGATAACACGCGGCCGGCCCAAAATGGGTTGTAGGCGACTTGCTGTGTAAATACCTAAATTGATGGCTGCTGTCCCAGTTTTACACGCCTCTTCTTGATACGGCGGCCGGCCCTGCGTGGGTTGTAGGCCACACGCTGTTTATGTATGGACCCTCTCTCTTGATTCTTTTACGAAAATAAAAACAGATTTGAAAGAAAAAAAAAAAAAAAAGCAAGGACCGGAGAGTGTAGGTTCTCCGTCATTGCTCCCCGAGCCTGGAATGCATTGACACTGGAACGCAGGATTACCACTAACTATGTCAGATTTAGACAACTACTGAAAACATGGCTCTTTAAACAGGCTTGCTAATAACTGTTGATCAATATCGAATAGCTTCCTAGCGCCAAGAGGCCACTTAGTGAACGTGCGCTCTAGAAATACTCGATAACATAACATTAAATTGAGATGTACGCACGAACATCATTTGGGGATTTTCCTTTTTACCCCTGGCATCCATACTGCTGCCCCTTATCTCAGGGGTCTTTAAGGCAGAGACAGAAACATAAAAACGTTGGTTAAACTTCTTGCCATTCCTCTGACATCAGCCAATAGGAGGCTGTTGAATGGGTCAGAGTGGGACAGGTGTCAGCCTTGGCACTTTCATAACTCAAAATCAATAGTTATGTATGGGGTACGTACCTAATACTTCATATGGAATTTTAGATTTAAGGTCCATTTGTTTCTACTGGTTTTTTGATTATTGGCTAGTTTCCCATGGATATGTTTTTCTATATTGACATGCCTGTATACATGCGCATATCATTACATTTTTTTGTTGCTTTGATTTTCTGTCAGTTTCTATTATTTAAAAAGTCTGACTCTTCTTTCTTCCCTTGAACATGGCCTTCAAGCATAGCGTCGGTTCAAACATATCTTAAACACTAGAAACATTACACAGATAATGCAGCTTTGTCAAAGCCCTTTTGCTCTATTTGTGTGAATCAGCAGATTTGCTATGAGTTTGACTTCCTTTGTGAGATTATTTATCAGTTGACTTGCTTTTCAGCAGCCAATCCTATTTTACATTATACTATTTAAACCAGGCCTGTATTGGCCTTTTATTAATTTGTTGGACTTGAGCAACAAATGCATACTTTTCTCTTGTTCAAAAATATTCTTATTTGTGAATACTTCATATTTTGCAATTGTGTAAAAGCACCCATCGAATAGACGGGAGCAAAGCTTTGAGCCTCAATTTAGCAATGCTTGTTGAACTGCATCAATATGTTTTAAGTTATCCATAGAAGAAAAGTTAAGTTTTATTCTTTGATCCCATCTCTATTTTGTCTGTTTTTTTCTTCTTACCCTCAAACCCCATATTTCATAGTTTCTATTCTTAGCAAGGGGTGTGTTCCCTTTAACTGTTTGGGGGTGGCCAAATCTATTTACATAAGTTCTTGGCCTCTCTTTCCAGCCCAGTTTTGATAATGGCTGTGTGGTTGCCCATCTATAAAAATGATGCCCCATCACACTTCATTCTCATCACTCATCATCATGATGTCACGCCCCACCTCAGGAAACTCCACCCAATCACATCCCACCTCAGGAAACTCCACCTGCTCCCCGTACAGAAGAGATGCCAATTCAAGCTGCTGACCCACGCACACAACGCTCTCCACAACCAAGGACTGCCTACATTAACCACCGTCTGAACTTCCACCAACCATCCAGAAGACTACGCTCCACCTCCCTTTCACTTGCCCATACTCCCCGCATCTACCAAAGGAGAAGTGGAGGACTCTCCTTCTCCCACATCACAGCAAAGACCTGGAACAGCCTCCCCACGAACCTCCAGACATCACCTCACTTCCGGAATTCCGAATGGCTCTCAAGACCTGGCTGTTTGAAAAAGGCTGCAGGCCTGCAAGCGCCTGACTACCCATCGGGTGATTAGCCGTGCTTTTTAAATCCTGATTGATTGATTGATTGATATTGTAACCCCATCACAAGGAAAGGAGGCATTGTTCACTAAATTAATGTATTCAACGTTATAAGCACTTCGACCTCATCCACAACTCCAAATGTGGTGTACAAAACAATTACAGTGCTTTTACTGTCAATATTTATTGCCATTCTTTTTGATGGGTGCCATTTTATGTGTCAGATTTTGCTCTCGCTGATTCCTGTCAGTTGAACATTGTCGTTCATGTGCCTCCGCGTTCAACACCCAGATTTGGCCTGTGAAAGTGACGCGACGGGTTAAAAAATAAAACATTACTGATATCTGCAATTTGGCCCTCAATAGTAAGGGATTTAAATTGTTGGTCAATTAGTAAATCCCATAGTGGGGAAAATTGAAAAGGAGAGCAAATTCAGCATTAAAATCTGACACCACAGCGTTTCACCAGAAGATTAAGGGCTAGTTGGCCTAAGTAGGTAAGTACAAAAGCCAAACGTTATTGGGCTTCTATAATAGTCGTTGGCGCTGCTCTGTCTAGCTTTGTTTGGAACAAATAAACTTTGTGTCTGCTCAAATGACTCACAGTGCACATTTAAATGCCCACAGTCTCCTAGTAATGGACCTAGCTCATTCATATATGATGAGACGGACGGTTCCATTCCATCAGGAAAGCCTCTCCAGCAGAGGCCTTAAAAGGACAAGCGATCTCCTTAAGGATGTCGGTGGTGTTAAGAGCCACCACTAGGCAGAGGAGGAAGTGAGAACTGACAAATGGGCACTTCAATAAATTGCACTAAACATTCTAGCAAATCCATTGCGCCCCATATGCCCCACCAAGCGAAATTCCTGCAGGTGCCTTCCTTTATTTTGATGTTGGCGGTATTAGCGGGGACTGCTTAAAGAACGCCATTTTATGCAAACTTTTTAAGAACTAGGTATGCTGATCGGTCACTATAGTGTTCTCTACATTGCGGACAAACAACATAAACACTGCCTCCAAAAAGGAGAGTTATAAATTAATCCTGGTACATGAAAAAATGTTTCACTGGATATTTTTGGGAAAATGAAACAACCTTATTAAAACAACAATAGAAACAGCCAATAATGTTGTCAACTTGTGACAAATGACTAATTCTTTCCAGTGATCAAAGCAAAGGGCTGTCTTTCTCTTTCAAATGTCATATTTTGAGATTTTCGTGTTCTCTGTAGATAGACGGAATCGCGGGCGGACGATGATGATTACTTCCACTCTTCTCAAGAAGCGGCTAAATGACTTAAAAAATACACATACACAAAATCAGCTCGAACTGCGCGCTTTACCCATCCACAAGGAACAAATTAAAGGAGGTGATTTATTAAGATATGATGCCTTACCTAAAATATATTATTTATGGAGCACAAATGTAGCCACGATTAGATAGGCAATTAAAACATTAGAAGAAAATGAGGGCATTAAAGGCCCCGAGAAAAAGGGAAATGTCATCCTACTACCGTCTTGTGTTTTCCTCATTTCCATTATCCCATTTCCTCCCTTTATTTCTAGATAGAGATGTTTCCTCTTAAAAGCCCTCCCGAGACCAGACAAAATTGGTTTTGTAAGTGGAATGTCCTTACACCATGAATTACTTATTTACTTAAGCGTAGATATTGCTGTATTGGCTCAATGTTATGGAAATCCGTGACAGAGTGCTCGACTGCGCGTGGAGTCACACGGACCGACATTTTCTTTGCAGCATTTGTTTTACAGCTACAGCGCATGTTAAATCTGGATTCTTTGTAAACATTTTTTTTTTTTTTTTAGAGCTTTATATAGCGCGAACTAGACCCGAGACATCGGGTATCAGAGCGCTTTTACATGAGCACCAGTTTCGTTACAGAAAGCCACATTCATTTTATTTTTTTGTTAGGCACGGGCAGATTAAGTGATTTGCCCAGAATCACGGGATGTTGAGCGTCATTGCCGAGACTCGAACCAGGTTCACCAGCTTCGAGGTCTACCGCTCTAGCCGTAATGCGACATCCTCGCCCCCTTGCTCTCCGCAGCCAGTTTGTAATTGCCTATCCTTCTCACAGATGTCATATCGATTCATTAAGGGCAATTGCTAAAATATGCCAGGTATCACGATTGATATATTTAGGGTAATTGTTTGTAGAAGTAGACCGTTCTATCCGCGCAGTAGGCCCACGTTTTAGCGGCAGAAAAACATGCTTCAGTATTAGATAGGATTGACTGACTGTGCTGGACGGAACACCACGACGCTTTGCAGCCCTTCTGGTTTTATAGTGCCTGCGCCCGTCCTCAGTGTTAGTATCTTTCAGCACAGCGAGCCCATTTTCGTTTGACATGCTCACTCCAGCATGCCCGCAGTTGTGCCACCGCCGCCACAATGAACGTTATTCAAATGTCCACAAAATTCCAAATAAACAAAAAGAAATCCAACATAAATACCCATATGTTATGGTGGACTGACAACGGGAAGCAGTGGATTTATTTACTTTAAAAGGCAATTAAAATACAAGTATTCAATTCAAGTCCAAAAGAGCCAATGACAAAAGATTGATATAATCTGTTATGTAATTAAAATGCACGAATAACACCTAAACCCTCAAAGGCCGGAGAAGGGAGTGGGGCATGTTTCCGTGTATTCCAATTTGTTTATTCCTGTCCAACATTTATTTTGCTTCGTATAATTTTAAATGGGGAACAGCCCTTGTACTTGTCAGTGTAAACACGAGGAGAAAGTAGCACTCCATTTGGACTGTATTTATGGTAACGCAGTTGTTCAAAGTGTTATGTTAATCCATGCAATCACCTTTTACTCCTTATCTTCCATGCTGAAAATAGTCTATGTATTGTAAAAGCAGTGGCAGCTCCTCGAGGGAGTGCTGCGGGGCGGTGGGGCGGGACGGGACGGGGGAGGGAAAAGGTGGGGGGTAGTAAACTCTGGCATACGGCCGAACGAAGTTAAGTAGCAAATAAATAAATCAAACAAATTACATTGCGGGCCTGCAACGCCAAATGGCGATGCAGCTCGCGCAATGTAATTCGTTTTATTTATTTATTTGTTTACTTAACTTCGTTCGGCCGTATGCCGGAGTTTACTACCCCCCACCCTGGACCTCCCCCGCCCCGCCCCACCGCCCCGCAGCACTCCCTCGAGGAGCCGCCACTGTGTAAATGTTGAAAAAAGTCCTTCTTGTGGGGAAGGTCTGATACCTTTAACTTAAAGAAACACATTCTGCTAGTCTTCAATTGTAAAGATTATTCCCAGCATTTCGCCTACATTATTAGACCTTATACAGTATAGCAGATGGTGGGGAAATATGTACTGCCGTTCTACTTTCAAAAACTTTACAGGTACGACGGGAAAGATTTTTTTCTTAATTGAGGCCAAATTTTTTATGTTTAATAGTTTTAAGAGCGTTTTTCAATTTATAAAAATATATTACAAGTAAGGTTACATAATGCAATCACAATAGGGCCTGCATCTCTCCTGAAATTTGGGGTATGTGGCATAGTACAGCTCATGCAACATACCTCGAAAACACCATAATAAACATCCTAAATTAAGACACCTATAGTCAAAATATGAAACAAAAGATGAGTACATGAGAGACTGCATATTTTTATAAATATGTTGAGGTAAAGCTACTGATAGAGTGGCTATGCTTTACACTGATGAACGGTAGGTTAATATGCAAAGATCATTTGTTTGTGGTCACATTGGAGTCAATTGTATATTGTATTTATATAGTGCCTGCTTCCCCTGAAGAGGCATGACGCACTTTATGGAGAACAGCATGCTAATTTGTGCTCTTGAATTCTTGTGTGTTTAGTAGTGTTTTGTAGTAGGGATAGAATAAGGGAATGGATTAGAAAGGAGAAGTAGGAAGTTTTTATTATTCGGAATAGTGGACATGTGTGTCTGTTAGTTGGAACATATGGCTAAAAAGGAGGGGTACGTTTAAAAAAAGGTGTTTTGTAGTTCATAGTAGTCAGAAAGGTTTGGGATGATTCAGAGCGGAGAGGGTTGGGCCAAACGTTGAAGGGAGTAGAATTATTTTTCACAAAAACTGAAATTAACTTATGCAGATATATAGAGACATCACACTCTGTAAAGTATTAGTGGCTGAAATAAACCTCTCTATATACACACCCATCTGTACACAGAAGGAGAAATATATACATTATCTGATATGCACATGTATCTTGTGGTGAAGTATGCAAAAATATGTATTTTTTTCTTTAGCAAATAACTGAAGTTAACTTACACATACACATATGTAAAGTTGTAGTATCAGGCATAAACCCATCTATATATATACACCCATTTATACATAGAAGCAACAATACTTACATGGTCACAGGATATACACATACATCTCGGTGTAATATGCAATTCTTTTCTCCATATATTGATGTATCTTCTTATAACAGGAAGCATAGTTCAATGTGCAAGGTCATATGAACAGTGACAACTTCATTTATATATCGTGAGAAGCACAGTTTGTCATTTCTAAGTATATATGCACCATCCATATATATTATAATATATATATACATATATATTATATATACATATATGTACACACACACACACACATGCATGCAGATATATGCGGAGAGAGAGTGACATTTGTAGTAATTTTATTTTTTATTTTTTTCATCTAAATATATATTAATACTATCTTATGATCAGAATTGCATACTGTGGCATATTTGTCTTTTGATAGAAAAAGAGGACTAAAGGTATATATATACATGCAATCATCCATATCTAGGATGTATTTATTATGTATAATAGCATATACAAATATATGTAATCCAAATGCTATACATTTATTGTTATGTATTTGCTTTTTATCTGTTTTGTTTTTCTTTTTTGCTAGTAATAAAATAAAATAATATATACATATATATAGACAGACATACTCACACATCTAGATCTAGCTAGGTAAGAAGGAAAATATATAGCATACACACATATAAGCATTATTCCTATGAATATTGATGTACATGGAATAAATCCCAATGTATCTGTATACAATTGTACAGTTAATGTATAACAATGTACAGTCATAAAAAGACACATGAACAAATAATATACATAGCAATGGATGCATGTGTTCACATACAAATAATAGTGCCATCCCTGTAAGAAGTGTAGACCCATATATCTCCTTATATACATAATTATGTGTCTGTAGATAAATATCAATGTATGCATGAAAGGGTGTAGACAAGTATGCACGTTTCACACAAATATACACACAAGTGTACACACACACAACATACAGCAGAGCTTTTAATCTCTTGTACATACTGTTTTGGTACACAGTTGTGTTTTGACTACTATATAAATATACATCATTAACCGTGGTCTGACCCTTTATATTCTATTGAGTGTTCTTGGAACCATAAACATGAGGGTTTGAGTAAGACTTCCAACCTGCCATTTACCACTTGCGATACTATGTTTCCTCAAATCAAAATTTCCTTACAATTGTATGAAAAACTTGATTTTTATCTTTGTGTTTTATAGAACTGTATTTGTAAGTTCATGTTGCATTTCAAGGGTGCCAACATCATAAACAAAAACACTAGACATCTTCAGTAAAGTATTTTAAAGTCATCAAAGGATTGACTATCACAAATGATACCCATCTAATGCCTAGTCATTGTAGACAAAATATATAAGGGGTGTAGTCATCATCATATCAAATCATTTCTAATATTGTTAAGTACCAAGTACAGCTGGTTGATAACACTGCAAACTGACAATCAATGTCATGCATTATCTTGAACAAGGGTCTCCTACCTTACGTGTATTAACAGCTATTTATGTTAAATGAAAACCATCACGAGCTACGATTATAACTGTTGTAACAGTGACCACATCATACAAGGTTACATTAGTGCCCACCATGTCCTAGTTTACCAGCAGTGATCACCTCTGTACATTACCAGGGTTCCCAGCAGTAATGTAAAAAAGGGTTTGTCAATTTAGAATGCCTACACGTAGGTAATGCATGCCGGCCACAGTGCCCCTGGTGCAAAAGGCATCATATTAGAAATTAGCCTCCACACATGATTTATCACTCAAAATCAAACAGGTCCTGGAATACATAATTTATCATACATAAGTTAACTCAACCACTAAAATGTTCCAATTTAAATGACTGGGATGCACACAGGAGAGCTTCTGACATGTAGCTGGAGAGCTATCAGTGGCTCACAAGCTACTGGTTGGAGGCGCCTGATCTAGATTGAGCCAACAAGGTGCCTCAGGGAGGTAAGTACTTGCTGCTGATATTTGTTAGACATTGCGAAAGCACAAACAAAATTCCAAAATGGCCAGCTCAGCTATTTGCCCTTCTGAGGTTGATACAGTTAGTAGTATTAATTTGGATTTTGCTAACACCTGTTTTTTACAGGGCATTAAAATAGCAAAACTATATGGAGCAATATAAAAAAATACAAAAGCAAAAGATTACTACACACTATTTACATAGATTCATGGGCATGTCTCTAAAAGCCTTAAAATATGAGACAGAGGAGGGATGGGGCACCTGGATTTGAAAACCTAAGTACTTGTGGGTGGATCCACCTTCTTATTCTCAGGAGGCATCAAGATAAGCTAACCCGTATGCCAACTATATGTTACCCTTAAACACTGTTGCACCCACTGACTTCCAGCTTTCCCTTAATGGAAAGACAATGGCTTTTACACTGTAGGTAGAATAGAGTACTTTTTTCATACCTAGAACTGAGAAGCACATAAACCCTAAAGGACACCTATCGGCTAGTGCATTTATACATAATTTTCTGCAAAATGAGCAATAACATTCTTAAACACATCTCCAAGATATTATTGGCTGTTGAAATACTACTGTTACCAGTAATCTGAGTTAAGACAAACTTAACATTTAACAAGTCAAGTTCTGATTCAACTAAATTTAGAAGGAATTTGTGTTGGTACAGTTGTCAGAAGACCTGGGAATCCAGATTACAGGTGGAATAGGACTGGGAAAATAGGTGTGGGATGTCAGACCAAAATTACACACTGCCCACACATGAGACATTCAATCCAAAATAATTTGAAGAAGCTTTAGGTATTCTGTGGCCCTTTTTTCATACATTCTTATGCAAATACATAACTGCCAGGGGTGCTATGAATGTGCAATGAAGGAACAGTGGACCATTCCCGTTGAGATCCCGCAACATACATTTGTCTATTTCAGAATTTTCAAAACTTGCAGTGAGGTAGTGTTAGAAATGGGGGTCGCTAGTTGGCAGAGGTAGGTACCTTTGTCCAAATAGGGACCCTTGCTTCTAGTCAGGGTAAGGGGGATACACACTTTAGATAACCCCTGCTCACCCCCTTGGTAGCTTGGCACGAGCAGACAGGCTTATACCAAAGGCAATGTGTAAAGTATTTGTACCAACACTCACAGTAACACAATGAAAACACCACAAATGGACACCACACCAGTTTAGAAAAATAAAATATCTTTATCTAAACTACACAAGACCAAAACGACAAAAATCCAACATACAGATGCTCAGTAAAGTGTCTTTAAAAACGTTGTTGCAAAAATAAGCTTGTAGAAATCAAATAGCACCAACTGTGGCTATCACAACGTCAGGACAGCACAAAATAGAAAGTACGGCGCCGCCTGCGAGGATCGCGGCGTCGGGCGCGGAGTCCCACAGACCCCCAAACAACAGTACCTTGGAAAATGAAGTCAGTGACGATGCACGGCATCGAAGATGGCCGATGTCGGCTCCGGTGGTGATGCGACGTCGGCAAGTTTCTCGAGTCACCCTCGGCGATAATCGCGCCGCGATAACAAGATGCAGGTGCTGGCGAAGACGGGGTCGATGCGAGCGCTGGCGTCGGTCACGGCCGATCACTGCCGGCGTCGGCAGGCATCGTAGGGCGTCGGAGCCGCGGAGCAGGCCGGGCGCTGCGTCGTTCACTTCACGAGCAGTTCCCCGTGCCTCGGTGCAGGTCGCGGCGTCACAGCGGCGGCGTCGACGGCGTCGGAAACAAGATTTCTTCCTTCTCTTTAGTTTCTTCCAGCTCCCAACAGCAGTAGCAACCTCCAGGGGCCCACACACAGTTACCTGTGCCTCCGGGCAGGTCAGAACTCCCAGCAAGGAAGTTCAAGGGAGCTGGAGGTGAAGTCCCTTTGTTCCTGGGACTTCAAAACAGGAGGCCAGCTCTTCTTCAGGCCCTTGGAGACTTTCTTTAAGCAGGGGACACAGCACACAGCAAAGTCCTTCTCCTTTCTTTGGCAGAAACAGCAACTGCAGGCCAACCCCAGACACACAGCAAGGGCAGTACTTCTCCTCAGTTTCTTCAGCTCTTCTCCTCAGCAAAGGTTCCTCTTGATTCCCGCAATAGTCTAAAGTTCAGGGGTTTTAGGTCTGATACTTATACCACAAAATGTCTTTGATCCCTTTGTGCAAGGGGCTCTGAGCCCTGTCCAAACCAGTTCTGCCTTCACTGGTGCAAGATGACCACAGGAGGTGGAGACAGCATTGTGCAAGGGAGACAGGCCCTATTCAGGTGCAGGGTAAATCCCCTCCCACCACTCTTTATGCAACCAGGGTCTATTGAGCTCAGGGCTGAGTCATCCAGGAAGGGCCAGGCACACCTAAACCCCCCCAGAGGCTGTCTACAGGGAATGCACATCCTCTGTCTCTGTCACACTGAAACCAGACAGTCAATCCACAAACAGGCAGAGGCACACAGAAAGGTTGAACAAGAAAATAGCCACTTTCTAAAACTGCTATTTTCAAACACATAATTTAAAAACCATCCTTCCTAAAAGATGTGTTATTAAATTCTGAGTACAGGGATACCAGAGTCCAATTTTCTATCTTATTCCTATGGGAAGATATGCTTGTAAAATGTTACACAGCATTCCCCATTCTGTCCTATGGGCAAGATAGCCTTTCAATAGTGAAAACGAAATTGGCAGTATTTCACTATCAGGACATGTTACACACACCAGTACATGTCCTACCTTTCACATACACTGCACCCTGCTCAGGGGGTACCTTGGGCCTACTATAGGGGTGTCCTATGTGCAGGGAAAGGGAAGGGTAGTGCCTGGCAAGTGGGTGCACTTGCCAGGTCGACATGGCATTTAGCAAACTGCGCACAGGCACTGCAGTGGCAGGCCTGAGACCTCTTTTCAGGGCTACTCATGTGGGTGGCACAATCAGTGCTGCAAGCCCACTAGTAGCATTTGAGTTACCAGCCATGGCACTCTTAGTGCACTTTACTAGGGACCTACTGGTAAAGCAAATATGCCAATCATGGATAACCAATTACAATACCAATTTACACAGGGAGCACTTGCACTTTGCCACTGATCAGCAGTGGCAAAGTGCCCAAAGCATCTAAGCCAGCAAAAACGAAATCCAGCACAGCATCAGGTAAAGGCAAAAAGTCAGGGAAAACCACGCCAAGGATGCCAGGTCTAACATGTGTCCCCTCCAGCTGAAAAGTGGGGAGAACTACCCACCCTCTTGGGAGTTCTCATCACTAAGGAGGAAGAATCTGGACAGACCATCAGCATTGGCGTGTTCTGTACCAGGGTGGTGTTCCACCGTAAAGTCCATTCCCTGTAGGGAGATGGACCACCTCAACAGTTTTGGATTCTCACCCCTCATCTGCATCAACCATCTGAGGGGCCTGTGGTCTGTCAGAACCCGGAAGGGAGTCCCAAACAAGTAGGGCCTTAGCTTCTTCAGCGCCCAGACCACAGCAAAAGCTTCCCTTTCAATTGCACTCCACCTCTGATCCCTGGGAAGTAGCCTCCTACTTATGAAATCTACGGGTTGGTCCAAGCCCTCGTCGTTCAATTGTGAGAGTACTGCTCCCACACCATGCTCTGAAGTATCTGTCTGCACAACAAATTCTTTGGAGAAGTCATGTACCTTAAGCACGGGTGCCGTGCACATGGCAGACTTCAGGGCATCAAAAGCGGTCTGGCAGGCTTCAGTCCAGATTACCTTCCTGGGCTGCTTCTTTGAAGTCAGCTCTGTCAAGGGGGCAACAATGGTGCCATACCCCTTGACAAACCGTCTGTAGTACCCAGTGAGACCTAGGAAGGCTCTTACCTCTGTCTGCGTCTTGGGGGGCTCCCAAGTCAGAATGGTATCAATCTTCGCCTGTAGGGGCGCCACCTGGCCGCTCCCTACCTGTTGTCCCAAGTACACCACAGATCCCTGCCCTATCTGGCACTTACTCACCTTGATGGTGAGGCCTGCCCTTTGCAGAGCCTTCAACACTTCGCAGAGGTGTTGCAAATGTTCATCCCAACTGGAGCTGAACACAGCAATGTCATCCAGATAAGCGGTGCTGAATTCCTCCAGCCCGGACAGTACCTGGTTGACCAGTCTCTGGAAGGTGGCAGGGGCGTTTTTCAACCCAAAGGGCATAACACTGAACTGGTAGTGCCCCTCAGGTGTTGAAATCGCTGACCTCTCTTTGGCCCCCTCATTTAAGGCAATCTGCCAGTACCCAGATGTTAAATCAAACGTACTGAGGTACCGGGCAGCGCCTAACCGATCCACGAGCTCATCAGCTCTGAGGATGGGGTGTGCGTCAGTCTTGGTGACCGCATTGAGCCCACGGTAGTCCACACAAAACCGAAGTTCTGGAGTGGCACCGGGTGCAGCAGCTTTTGGCACTAAGACCACTGGGCTAGCCCAGGGGCTGCTGGAGGGCTCTATCACCCCTAACGCCAACATCTTGGAAACTTCTTCCTTGATTCTGGCCCTGACCTTGTCAGCTACCCTGTAAAACTTCTGCTTCACAGGTGGGCTGTCCCCAGTGTCCACATCATGGACGCACCAATTGGTGACTCCTGGTGTCAGGGAGAACAGGGAGGCGAACTGTCCCAGCACCTGGCGACAGTCCCTCAGCTGTTCTGGGCTCAGGGTAGGAGAGAGGTTTACCTCATCCACTGACCCATCTTGTTCCTTTGCTGACAGGAGGTCAGGAAGAGGCTCGCTCTCCTCCTCCATCCCGTCATCTGTAGCAAGGAGCATCATTACATCAGACCTCTCAAAGTGGGGTTTGAGGCGGTTTATGTGCAGGACCCTCAAAGGGTTCCTGGGAGTCTGCAAGTCCACCAGGTAGGTTACCTCACTCTTGTGCTTCACCACCTCATATGGACCAGTCCACTTGTCTTGGAGCGCACAGGGCTCCACTGGTGCCATCACCCACACTTTCTGCCCAGGTTGAAATTCTACCAGAGTGGCATTCTGGTCGTACCATCTTTTCATTTCTTCCTGGCTATATTCTAGGTTCGCCTGAGCGAGCTTCCTGAAGCGTTGAGTCTGGTTTCTGAAGGCCAGCACATAGCTGAACACATCTTGTGGGGTCTTACTAGGAGTTCTCTCCCAACCCTCCTTCACCAGACTCAGAGGTCCTCTCACAGGGTGACCGTACAGTAGTTCAAAGGGACTGAACCCTAAGGACTTCTGGGGTACCTCCCTGTAGGCAAACAGCAGGCATGGCAAAAAGACATCCCACTTCCGTCTCATGGGTTCTGCAAGACCCTTGATCATGCCCTTCAGGGTTCGGTTGAATCTCTCAACCAACCCATTCCCTTGTGGATGGTAAGGAGTGGTGAACTTGTAAGTTACACCGCACTCCTCCCATAAAGATGTCATGTACTTCGAAATGAAGCTGGTACCTCGGTCAGAGACCACCTCTCTGGGGAACCTCACACGGGAAAAGATCCCCATCAATGCACCGCCCACCACGGGGGCTGTGATTGTCCGGAGAGGGACAGCTTCCGGGTACCGGGTGGCATGGTCCACCAAGACCAAGATAAACTTGTTGCCTAAGGCTGTCTTGGGTTCCAGTGGCCCCACGATATCAATGCCCACCTGCTCGAAAGGGGTGCTCACCATAGGAAAGGGTTGGAGGGAAGCCTTACACTTCCCTCCACTCTTGCCACTTGCCTGGCAAGTTTGACAAGATCTGCAATGGGTACCAACGTTCCTTCTCATTTGGGGCCAGTAGAAGTGGGTGACAAGCCTCTGATAGGTCTTGTCGCACCCCAAATGTCCTGCTAGAGGAACGTCATGAGCCAGGCCCAGTAGGAAGGTCCTGAAGCACTCGGGGAACCACTAGCACACGGGCTGCACCGGACTCAGCGACCTTAGGCTCACTATATAGCAAACCCCCCTCCCAGTAAATCAGATGTGATCCGGACTGATCACCTGCCGCCTGGTCTGCAGCCTGTTGCTGCATTCCAACAAGAGTAGGGCACTCCACCTGCGCCTTGCAGAATTCCTCCCTGGAGGGACCCCCTTCCTGCTGCCAATGGGTCAGCTCAGGCAGGTCTCCCAGTTCGGCTGCTTGTTCCCCTGTAGGTTCCAAGGCATCCCCCTCAGGTTCTGCTTCCTCCTGGACCGTGGGAACTTCGGGGGTTGGTTTCCTGCGCCCCCTGCCCTTCCTCTTCGTAGCAGGCACCTGGGCCACTGTTTCAGGCTCCAGGTCCTCTTGATTACCCCTACTGGCTGCCATTGACCACGTGGTCACACAGACCCACTCAGGCAGACCCAACATCTCCAAATGAGCCTGGCGTTCCACCTCCCTCCAGGGGGAACTCTCCAGGTCATTTCCAAGCAGACAGTCTACAGGCATGGATGGACTAACAACGACCTTCAAGGAACCTGAGACCCCCCCCCACTCAAAGGGAACTAGTGCCACCTGACATATGCACTCAGAGTTGTCTGCTGCAACTACAGGGTGAAGTACATTGGGAATAACCTGCTCTTCAGACACCCATTGACACCTGACAGATGTCACACTGGCTCCTGTGTCTCTCAGAGCCTCCACCCTCCTCCCATTGATGGTCACCCACTGCCTGTATTTCTTAGTGTTCTCATGCAGATAGGACTACTGGGCCATCTCTCTGTCTCCTAATGAGACAAGGGTCATAACTGCTTGTTCCTCCCCTTCACTAGGAGCCAATTCCTCCCCTAGCGCTACATTCACTAAACCCAGTGATGGAGCGCCAGTGGGTGCTGGGGATTTATTGGGGCACCTAGGGGCAATGTGGCCTCTCTCACCACATGAGTAACACTTGGGGGGAGCCCGGTTGTCACGCCCACCCTTAGGGGGCTGGGACATCTTAGGCTGGGGGGGCTGGGACTCCTTTCCCTCTGAACTGTTTTGGGACCCTTTAGAAAACTCATTTTGGTTACCTTTGTTCCCTCCACTCTTTTGCTGGGGACCCTGCCCACCCTTGGCTGGGTTACCCACAATCCCCTTGTGGACCCTGGTGCTGGTCCAGCTGTCCGCCTCCTTAGCAAGCTCACTGTGATCAGTTAGCTTACTGTCCAAAAGATGCTGGCGCAGCTCTGGAACACACAGACTACTCAAGTGCTCCCAACTAATTAAATGGCACAACCCCTTATAATCAGTTACCTTGCTGCCCTTTATCCAACCTTCCAGTGCACGCGTGTACAGGTTCACACATTCAACCCAAGTACTTGAATCCAGCTTCTTGAAGTTCTTCTGTCTGTACTGCTCTGGAGTGAGCCCATACCTGAGGCATAAGGCCTCCTTCATATTGGGGTAGGTCAGGGTACCCACCAGCTCTAAGGGCGGTAGGATGTCCCTCCCAGAGGCCTCAAAGTGTTTCCACAGGCCCCTCCCCCAATTCTTCTCAGGCACTTCATTCATCCTCAGTGCAATCTCATATGATGTAAACCATGCATAAATATCCTCACCCCTCTGGTAATTCTGCACTAAATCCTTGGGTATAAACACCTTACCCCCTTGCACTGGCTGTGCGCTGCCACCATTTGAACTGGACTCCACTTGTTTGGCCATAATGTCCAGTTCCCTCATGCTCAACTCATGAGCCAAAAGCATTTTCTTCTCTTCCAAAGCGATAGCGTTCTTGCTCTCCTCAGCTCTCTTTTCACTCACAAAACGCAATTTCTTTTCCTCCAGGGCATGAGCATCTTTGCTCTCCTCCACCTTGGCCTTGAGCCTCAGGACTTCTAGCTCATGCTCTCTGACCCTTTGGTTCTCCTCCCGCTCCTCTCGGGAACGACTTCCAGCGGAATGGACGCTGCCTGCCCTGGAGGCTGCTCTTGACACAGGCAAATCCTGTGACCTGAACCCATCCCCTGGTGCATTGTCATCCAAGTCTGCATCCCCTGTCTCCTCAGCCTCTTTGGCTTCCCACCAGGCCCTCAAGGCCTTCTGCAACTCATCCTTCTTAGAGCTGCTCTTCATGGGACATCCAAAATCTTTGCAAAATTGCTTGAGTTGATCTACTTTGTAGGAATGCAAATCCTCAATGTGAAACTCCAATTCTGCCTTCTCACTTGCTGCTTTATCATTTTGAGACATGATGCATGGATGACTCAAGGGTCACTCAAAAATAGAACCAAAAACAAAACACAGTATGTGGTTGCATAGTGGTCTGCACTAAACTAGTGATGTACACCAATCACTGTGGGTCAAGTACAAATACAGGTTCAAATCCCACCGCTGCCACCAATGTTAGAAATGGGGGTCTCTAGTTGGCAGAGGTAGGTACATTTGTCCAAATAGGGACCCTTCTAGTCAGGGTAAGGGGGATTCACACTTTAGATAACCCCTGCTCACCCCCTTGGTAGCTTGGCACGAGCAGACAGGCTTATCCCAAAGGCAATGTGTAAAGTATTTGTACCAACACTCACAGTAACACAGTGAAAACACCACAAATGGACACCACACCAGTTTAGAAAAATAAAATATCTTCATCTAAACTACACAAGACCAAAACGACAAAAATCCAACATACTGATACTCAGTAAAGTGTCTTTAAAAAGGTTGCTGCAAAAATAAGCTTGTAGAAATCAAATAGCACCAACTGGGGCTATCATGACGTCAGGACAGCACAAAATCCAAAGTACGGCGCCACCCGCGAGGATCGCGTCATCGGGCGCGGAGTCACACAGACCCCCAAACAGCAGTACCTTGGAAAATGAAGTTGGTGACGATGCATGGCATCGAAGATGGCCGATGTCGGCTCCGGTGGTGATGCGATGTCGGCAAGTTTCTCGAGTCACCCTCGGCGGTTATCGGTGCCACGATAACAAGATGCAGGCGCTGGCGAAGACGGGGTCGATGCGAGCGCTGGCGTCGGTCACGGCCAATCACTGCCGGCGTCGGGGCCGCGGAGCAGGCCAGGCGCTGCGTCGTTCACTTCACGAGCGGCTCCCCGGGCCTCGGTGCAGGTCGCGGCGTCACAGAGGCGGCATCGACGGCGTCGGAAACAGGATTTCTTCCTTCTCTTTAGTTCCTTCCAGCTCCCAACAGCAGTAGCAACCTCCAGGGGCCCACACACAGTTACCTGTGCCTCCTGGCAGGTCAGAACTCCCAGCAAGGAAGTTCAGGGGAGCTGGGGGTGAAGTCCTTTTGTTCCTGTGACTTCAAAACAGGAGGCCAGCTCTTCTTCAGGCCCTTGGAGACTTTCTTTAAGCAGGGGACACAGCACACAGCAAAGTCCTTCTTCAAGCAGGGGACACAGCACACAGCAAAGTCCTTCTCCTTTCTTTGGCAGAAACAGCAACTGCAGGCCAACCCCAGACACACAGCAAGGGCAGTACTTCTCCTCAGTTTCTTCAGCTCTTCTCCTCAGCAAAGGTTCCTCTTGATTCCAGCAATAGTCTAAAGTTCAGGGGTTTTAGGTCTGATACTTATACCCCAAAATGTCTTTGATCCCTTTGTGAAAGGGGCTCTGAGCCCAGTCCAAACCAGTTCTGCCTTCCCTGGTGCAAGATGACCACAGGAGGTGGAGACAGCATTGTGCAAGGGAGACAGGCCCTATTCAGGTGCAGGGTAAATCCCCTCCCACCACTCTATATGAAGCCAGGGTCTATTCAGCTCAGGGCTGGGTCATCCAGGAAGGGCCAGGCACACCTAAACCCCCCCAGAGGCTGTCTACAGGGAATGCACATCCTCTGTCTCTGTCACACTGAAACCAGACAGTCAATCCACAAACAGGCAGAGGCACACAGAAAGGTTGAACAAGAAAATAGCCACTTTCTAAAAGTGCTATTTTCAAACACATAATTTAAAAACTATCCTTCCTAAAAGATGTGTTATTAAATTCTGAGTACAGGGATACCAGACTCCAATTTTCTATCTTATTCCTATGGGAAGATATGCTTGTAAAATGTTACACAGCATTCCCTATTCTGTCCTATGGGCAAGATAGCCTTTCAATAGTGAAAAACGAAATTGGCAGTATTTCACTATCAGGACATGTTACACACACCAGTACATGTCCTACCTTTCACATACACTGCACCCTGCCCAGGGGGGTACCTTGGGCCTACTATAGGGGTGTCCTATGTGCAGGGCAAGGGAAGGGTAGTGCCTGGCAAGTGGGTGCACCTGCCAGGTAGTCACGGCAGTTAACAAACTGCGCACAGGCACTGCAGTGGCAGGCCTGAGACCTCTTATCAGGGCTACTCATGTGGGTGGCACAATCAGTGCTGCAAGCCCACTAGTAGCATTTGAGTTACCAGCCCTGGCACTCTTAGTGCACTTTACTAGGGACCTACTGGTAAAGCAAATATGCCAATCATGGATAACCAATTACAATACCAATTTACACAGGGAGCACTTGCACTTTGCCACTGATCAGCAGTGGCAAAGTGCCCAAAGCATCTAAGCCAGCAAAAACGAAATCCAGCACAGCATCAGGTAGAGGCAAAAAGTCAGGGAAAACCACACAGGTAGATATTAAGACCTCTGCAGGGATTTCTCTGCTTGGATTTATTATCAATGAGCTGAAGATTAATTTTCTTTATTCACTCCTTTGTGCCCTATCATGTTCTTCCTCATGCAGGAATAAGTATGAACCAATGCCATTTATTATGCAACCACATGCTGCTCAATTAATGAAACAGGCAGCTCTCTTGGCTTGTAAGGCATAATGGATGAGAGGAATTTCCATAGCCCGTGGACCGATTTTGAAGCAGTGGAATTCCCTGTAGTGATTTTCATAGCCATACTATCCAAGCAGTAAAAGTCAAATTTAGATGAGGAATTAGGGTCATCTGTGATGCTGATTATACTTTTTAACCACACATAAAACATAGTTTCCTGACACTTAAAAAAATGTAATAAATGAAGATAGGATCATGTCCTAAAACCTTGGCTATTTTACAAGTTGTTTTCTGAATTTTTACTGATTTTTTCATATATTGATAACCAATGTCAAACATATACCAATTGCAACATAACTCACATGAACACAGTGGAAGGCCACAACTGTTGCAAATGGAGATCATTTCTTAAATGTGTGCACTGAGATCATGTGAGTTATTTCGGCCAACACACAGTGCTATTTACATATGGAAGTCATCCATTGAAATTGAAGGGTGTGGTCTGAATTAAATCTGTATGGTAATGCATTTATTCAGTCTTGTCTATCCTGGAGTGTGATAAAAATTAAAATGAAGTCATTTATATTTGCTGAAGTTCTTTATTGCGATTTCCTAAAACATGTTTTTTCAAACTATCAGGTTTGATTATAGTCCTAGTTTTGACAATCCACATTGAGTTCCCCAATATGTAATGCCCAAAATAGGGCTCTGATCATTAATTTGCACAAGAGTAGATGGAGTGGATATTACTACTGGATTTTCTTTGCAGTGCGTTGCAAAATACCCACTGTTTGCTCTCAAAACTGTATGGAAAAAATCACAAAAAATAAGTGTTACAAAAACCTACTTATTGGTGACAAAAGCATACAAATAATTTTAAAAAACGTTCTTGGATTTGATAGGAAATCCTCAACTAGGGAAAAAATGAATTAATACTTGAAAAACCAAAACCAAATGTGTTCATAAACAATTAGAATGTAACAAAGAAATTCATGATTCACAAATATAAATCTGGCAGGAGAAAATTCCCTAAATCGAAGTATGATAAATCAGTATATTTTGGTTAATTTTTAACCAATTTTACAATTTTATTTTCATAAAGTTGACATACTTTGCCTTAGTCAGAAGTTGAGAAGTGCCTTTGACTCTGCCTGCAAGGAAAAACGAGCCTATGTCTGCCGCTCCCATGGCAGCGGGTCAATCACCGTATTTAGAGATCCCACATTTTTGGTGGGAATCTCTAAGCCAACAGTGGAAATGATGCAGTGGAAGTCATGCTGTTGATTGAAGGAAATTCCGAGTGCATGCCATGTTGTTTTTTTTACCACTCTGCACTCCAGAAGCAGAAATGTAAAAAAATCAAGCAATGGCCATTATTTGCAAGAAGGTTATTACCTGAATGTCAGAGCCATACATAGCTTTCTCTACCCGTGGAAGTGTACTACCTGTGGAAGTGTAGCATGGCAGTCCCGGACAGGCAAATATAGTGATAGTCACCCCATCCTTGATAGGGCAAACAAATCAATATGACCAGGTAGCCTAGTAGTGATCAGATTGCCAGTTTGAGGGTGTGCACCAAGAGATTCTGCCTGTGCAAACTCTGTGGTTCCCCTATCTCTAAATGCAACAGGGGGCACATGTTTGGTAGGGCACCAATTTATGGTGGTTCACCCACTCTGCCAAACTCTAAACAATCCCATTTCTCCTTCTTGTAATGGTTCAACCCAGGTAAGCAAAGATTTGGTGACACCCATTGTGAGCTGTTTGACTTATGTGAATTTTAGCAGATACAAATATTTTGCTCTTACCTTCTTTTCAGTTGCTGAAATATGCTTTTCCTTCAAACTCTTCATTATTATCAAAACCCCAAAAACACATGGTTAATTCCACTGGGTTGTTGGGGGTGAATGGTCAATCCCCCCCGATTGTTTGGACTCCCAGAGTGTGTTGCATAAGACCTACTCTACAGAAGCTCTTCTAGCCCTCAAACCCCCAGGTAAGGCTTGTATTTGTCCAAAACTGAGACCTTCTACTCCTGATACGATACATTCTATTTGTCAAGACTGTAGCACCAGAGTCATCTACTTAAATAATCATGAAGATATTGTGCAGGCAGGCACAGAGAAAATGAAAATGACTTCCAGGCCATTTCCTTAGGCTTTAATGTCAGATGTGTTCTGATTAATGCCAGGTCTTTGTTCAAACACTATTTTGAATTCTCTGAATTTCAGGATGCACACCAACCAGACCTGGTATTCATAACAGAAACCTGGGCTGATCAGGCTTCAGGACTTGAGATGACTGAAGCGGTACCTACTGGTTACACTATTTTCAGACTAGACAGACTCCATAAGAAGGGAGGCTGGTTAGCATTTATCTACCGCAACACTTTGCTACCATTTTTACGCTAGCTTCGTCCTATGAGTACTAAGCTCTCATATTTATTCTCAAATTAACTAAAACACAGTCCTTTAATGGCCTTCTTCTATTCGATTGGATCCCTTTTGGGATCCTCTTTTCTTACATCAGAGTTCACTTTATTAGGGGGTTTCAATTTCCATTTCAAGAACTAACTAGATCCTGACATGGAACTATTAGTAGACACTCTGTCCTGTTTTAGACTTGCTCAATTAGTCGCTGGTTCTACGCACCTGGCCGGGAATACTCTTGATGGAATATTCACAAATAACTCTTCCATCACCAACCCGGTCACACTTCCCCTGACCTGGTCGGACCATAGTGCAGTGCTCTGGGAGATTAGGCTTACCTGTAAAAGTTTTCCTTCTCAGATTCTTGGGAAGCCACTTGTCTCTCACGCCTGGCACAGGGTTCAAGCTTCCGAGCTAAACTCTCTTCTTGCTGGATCCCAGCCAGAAGAGACAAATGATATAAATCTCTTGTCTGCGAAATATTCAGTCTGGTTGGAATCTGCTATTAATAAGCTAGCCCCTGCGAACACCAAAATACTCTGGAGAAGTAAGCCCTCTGCACCCTGGTTTAATGATAAACTAGGCTGAAGCGCAATTGGAGGAGAGCATATGATCTGACGGAGAAAGGAAAATATAAACAATGTACTGCAGAGTACAATAAGCTCTTGCTGATTGAAAAATCTTCCTATTTCATTGAACAAATAAAATCAGCTAGTAATTCCAATAAAGTACTGATCCAAAAGGTCCCCAAACTCATTATGCCATCAATGAGGAATTCAGCAGGTAGTAGTCAGGCTTTCTGCAATTTCCTTGCAAACATTTTTCAAGAGAAAGTCGAGGCAATATTTAACAAATTTTCCTCTAGCAATTCCAGATGTCAGAAGACTACTGCTTTGCCACTGGTAAATTCTGAAAGTATCACAAAGGAACAAGTCAAACTGGTTATTCTGAACACAAAATCAGAGGCCCTATCGGACTCATGTCTTCATAAGATTGTCCATCTAGTGCCTGTTAGACATGGCATCTTTGACGTGGTTTCCCCTGCCATTTTGCCTCTACCTCCTGTACTTTTGATGCTGTGCTGGATTTCTTTTTTGCTGGCTTAGATGCTTTGGGCACTCTGCCACTGTTGATCAGTGTCAAAGGGCAAGTGCTCCCTGTGTAAATTGTTATTACAATTGGTTCGCCCTGATTGGCATGTTTGATTTACTGGTAATTCTCTAGTAAAGTGCACTAAGTGTGCCAGGGCCTGTAAATCAAATGGTACTAGTGGGCCTGCAGCACTGATTGTGCCACCCTCCTGAGTAGCCCTGAAAATGCATTTCAGACCTGCCACTGCAGTGTCTGTGCGCAGTTGTAAACTGCCATGTCAACCTGGCAAGTAGACCTACTTGCCAGGCCCCAACCTTCCTTTTTCTTACATAAAATGCACTCCTGTGGTAGGCCCAAGGTACCCCCATGGGCAGGGTGCAGGGTATGTGAAAGGTAGGACATGTACTGGTGTGCGTGACATGTCCTGATAGTGAAATAAAGCCAATTTCGTTTTCACTGTTGAAAGGCTATCTGCCCAATAGGATAGAATGGGAAATACTTTGTAACATCTTACAAGTATAACTTCCCATTGGGACAAGATAGAGAAATTAAGTTTAGGCTCTCTGAACTCAGAATTTAATAACACATCTTTTAGTAAAGATGTTTTTTAAATGGCGTGTTTGAAAATGCCACTTTTAGAAAGTAGGCATTTTCTTGTTTAACCATTCTGTGTGCCTCTGCCTGTTTGTGGATTGACTGTCTGGTTTTGGAGTGGCAGGGGTTGGGGATGTGCATTTACTGTAGACAGCCACTGGGGAGGTTGAGGTGTGCCTGGCCCTTCCTGGATGACTCCGAGCTGAGCTGAATGGGGCTTGGCTGCATTTAGAGCAACGGGAGGAGATTTCCTTGCACCTGAATAGGGCCTGTTTCCCTTGCACAATGCTGTCTCCGCCCCCTGTGGTCATACTGCACCAGTGAGGACAGAACTGGTTTAGACTGGGCTCAGAGACCCTTGCACAAAGAGAACAAATACAAAATGGAATATAAGTAGTAGGCCTTAAACCCCAGAATTTAGATCACTTCTGGACTCAAGAGAAACCTTTGCCAAGGAGAAGAGCTGAAGAGCTGTGAGGATGAGTACTGCCCCTTTGCTGTGTGCTGTATGGGGTTGGCCTGCAGTTGCTGTTTCTGCAGAGGAAAGGACAAAGACTGGAACTTTGCTGTGAACCTGCTTGAAGAAGAATCTCCAAGGGCCTGTGTGTGCTGGCCTCCTGTTCTCAAGTCTCAGGGACACAAAGACTTCACCCCCAGCTCCCCTGAACTTTGCTGCTGAGAGTTCTGACCTGCCAGGAGGTGCCTGTTACAGTTCTGGGCCTCTGGAGGTTGTTCCTGCTGTTGGGAGCTGGAAGAAACCTGAAGAGCTAAGAAAACCGATGCATCGCTCTTCTTGTGGCTGTTTTTCCTGAAGCAGCACCGCAGTGTGAGAAGAATCTCCACACATCGCCACACCACTACCGAGCTGACACAGCGCCTGTTGCGGCTGCGAGAACCGACGCATTGTGAGATCGTGGCTGAAGAAACCAACACAACGCCACTCGTCTCTGACGCATCAATCACCGACGCATCCCGGAATTCCACGCATTGCACCTGTGTGGCAAGTTTTCCTGATGCATCACCCGTGGACCAGAACCTTCTTGGAGTCGACGCATCACTTCCCTCTACAGTCCGGATTCAAAGCATATATTCTTCTGCATGCAGCAGAACTGTTGCATCACCTCACCAAGGACTCAGGAACTGACGCATATCTTTGCTTCACAATGCTTCCCATCTCTGCAGCTGTTTGGCCTTGTGAATTTTGATGCATCTACAGGTACTTTGTGTAGAATCCCGCATCCATAGTTTTCTATAGACCCAGTTGCTTGAAACCTTTGAAAAGTCATATTCTTATTACATGTATGTTGGATTTTTGTCGTTTTGGTCTTGTTGGGTTTAGAGAAAGACACTTTATTTTTCTAAACTGATGTGGTGTCCTTTTGTGGTGTTATCACTGTATTACTGTGTATTTTGAGCACAAATACTTCACACATTGCCTTTGGGATAAAGCCTGTCTGCTCATTCCAAGCTACCCAGGGGGTGAGCAGGGGTTATCTAAAGTGTTTATCCCCCTTACCCTGACTAGAAGCAAGGGTCCCTATTTGGACAAAGGTACCTACCTCTGCCAACTATAGACCCCTATTTCTAACAGTGCTTGACTCAGTTGCCACTCACATGACTAAGATTTTTAATGCTATGTTTAGCTCAGGACACTTTTCTGGGCAGTGGAAATCAGCTTCCGTCCTTCCACCTTTAAAGAAACCCAACCTTAATGTGCTTGATCCTAATTGTTATCTGCCTTTTTCCTGTCTTCCTATTCCTGCCGAGCTGATGGAAAAGCAAATGAATATGCAATTGGCCTCGTTTATAGAAAACAGCTACCTTTTAGATGACTCACATTTTGGCTTCTGAAGTGGCCACAGCACAGAATTATCTCTAATTGTGGCCTCTGCGGAAATTAGGGCCACATTAGAAAAGGGTGGCAATGCAGCCCTTATCTTACTTGACTTGTCCGCAGCAGTTGACATGGTCAATCATGATCTTTTGATTAACCGGTTACAGAGCTTAGGGATAGAAGGTGCAGCTTTATCATTGCTGTGTTCCTTTCTTGCAGATGGGGTTCAATCGGTCTCCCTCAAGGACTTCACATCTGAGCCCTTTTCCTTGCCTTGCAGGGTTCCACAGGGTTTAGAGAAAGACACTTTATTTTTCTAAACTGATGTGGGTCCATTTGTGGTGTTATCACTGTCGTACTGTGTATTTTGAGTTCAAATACTTCACACATTGCCTTTGGGATAAAGCCTGTCTGCTCGCTCCAAGCTACCCAGGGGGTGAGCAGGGGTTATCTAAAGTGTGTATCCCCCTTACCCTGACTAGAAGCAAGGGTCTCTATTTGGACAAAGGTACCTACCTCTGACAACTATAGACCCCTATTTCTAACAGTGCCTGACTCAGTTGCCACTCACATGACTAAAATTTGTAATGCTATGTTTAGCTCAGGACACTTTCCTAGGCAGTGGAAATCAGCTTCCTTCCTTCCACTTTTAAAGAAACCCAACCTTAATGTGCTTGATCCTAATTGTTATCGGCCTTTTTCCAGGCTTCCTATTCCTGCCGAGCTGATGGAAAAGCCAATGAATATGCAATTGGCCTCATTTATAGAAAACAGCTACCTTTTAGATGACTCACACTTTGGCTTCTGAAGTGGCCACAGCACCGAATTGTCGCCAATTGTGGCCACTGTGGAAATTAGGGCCACATTGGAAAAGGGTGGCAATGCAGCCCTTATCTTACTTGACTTGAACGCAGCAATTGACATGGTCAATCATGATCTTTTGATTGACCGGTTACTGAGCTTAGGGATAGAAGGTGCAGCTTTATCATTGCTGCGTTCCTTTCTTGCAGATTGGGTTCAATCGGTCTCCCTCAAGGACTTCACATCTGAGCCCTTTTCCTTGCCTTGCGGGGTTCCATAGGGCTCTTCATTGAGCCTGACCCTATTCAATCTCTATGTTTTTTTTGTCCTCATTTCACCATGGCATCTGCAACTCTTGGACCATTTGGCACCCTCGATCCATCTCGTGGTCCATTGCATTCACTCGCCGTGAGCATCCCAGGCTTTGGTCATATCGGGGGGGCAATAACCCACCTCCGGGTCCATGACCTGGTGTAATCACAGGACTATTATATAGATGTTTTTCCAACAGCCTTATGTAGTATCATGAGTGCTAACCTACCCACTTTATAAAATCCTCCTAAATTTCCCTCAACCATCGAGAATTTCATTTATTATCCCTATTGGTAGTCCACTTGGCCACTTTTAACCACCCCATGGGGTGTGGGGGAGCAGGGTCTAACCAGTGTTTACAAATCTACCGCCTGGCCAAAAGCAACAGGTAGAATGCTAAGCCCCTTTGATTACTATTCAAAGTGTTGTGCGTAACATTTTCCACCCCTAGGAGTACCAAGGCCTCTGTCAAAACTACATGTTCCCCTAAAATACCCCTCATAGTGGTTTCCACAATCTTCTAATATTCTTTAATCTTAAGGCATAAAAAGAAGATATGTACATCATTAGCTCTTGGAAGGTTACATCTCTTACATCCAGGTACTGGCTGTGTCGCACACTTAGCCACTTTTTGAGGAGTCCAGTACAGCCTGTTAATTATAAAAAAGTGGTGACGTTTAAAGTTCGCAGGCGTGACTATTGAGTATAGTAATCTTAGAGAGTCCATCCAAAGAGAATGTATGTTTTCTTCCTGAAGTACATCTGACCAGATCGCATAGGGGGCCTCCAATTTCTCTTCCTCTGCCTCCAGGAATATCCTGTACCACTTTGCCACTTTTTTGCTTTTAGGCTAACTTCCTGGAGGAGGATCTCAAAGTCCCATAGCCCACGGGTCTCCCACGAGGCTGTTGCGAAACAAGATGTAAGCTGCATATATTTAAATCTAGACAGCCTATTACCCAAATTTGTGCTCAACACCTCCCAAGGTAGCACGCCTTCCTTTGATATCAAGTCTCCCCATTTGGATATCCCAGCTTGTTTTAAGGGAAGACTCAGTCCATCCTTCAGGCATTCCGGTGTCCCAGGGGATTCCCAAATCAATGCGAATTCTGAATAGTATCCAATGTTTAGCATCTTCCTTATTCCACACCAAAGACTGAGTGCAGTTTTTAGAACATTTAACCTAACTTTTTTAAAGAATGTTTGGGCTCCGAATTTATATAGGAAAGCTACTGGTCCAAGCTCTTTAATCATTTCCCCCAATAGTGAGCCCCAGGTAGAAAGATCAGGCTCCCCCATAAGCATACGAAAGTTTTTAAATTGAAATGCCATTCAATAGAGACTAAGATCTGGCAGAACTAACCCACCCTTCTTAAGATGACTTCTTAACTTTTTCCAAGAAAGCCGTACCCCACGAGATGCCCAGATGAAACTAGTTATTTTCCCCTGCATTTTGTTTATTTCTTCCTTTGGGAATTTAAGTGGGATACAGTTCAATAAGTATGTCAACTTCGGGAGAATAGACATTTGTACTAGGTTGACCCTCCCATAGATCGTTAATGGTAAGTTCTTCCACCTGGATAATGACCTGTCAACCTCCTTGGCCACCCTCTTCAAGTTAAGTAATGGGATCTCATCAATTTTGTTGACTATAACAATTCCTAAATATTTTATCGCCTCACACTCTCTACCTCCCCAATCCTCCACATTCCAACACATTACCCCCGTCTTAGAGATGTTCACTAAGTATCTGGATACTACCCCGTAATCTTTTGTCAGCTGTTCCACCCTAGGTAACGTACGTGCCGGGTCAGAGGTATAGATTATCAAATCATCTGCATATAAAGCTATTTTACTGCGGGAGGGAAGTAGGTCGATAGGGGCTATCTGATCATCTTTCCTCAAAATATGCGCCAATGGTTCGATGTATATATCGAACAAGAGGGGCGACAGGGGGCAGCCTTGCATTGTCCCTCTGTAGATATTGAAGCTCTTCGTCAGGGAACCATTTAGGAGGATTTTGGCTGTAGGGCACTCATATAGCCTTGGTAGTGCCATAACAAAGCCAGCACTAAAGCCCATTGATCTCAGAACTGCCCAAAGAAATACCCAACTCACCCGATCAAAAGCCTTGGTGGCGTCTATGGTGATTACCGCCAGGGGGATCGAACGCACAGCTGATAGATCTA
Source organism: Calotriton arnoldi (assembly GCA_963921515.1). Taxonomy (NCBI): domain Eukaryota; kingdom Metazoa; phylum Chordata; class Amphibia; order Caudata; family Salamandridae; genus Calotriton; species Calotriton arnoldi. Next base: position 560,807 of record CAWUFW010008718.1, on the reverse strand, counting down.
TAGTCCCGATTAACGACAATGTAAGTTCTTGGATTTGTCATTTCGGGACAAAGACCTTCTGATCCATATGTATCAATTAGGGGGCCACCTTTGCCAATCTCCCTGCCAAAATGCCGGTGTAAATTCTATAATCTATATTCAACAAGGAGATTGGCCGGTATGAGTCAGGCTTCCTCGGGTCCTGTGCGAGTTTTAAGATCAAGACAATTATGGCCTCCCTCCATGAGTTCGGGATCGGCTCTTCCCCTTATAGACTGAGTTAAAGAGTGACTTCATTTCCGGAACTATTTAATCTAATATTAGTTTGTATACCTCAGCCGGTAATGAGTCTGGACCTGCTGCCTTTCCATTCCTTATTTGCAAAAGCTGTTCTCTTATTTCCCCCTCAGTAATTGGAGCATCCATGCTCTTCCTTTCCTCTGTTTTAAGAGTGGGGAGACTGACAACGTTTAGCCATTGTTTTAGGCTCTCCTCATCGGGGCGCGCTTCTTCTGCATACAGTTCAGCGAAGAGTGAGACCAAGCTGGCCTGGATTTCATCTTCCTTGTTCTTAGTGTCACCTTGGGGGTTGATAACCAGCTCCCTGATATGGTTTTGTGCCCTCTCTGCCCTCGACTTCCAGGCTAACAATCCTCTGGCCTTCTCACCATACTCAAATTGCTGCATACGCCCCTGTTGCCCACTTCTCTCTCCATTTTGTCTCTAGATTGATCTTATAATTTACTTTAGCTTCCTCCAGCTGTTTCATGGCCTCCTCTCTGTTCTGTGTGTTCCCTGTGATTTGCTGCAGTTTGGCTTCTAATTTCCGGATTCTTTCCTCCAATTTTCTCGACTCCGCCCTATCCACCCTATTCTTATAGGAGACCTGACTTTGTAGTACGCCTCGTGCATACGCCTTGAAGGTATCCCAGATAATGCCAATGGAAACCGAGTGGGCATTATCCAGGAAGAACTCCCTAGTTATTTTTTTCAAAAGGATGGAAACGTCTGGTTCTAATAAGATGGATCTTTTCAGTGTCCATCTCGCATTGTAGCCAGCTCTGATTCCCATTAGTGTAACACTAACCACAGTGTGATAGAGGTATGTCCTGGTGATATGTGGACCTCTTTTAATTTCCCACCCCAGGCACTATCCACTAGCAAAAAAAAATCCAATCTTGAAAAATGTTTATACTTTTTGCTGTGAAAGGTGTATCCTCGCTTTTGTCCCATTAAGTATCTCCATGTGTCAACCTGTCCCATTTCATGTATCATATGCTTAAGGGCCTGTCTTGTCTTAGGAGCTTGGGCTTGGGTCCCCTCCTGTGAGTGGACCTATCCAACGTAGGATCTAATAAAGTATTGAAGTCGCCCCCTATAATTATGGGTTAGTTGTAAGTCCACAATATATTGGAGGTCATCCACATTTGGGCCATAAAAACCAGCACAGACAAACTCTGTACCAAAACATTTGAGAGTTACTAAAACCCACCTACCAGAGCTGTCCCTTTTAGAAGAGATCAACTCAACCCCTGATCCCCTCCTAATAAGTATTGTGACACCCTTACAGTATTCTGATGAATCTGTTACAGCATAACTTTCGATCCAACTTAGTTTTGCATAAAGCCCCCTACTTTCAGTTGCTGTTAGATGGGTTTCTTGTAAAATAACAACCTGGGCTTTGGAATCATCCAGGCATTTCATCACCAGCCTCGGTCTATTTTTAGATCTGAGGCCATTTACATTCCAGGTTGAAATTTGTAGCTTATTGTCATCTCCACCCATCTACTTTAAGTTGGGCAAATTTTATGTCACCTGGGGGTGCTTTAAGTTAGATACATTTTATGTCACCTGGGGGTCTTTGGTGAGCTATTTCCATAATGGACCAAGACGATAAAAGTGTTGAGGACTTTTTTTTTTCCACTGCTCCCCACCCAGTGCCCTACCCTCCCTCTTTATTCCCCCTCTCCCACCCATGGGAACCCTCCCTTGACTATCAGGCATTGTGCCTATTGGGCAGCCAAAGAGAAGGAGATACCTCACTAAACTATAACAATAACAATAACAGTGCCCCCCTCACCTCACCCCACCACTCAGCTGATCTCCTGTACCAATAATTACTTAACCTCATATCCTCAATTTCTGTTCCTATTTAGGATTCATCCTCAAGATAGTCCACCCTTTTTTATACTGTCTATCAGGCTGTCAGCTTCCTCTATTGTCCGAAAATTGCGCATCTGATTGTTCCATATGACGCAAAGCATCGCCGGGAATTTAAATTGGGCTTTAGCTCCAAGTTTGTTTAACTCCTCCATCCTTTTACCCAGCTCCCACTGCTTCTGGTCTGTTGCACGGCATACATCTGACCTAATAGAGAAAGAAAGGTTCTGGGCTGAATATGGACCATTCCTCAATGCTGCTGTCAAGATGGTTTCTTTGACTGTATATGAGAGAAAATTTACAAGTATTTTCCTTGGCTTCTGTCTCTGCATAATCCACTAAAAGGGGTCTCGATGTACCCATTGTATTTCATTGTCCAAATTAATGTCAGGTCTGTCGTTCAGAGCAGTCTCTTGTAGTAATTTAACTATGAAGGCTTTTATGTTAGTCTCCTCCTCCGCTTCTGAAATATTTAGGACCCTCAATTTATTCCTCCTTGAATGATTCTCAATTCTTTCGAGATCTTCCCTGAGTCCAAGATTTTCTTTAACCAATGCTCCTAGCCCTTCAGTATTTTTGACAATATCCTTCCTCATCAACCCTACTTCTTCCTCTAACACACCCGTCCGTGCCACAAATCATCCAATTTATGTGCGAGAGCCATACAAGAGGCTTGTATGTCAGCTTGGTTGGCTTCTGATCTCTTGAACCTATTCCTAAGTTCCTCCTTCAGGTCAAGAAGGATGGCGGCCAGTGGGGCCAGCGGGACTTCAGATTGCAAATTCGAACCCCCAGTCTCTACTGCGCGACAGGCATTATGTCACTGCCCCCCTCACCAACCTCCTCATCTCTAGATGCAAGTACGCTGAAACTGTTCTGTGTGGGTATCTGAAAGGTGATGCCATCCTCCACTCCATATCTTCTCCCTACTTCCGCACCTCCCTTAGGCTCCTGGTCTACATTTACTTCTATTGGCATAGCTTTATCTCCCTCCATCTCTGGCTCCTTCTGGGACTCGGCTATTATTTTACAGCCCTCCACTCCCAATGTCATTGAGTGAGTCAAAACTTTGTAAAATGTTTTAAGGGATGGAGTGACCCTGACATGAGGGGGTGAGATTTTTTCCCCCCTTCCTCATGGGCTCTTCCCTGGCTGCCTTACGGACTTCCCTGCCCTCGCTGCCTTTGTTGGGGCGGGCCCACCTACTTTTCTAGCGCTTGTATCACAGGGGACCACCGTGACTAGGGGGGCTTTTAAATCCAAAGCTACCCCCGTCGATTTCCCAACTTTGCTGGCACTTATATCACGGGGGGCCTCCGTGGCTGAAGGTAATTTTAAATCCAGACTTACCCCAGTCGATTTCTCAAGTGCCCGGGTGCACAGAGTGTACCTGGAGATCTTGTCTGGGATGGCACCTACTTTCTCCGGAGGTGATGGACTCTTCTTCTCCATATGGGGGTGCTGTTGGGCTAGCAGACCTCCTTTCCTGCCCCTCCAGCCTTCCCTGACATGCTTGGGGCTTGTAGCACTGATAACTCTGGCTGAAATCTCCATCACACTGCTCTTTTTATCTGCAGCAGTCTCTGAGGAACTTGTGCTGACTCTGCCACTCTGGGAGAGGGCTTGCACTGCTCGTAGACATCGCAGCTGCACTGCGGCCCTCTCCCACGCTAGAGACCCTCATCCTGCTCCCAGACAGAGACAGATTGCCGAACTAATGCTGCACGGCTTCATTGAAAAAAGGTACCGTATCTATCCTCCGTACCCCCTTTCCATTGTGTTTCTTGGCGGGGGAGAACAGCGGGGGAGCGCTCTCCTGTGCGGCTGCTCTCCTCACTTCTCCGGCGGTCCGCGACTGTTTATGTTACACTTTTGGCTACTTTGATCAAGTCTTTTGGGTTATCATTAGTATATTATGCTGACGACACTCAGATTGTGGTCTCGTTCTCTAATAGTGGTTCCAACATGAGTGATACTTTTAGGAACTGCATAGGCGCAGTTAGTCAATGGATTGACAACAACTGTCTCAAGTTGATCTCCTCTAAGATGGAAGTCATCCTATTCAGCAACAACCCCTCCTTCTGGCCCCCTTCATGGTGGCCAGATGAGCTGGATTCTCTTCCAACGCCCATTAGGAAAGGTTAAAAACCTTGGCGTCATGGTGGATGACAGATTAACCTTTAAAGAGCAAGTAAATAAGGTTATTTCCGCATCCTTCTATACTTTACAAACCATCAAGAAAATTGCTCAATTTCTGCCATTTGATCTTTAAAGACAGTTGTTATCGCTTTAGTCTTATCAAGATTGGACTATTGCAACGGTCTCTGTCAAAACCTACATAAAAGTTCCCAAAACTCTGAAGCTCAGATGCTCCTGAATGTTCTGAGATTTCATTCTGCTTCTAAAGACATCAGAAGACTACACTGGCTGCCTGTGAAGCAGCGTATAGTTTTCAATGCTTTATGCATTGCATTTAAGGCACTCGCGGACAAGGTCCAGCTTATCTGAAGGAAAGTTTCAGATGGTATTTGCCATGTAGGATTCTTCATTCCAGCTTCACCAGCAATCTGTTAGTTTTTTCCTGAAAACTTTCGTCTTGGGGAGGCAGGAGCTTTGTTATTTGTACTGCCCAAAATTGGAATCGTCTTCCCAAAGATTTGAAAGTCACCACCTCTCCATCAGTTTTCAGGAAATCTTTAAAAACTTGGTTATGAAGACATTAGAAGTTGTGGCTGGAAGGCACGCGGCTGCGGTGAAACAAGATGGCCGCCCCGTAGAGCAGCTCTGCGGCACCGAGGAACGGCCGGAGCTGAAGGGCTTTCTTCCGCCAACGGTGCGGGATATAATTATGGATTTCCTCGTCGGAAGCAGTGTGGAGCGCTGGGGCAAGTTTTTCAGACCTTAAAACGGTCTATTTGGATACTTTTTTTTTCTTTTTCTTCTGCCTCGATAACGCCTCGCATTTCAGCCACCATTTTGTGCGCCTGATACTTGCACTTTCCACAGAAGACAGCGCAGCGGTGATGCCCCTGTGGTCGGTCTTTTTTGCCCATTTGAGCTCTTTTCATCATTTTTAATGCTATTTTACAATGTAAATGTATAATTAGCAACGGACGATTCTTCTCCCCATCACGTGCCTTCACTTTCTCCTCATATGTTATTAAGGCTACTTATGCTAGCAGCTTCAGTCAGGTCCTCATCTGGATTGTTAGCGCAACTTCCAGCTATATAGTAGGGTGTGTGGACTCAGATTCTTGTGCCTTGATAGAGGTTTTTCTTAGGTCCTGTGGATATACATTGTCTCGAACATGGATCCCATGCACCCAAACAAGTCCCAAGGGGCTGCTGGTTCTAATACTAGCAGTCGCAAAGACTCAGTCGGTAATACCAACAAACGAGTCAAAAAAGATCCGTCCTCCCCAATGAAATCACCTCTTCCTCTGACTTTGGGGGACATTCTGGATGAACTGCACAACATTCGACCTTTTATGACCGGATACCACTGCAACACTTCAAAGAATTGAGGAGAAATGGTCTGGTTTGGACTCAAGGCTTTTGGATGTAGAACAAAAGATTAGTGACGCACAAGATGTTGTTGCCAAAGTGGACATTCTTTCTCGAGAGGTAGCACAACTGAAGAATACTACAGAAGATTTCGAAAACCCAAACAGGCGCAATAACCTACGAGTTTATGGAATTCCGGAAGGCTCCGAAGGTTCGGATATGATCTCCTTTTTGAAGATTCATGTCCCTCAGATTGTTGGTTTGCCGAAATCTACTGATCTCAATATTCAAAGGGCACATAGGATTGGCCCCCAGAATGCATCATTTTCAAACAAACCACGGGGAATCATTGCATATTTCCTATTATATTCTGATCTCATGGCGATCCTCAATGCAGCTAAGCAGCATAAACAGATACTTTGGTCTGGCCAAAAAATCTTCTTCAGTCAAGATGTCTCTAAGCCTACTGCCAATCGCTGAAAAGAGTTTCTAGACCTCAGACCAACGCTGAGATCCATGAATGCCTGCTACGGCCTTATTCATCCATTTTTTTTCTCTGGGGTGGCCTCTGTCCTTTTCGCCCCCCCCCTCCAATATTAATGTTCTTTTTGTTTGTGAATATTATGACTAAAGTCTTTTGGCTTTTTGTCATCTTCTCTTCGGTTACATTTCAAGGGAGACTGCATTCTCCTTGTGCTTCTCCTTCCTATCCCCTTCATCCCTTCCTTTTCTTCCACTTTTTTCCTTTCCTCTATGCCCTCCATTTTATTGCAGCTTCTCTTTGTCTTTACGTTTTCGTTTTTGTGTTTTTTTACTATTTTCTACCTGGCTTGTTTAACTGGGTTCATCAGGTTAGCTGTTTTACTTTCCTTCCTATTTCTCAATTCTTATCTTTCCTTATTCTCTGGAATTTATCTCTTTTTCTCTTTTTGGAATTATTTCCTTTCAGGACTTGTACCGCTGAATGACACTCTGCCTTTTGCAACTCACCTATTATACTTTTTTAAGTTTCATGTATTTTTGTGCTTAATTTTGAATACGTTTTTTCGATAAGTGGACTATGTATTATCTCATGGAATGTTAAGGGTATCCGCTATCCAGTTAAAAAACAAAGTGTATTATCCCATCTTGCTAAATTGAAATGTCAAGTAGCGTTATTGCAAGAAACGCACCTTAAAGAGCAAGATTTGTTTTCCTTGCGCAAATTATGGGTTGGAGATGTTTTTTGTTCCCCAGCAGTTAATAACAAGAATGGTGTATCAATCCTGTTTCATAAGTCATTAAATGTTCTTTTGCAAACTGAGGTCAAAGACAATAACGGTAGATGGCTTTTATTGAATGCTAAAGTTAACAATACTCAATTCTCTATTTGTAATGTATATGGCCATAATGGTATTGATTTAGTATTTTGGAATGATTTCTCTACTCTCCTTTCTTCTCATGCCTCCGAAAAATTGATTTTGGGAGGCAATTGCAATCAACTTATGGATCCTTTTTTAGACCGGAAATCCCAAACCAAATTCATCCCCAATAGAATGCAAAACACTTTCCACAAAGCTATTACATCTAGAGGGTTGTTTGATGCATGGAGAATTTCCCACCCTGATGTCTTGGAATTTTCCCTTTTCTCCCCTGTTCACAGGTCTCATTCCCAATAGACGCAATCATCTCTTCAATTCATGACAAATGCGGAGATTGGCTCCATTCTCATCTCTGATCACGCCCCCTTCATTTTAGATATGGACTATCCCACATCCGCACCTACCTCAAGCCAATGGCGTTTTAACAATGCCCTTGTGGAGAGGTGTGGTGCAGCGGCCAGGGCAGCTGACTTCGGAGCACAGGGTTCACGGTTCGATCCCCGGCTCCGGCGGCAGCTCAGCACCATGTGACTCTGGGCTCACTTAATTTCCACGATGGCCCCCAGCGCCTTGAGACCCGTAAGGGTGAGTAGCTGCGCTATATAAAAACGGACTTACATTTTTTTCTGTTGGACACTCAATTTGTTGAACAATTTACACAGTTTATGCAAGAATTTTTCAAGAATAATCTCTCCTCTGTTTCACAATTTCATTTTATTTGGGATGCTTTCAAAGCCACCGCTAGAGGATTTATAATAGACTTTGTTTCCCGGGGGAAAAAAAAAAGCACTTACGGATGCAACATTAATTCTAAAACAAATCAAGTCCCTAGAGCACGAATACTTTACCACAAACTGTTATGATACTTTGTCCAATCTCATTAAAGCTAAAATGCAATACAACAAACAATCCTGGGATAATGCTTGCAACAATCTCCTTAAATTTAACGCTAAAATGTATGGCATCTGGAAAAAAGCTGGCAAATCCCTAGCCAATTATCTTAAAATTAAAAAACATAAATCCAAGATCGTTGTCATCACAGATAGCGCAGGAATCAGACACATTACAGATACTAAGATTCACGAGTGTTTCACTGAATATTATACTTCTCTCTACACCCCTGAGTCGACCCCGTCTGCTGATCAAATTGATTCATTCTTTCAAACCATTCCCAAACACTCTGATAACCACATTGATCTCACGTCCTCGGTAGTCCAATATTAGAACAAGAAATCATAAACGCTATTAATCAACTTCCCAAAGACAAAACACCTGGTTGGGATGTTTTTACTGTATGTTTCTTCCTTCATTTCAAACAATTTCTGGTCCCTCAGTTGTTAGTCCTCATAAATCATTTCCTAACCTTCGTTGAAGCACAGGGTTCTTTCACTCAAGCGATGCTGTGTTTGATCCCTAAAAAGACAAAGACCCCTCTTATTGTAAAAATTACAGACCCATCTCCCTAATTAATACGGACTGTAAGATCTTCGCCAAATTATTAGCCCTTCGTATCAATCAGGTATCATCATCAAAGTCTTTATTTCGGTCTTACAGTACCATAAAAGACACAAACACAAACACATGAATCATGGTTAATGACGTTCAGAATAAAAGGTACTATAAAATGCTCCATATACAGACTCTTGAGAATAAAAAGAACAAATTCATAATACAAATGTACAAACACAGAAAAAGGATCAGAGCTAGGTAAGTCTCGTTATTAAATAATTCTACCTATCGGGACGCAATCTAAAGTGCTAGTGCATTAATAAATATTGTTTGCATCTCAATTACTGGTATGTACGGCCCGATTAGACAGCATCAGCCATTTTGAAGCCCATGCCCCAAATGACCAATAAAAGGTATAAAAACTTTAAAATATTAACATAAAAACCAATTATTTACAAAGTAGGTAATAGAATTTAGGGACACACCCATCTGGACTAATCATTATAAGTTCAGTTTATTTTGTCCATGTCAGTCGGGGAAATAGTTAGAGCCCTCCTTCTAATAGCCCAAGAATGGCCTAAAAATTTTGCAGTTGCACAAGCATAAAGTGGTCTTGCATCCGACTTTAAAATACGTAAGGCATCTTTGTGGCTGTGTGTCCCGAATTGTCTACCTACCGGAGCTAGCCAATTCTTTCTAGGTCTGGCATAGGCAACACAAGCAAAAAAGGCATGGCCTATTGTTTCATGGGGGCATAAACAGGAGGGACAGCCCTTAGGCTGTGATTTATTCATCAGCCAGGAGTTAGTGGAGGCATTAATGGGTAGACTGCCATGTCTGAACTGAATGTACAATTTCCTGTCTGCCGGCACCTTAATAATAATATATAGATAGCATTCTAGCCGGCTGATGGATTTTATATCCGTAAAAACATCAGTTAAACTGCCATGACGGATTTTCAAGAAATTCTTCTGTTCTACCCATGCCCAATACTGAGATTTTATTTGGTCCCTAGAATATGAGGGTGAGAGACCAGCAGGCTCCTTAGGCACGCCTATGCCAGCTCGGATGGTATCTAAATCCTGGTCTTGAAATGAAGGAGAGATTTTCCCAAACATCCTAATGATTTAAAGAGAAAAGTTGAAGGTTTCTAACTGTTTTGTACTACCCAATCTCCTATTTCCCAAAGGCTGGATTTTAGTTGGACCTGGGTAAAATTTTAGTTACACCAGCATAATCTTGTGAAATTTCCAGCATTTCAAATTTTGCTTGGTATGCAAAATTCTAAAAATTTCACCTCTTCACGTAATTTAAGACTGTTTAGGTAAAAATCTTAATACATGAGCAGGGCCGTTTCTACCATTAGGCCAGACTAGGCGGCCGCCTAGGGCGGCAAAAGGGCGAGGGCGGCAAAAAACATGCGTCCTCTCTTTGAGAGGAAAGTGCTTGGCAGTCAGCGCACACATTGCTCCTCGGCCTCTGGATGAGCTCCTGCAGGGCTCTCTTTTTCCGCTCCTCTGCTTTGGTGCCTGCGGGCGGCTGGTAGTGCCCTGCTCCCCTCTCCGATGCCTCCTACCTCCCGGGGGACTCTGGGCTCAGGGGCTGAGGGCAGGTGGCGGGCTCCTCATTGCGGGCGGTGCAGCATTATCTGCAGCTCTGGAGTTTATCCCAGCTCGGAACCCTCCTCCTCAGACATTCAAAGTACTGCTCACTGCTAGCTTGCAAGCACCGGCTCTGCTTTGGTTCCGCATTCCTGGGAGCCCTCGGCCCTGCCACTCCTCTGAGGGTGCCCCCTGCCCTGGCGGCGCCGAGGGGCACGCAGCTGTGCACAGCCACGGCACAGAGAGCATTGAGACACTTAAATTACCTGTCGCCTGAGTCCAGGATTTACAGATATTTCGGTTCTTAAAACACGGAACTGAATAGGGTGAAGTTTGAAATTTCTTTTCAGTGAAATACGGGAAACATTAATATCCTACATTCAAATAACAATGATGTTACTATGTGATGTGCATTGTACAGTATGCCGCAAACCTCACAACCTAATAGAGCCACGGTTTACTTCTGATTTGAGAATACGACTGCCCAAACCTCTCCAGTCTCTGTATTTTTTTTACTACCTCTAAGACCCCTCCCCTTTCCTTTTTAATGCAAACTCTTGTTTTGCCAAAAGTTAAAATGAGCTGCCTTGGGTGAAGATTGTCTAGGTTCCAGGACTGCACGATGCCCTAATCTGAATTGTATGACAGTAACCAGCACACCATGAATTAACATTTTTACATTTTGAAATCCTTGGTGTTTTTCACTTCACACTTTCTCCAAGGTGCACTCTGATTATATTTCCAATACGTATGTCTAATCAGTTCTAAGTATACTTTTTGGAGAAAAAAAACATTACTTGGGGGTGGGGTGGATCCCTATGTGGGATGAAATCTTTACTAGGGATTTGACAGTCCAGACTAGATAGAGAGGCACCAAAGCAGGCCTCTATTCCCCAACACCTGGATGACAGGGGGAGAGACTGATGGTAGTAAAAGGGAGGGGGCGGCATTTTTCAGTTCTCGCCTAGGGCGGCAAAACACCTAGAAACGGCCCTGTACATGAGTACAGGAGCAGCATGAGTGACCAGAATGTGCATGGTTGCTGTTTGTTTGCAGCACTTGTGTTTTTTGCTTTATTTTTCTAGTGAAATGCATTCTCGCATCCAACATGGACACGAGCGCACATTGCACGGTAAATTATAGAGCTAAATGCTGGATTTCCTTTTCATGTAAATTTGAATCATTTTTCACAGATTTCATGTGATTACGCAAAAAAAAAATATTATGTGACTTTGGCACACTCCTAAATTTATATCTTGAGGAAAACTCTCCTAGCTAAAATATCTGTTGGTATGCATTCAAGCATTGGTGTAAAATTAAATGTGAAAGTCAATTAAGTGCACTATAGATAACGTTGCACAGACTCTTATTGCAGAAACCAGGAACAAGTCTGAGACTTGGCTTTCAGTGAGAGAATCTTCAAAAACCACTTCATTGTGAAGGATTTAGAGGCACTGCAGAATTACGATGTAATTAGAAATCAATAACAATACAATTGTGGAAGCACATAAGAAATTAAGTAGCCATTACAGTGAATGTAAATTTTCAGGTCTCATCAGAAAATTATGTGAAATGCTAACGGATATGAGCTTTCTAAAGTTAAGTGGAGCTCTTTAATTTACCAGCATATGTCCCTTGGAATAGGTGACTTGCAAAGCACTAACTGCACAACACAATTATGACCAATAGCCATGTCTGCAAACCTACTGTGAAATAAGTGCATAAATAACTTTCACTTGTGTACTCGTAACATTCCTCATGTAGCTAAAGAGCTTCATTTTAAATTAGAATTTTTAAGTTTTCTAAAGTGCTGTGATACAACAGAACACATCTGCAGTTAAAAACTGGAGAACATTCATTTGTACATAAGGGATTTCATTTTTAAAGGAATTTATGAAAAGTCACTGAACCCACAGAAAGAGGTGAAATAAGTGTGAAAAAGAGGTCACTCTTTCTAATTAAACTTAAAGGAGGCAGTGTTTTGCAGACCTGAGATTGTATGTAGAAAGGTAACAATAAATCCAGCTTGCAGGTGAAAACAGCCTAATGACCCGCATGGCTTTCTGGCTAATATACATTGCTTTAAACATTATTCTTTTAGCCATTTGATGCAAGTTTTTCACATCTTTTGAAGTGAACTGCCTACAAGTCAGCCTCGGGAGAAAACAGGCTGCACTCTTTTGGGCTTCTAGTGATAAATAGGATATTAAGGGATACACGATTTCAGCATGTTATCGTCTTTTAGATTCAGTATTCAGTGGAAAAGAGAAGATCACCAAATTAACACAGATGTTTTGCACTTTTTGACGATCAGATGGTAAAGTGGGTAGAACCTTACACAAACCCATAAAGAGAAGAAACAGGTAGTTGCTACAATCCCAACCTGGGTGCTCAAACAGTTGCACACTGAGGACAGCGCAGGAGGTTTCCAGTTGGATGGCTTGACGTCTGAAGTCTACCCTGCGAAGGAACCACTCACAATCATGGCTTTTGTTTCCTTAAAATTCAGTTTAATGGTTGTATGTCAGAATATTGATAACAATGTATAGTTAAGACAAGAACACGTTTTACGCACAACGTTAAGTTCATAGCCAACTTAGCTATTGGTAACCAGCTGATTGTCCCCTTTCTAGACGTCTACAAGAGGAAGTGTCTTCCGGTTTTAGCTTATGGGTCTGGTTTATGGGGCTTTAATAATGTCACTAAACTTCAGGCTGAGGAAAATAGAGTCTGTAGAAAATTCTTAGGCCTCCTGTCTTGCTGTCCCTCTTTCATACTGCATGAGGAATTATGGCTTGATAACGTGGAAGATTAAATAAATCTGGCCCACTTGCTGTCGTGGTGCTCAGTTTGAAGTAGTCGCTGAGCCCTGTTCAAAAGAGAAGTTATTGAGGATTGCTTGTCCTGTGAGAAGGGTCGTCAACTTCCCTGGTTGGATTATATTAAGAAGGTGTGCACCTCCCTGGGAAGGCCATATATTTTTTCTAAACCTAAGGGCCTGCCAAAAGATGGAAGATCGTGGATCAAATTTTTTTAATGGATTTTAGGCAGTGGGAATGGGAGGTGGCTGACTTAGTTAAAACCCAGAATAAGCAATACATCCTAATCCAAACTGCAACAGGGTTAGAGCGTTATTTGGATTTTGTATTCCCCACCTGGGATAAGACCCTTCTAACCAATTAAGATTAGGGATTATTAGATGGCAGCTTTGTTTTCCTCTCAGGAGGTATGATTGATCGTCTATTCTTCTCTGCCCGTGTGATGAAAGCCCCCCACAGAGTCTGCTCCATTTTGTATTTTTCTGATGATTTTATTAGTGTTTTACTATGCGTTTTTTAATCTCAGTATTGAGGGGTTCAGGATTGATCAAATGTAGACTGGCCTTGTTGTATTTGCAAAAGCTGAGCCACCATTTGTGATAGTCTTGGGTCCTTTCTTAAAAATGCTTTACGTGTATGAAATGAAATGTTTTTTTTAATTTCACAGGAAGGCTGATTTATCAAAATTGGCAATAGTTTTGTTAACAATTTAGGACACTATATTTTTATCATTTGATATTCTGGAACCATAATGTTAAGGCAGTTGGTGCTCATCCAACGAATGATGGTTGACATTCAATCAAAAACTGTTGTGCAATTACTCTCCAATCAGAAAGTGTCTCTTTTGACATGGTTATCCCCCCACGTTTTGCCTGGAACATGATGTGGTTTCAATTGAAAATGCACAGGGTCCCTGCCAACCAGATCCCCTGTGCCAGGACTCCTTCCTTAAAACTGTACCATGGTTAGAACAACTTCAGATCCCCCTGTAAGTGCCTAGTAAATGGCACCATGGTACCAAGGGCAGTGGGACAGAGGAGGACCCCCTAGGGTCCCCTCACCAAGGCCATGCTAACTACCACTGCAACCGCCATGCCTTGGTGCAGACAAAAATGCCAACGCCAACATGCACACTGCCTGTGTGCCATATCAAAGCAGCACTGCCTAAGGTATGGGTAAGTCACCCCTATAGCAGGCCTTACAAGCCCTAAGGCAGGGTGCACCATTTCTCCGGTGTGCATATCTGCATGAGAAGATATGCCCCTACAATATTTAAGTCTATTCTTAATAGTGTAAGTGCCGGGGAAGCCATGAAGAGTACATGGCTGTAAACTCAACAACTTGAGTTCCCCAGCACCATGATGGCTTCACTGAACCCAGGAGTATTTGGTACCAAACAACAACTCCTCTTAATAATCCCACACTAATGCCAGTGTTGGATTTATTAAAACATGTACCAGAGTGCACCTCGGCGATGCCCCCTGAAAACCTATCAACCCTGGTGTGGTCTCTGACTGGCTTTAGGCAGCCTGCCACCACCAAACATGTTTCTGGAACCCTGGGTCGAGAGCTCCTGCTTTCTGAGTCCTGAAACAAAGCCCTTCCTGGGGAGAGGTGTGACACCTCCTCCCCCAGGGAGGCACAGTGCTCGAGAGGGAAGCTTCAAAAGCCTTGCCACCTTTGTAATGCGACCCAGTCTCTGCTGCTAGCAGCAGATGGCAGAACCGGCGGGAAAACTAGGTGAGAATAGGAAGTGTGTCCCCATTCACCAACTCCACCCCTCAGGTGCTGGAAGCAAAGTGAAGCACATTTTTCAGTGCCCACCATCTAGAAGAGGGTGGGACTTATCCAATCAGTGCTAGGACTGTACCCCCTCCCACAGGAGGGTGGCATAATAGAGGGTGTAGAAATCCTAGGTAAGGAAACCAATGGGCTCTACCTGTCATTCCCCTGTAACGCCCCTAAATCAAGTATTTAGGTGGCACCCCAGACCCTGAAATTTGATTCCCGATGACCTACAAAGCCCAGACACCGAAGAGCCACAACAGCAAGAAAGAAGAAGGACCAGTGATTGACTTGGCGCCAACCCTACAGGCCTGTCTGCTGCCTTTCGCCATTGCTACAAAAGTCAACTTGTCCTGCAGGCCCAGCGACCTCCAAAGCCTTGGGAGGACTGGCTGCCTTCAATAAAGATCGTGATTTCCCGTGGACAGCAGACCTGTCCAGAAGAAACCAACTTTAAAGAACATAGAACTCTGCCCTGAGGAACCGCCACCGGACCCACCTCTCCACCCGACACGCACCAGTCCTGCAAAAGTTCCCGAGTTATTCTGAGCAAGAGTCCATCGTCGGTTGTTCCCTGCCAGACTCCACATTGACGCCTGCAGCATCTGCATGACGCCCTTCCACAACTGCGACCTGCCTGGTAAGTTGTTCCCGACGCCAAAGGACACCCCTGCACCCGAAGCCCCTGGGCCTTGGGGAGCTTGACCAATGGTGTCCCTACGTTCCCTAGCATCAGAACCTACCTAGGCAGCTGTGGGTTTTCTTTGTTCAGCCTCCTGGCTGGCGCCTGCAGCCTCTTTTCAAAACCAATCTCCCTCATTGATTTGCATTGGGCTTCCGACGCTGTGTTGGCACTCTGTACCTGGCCGCCCGTGTGCCGCTGATGATGTAAGTTTGGTGCCACCTTGTGGCCCCCCTTGTGCTTACCTTAATTCCAGGAGATCGACCCCTGACACTGCTTTGCTCACCTGTGAGGAGCGCATCTTCAATCACGCCCCAGTCTACATTGGTTACCATTGGGTGCCCAACTCTGAATTTGACCTCTGCTCCTGGCCGCCCTTGTGCAGCTGGTGGTGCAGTCTTGGTGCTAACTTGAAGCTTGCCTGGTGTGGACCACAGACACCGAAGACTGGATTTGTAAGTCATGTATTTACCTTCAAAACTGCATTCTTGTTTTCCTCCTATAGGTTAACATTACTGAACTGAAAAATTGCACTGTGTCCACTTTTTAAAGTGAAAAGTCTTTTTATTGAAAAACGTTCTTACCTTTGAATGTACATCTTGGTCTTAAAATAAATCTAGAAAGAAGCTTAGTTTTATAAAATTGGTGTGGATCTCCTTTTTGAGTTGTGTGTCATTTATTAGTCACTGTGTGCATAATAAATGTCTTAAACTCCTCTGTGTTAGGCCTAAGGCTGCTCGACCACACCACCATAAATAGAGCACTTTTGGTTTACATTGAGCCCTATAGACTTCTGAGGGAATCTCTAGACTCTTTATACAATATTACTAATTATTGGTGTATCACATAAAGAGCCAGCTTCCTATAGTTAGGATAAGTAAAAAAGTCAAACCCAAATGACTAAATAAGAAACATCAAATGGAAACAAAAAATAGTAAGCAAGAGAGGGAAAGTGAGGAACCTAGAGGAACACCTAGAAGAACACCACTAGAGAGTGGAATGTGGCAGACCTGTAACAAGACATGTAAAGAGGAATAGACTCACCTTGCGCTCAGTCCATAAGAAACAAGGAAACTCTGTCAAGAGCTCCACCATTGATACCCATTTCAGAGAGCCTTTCAGAAAAATATAATGGTCGACTCAGTCAAAAGAGAGCGATAGGTCGGAAAGGATAACTGCTGTGACACAGCGAACACTGATGATCTCAGGTCAGATAGGACATCAATAAGAACAGTTTAGTTCCCTTGTGCTTGGCCTACTTTCTGCTTGGCTGGTGCATAGTGCTTGGGTAGACTTCAATACAGTATAGATGAGGTGTATAACTACTTTCTTAATGATATTTAGAGTGAAAGACGGGTCAAATGAGGGTTTTTTAAGGATAGTTGAACTGAAGATCTATTTAAAATCCAAGGCAATTGTTCCATAGGCAGTGAATAAATATACCTCATAATTTTGAATTTTGTTCTTCTGCATTGAATTTCTTCCTGATTTTTTCATGTTTTTTCTTTGTTTTTCTCTATTAATTTAAATATCTGTCTTGCTGATGTATATGTTTGAATTTTTAATTAGGGGTGGGCGGACTTTTTAATTCTGGCGGTGGAATTGGAGGAATTTAGTAATTCCGCGTTACGCTTGTAATTCAGAATTACTAAAAAAATTCCGCCACTCTGCTCGTGAAATTAATCATTCAGATGGCTCCAACAACATGAAGAGTAGTTCAGTGGTGTGGTAAGGACTATTCACTGTCCTTCTTCTGTCTTGATAACCGTCCCTGAGCACTAGTCCAACATCACTTTCTCTAGGTTTCCATGCCAGACGGTTGTCCTTTCTTACTGTTAGTAAGTAGCATATTGTGGCCAGTCCAGAAAGAAGCAGTGTCATGCGTGGGGCTTTTGCATGATGTCACACAGTGGCAAGAAGAGAAAGCTTCGCAGAAGAACTAGCAGCAAGCTGATAGCAATAGTTGCAGTCCGAGCCATGGCCACCCTTTCCAAAAGAAGCTGCAGGGACACAGTAGATCCCAAGATGTGCAGGTACAGTTTTAGAGAGCATGTGAGCTCACTATATTATAGATGCACTTAAGTGGAGTGTTGCAAAGCACGTAAATATGAGCATACTTTAAAAGAATCTTAAAGTTCCCGAAGGAACGGCGCAGCTTTATTAATTAGATGACCTGACTGCCTCGCCTTTGAAGCTCAGCTCTGCCTTGGATTGGCTCACAATCCATCATTGTTGTCTCTCCCAGGCCGCAAGCGTGCCATCTCTTTCAGGCCTCAACCTTGCAACCTGTGACTTGTGGAATGGTTACATTTATTAAAACGTGTTGTTCTTAAAGCCCTTTCAAATATTCCTATTGTGAAATTAGCACATTCTTCCATTTTTAAAATGTCTCCCTGTCAGCGCCTAGAGACCTTCTGGTGATTTGGCGCTCTACAAATATAAACTAACATAACATAACCCCCCTTGTTTGTGGCACACTTAGACTTGAGTCATGGGACCAAGCTGCCAGCACTAAACGTGCCTGTAGGGTAGAAACCTGGCCAAGCTCAGATCGGGTTTCTCTTGTGCTTAGGGCTGCAAGGTTTGAAAATGCACTGCCATTTTGGGTGGACATGTTGGTCCACCCCTCCCCCACCCAGGACTAAATTTAGGGACAGCTACCGGCTCCATAAGGCAGCTCTCGATGTCTACTCCCAACCCTCCTCCTCCGTCCGCCCTCATGCCACACCAGCACTGCAGCACCGAAATCACCGCGACCACTGGTGTGCACAACTTTATGTTATTCTGCCCGTGCAGGATACCAGAGCGGCTTATTTCCATTGTCGCACCCACAACTCTAGTAAGGGTAAATTAGATAAAAAACTGAGATAATCTTTGAAGCCAGGCAGAGCCCACCACTCTAGTCAGGATAAGCTAGATACACAGCACAAACGTTGCAGCAGCAGGCCAGCATAGCAAGGCAGCCCGCAAAGTGGCAGCCCCTCATGCAGCTCAACAAGCAGCAGGCCAATCCAGCAGAGCAGTTAGCAGAGTGGCAGTCCCTCCTGGCAGCACAGCTGTTCCTTCTGGCAATGTGCAGATGTAGAGCCAGCAATGTCTGATTACAGATCCAAAAAATGTCTGATTAGATGGGGTCAGAGACCCACTACTTATACCCAAAAGTGCCTTTGATGTGGGGGTAACTTCAAAAAGAACTTTCTGAAGTGCACAGGTCCCCTTTCAGCCCAGCCAAGCGATGGGGGATGAATCAGCCCTTTGTGTGGGAACAGGAAGCTACCTGTTCACATGAACTGTTAGCTACTTTCCTCCCTCTTGCCCAGGAAGATCCATCAGTAGGCAGATGAATGCAGATGCAGTTGAGTGTCCTGTGTTGTGGCTGTCTAGAGGGAATGTACAAATGTAGCTGTCACCCAGACCGGCCCAGACGTGTATTGTAAACAGGATGTCAGGCACACAGAGCAGTAAGTGCAGAGAAATGTCCACTTTCTAAAAGTGTCATTTTTAGAACAGTAAAGTTGAATCCAATCTGACCATTAAGTAGGATTTATCAATACCATTCCAAACATATAAAACATCAAAAAAAATACTCCCCCCTGATCAGGAATTACAGCTTAAAAGATTATTAAGGAATTCCCAATGGTACCCTATGAGAGGAGTAGACCTCCCAGTAGTGAAAAAAATGAAATAGGCTGTTCGTCACTACCTGGACATGCAAAAAATATAACAGTACATGTCCTTTCTTTTACTTACATAAAACCCTGCCCTTGGGGCTAACTAGGGCCTACCTTAGGGGTGACATATGTAATAAAAGTGGAGTTTAAGACTCGGCAAGTAGAATTTAAATGTCAAGTCAAAGTGGCATTAAACTGCGCACACAGGTCCTGCAATCGCAGGCCTCAGAAAGGATTGAAAGGCTACTTCTGTGGGTGGCACAATCAATGCTGCAAGCCCACTGGTAGCATTTAACTGACAGGCCCTGGGTACATGGTGTATCACTCTATAAGGGACTTACAAGTAAATTAAATATGTCAATCGGATGTACACCAATCACAAACATGTTTAGGGAAGAAGCACATGAACTTTATCACTGGTTAGCAATGGTAAAGTGCACAAAAGTCCTAAGGCCAACAAAAACGAGGTAAAAAAAATAGGAGGAGCAAGGCAAAAAGTTTGGGGTGACCCTTCAGAGAGAGCCATTTTCCATCACACTGTAACTCCTTTATTCCCCTTTTCCTCACTTCTTTTTATTATTTACTATGTTTCATCCTGTTTCCTCTTTTGGTATTTTTCTTTTCTATTTCCATCTTCTTCTATAATTGGTATAACCCTATCCATCTCCCTTTTTTCCTTAACTTTTCCTTATTATCTTTTGTGTTTTCCCTTTCTTCTTCCCATCTATGTATTTAAAATTTTGTAATTCTTTTTTTTTTTACAAGTGTTGAGTATGATATGTTTTTTCGGGGGAATTGTCATTTTCAGTGTTTTGAAGAGTTGAGGTAATACCCGCAGAACAGTTGAAGAAGGAACAAAAAACTGGAAATATCATGCTATCCACAGACGTCATATATATAATAGTACAGGGATCTAACGACCAGCCAGACGTGGTGGAGCATACTAAGGGACCGTTCATAAACGGGTTTATAGGGAGATAGCATTTTTTCTAGCGGCAGAATGTGTTGAAGGTTTATGTAGTGAAATCACGGTGGTGCTGGGTCTAATTTATTTAACTTGTATGACATAGAAGAAGGACGGGTGTTGGCATAATTTTGAAGAGACTCGCATCTTGGAATTTGAAGTGCAGGCGAAGACAATTCCTAATCATTAACAAATAGCTGTTTCGATACAATAGGTGAAAACAAAATATGGTTAAAGATGTATTCTTTCTTCCCTCTGTCAACTACAGCTCAATAAAGATGACATTTATCACAATACCCACAGAGGGAACATGTACTGGTGTCTTTGTCATGAGTAGCTAATTTTGATTCGGATCAGGTCCTTGGAGAAACAGGAAAGAAAGGGGGAGCAAATTTTAGCGAGTCAGTCTCTCCTAATGCTTATATATTTTGTAATGTCCTCCCTACTCGTGTCTGTCTTTTCTTCCATTCGAACAAAGATCATTCATTGTCTGCTCCGTGGTGTTGGTAACTTTTGTCTTTATTAACAGATTAAGACTGAACAATCGCTGAGTAACGTGAATCACTTTGGCAAACCCTGTGTACAAATAAAATAACATTAAAACCAAATCTCTGTTTCCATTTTACCTTCATTTCCAGCTCCTCTCTTCTGTTTCACTGCTTCGGTCACCTTTTTATTCTGACCATGCACTAGGACTTTCTTGGAGGCGGGTCTCAATACGGTTTCCCACATTTCATAATCTAGCAATACCAAGATATTTTGCCTATGCTTCTAAAAGTCCCTTGTATATTTTTGCTGGGAGCCTGAATATCCCACTTACCCTTTTATGCAGATTATTTCTTTTTATTCACAATGGTGTCAATTAGTTAGGAACACGTTGCCCTTTAATGCCACACATAAACATCCATATTCTACTGTGCTGAAGCTTATTGCTGAAAGCAGAGAACCTCTTTTGAGATGCACATTCAGTTGACAGTTTTCTGGGAAGGAAAAGTCCTCTGCATAGTAACGGACCTGCACCCCTGCCCTGAATGCCTCAACTGTACTGATATCTGGATTCCTAATGCTGATTTTTGTTGCCATAGGCAAACAAGGATCATGTGTGTGCCATGATATATGCAAAAGCTGGGGAGCGACAGAGTGCACACCAATTTCTTCCACTTTTAATCAAAAAGATTGTTCACTTTTAATCTGTCCGCGTGCAAGCCCGGAAACGTGGTCTGCCCTAAGCCCCGCGCTTGTATCAACTTCAAAAAATGGAGCGAGGTAACACCCCAGTACCGGACGCACAGCTTGATCCATCATGCATATCAATGATGCCACGAATTAGTCCATTTTCACATAATTTTTATTATTCCAATTTCATCCAAAACTTCTCTTTTGTTTCATTGCTTGTCATCTTGTCACATGAGAGGCGCTTACGTTTTCACTATATCCTTAATGCAACAGCAATGCCCATCCAGGCCTTATACTGAAACACGGAGTGTACATTAGTAATCCTCAATAGTTGATCCTGATCACCCAATGCATTTCGGGCCTTTTTGGGCCCTTCGTCAGGGAGGACCTGGCTTGGCAGTTCGGGCTGGACTGTTCCCACAAGGAACAGGGTCAAGACTGATTTGCATATGGCTGGGTCCAAACCGGGGTGGTGTAGTGAGCAAAAGAATGATGGATTTAACCCAGATCCTTGTGCCATGATATAGGCATGCCTCACAGATTGCGGTCTTGATGTACCAGGAGGGGCGCCCAAAGAGCTAGACTCATAGTGGTGAGGAGTGAAGCAGAAGTTAAGCTGCACGAGCACAGTGGTGGCGGCATACCGTGTAGTGATCAGTAGGAGTGAACAGGTCCTTTTACCTGTGTCATTGGATGGAGTGAGGCCTACAGGCTCATTCATTTAAGGTTCTGCTGCTGTGTGCTTAATTCACCCTTGGCCTATATCGGATTGGTGTGTAGTGCTGCTCTCTGCATGTGTGATGTACATGTGCTGGGTGTATGTGAGCCTGTGAATGGTACAATACAAGGATAATGCAGTACTGTGCAGTGTGTGTATGTTATATTCATGTGCTGGGTGTATGTGTGCCTGTCAATGGTATATTACATGAAGAATGTAGTGATGCACAGTATGTGCATGTTTTGTATATGTGCTGGGTGAATGTATGCCTGTGAATGGTACAATTAAGGGCTAATGCAGTACTGTGCAGTGCTTGTATGTTATATTCATGTGCTGGATGTATGTGTGCCTGCTAGTGGTACAACACATGACTGACTCTGGGTTCGATTATGGGAGTCTCGGCTGCATGATGAAATATGAGGAGAGGAGGTAGTGGAATCTCCCATGACAAATGTGTGTTTTGCAGCATTCCTGTAAAACTGTGGGACACACTGGAGAGAGAGAAAGCCAGGCTGCCAAGTACTCTTCAAAGGGTGGTTTTTGATTCAGAGAGAGGTCACAAGGAAGGGGCCTGGGCACATTTCAGGAAGGAGATGGGGCCGATATGAGAATCATAAACAGTAGAGCTAAGGCCCTGGGCTAACATTTTGATACACATATAACTGTGGCAGACATCCAGGTGTGAACTCCTAGTCATTCCCATGACCTATGTTGTGGGATTATCAGCTTGTGAGTTTCTCCTGCTGTGACAGACTGCTTTCCGGAGGAAGAGAGGGGAGAGGAGTGAGCACTTCAAAAGGAAACAGAACCCCAACATAAACTTCAAAGACTCAGGCTGCAAATCACATTTGGTGTCAGGAAATGGGCAACAAGAATGGGAGATGAGACCCCAAAAATGGTCAACTGTCACACAGCCTGTCGGGCTGTGTGAGGAGAAGAAGCTCTGCAAGAATTCTGCCTGTGACCAGGACTGGGGATCAAGGCCTGCTAGTCTCCCAGCTGGGCGAGGGGACATCACCCAGGACATCCAAGACCACCTGCCATGAAACCTGGAGCACCAGTGCCTGCCTGCCAACACCAGTGTGCCCCGTGAGGTAGAGAAGAGAGCTGTAGGGAGCAAGGTCCAGTGGGGAATCCTGTCTAGTGGATTCCCTTAGCAAGGTGTGAGCAGATGGCTGCTGCACGGATCAAGTTGCTGCCCATGTGCAGGGAAATTTGGCAGACCCCGTATTCCAGAAGAGGGCTGCCGTGAAGTGAGCCATGATCGTTGATGCACCGAACAGATCATCGCCCTTGTGCAGTGAGGAACAGGTGACCCACTATGCCAGGAGGGGTTGCTGTGAGGAGATTGCCATACTGGGTGAACTGCAGCCCATGTGTGGTGGAAAGCTGGTGACCCTGTATGCCAGGAGGGGTCCTGTGAAGAGATTGTCATGATGAGTGCACTGTAGCCCATGTATGCGGGTGAGTCAGAGACATCGTATGTCAGCAAGGGGAATCGTGAAGAAATCTGCTGTGTCAATCGGGTTGGAGCCCCTGTGCAGTGAAGAGAAGGAGCCCATGTGCACTGGAGAGAAAGTGATCCCGTATGCCAGAGGGGGCCACTGGGACCAACAAATGTGACCTGGTCAGGATTGTCACCAGAGGAGAGAGGGCACCCAGATGGGTCTGCACCATGACTCAGAATCAGCATCAGAACTTAACCATAGAAAGGATCAACGAACTTACCCTGCTCGGAGGAGCCACGAACGACCTCCAGTTGCTGTGCCTGCATGACCGTGTGTAAGAAACTTGAGGTCCACTGAGCATCTTACCAGAGACAGCCACTGCAGCTCCAGCACCTGCGGAGGGGGCGCACTCAGGGACTCCAGTCGCTACGATCCTGCAGGTGTAGGTAAGTCTGATTTTCCACCAGTCAAGCCCAGGGGAACTTGCTTGCTAGATTGCGCTGGAACACTTTTGACTTTTATACAGAGTCCGAGTGGACTCCTGAGACTCGGACTAGTGGGGCTTCACCTGAATGTCGCCTATAGTGAATGGGGAATAACTAGTACCGCTAGAGCGAAGAGGGAATGGGACTCGGGGTTTGCCTAAGAAACACTACAGCCCTGACCTCAGGGGACTGTGAAGTAGTTTGGGAATGTCATAGTTCCCTTTGTGGTGGTAGCTGTAAAACAAATAGCTCTAAGCATTTGACTGGACAATAATTTATTACTACGCGTATTTTGAGTTGGGGGCTTGTGTTCAACCCCCTATATTTACATCCCCCTGAAACTCCCTGGACTGCTGGACCCACGCTACAACTGAGAGTCAAATGCTGAAGGGGTACTTTGCCCACTTGCTGAGGACCCATTGTAGTCTGGGCCCCGGGACATCATTAGTAAAAGGCTTCATCCCACACGGCTGGGCCCAGTAGCTCCTACTTCCCCCATGGCCCTTGGAACGGGATTCTTACACAGTTTTTTTCCTATCACCCTAGTTCTGGACTCTGTAGTAAGTAGCACCTGCTTTTTTATTCTTGTAAAAATCACTTCCAATCTTTCTTCAATTTTGTGAATATCATGTGATTTTTATCTAATAGTGACCAAGAACTTTCATATCAAAAAAGAGTAAAAGCTGATTGCAGTAACTTGAGTTAAAGTTATCCTCTGATTATTGTGAACACCTTTTAACTAAAACGGTGGGTTTAAGATGGATCAAAGCTCTTGCTAACAGCAATAGAACAAAGATATCACCATCCTTGATTTCTTCTTCGTCTTGCTCCCTCCGGCACTCTCCTCTTCCTTAGTCTCCAGGTTTCAGCTGAGGGTTTTAGACATGTTATCCTGCCACAGCAGGATCCTTGATAATGTACCTGCCAGGTTTCATGTACACACAACGATGCATTCTTGGACCAAGGTAAGGTCTGCTCTTTCTGGAAGCACAGAGGGAACATTTGTCTTATCTGGGCTTAAAGAGGGGGCATAGATATGCTGGCAAAGGAATAAACTGTGCCTTCACTTTGCTCCAAGGTCTGAGGCATCATACCATCATTTATCTTGCGTTAAACTACCCCTGTGTGGCTATCACAGACCCCCTCACCCATGTAAAGACATGTCCCACTGACAGAACAAGCATTGTGAGTGCCTGCTGCAGAGCTAGAGTTATTTTTTCCTGGCAGTTGAGGCAAGATGGCAGCCAAGGGTATGACGCAGCCAAACAGAAGCTACTGAACAAGTGGAGCCTGACTCGGAGATGCCCTAGTGTGATAAGGAGCCGCTTTGAGCCAGCAGTGGTGTTAGATGACCTTTGGGGTTCCTGCCTGTCCGAATCAGACTAGTATTATGATCTGCCCATGACCATGCTTCCCGGGACCAGGACTTGCTAGGCACTCCTACTGGCTAGAAATAGGGTCTTGGATCGTGGGAGCACCCTTAGTGGAATCAAGGCTCAGCCCTGGGGGCAGTTTCACCTTTCAACTATAATTGGATGCACGCAGCCACCGTGGTATGGGCATTGACACCCTGCATACCGCCTGACCAGAGACTAGATGTCTATCCTATCATTTTATGTGTGGAGTTCTCCACCTGACTGCGGAGTGTCCGCAGTGGTAAACTTATTCGTTAACTTGTAGTTTGTGAATACCAAAAAAAAGTAAACTAATACAAAAGTGTAATTTTACCTTTATGAATCAGGCCTAGAGTTTGCTGATTAATATAAAACACTCTATACCCCTCCCCGAGAATTGCCCACCCCGGAGATACGCACGCAAGTTTCTCGTATGTACTCCTATTTCACACCTTACAGTATATCAGATTGCAGCCCTGGAGGAACCTATTACTGTTGACAGGATACTAAAAACAAGATTGTCTGATAGCAAGCAAGACACCTGGGCTGGACAGCTTACCTCTAGAATTGTATTCTTCTTATAAGGCCAAATTAACCCTGCATCTCCTTAACATATATAAAGACACTTTCAATAGGGGGAAGCTGTTTCAATCTACTTGGGAGACATTAATTGTTGAACTACCTAAACAGGGGCACAATAAATTGTGCGTACAGTCATACAGACCATTGCACCTGCTAAATACAGAATGTAAAATCTTTGGTAAACTGCTGGCAAATAGGGTAAAAGGTCTGCTAAGAAGCCAGGTATGCACTGATCAATGTGGATTTAAAAAACACCTTTTAAACCAAAGACAATTGTTTCATGGACAGACTCCCCCCACAGATTAATCAGCAACCATTGCATCTACTGACAAAAAAAAGTCATTCAATGCTCTGTTATGGCCATAACTCTCTGCAGTGCCTACAGAGATGGGCTGGGACAGAATATCTTATTCTGGTTTCGGCTTCTATACACGAGCCAAATGGCCATCGTTCATACAGTGTACACTATCTCTAAACAATGGCCTATCTTGCGAGGTACAAGACAAGGTATACTTCGTATTCCTTATTGTTTTCCCTTGTGATAGAGCTCTTGGCTTCTGCATTATGCTGCAGAGAAGAATTACGGGCAGTCATCTGCCCAATAGATTTCATATCACCTCCCTATATGCAGGGAGATCAAGGAGCTGCTCTACCTGAGGTAATAATCCTATTGACTGTCTTTGGCGCAATTCTGGTCTCCAGGTTAACCTGCCGCCTCTTCCTCCTGAGACCATCACCCCAACCTGAATATGTGCTACATGATCCCCAATTAAATGGGAAGGTGACACTTTCAAATTATTGGGTATTCAAATATACCACAACAATAATTGCTTGTTAATGGGTAATATCAGTCTGGTGGTAGCATGAGCATGAAAGTTGATTGGGTTTTGGAACGGCCTTCCGCTCTCCCCAATAGAACATATGGCCATAGCTAAGATGGTCCTTCTGTCCAGCCTTTGCAGCATTGCCAGTTTTATTACCCAATAAATTCTTTTCCAAACTGAATATTTTATTTACCCAACTGATATAGGGTGGGGAAAGAAGCCAGGTGGCTCTGGGTAAACTGACAAGACCACTGGAGGAAGGAGATAGGGGGTCCCCGCAAGCTGAAGGGTATTACTTAGTGGCACAACTCCAGTGGCTCATGAAATAGTTCTCAGACAAACCTAACGAAGAACAAGATGGATGTGAAATGGCCATAGAAAATATGACCCTGCACAACATAATATTGGGTAATACCCCTTTAACTAAAGTTCATCTAAGGTTCCTCAAAATGGTGAGACAATGCTGGAGGCGATTTCTCAGTTACCAGAATGTCCCTGTGGCCAATGCCCCAGAGACTCCCATATGGTGTCCACCAGAAATTAAAGTAATAGCAATGAATCACAATAATCAGCCATGGACAAAGGCAGGCATACTGATGGTGGGGAACTTATATCTGTTATATTATGTTATTGAGATTTACACAGCGCACAGCTACTTGGAGAGTGTCCTGGCACTAAACAGACATACCAGCACCCACAGTGATTGGCCTACCAAGATTATCGAAAGAGCTGGGTCTTTAATATTTTCTTGAAAAAAGGGAGTTTGAAAGTAGTACATAGCGTCAAAGGGAGTTTGTTCCATGTAACCAGCCCAAGAAAGGAGAAGGATCTGCCACCTGTTCTGAGCTGACGGGTTTTAGGAACTCTAGCCAAATGTTTAGAAGAGGAACATAAGGTTCTGGAAGGGACATAGTCATAATTCCTCTCCCTCAGATAGCCAGCACCCGAGTCATGCAGAGCTTTATGTACCAGACCATGGATTTAAACAGAATCCCTTTCTTTATGGGAAGCCAATGGTGGGCATTCAAATGAGAGGAGATATGTGTTCTGAGGGGAAGATTAAGAAACGTCCAGGCTGCCGAGTTCTGTACCACCTGAAGTCTGCCTAGGAGGTACTCCGGTAGACATAGGTGGAGAGCATTCCTGTAATCCAGTTTAGAAGTTATTAATGCTTGAATTACTGTTCTCTTGGAACACTCTGACAAAAGGGGCAAGAGGTTTTTCAGCATCTGTAGCAGCCCGAAGCAGGAACCTGTCAGAGCCTGGGTTTGTGTTTGAAAGGAGAGGGCACTATGGAATTTAATGCCTACATTCTTTATTGAGCCCTGTTGAGGGCCCGGGAGGGGAGAGTCCTTCGGCCAAAAGGATTTCCCTAGGTCTGGTGAAGATTAGCCAAAGACCATAATCTCAGTCTTATCCGGGTTGCATTTAAATGATTAATAGCCGGCCACTGAAACACCTTAGAGAGGCAGTTTTTAATAGCCTCCCCAGCAAACTCTCCTCCCTTCTCACAGGAGAAGAAAAGCTGGGTGTCATCTGCATAGGAGATTACTTTAGCTCCTAGAGACTCTGCTAATACTTCTTGCGGTGTATGGTAAACATTGATCAAGGAAGGGCTTAGTGCTGAGCCCTGAGGTACACCAACCGTAAGTTTGAGCACTTTGGAAGAAAAAGGAGGCACCCAATCCTCTTGGCTTCTTTTATCCAAAAAGGAGGTGAGCCAATTCAGGGCAATACCCGTAATCCCAATTGCATGGAGGCGATTGAGGAGTCTTCGATGGGGGGGACAGTATTGAACGCTGCTGATAAGTCCAACATGATCAAGATGGCCTTGCCTCCTATATCCAGGGCGCCTCTGGCATATTTCACAACTTCTAGCAGAGCTGTTTCATTGCTGAAGTGGGGTCTAAAGCCCGACTGGCTAGGGTGTAGTAGATTGTTCCCCTTCAAGAATTGCGAATTCCAATATTTCTGAGAAAGCAGGAAGAAGGGAGATGGGACTGTATTTAGCCAGTATTTTGGGATCCGCTGTGGGTTTTTTAAGTAATGATAGGATTTTTGCACTTTTTCAATGTGCAGGATCTTGCTTGAATGCAAAGAGGTGTTCAAAACTCTATTAACAATCGGGTTAATGACCTGGAATACTTTGGCCAGTATTGAGGGAGGGCATTGGTCTGAAGGAGATCCTGACATCAGACTCTTTAACGCAGTCAAGGAGTCCTCTAAAGCCATAGGACTGAAATTAGCAAGGTTTGGCCTCCCCTTGATGGGTGTGGAGACCTTTACTATCTCAGGATATATTCCTGCTGATTGAACATCTACGAGTAGATTTGCCTGAATGGTGGAAATGTTATTGTGAAAAAATAATTCCAGTGAGTCACCATTCTGCTGAATGTTGGCAATCTCTAGAGATGACCTCTGGACTCAAAAAGGTTTTCTCAATTTTAAAGATTAAAGCTGGATGGGAAGGTAAGTTTGGACATGCCTTTAGTGAAAAAGAGTGGTGAGATATTCTGTGATACACAAAAATGGTCACAAGAAACTCTTAATATTAATTGACTTAGTTTAACTACTTGCATCAAACTTACTTGACACCTAAAAAGATAGCGAATATCTATCCTATGGCCGCTGACTATTCCCCACAATGTCTTGCCCCAAAGGCAAATTTTATTCATATGGGGTGGGAATGCTGGCTTATCGTACAATTTTGGAACATTGTGGTATTGCTTCTGACGGACTTAACGAGTAGGAAGTTAGAGTAGAATATATTGTTCTGCATGTTTGGTAGGCTGCACACACCCAGTCAGACTTGCATGCAAGTTTATTGATTTAGCCCTAATACTTGCTAAAACAGAAAGATAAACGGAATGGATCAGAGCTAGCTGGATATTGCAGCAGAGGATATAGGATGGAGGAGCACGTGCCACGTAGTGGGACACCATATTATTAAGGATAGAAGTGAAGAATATTGTGTTTCGTGTACATATTTCGAGTGCGGTAGAGCTCGGAGACATAAACATGCAATGGGTGCAGGCTGAAGTTGCATACAATAGGGTTTCAACTCCATGTTGGATTGCTACTCTTGGCTTAATTGACACTCTGAGTTCCCATGTTCCACAAGAGGTATTAAATACGCAGAGGCAGATTTTCAATAAACTAACGTAGCGCGGTGCAGCAAGTCATTTTGCTGCGCCACGCTGCGTTAGTTTGGAAGCACAGGGATGCGACATATTTACAACAATATATCGCATCTCTGTGCTTCCCCTTGCGCTGGCGCACAAACTGCTGCCATGCGCCGATGCAGGCACTCTTGCACCATGAAGCAAGGATGCATGCATCACGGGTATGATTGTTTATGTGCAGGAAGGGTTCCCTTCCTGCACATAAACAATCAGAAATGGCGTTTTACAACTTCTATGTGTGCTGCATTAGCACACATAGAACTTGTAAAATGTCATTGATTTAAAGTATTGTTTATGTAAAGGAAGGGACACCTTCCTGTACATAAACAATCATTAGAGGTCATTTCCTCCTTCTATGTGTGCTGCAGAATGCAGCACGCGTAGAAAGAGGGAAAAAAAACTAGGAGAAATGAATACATTTCTCCTCGTTGCGCCTCCCTACACCTCCCCTGGGGAGGCGTAGCATTCAGACGCATTTCCAGATTTACGATTTCTTGTAAATCTGGAAATGTGTCTGGTTCCATGGATGTTGCGTGGGAACACCCACAGCAACACCCATGGAATGCCCCTTTCACGCAAAGTGCTGCGTGTAAAGCGGCCGTATTTACAAGGACAGGAAAAGCCATGCAGGGTGGCTTTCCCTGACCTTGTAAATATGGGGCAGAAAAAATGCGCTGCCGGTGCGTCACAAAAACTGACGCACTGACAGCGCAAGGGGCTTGTAAATCTGCCCCACTGTTGTTTACATGTATGTAATGATGAGGGAATGTTCCAAATCTTTTCTACAAATCTATTGATGACTGTAAGTTGACATTGCCAGATGTCTAGGAGTCTAAGTTGGGATTATTGTGTGTTTGTTTTTTCATGTCATATCTCTTGCCACTTTTTTATTTTTTTTATTTTTCAGAGTTTTATATAGCGCTAACTAGACCCGAAGATATCAGGAACCAGAGCGTTTTACATGAGCACCAGTTTTGTTTCAGATGGACACATTTATTTATTTTTTCGTTAGGCACGTTGCTTTGATTGTAACTTTAATCCTACAGGGGTCCTTTATATATGTAACCATAGCTGCCAAGTTTTATGATTCCATAAGTGCAACATTTCTGTGTTTTCAGTGTGACATTTGATAGCCATATATGGCACACTTTGCGGGACATTTTAAGGTGCGTGTAGTTAAGCAGTTTTGTCCATTTAATTGGTGAGTGTGCCTCGCACTACCCTGTGCACACAGTGAACATAAGCACAGTGTTAAAATGACATACACTGGAAGGGTTTGAAGGAGTTTAATGCCATTTAGTCGCACCACCAACAAATACTGCCAGCTCGACAGTCCCCCAGTCTCCAACAGAGACATTACCATGGAGACCTAAAACACACAGCACGAGTTGGAATGTAATACATGTCAAGCCATTACAACACATCCCCCTTACCAAAAATACAAAAACTTGATGAAGAAAATGAGCATGAAGAGAAAGAGGAAATAAGAAAGATAACAAGAAGAAAGACAAGTGAGAAAATGAGAACAAAAGTACACAAGAAAAACACAGGAGAGAATTGCAGGGAAGAGCAAAACATCATAACATCAATACATTTCATAATTCTTGAAATGTCCTGGAGGACGGCGAAACCTGGAAGAAAAACCCCTTGCCTGGAAACTAGAAGAAGAATTGGCTTTTGATAATTGGATCCAGGCAAACCAGCACCAGAACATGAAGGGTGTAATAATTTATCACCCTTGAACTTCACAAGTCGAGACATGCTCCACATGCCACCATTGTGCACCGTCACCACATTCCTCCTGATGGAAGTTATAACAAAGGGGCCCATAAACTCAGTAACACCCTTCTTTTGCCACCTGGATTTCTTTATAAGCACCCACTCACCAACACACCATGACCTTTCCTTCACTGATCTCTTGGAATCGTACCTTTCCTTATATCTCCCTTGATAAGATTTAATCCTGGCATTAACCTCCTCCTTATCCAAAGAAATACCCTCTTTCAAGGGCAGCCATCCAGGATTCAGCTTAGACAGTGTAACCTACCCCTCAACAGATGAAACGGAGAACTCTGCAAAACACAATTTAGCGTGGTAAGATGTGCCCACCAGGTGTCCCTCAAAACTTCCTTGAGAGAAACCCTTGCTTCCAGGGCTCTCTTAACACAAGCTTTTACCATCCTATTCATACGCTCTGCAAGACCATTGGCCTGCGGTGCATAAAGGGCTGTTCTCTGATGGATTATGCCAAAATCTCTCAAAAAGTCTTGCATCTCTTGAGAAGTAAATTGCACTCCATTGTCAGTAACCAGGAATTTTGGAATGCCTTCACTCACAAACACATCTTTGAGGAAATCCAAAACCAGCTTACTACTGACAGTGCTCACACAGCTAGTGAAGCCCCACTTTGACGAGTAATCCACCAGGAGAATAACAAACCTCTCAGAAGGCCCCAACAACTCAAATGGGCCCATAAGATCTAAACCCAATTTGGTCCAAGGCTCACGCGGAACCTCAACTGGGAACAGAGGAGCAGAGCTGGTGACACATGACTTATCATTCGTAGCACATTGATAACACTCTTTGACCACCTCTTCCACCTGGCGGTCCATCCCAGGCCACCAATACCTCTCACGGAGCCGAGCCTTAGTAAGGCTTCTGCCCAAGTGTCCCTCATGAGCAATATTTACAAGTTTGGGCCTCAAATTACAGGGAGGTACAACCCTTTCACCACGCATCAATTCATTTTGAAGCAAAGTGAGTTCATCCCTGACAGACCAGAAAGGCAACAGATCAGAGTCAATATTTTTACACACAGGCCAGCCCTTGACTACAAAGTCAGAAACAACTGGTAGGAACACATCTTGAGACTTAGCTTCCACCCATTCATCCTCTGTGATGGCAGGTTCCCTTGACCCAACAAACTCCCATAGGTTCAACATCATAAATCTCACAACTGCCCTCATTTGGCAACCTGGATAAACAGTCCGCAGCCTTATTCGCAAGACCAGGAAGATATTGCACTTGAAAATTAAATTCTTCTAGGCCTTCACTCCAACGCTTCAACCTAGGTGTTAACCTCTCACTCTCCATACAGGAAAACACTTGCACCAAGGGACGATGGTCAGACCTTACCACAAAAGGTATTCCCCACAGATAGAACTTGAAATACCTAATTGCCCAGGTAATGGCAAGCGCCTCCCTCTCAATACAGGAATATTGTTGCTCCGCTTTCTTCAGCGCCCTTGACGCAAATGCAACAACTTTCTCACCACCACCATCCAACTGTGTTAGAACTGCACCAAGTCCACAAAGACTGGCATCAGTGGTGAGGATAGTTTTCTTTTTTGCATCAAAATGATCAAGGGTGGGCATCTCTCTAATAGCGTGCTTAACAGAATTGAAAGCTGCATTGCAATTGTCGGTCCAGGAAAATTGGGTACCTTTCTTGAGTAGAACCCTAATGGGTTCAACAACAGTTGCAAAGCCCTTGATAAACTTTGAGTAAAACTCAGCAAGCCCAAGAAAGGACCTCACTTGCTCTTTGTCAGTGGGAGCAGGAGCGTTGACAATGCTTTTAGCTAACTCCAGTTTCGGTTGAATGCCCTCCCCAGAGATGATATGTCCCAGATAAGTGACAGATGATACACCAATCTTACATTTCAATTTGTTGACAGTAAGTCCCCTGTCAGACAATCTCTTGAGAGCATTTCTCAGTACATTATCATGTTCTATGTCATCCTTACCATAAATCAAGATGTCATCTTGAAAGAACAAGATGTTAGACATATCACCAAGAACCATCTTCATGACGCGCTGGAAACAAGCAGCTGCTGAGGCTAACCCAAACGGCATCTTGACAAAACGAAAAGCACCCAGCAGCGTCACGAAGGATGTCAGATGTTTAGAATCCTGGTGAAGGGGTACTTGGTGATATGCCGAGGACAAATCCAACACGGTAAAAACTTTTGCCCCACTCAGCATAGTAATGGATTCAGCAATATTAGGAAGAGGCTGACGATCCACCCATTTCCACTTGTTCAGACTTCTTAAGTCCACACACATCCTGATATTTTTCCCACCATCCTTAGGTGCCAAAACCACCGGGGCCAACCATTCCGAGGACTCAATCTCCTCAATAACATTCAGAGCCACAAGCCTATCAAGCTCAACTTTCAGGGGCCCCAACATCATATTGGGAACCTTCCTCACTTTATGCACACATGGCTCAGCATTCTTTTTAAGAACAATTCGGCGCTCAAAGTCTTTCAACAATCCAAGTTTGTCACAAAACACTTGAGGAAATTGATAAAGAACTTATTAGAGCGAGAACAGTCATCTACTAGCATGACCTGGTCAGAGGCATTACGTGCATTTGGATTGAGTATTATACCCAAGTCTCTTTGGTGCCTCCAACCCAAAAGATTGTCGCCTCGCTTTGGTACATAAATTTTGCCAATGGTTTCCCTGCCCTTGAAATGTATCCTCATAACAGTATAACCAGTAACATCAATATGCGCTACCCCATAACTTACTGCTTTATTATCAGGAGAGAGAAGTTGGATGTCAGGAAACGTCTTGTTCCACAACTCATTGCCTACCATCGTGAAGGGAGAAACTAAATCCGCTAATACAACTATCAGCTTACCACCAATCTCAATTTCACACTCAGGCATACTAATGGAGTCAGCATCCACCACACCATCACTTCTCACATTCAACATCACTGTTCTTTGGTTGTCCTTTATGGTTTCCACATTCTCTAGAGTGCACACCTTCCCACCAGATCTACAAACCCTGGCATAGCGACCCTTAACCCCACACTTGTGACAGGTGGAATTTTTAGCATAACAATTTGGGTTATTGAAAGTATGGTTGAGACTCCCACAACGATAACATTTGACTTTAGATGACTCATTAAAAACCTAGGCCCTTGGAGTTTGGACCACTTTATAGACATTGTCAAGAGAGTCTTGCAGGACTTCTTTATGCATCACTTCGTGAATGCTACTGGAAGTGGGAACATCCTCAGTTACAGGTTTATGCGTCTTCATTTCTTTGACCCAACTGGAAGTGTTCTCTATACCCTCCACAATAGCAATGGCTTCTTTAAGTGTGGGATTTCTTGACAGAAGCTTCTCCTGCACTCTGGAGCTATTGGTGCATCTGACCAACTGGTCACGTATTAAGGAGTCTGTCGAGTCACCAAACTCACCAGTGCGGGTAAGTGTTTTCAAAGAAGCGATATAATTCCCAACCTTTTCGTTAGGTTCTTGGACTCTCATAAAGAACTTGTGACGTTCAAGCACAACATTAATTCGTGGGCCAAAGTAAGTTTCTAGCATTTTTATGGACATTTCAAAGACATCTCCAGGTTCACCATCTCCCTCACCAATAGGTACTTCATCAATGCTCTCATAGACATTGCGGCCTTCAATTCCCAAATTGTGAAGTAATATGGCTTGTCTTCTATGTGCAGAGAATTTTTCACCACCTATTGCCACTAGGTAGGAATCAAATAACTTCTTCCATCTTTTCCATGGAAGTAAAGGTTCACCTTTCTCACAAAGGAATGCTGGAGGTTGACTCATAGAGGTTGCAGACATGTTGGCAGAATAAAACAGTTAATTAAGCAAAATAAAATACCTGAAATTGAACAAATAAATACTTGCAATTGTTTACTTGTTAATGTTGTTTCCAAAAGTTGAAGGAAAATCCATAACATCCAATCGCGTGAAAATGCGGTGAAAAACTGAGCTTTTGCTTCGTGTTGTATGCGGCCGTTACCATGGAAACCCGACGAGAAGGAAACAAAGATGGCGGCATATGTGATACAGCGTGCACAGTGTGATGACAGCGTGATGACGCTTGATGACACGCGTGTGAGTCCAAAGCGCGAGAGCAAGCACGAGCGGTTGCGCGAGCAGGAGCCACAAGAGAGCCGTTAGTAGCACCCTGAGACCTCAACAAGGTAAAAATTTACCAATTTAGACCGCAATCCAACCGGAGCGTAGAATGTCAGCAGGGCGTCCAGTAGATCCGTTGAATAGCTGTAGATTATCATAGATTTCTGCAAAGACGTGTCGAAGTAGAAATTCAACCGAAATCCGTGGGTTCACAGGGGAGTTGGTGGTGAGCGCTTGTCCCCCACAAGCCTTACTTGTTGCCAGTGTTAAAATGACCTACACTGGAAGGGCTTGAAGGAGTTTAATGCCATTTAGTCGCACCACCAACAAACACTGCCAGTTAGTCGGTCCCCCAGTCTCCAACTGTCTCAGCAGAGACTTTACCATGGAGACCTAGAGCACACAGCACAAGTTGGACTGTAATACATGTCAAGCCGTTACAACACACAGCTCAGCTAAACTGTGTAGATATGCTTATGATGGGTCAACATTTATTGACTGTAATGTGGGGTGTACCAGCTCCTGTGCATAAAGTTTAATTCACAAGGCTGTTTTAAAACATATTTCTATTCATTGATACTAATAATGCATGTAACTTAATGCGGTGATGACGTCATAAACTAGCATTTAATGTAAGCAACTGAAATGGCTTTAACCTAATAAGGCTGATAGGCAATTAATTGGAACGCAAAGTACATTAGGGTGAAAGCCAGAACTGACAGAATGTGTAAATCGCATAAGGGAAGGCCACTTGGCAACTACTGCCTCCCTGCAACAACAAACCCTGTAAGCTAGAAACAGTGATTCTCATTGAATTACATTTCTCCCCCACTACTTATAGTGGACCTGTAAACATCAATGTAGTGGATATATTCTGCCATCTATACACTAGAACACTAACGTCAGCATGTGTTAAGCCGTCCCATCTACTTGGCCCTAATAATCCTACCAGCAGCTGCAATGTAGTTCTGGGACACTCCCAGGTGTGGTCAAGTAAGAACGCCTCTTCTCAGGTGTTTATGCAAGCTTGCCCATGTGTCAGAAGTGCACTTATAACTGCTTTGACCAATGGAGCGGGACAGACCTCCATTGTTGTCACAGCTCCATTTTACCATCAGGCATTGGAATGTCTGAGCAGGTGTTGTGCTGCGGTCGGCGGCAGATCAACCTAACGGTCACTCTGGCACTGCTTTTTAGTCTGTCTTATCTGTCGGTCTACTCCAAGCTCTGACTCTCTTGCCAAAGGTTCTGTATCTCTGCACACAAGCTAGACTCCTGCAAAGTCTTTGTGGATGGGTGTATCTCACAACACACTGCGTGCATATCTTTGACACCAATCAGTGACCAAAGGAGGCAGGCTGGTCAGCATGGGCAGGCCATGTAATGGCACAGTCCAATCAGGTCTTAACCTGTTGCATCATAACTTACAAGGCCTTCAATTGGCTGGCTGCTCAAAGGAGAGTGTTACTGTATGACAGCTAAATAAAAAGAGCAGAGCCAGCCACCAAACGGCAGGGAAAAAAGAGGTAACTCACTTAGCTTTCTCTTCATCTGGTTTGCTACAAATTGCCCACTATGCAGTAATGCGGGGACTTCTTTTAAATTACGTCACCCTAACACGAGATACGTGGCACTTGGCAGGGCTGGTAAACTACAATATGGTACAATATGTTACCTGTCAGCTCACTTAATTAATCTTTGCATGAAAATACAAACTAAATGTTGTAAAAATCTGAATAAAGCAAATAGAAAATTGGTGTTGAACAATTCAGTGGTAATGAATGGCAGTGGGCTCCAATATAATCTAGCGCTTCTCTCCAGTTCAAGGAAGATCCTGCTTTAGTGCTTCCTATTTGTGGAGCTGCATGCTGCTCCTTCTGTGAGTCTTGGACAAACATGACGACATGTTGAAGCTTTTCTAACCTGTCTTTCTGAGTGATGACCTTGCCTGGCGGAGGCCCACACTCAGACAAAGAAACCCTATTTGCCCCTCACAAGAGACTGGAGAAGTCCTGCCACGTTCCAGCTTAATATTGAAATAGGTCTCCCTTGATTAAACCCAGAAAGTTCATCCTTAGTGAGTTGGAAATTCCAGGAGCTCCCCTGAGCAGGAACCTGATTTTCCACCACAGGGGGTCAGTCCAAGTCAGAGAGAGCATCATATCTATTAGCAATGGGGATGGTAAAAGGTACAATAGGGCGTGCAACAGGAACTACTGAGCGTTAGATAGGGTCCCTCATTGAGGGCATGACGAAAGCAAGTGCTGGGAGCAGGAGGGGTAACTTGAACTAGTAATTCGAGGTCCTGGAAAGTGGTCATACCTCTGGGTTTGGAAAGCTGTTGGTTTATAAAAAATACCCTAAAGGGACCAAAGTAATAAGACTCCTTGAAGCATTTTGACAGTTAGCACCAAACAATAAATTGTGAGTCAACCAAGTAAACTTAAAGTTGACAATTCAAACAATCGTCCGTGGTGTCAGCAGGTCCTGGCCCACTCAGGCGCACCTTCGTACTAACAGAATGTCTTTGGCGTGGTAGATTGGCAGCCCTTTATGCTGCACTAATCAGTCTAGGTTTTTTTTTAAAATAATTCATCATGTCCCACGCTGTGGGACTGTCCAATACACTACATAACTCCAGGAACACAGTGCAGGTAGCAAACGATGCAGGTACTGCTTCCTGGGGCCCTGGATGTTTTGGGTGATGTAGTCCCCACACAGACTCTCCTTGAAATAACCCACGCTGCGGGACTGTCCAATGTGCTATCGCCGGGAACGCAGTGCAGGTGGCAAACGATGCAGGTGCCGCCTCCTGGGGCCCTGGGTGTTGTGGGTGATGTAGACCCCACACAGACTCTTCTCAAAGTAGAGAAGTTCATCCAAAGAAACTACCATCGGAGGAGAGGAATGGGGTCTCTTTTTCTAATGAAACTCTGCATGATTGGTAAAACATCCCACCTCAATGATACCTTGATTCTGCCTTTAATTTTTAATGGAACTCTAAATAATGGGCATGGAGTCTGTGACACATTAATTATGTGACATATTAAATTAGCCCACTGGTGCAAGATAAGTAACAAAGGAATATTATATTAGCAATGATTCTGTATTTGACACAAACTTATTCACATATTGTATGGGGGTCAACATGAATTCCTACTTTCATATATCAGAGGATTATGTATCATTTTACAACATTTGAGGAGTTGATTTATAGCATCCATGAGATACATATCCAAACCAGATATATATTTGCGTGCAGCGATGGAAGTGCTTAAAGAAAAGCATGGGCACTCGACGTGGTTAAAAAGAACAAAAACTTCTACAAAAATGGTGTTGGCTTTTCACCTACAGGTATCTGAATATAAAATATAATGCACACACCTTAAATGAAAATTAAATGCAACTTACATTTATCTGTGGGAAATCCATTTTTCTGGTATAAATGCTCGGTTGGTTAATGCGATCACTTCAGATGTCTGTCGTTGTAATCGGACGGTCACTGATTTGAATTCTGGTCAGTGCAATGGGGAAGTTGTGATGGATATTTATAGTGCTAAGAGGTCCAAGCCTGTGACAGAAAGCACTGTGAATATGCAAATCATTTGTTTAAAAAGATGTATTACACAGAGTATAAGATTGGTCAAACACAGTATAAATAGGCTGTTGCTGAAAGATAAAAATGAATGTGCTTAACTGTTTACAGTGCTTTCAAAAGTTATGTTTTTAGTAATGTGGTGACTGTACCTTGTGAAAAGCTTTTTATTGGTTTCCATTAAAAGTACAATTCCAGATTCTGTCAATTAAGGCCTACACTGGCCCCCAAGCAGCCTTTAGGTTTGCTATTAACCATCTACTCAGATTTTGTTTTCTTTCAAGTAACTGCAGACACCCTGGAGATAAGGTTTTTTTCTTCTTTAGCTGCATCTCCCTTCTCTCATTTCACACAAGAGGAGACCGTTCTCTCCCCTTTCTCCCCTTTCAACCTGCAGCAACTCAACCATTCAGGAATGGTTGTTTTTTAATAAAAGAAAGTATGGAAACTGTTTTGTGCAAAATAATAAACCTTGGGAAATTCGTTCCCCCATTCCCCTGCCAAATTTGATCTCTGTTTACCTGGAGAGACAACCATTCCAAGATGATGCCAAGTTTGCATATACTTTGGTAGCCCTAGTCTGTCTTGTCTACTCTGACATATGATGTTACAGCAAAGGTACAAATGTCATTCGTGAGCAAGGCCTGGGAATCGAAATGCATCGGCAAACTGGAATAGTGGAATAATAATAAATTGCATTATTGTGACACCAGGAATGAGCGCATCTATATTGCCATCAGAAAGCAGTCTTTTTTGTTATACATACATACACATATTGCCACCAATTCAGTCGACCGTAGTGATCTCTTCTGAATAGTTGGTGCAGGTGTTGGGGATGGACTGCCCTGAAAACGAATCAGCCATCAAAAGTGTGAAGAAACGCCCCACTCCAGGAGAGTGTGTATATATATATATATATATATATATATATATATATATATATATATATATATATATATATATATATAAACAGATACACCTCCAAGCACAAAGAGATGACTCCGGCACTCCAGCGATTTACACTACTGTTGTTTATTTCAGACCAGAGCGATACAACATCCACGCGTTCCGGCTGCCTCACACAGCCTTGTTCACGATGGTGAGCATTCATTTTTTTTGTTTTTTATGTGCATTATTCAAAACATAAACAAGGAAAGTGGACTAATCAGTGCCATTGCTCAATGTTAGGCTTTCAAATAAGCGCCATCTTGTAACATGTTTCTTATTTAATATAATTTACACTTTAAAATGGCAATTCCTATGTAAAAGCTGATCAAAAACTTTTCACATATAGAAAATAGCATTAATACATCCCAACTGGAATTTTATATGGGGATCACATGTTTAGATCACATAATTACATTCCTAAATTACATTTGCTTGGGCAAGTGCCCATTATTGTATGCTTAAGAAACACTTCATATATCATAAGGGGCTTAAAAGAAAAAACCTATCTTCACATTCTTCACAAAGGATTTTCCTAAAGTGCAACAGTGCTTAAAGTGACTACGTGCTAAATATAAAATATTAACTATATTATTAAAAAGTGTATATAAAAAATATCCCTAAACACAATTTTTACCTTTTTTTGTTTATACCTTTTTTATTTTCTTTTGAAGTGCTTAATAGTGCCCTACATTCCACTTCCCATGTTAAAACCAAAATTCTAAAATTGTTTAAAAACATTAATTTCATTGTTACTTTTTTTTTATTTATTTTTTTTAAAATTAATTTGTTCATGCTCATCTGATGAGTTTTTTTGAGGGAACTATTGGGGAATTTAATAAAGACAGGTATGCAACTCTTCATCCATATTGAAACCATTAGGTTCTCGACTATCCAATTCTAGGATGAGATATGTTTCAAGTTTGCGCAATTCCTTTTCTCTGTCTCCGCCTCTCCTCTTTTTGGGCGCTTGTGCTATACAGCTATATCTTAATGTAATGGGATCACTGGAATGTTCTTTTTCAAAGTGCCTTGCTATAGGGTAACTGCGATCTTTGTTGACTATGGCTCTTCTATGCTGGAGTATTCGTTTATGTACTGGAAGGGTCGTGCTACCGACATAGATTTTATTGCACGGGCATTTTAAAATATATACAACAAAGTCGGATTTACATGTTAAAAATCCTTTTACCTTCACAGTTTTGTTAAAAGCTGTTTTGAATGATGTCATATTTTCTCCATGTAAACAAGCCGTGCACTTAAAACATTTTTTAAAACCTTCCTTTTGTTTTAACCAGGTGCTTTTTGCTTTAACTTCTAGGTTGTCACTTCTCACTAGGTAATCCCTCAATGATTTAGATTTCCTATAAGTGATCTGTGGTTTTCTTGTAACCTGATGTCCTATTAAAGGATCTTGCCTGATAAAGTGCCAGTGCTTTTGTAAAATCTGTCGGATTTTAAGATGTTCCTTATTATATGTTGTAATAAATCTATGATTGACTTCTTGTTC
The DNA here is from genome assembly GCA_963921515.1 of Calotriton arnoldi. NCBI lineage: Eukaryota > Metazoa > Chordata > Amphibia > Caudata > Salamandridae > Calotriton > Calotriton arnoldi. The sequence continues at coordinate 519,067 of CAWUFW010008718.1, read as the reverse complement.
TTTACTATTTTTCCTCTTGTCTGATCTGGATGGGTCAAAAAGTATCTTATCTCTTTTAATACTCCTAGATTTTCTGGAAGCTGTTTCTAAGAGTGCTGGGGAATATCCTCTTTGCAGAAAACGAGATTTCATGTCATTCTCAACTTTTTCATATTCAGATTGCGAACTACATGCCCTTCTAGCTCTATAAAATTCCCCAAATGGGATACTCCTAATCAAAGGGGCTGGATGTGCACTATGAGCATGTAAAATTGTGTTTCCTGCCGTCTTCTTCCTAAAAATAGTGGTCTCTAACTTCTCCCCCTCTACCATTACTCTTACGTCCAAAAAATCAATTGATGTTGTACTCTTATGACCCAAAAAATTCAAATTCAAATCATTTACATTCAGATCCCTGATAAACTCATCCACTTCCATCTCCGTGCCCTGCCACAGCACGAAGACGTCATCAATGTACCTTAACCACACTTATACACCCACTTATACACCCACTCATTCTTCAATACGCCTTTCCCTATATATATTAAAAATATTTAAACTTTACAGAAACACACAGTCACTGGATGATGTCATCAGTGATGTCATTTGAGATGTCATCAGTGATGTCACTGACCATGTCATGAGTGATGTAATATGTGACATCATCAGCAGTGCATTGCGGGGGCGCGAGTTATAGTTAGCTGAACTAACTATAACGGGGGAATTTCACGGGTTTTGTACGAGTGCAATGGCCCTAAAACCTATGGTTTTTTCAGTGAATTTGTAAGGTTTTTTAAATGCTAATTTCTAACTATAACGTGCCTGAAACCTATGGTTTTTTCAGTGAATTTCAAAGGTTTTTTAAATGCTAATTCCTAACTATAACATGTCTGAAACCTATGGTTTTTTTCAGTGAATTTCAAAGGTTTTGCAAATGACAATTTTTAAATGTATTAATTGTTATATTAATTTTTTTGATACTGATTTACTACATTTTTTTAAACTATTTATATTTAGATATTTTATTTTTTAAATTACATTGTAATTACATTATACATTACATTACAAAATATACTTTCTCAGAATGAATTACTTTAGTTTAAATACTTTGCAAATAGGCAATAGACTTTTAAATACAGTAGTTACAGTTGTTGCAATGGGCAACACAATTTCAAACACAATGCAACATTGAGCTCAATGTGAATTTCTAGTTAAATGCAATTAGTTACTTTATGGATTACTTTTCTAACCACACAACTGGATCCTAGGTTCAGTCCTGGGACATCTTCTGTAAACAGTTGAGTAAAAGCGTTTTGGTTACAGTAGTGATTTTTAAGGAATATTATTGTATTTTAAAAGTTGACACTTAGAAACTTTTTCACATAGAATCACCAATGTTATCCTTTGGGAGGAAATTCACTTAGCAGGTAAGTAGTGTTATTGTTACTTTTTCTTACTCAGTGGTGGATCCTGGATCCAGCACTGGTGCATCTCCTGTAAACAGTTGAAAGAATGCGTTTAAGTCATACAGGCGATTTTTAAGGAATATTTGTAGTTTGTGAAAATCGACTGAAACTTTTCTGCTGAAAACCAGACAATGGATTCCTATGGAAGGAAATACAAGTTACTGGTAAGTACGGTTAGAATTACTTTTCAGGGTCAGTGCTGGGCTAAAAGATGCAGCACTGGGTTCTCTCCTGATAACAGGTGAGTAAATCGGAATTCGTAGTTCGGCTGATTTTAGAGGAATATTATAAAGTTCCAAAACTCCACACTTAGAAGAATTTCCAAGTGAAACCAGTCAATGTTAGCCTATGGAAGGAAATTCAAGTTACTGGTAAGTACGGTTAGAATTACTTTTCAGGATCAGTACTGGGCTCAAAGATGCAGCACTGAGGTCTCTCCTGATAACAGGTGAGTAAATCGGAATTCGTAGTTCTGCTGATTTTAGAGGAATATTTGTATGTTTCAAAAATCGACACTTAGAAACTTTTTCAGCAAAAAGCAGGCAATGATATCCTATGGAAGGAAATTCAAGTTACTGGTAAGTAGAGTTAAAATTACTTTTCAGGATCTGTACTGGGCTCAAAGATGCAGCACTGAGGTCTCTCCTGATAACAGGTGAGTAAATTGGAATTCGTAGTTCGGCTGATTTTAGAGGAATATTTGCACAATGGTGAAGGAAGGGGGTGGGGCCTGAGGTGACATGTCTTCAAACACGCCCTGTGGCGCGTTTTAAGTTGGAGAATTAATTCCTCCTCAATACCGAGGGTCCCTACGGGCCAACTAGCCCACCAGATACCTCCAGTATGCGCCAGAGAGCTGCGTTGCAGAGAGGTGTTCAGAGGCCATGCCCCTTTTTGCACCTCTCTGCAACGCAGCTCTGTGGCGCTTTCTGGACGTACCTGGTGGGCTAGTTGGCCCCCAGGGACCCTCAGGATTGAAGCGGATTTAATTCCCCATCTTAAAACGCGCCACGGGGCCTGTTTGCACACATGTCACCTGAAGCCCCGCCCCCACCCTTCACCACTGTGCAAACGCGCCCCGTGGAGCGTTTTAAGTTGGGGTATTAAGTCCCCTTGAATCACGAGGGTTAGTTGGAGTGCAATGTCCAACTAACTATAACTGTCCCTAAACGCGCCACGGGGCCTGTTTGCACACATGTCACCTTTAGCCCGCCCCCTCCCTTCACCACTGTGCAAACGCGCCCCGTGGCGCGTTTTAAGTTGGGGATTAAGTCCCCTTGAATCCTGAGGGTCCCTGGGGTCCAACTATCCCACCAGGTACCTCCAGTAAGCGCCACAGAGCTGCGTTGCAGAGAGGTGTAAAAGGGGCGTGGCCTGGACCACCTCTCTGCAACCCAGCCCTGTGGCGCATACTGGAGGTTCCTGGTGGGCTAGTTGGCCTCAGGGACCCCAGTATTCAAGGGGAATTCGTTACCCTTTGCAAACGCGCCAGGGGGCGTGTTTGCAGAGTGCTGCCAAGGAGGGGCGTGGCCTCCGGCGCGATGCCGGATTTTTTTTTTTTTTTAAAAGGGGGCTGTGTTGCCCCCTTCTTTTTAATTATTTTGGGCCCTGGGGACCCCAACCCCAGGGCCTGACCCCCTTTTATTTTTTTTTTAAAAATCAACGGGAAGGGGACCGTGTGGGCCCCCCTCCCGTGGCCAATTTTGGCCCGGGGACCCCATCCCCCGGGTCATTGCCACCTTTTTTTTTTTTTTTTTTCATGGAGGGGGGCTGCGTTGCCCCCCTCCTCAGGCCTCCTTAGGCCCCGGGAACCCCATCCCCCGGGGCCGGCCTTTGTATTTTTTAAATTTTTTAATTACATTTTGGGGAGGGGGCCGCGTGGCCCCCCTCCCGGGCCACTAATGGCCCCGGGGACCCCATCCCTGGGGCCTGGCCACTCGTTGGGGACCGTGGGGGGGTCCCCAATCCCTGCACGGTCCCGCCGGCTCCCCGCGTCCTGCGGGAGCCGGCATTGCTTTTCCATAAGGGGAGCTGCTGACATGCAGCTCCCCTTATGGAAAAGCAATTCTGCTTTGCTTCATTGAAGCAAAGCAAGTTTGCAATCACAGGACGGGAGCTGCGAGGCTCCCGTCCTGTGATTGCAAACAGCAGTGTCCCGGGGGTAGGCACCCCGGGACACTGCAGGAGCCGGCCCTGGTGGGTGGCGGTCCCCAGGGCCACCACAGGCTCCAGGAGGGGGGCCGCGCGGCCCCCCTCCCATCCTGTGCACAGCCCCGGGGAGGTGGTGGTCCCCGGGGCTCGGGGGTCCTAAACGGACCCCCACATTTTATTATTTAGTGCCCCCGGGAGGTGGAGGTCCCCGGGGCGTGTGGGGTGGCTTGAGCCCCCCCACAAAGGTAATTTAAAAATAAAAAAAAGAAGCCCTGGGGTGTGGCGGTCCCCGGGGCTGCGGGGGGGCATGTGCCCCCCGGCCACCATTATTTTTTTATAGCCCCGGGGGGTGGCGGTCCCCGGGGCTTGGGGGGGCCTTAGAGGCCCCCCATATTATTATTAAATAAAACCCCGCATGCCCCCGGGACTTGACCCACCCGGGGGCCAATTAACCACGAAGCGCGGGAGTCCGCGCTTCGTTTTTTTTTTTATCGGCAGGATCCGCGCACCCAGCGCATTTTTTGCCGATTTTTAAAAATAAAAAAATAAAAACTTTTGGCCCTGGGGGTCCTTGTAGGACCCCCTGAGCAGGCCTAGGGAGTCAGGGTGTTTCTACCCTGCCCCCTTTTTGCATTTTGCGCGATTGTTTTTACTGTTTTCTTGTGACTGGGTTCTACCGAGTCACAAGATGGCTGCCAACACTTCCTGGTTTGGAGTGTTGACAGCCAATTAGCATACAGCTGGTCATCGGGAGGGTGCGCGGACCCTCCGCGGCCATAGATATATATGTGTTTTTACTTTTGATTTTCTCAGCAACTACTGAACGGATTTACACCATTTAACAAAAAGAGTTCTTTCTGAACCAAGAACTACCTCTTTGCCAAATTTGGTGTAATTCCGTTCAGCAGTTCGTGTTGTAGCCGTGGCTAAAGTTTCCTATGGGAAAATGAATGGGGAAAACACGTTTTGGGACCCCCCTTTTTTCTCGGCCCCCGCTTGACGAATCACCCTGAGACTTTCAGGGTAGGAGCGGACCGGAGCGTCAACCGACGCAAGAGTTATTTCAAATAGAATGTCGCGGATTTCCTATGGAAAATAGGTCCTAACTATAACTATCTACTGGCGACCGCCAGTAGATAATATATGTATATATATATATATATATATAATCACTGAAAAAAACAAAGGTTACTAGGACGTTATAATCAGGATATAGAATGAAAAAAGTGTTAGAACTTCACTGAAAAAGCCAGAGGTTAGGCTCACATTTCACTTGTACAAAACCAGTGACATTTAGCAGTTATAGTTACCTGAGCTAACTATAACTTACACCCCGCAAAGCACTGCTTATGACCTCCCATATTATATCACTGATGACATGGTCAGTGACATCACTGATGACATCTCAAATGACATCAGTGATGACATCATCCAGTGAGTGTGTTTCGTAAATGTTTCTGAGACTTAAGATATATACTAAGCTACACCATACTCACTGGACATCATCCAGTGAGTGTGTTTCGTAAATGTTTCTGAGACTTAAGTTATATACTAAGCTACACCATAATTTAAACTACTATTCTTTTTATACTAGTAATTGGTCATTCTATTTCTAACATAAATCATCTGAGTGGCTGTATGACTGTCTGTATCTGTGTCTGAGTGGGTGTGTGTGAGTGGGTCTATGAGTGGGTGTATGGGTAAGTGATAGGGTGTGTAATAGGCTGTACTGGTGAGAGACTGACTGTGTAAGTGGCTTCGTGGGTGGATGGGTGAGTGGGTGTTTGTGTGCCTGGCTGTATGGGTGACCCAGTGGCTGTGTGAATGACTGTATGGGTGAGGAAGTGGGTGTGTGAGTGGCTGTATGGTTGAGTTAGTAGCTGTTTGAGTGTGTGTATAGGTAAGTGAGCGGGTGTGAATGGGGATACTAGAGAGTGAATGTCTGTGTGAGTGGCTGTAAGGGTGAGTGATTGGGTGTGTTAGTGGTTGTATGGATGTGTTAATGGGTATGTAAGTGGTTCTGTGGGTATCTGCGTGGGTGTATGGGTGAGTAAGTGGTTGCATCAGTGGCTGTATCGGTAAGTGAGTGGGTTTGTGTGTATAGCTGTACGGGTGAGTGAATGGCTGTGTGAGTTCTGTATTGGTGATTGAGTGAATGTGTGAGTGGCTGTAAGGGTGTATGAGTGGATGTGTAAGTGTTTGTATGTATGTATGACTGGATGTGTGAGTGGCTGTATTGGTGAGTGAGTGGGTGAATGAGTGGCTGTATGGGTGAGTTAGTGGGTTTGTGAGTGGCAATACAAATGAGTGGATGTGTGAGGGGCTTTATGGATGAGTGATTGGTTGTGTGAGTACTGGTTTGGGTCCATGAATGGTTATGTGAGGGGTTGTGCAGGAGTGGGACTGAGCAGTTGTATGGGGATGTGAGTGGGTGTGTGAGTGGTTCTGTGGATGATATCATCAGTGATGTCATTTGAGATGTCATCTGTGATGTCACGGACCATTTCATGAGTGATGTGATGTGTGAGGTCATAAGCAGTGCATTGTGAGGGTATGAGTTATAGTTAGCCCAGGTAACTATAACTGCTGAAATTCTATGGTTTTGTACGAGTGAAATAGAAGCCTAACTATAATGTCCCTGTAACCTTTAGTTTTTGCAGTGAATTTCTAAGGTTTTTTAATTTCATAAGTATAACGTCCTTGTGACCTTTGATTTTATTAAGTGAATTTCTAATGTTTTTCTAAAAGAAATTCTCTAACTATATCCTGTAATGTTTCACAGTGGACGTGAAAGCACCAGTGTGGGTTTGTTAGTGGGTGTATGTGTGTGTGCGTAGATTTCTCAATAAGAGTGTGAATTTGTCAGTGGGTGTCTGAGGTGGTCTATGACTGCGTGAGTGGGTGTGTGAGTGATTGTGTGATTACCTCTATGGGTTTGCCACTGGTTGTGTCAGAGCCTGTGTCTGTCTGTAAGTTCAAGTAGTGCTTTGGATCTTTGGGTCTGTATGTTAGTGAGTTTATAGGTGTACGAGTGGATGTCAGAGTGGTGTTATTGTTTTTACGCATTTCCATACATATAATATTAAAAGAACAGAACCATGGTCTCTGCTCCTACAAGGAGATGTCTGTTTAGAATTCATTCATCACACTCAGTGAAGTACAGATTTTATGTATTTATTTATTAATGTATTTATCATATATTCACTTCTGTTAAGGATTTCAGAACTTTTTTCCAATATAGATTTTTAGAAGGAACGTTTTTGGTTTCTATTTGCCCAGCTTTGAAGATAGATTTATTTCCATTTTTATGAAGTGGAAGTTTACCTAGGGTTCGTGCTATGTTTATATTTGCAGATGTTTCATGTCGAGGTTTAATCTTTCTAAAATGAACATGAAGATTTGAATGGAATCTAATTTTTTTAAGGAGTCCACTGACATCTGGAAATTGTGTACTCATCTGCGTTACTTAGTACTGAGAATTACTTAATATTTTGTTATTCTGAAATCTCTACTACATATTATAAACTACACTTGCATAATGGACCAGTCATTTAAGTATTTCTCTGTGTCACTCCTCGTCATTTGTTTCAGTGGATTATTAACTGTGTCTTTAATTTGTAATTCATTTCATCATCACAAATTCATAGCGAATTATCGCGATATGTATGGTCCCGTTTCACAGAAAAGTCATGAAGGCTGCGTATTTTTCAAAACGTTTAAAACACATATGTACACATATTGTGAATAATGTTTGATAATAGCTGTTTACTAAGCAAACACAAGGAGATGATGGACAAAGTGCTGAAACGTTCCAGACACTCACCCCCAGTCAGAGCTCTGAGTTGAATCCATCATCGTTCTTAAGTTCACTTTGCCACCCCAGTTCAGACCCAGCCATATGCAAATCAGTCTTGACCCTGTTCCTCATGGGAACAGTTCAGCCTGAACTGCCAAGCCAGGTCTTCCCTGGACCGGAATCAAGCATCCTGGGACCGGTTTCGGGGTTACACCCCTCATCAGTCAGGCTAGCTGGAATCCAGTGGCAAAATGAGCAAGGGACCCACATCTGAGCATACCCTGCCAACTTAGGGCAAACAAAGCAAACACAAGGAGATGCTGGACGGAGCGCTGAATCTTTTCAGGTAGCAAATAAAAACATGTCTTTCATTTTTTTATTTTGTAACTCTACTTCTGAAAGGTTAGTATGTGTTAACCATTTCATACACTTTTATAAAGAAGCCCAATATGGTAGGGTATTTGTGCATAATTGTGAATTATTCGTGATCGTCGCACCTTATTCACGAAAATAAACGGGAGTCCACAAACATATTTAGCTTGGTAGTTTTATGACTTTAAGAGTACAATACACTTTATTAGCACACCCTCATTAGGAAATGTAACCCTTGTTACACAACAATGAGTCTAAAGACCTCTAATTTCTTAAACAGACAACTCTCTCTTTAACACCCTTCCCCCAATACACTCTTAGCACTGTCTCCATAGAAGCCCACTAGAACCAGTAGGTCACAAGTTTGCAGTACATTCTAGAAGGGCCATACTAGTTACAAAATGAGCTACAGCAGGTGTGGTTTACAGTACAGAATTAAAAGCATATCCAAGCCTGCATTACACTTTTTTATTTTTCCTGTAGCCAAAGATACTTAAGCTTTCTAGACACTACATAATTGTATTCACCTCCATATTCACAGCATCCAATCAAGTATGTTTTTTTAAACCAGGAGCACACCTTCATTTTAACTGCTTTTCGTTTTGAAAACTGTCTCATTCAGCTCCAGCCTTCTCCTGTCTGCTACTGCTGCTTCACTTCAAAATGGTTAGAGTGTGGATTGTAGACCACAGCTATGTTTTTTGGGCCAGAGAGTCTGCTAAAAAGAGTGGTATTGACCGGGACTTGGGTTTGCCTAATTTGGACATTACTTGGGTTGGCCAGAGAGGGCTGAAGTGGCATCAATTGCTGCCTTTGTTTAAAAGCATTGTGGATTCCAAAACCCCTGACCTCATGATTGTGAACTGTGGGGGCAATGATCTAGACACACTGACTTGATGGGTCTGGAAATCCTAATGAACGATACCTTTGCACAATAAATGACATGTTTACCTCATACTGTCTTGGTGTACTTCAACATATGTCAAAGACAGAAATGGAAATTAATTCTGTCCACAGATTGACAAAGCTAGGAAAAATGTTAATAAAACTGTTCCTGCATTCCTCAGAGACCATAATATGGGCTCTATCTACAACAGCAACCTGTGTTTTGACATGCATGGAATCTATAGAAGTGATGGGGTTCACTTTACAGATGAAGGCAACAGTATTTTTCCCAGAAACTTGAAACTCTACATCCACTCTTATGTGTAGCTGTCATATACACACAATGACCACAGAGCTCTTCTCGGTGACACTCTAGTGCCCAAAATGTTGCTCATTTTCTTTATAAATATATATTTTTCAATTTGTTTGTTCTATTCACTACAATGTTGTGATATTCGCGAATAGGTTGTGAAATCGCAAAACCAAAGTAGACATTCAATAGACACCAGCACATTCAAAATGTATAACTATATAGTTGATTCTAACCATCACTCCAGATACATTACTATCTAAATAACTCTATAAAAACATATATGAGTCTCTGACTGTGTCTGTGACAGCATGTATGAGTGTTTGAGTGGGATCCGTGACTGGGTGTGTGAGTGTGCTAGTGGGTATGTGAGTGGGTGTGTGAGTGTCTGAGTGGTTTGATGAGTGGGTACATTACTATCTAAATACCTCTATAAAAACATATATGAGTCTCTGACTGTGTCTGTGACAGCATGTATGAGTGTTTGAGTGGGATCTGTGACTGGGTGTGTGAGTGTGCTAGGGGGTATGTGAGTGGGTATGTGAGTGTCTGAGTGGTTTGATGAGTGGGTACATTACTATCTAAATACCTCTATAAAAACATATATGAGTCTCTGACTGTGTCTGTGACAGCAATTATGAGTGTTTGAGTGGGTCTGTGTGTGGGAGTATCAGTGTCTGTGTGGGTCTGTAAGTGGGTGCAAGAATGTCTGACTGGGGTCTGTGAGTGGGTGTATGAGTATCTGAGTGGGTATCTGGGAGGAGTGTGAGTGTCTGAGTAGGTCTGTGAGTGGGTTTGTGAGTATCTAAGTGGGTCTGTGAATGGGTGTATGAGTGTCTGGATGGGTCTGTGAGTGGGTGAGTGAGTCTCTGAGTGGGTCTGTGAGTAGGTGTGTGTGTCTGAGCGGGTTTGTGAGTGGTTGCATGAGTATCTGAGTGGGTCTGTGAGAGGGTGCATATGTCTCTGAGTAGGTCTGTGAGTTAGTACATGAGGTTCTAAGTAAGTGTCTGAGTGAGTCTGTGAGTGGGTGTTAGAGAGTCTGAGTAGGCTTGCAAGTACCTTCATGTGTGTGTGTGTCAGTCTGTGAGTGGGTGCATGAGTGTCTGGGTGATGTCTCTGAGTGGGTGCATGAGTGTCTGAGTGGGACTTTGAATGGACACATAAGTCTCTGAGTAGGTCTGTGAGTGGTTGCATGAGTCTCTGGGTATGTGAGTGGGTGTGTGAGTCTCTGAGTAGTCCTGTTAGTGGGTACGTCACTGTCTGAGTGGGTCTGAGAGTGGATGCATGAGTCTCTCATTGGGTCTCTGAGTGGGTGTATGAGTGTCTGAGTGAGTCTGTTAGTGGGTGCATCAGAATATCAATGGGTCTGTGAGTGAGTTTGTGAGTGTCTGTATGGGTCTCTGAGTGAGTGCATGAGAATATCAGTGGGTCTCTGAGTGAGTGCATGAGTGTCTGAGTAGATATGTGAGTGTGTGTGTCAGTCTCTGAGTGGGTCTGTGAGAGGATGTCTGAGTGCCTGAGTGGTTCTGTGAGTGGGTACATGAGCCTCTGAGTGGGTCTGTTAGTAGGGGAATGAGTCTCTGAGTGGGTCTGTGAGTGGGTGTGTGAGCCTCTGAGTGGGTCTGTGAGTAGCTGCATGAGTCTCTGAGTGGGTCTGTAAGAGGGTGCACATGTCTCTCTGTGAGTCTGTGAGTAGGTGCATGAGGTCCTGAGTGAGTGTCGGAGTGGGTTTGTGAGTGGGTGTGAGAGTGTCTGAGTGGGTTTTCAAGTGCTTCCATGTGTGTGTGAGTCAGCCTGTGAGTGGGTGCATGAGTGTCAGAGTGGGGACTGTGAGTGGGTACATGAGTGTCTGAGAGGGACTCTGAGTGGGTATGTGAGTCTATGAGTGGGTGTATGAGTCTTTGAGTGGGTCTGTGAGTGGGCACATGTATCTCTGAGTATGTGTTTGAGTGGGTGCATGAGTCTATAAATAGGCCTATGAGTGGGTGCATCAGTGTCTAAGTGGGTTTGTGAGTAGGTGTGTCAGTCTCTGACAGGGTCTGTAAGTGGACACATGAGTCTCTGAGCGGGTCTCTGAGTGGGTGTATGAGTGTCTGAGTGAGTCTGTGAGTAGGTGCATCACAATATCAATGGGTCTGTGAGTGAGGGCTTGAGTGAATGGGTCTCTGAGAGAGTGAATGAGAATATGAGTAGGACTCTGAGTGAGTGCATGAGTGTCAATCTGTGAGTAGGTATGTCAGTCTGAGTGGGGCTGTGAGTGGGTGTGTGAGTGTCTAAGTGAGTCTGTGAGTAAGTGCATGAGCCTCTGAATGGGTCTATTAGTGGGCGCATGAGTCTATGAGTGGGTATGTGAGCCTCTAAGTGGGTCTGTGAGTAGCTGCATGAGTCTCTGAGTGGGGCTGTGAGTAGGTGCGTGAGTGTCTGAGTAGGTCTATGAGTTGGTACATGAATCTCTGAGTGGGTCTATGAGAGAGTGCCCTACTGTCTGAGTGGGTCTCTGACTGGGTGCATGAGTGTCTGAGTAGGCCAGTGAGTGTATTTGTGAGTGTCTAAGTAGGTCTGTGAATGGGTTCATGAGTGTCTGAGTGGTTCTGTGAGTGGGTGCCTGAGTCTCTGAGTGGCTCTGTGAGTGGGTGCATGAGAGTCTGAGTGGGTCTGTGAGTAGGTGCATGAGTGTCTGAGTGGGTCTGTGAGTGGGTGTATGAGCTTCTGAGTTGGCCTGTGAGTGGGTATGTGAGTGTCTGAGTGGGTCTGTGAGTGGGGGTTAGAGTGTGTGAGTGGCTTTGTGAGTGCTTCCATATGTGTGTGATTCAGTCTATGAGTGGGTGTATGAGTGTCTGAGTGAGATCTGTGAGTGGGTGCACTAATGTCTGAGTGTGGCTGTGAGTGGGTATGTGAGTCCCTGAGTGGGTATGTGAGTGGGTGCATGAGTATCTAAGTGGGTTTGTGAGTGGGTGCATGTGTCTCTGAGTGGGTGTGTGAGTGGGTGCATGAGTCTCAGAGTATGCCTGTGAGTGGGTGTATCATTGTCTGAGTGGGTCTGTGAGTGGATATCTGAATCTCTATTAGGGTCTGTGAGTAGACACATGAGTCTCTCAGTAGGTCTCTGAGTGAGTGTTTGAGTGTCTGAGTGGATCTGTGACTGACTGTCTGAATATCAGTGGATCTGTTAGTGAGTGTGTTAGTGTCTGTATGGGTCTCGGAGTGAGTGCATCAGAAAATGAGTGGGTCTCTGAGTGCATGAGTGTCTGAGTGGATCTGTGAGTGGATTTGTCAGTCTTTGAGTGGGTCTGTCAGTGAGGGTGTATGTCTGAGTGGTCTGTGAGTGGGTACATGAGTCTCACAGTGGCTTTCTGACTAAGTGCGTGAGTGTCTGAGTGGGTCTGTGAGTGGGTGCATAAGTCTCTGGGCGGCTCTGTGAGTGGGTGCATGAGTGTCTGAGTGGGCCTGTGAGTGGGTGTATGACTGTTTGAGTTGGTTCGTGAGAGGGTGCTTGAGTATCTGAGTGGGTTTGTGAGTGGGTGTAAGAGTACCTGAGTGGGTTTGTGAGTGCTTCCATGTGTGTGTGATTCAGTCTGTGAGTGGATGCATGAGTCTCAGAGTGGGCCTGTGAGTGGGTGCATCATTGTCTGAGTAGGTCTGTGAGTGGATATCTGAGTCTCTGTTAGGGTCTGTGAGTGGACTGAGTCTCTCAGTAGGTCTCTGAGTGGGTGTTTGAATGTCTGAGTGGGTCCGTGACTGACTGTGTCCAAATATCAGTGGATCTGTTAATGAGTGTATTAGTGTTTGTATGGGTCTCTGAGTGAGTGCATCAGAATATGAGTTGGTCTCTGAGTGCATGAGTGTCTGAGTGGATCTGTGAGTGGGTGCATCAGTCTATGAGTGGGTTTGTGAGTGGGGGGTGTCTGAGTGGGTGCATGAGTCTCTCAGTTGCTTTCTGATTAGGTGTGTGAGTGTCTGAGTGGGTGCATCAGAATATCAATGGGTCTGTGAGTGAGTGCATAAATGTCTGTATATATCTCTGAGTGAGTGCATGAGAATATTAGTGGGTCTCTGAGTGAGTGCATGAGTGTCTGAGTGGATCTGTGAGTGGGAGCATCAGTCTCTTAGTGTGCCTGTGAGTGGGTACATTAGTATCTGAGTGGGTCTGTGAGTGGGTGCATGAGAGTCAGAGTGGGTCTGTGAGTCTCTAACTGGGTCTGTCAGTGGGTGCGTAAGTCTCAGAGTAGGTTTGTAAGTGAATGTGTGTGTCTGAGTAGATCTGTGTCTGGGTGTATGTATCTGAGTGGGTCTGTGAGTGGGTTCATGAGTATTTGAATGAAACTCTCAGTGGGAGCATCATTATCAGAGTGGGTGTGTCAGTGCCTGAGTAAGACTGAGGATGGGTATATATACATATTTAAATTGTGTTAATTTTTCCTGTAATATTTGCAAATTTGTTGCGATGTTACATGGTGGGGCCACTTTGATAGCGGCAAATTCCTGAATATCATGAGTAGTAAAAAAAACTGGTTTTTGCCATATTATACTCATAAGGGTTTCCTCAAACACCCCTATATTCTTCTCATGGTATCAGAGCACATGCAAACTGACCCCTTATGCCACCTTCTGCCATTTGGTTTGAGCCCAGGGACTATTCCAATGAGGTAAAATTACAGCCGCAACTCTTTGCTCAAGTTGCAGCCAGCCACTCATGGCATTCCTGTTAGCGTGCACATCCGCAATTAATCGTGAAATCATCACAAATTAGCTGCAATGGCAGATATCCAAATTTAAATTTTCTTATGTTTCTCAACAGCTATTGAACTGATTTACACCAAATAGCTGAAAGTGTGGTCTGCAAACCAAATTCTACCTTTCTGCCAAATTCAGTGTAATTCAGTGCAGCAGTTTGGGCTGTAGCTGTTTCTAAAGCCCCTATTGGAATTAACATGGGAAATAAATGCACTTTTTTGACCCCCTTTTTTTTCGGCCCCTGCTTAATGGAACAGCCCAAAACTTTCCATATGCAACAAGAATCACCGGCACACTTCTTTTGGAAAACTTTGTAAAGATTCGTCAAATGGGGCCAAAGATATAGGCAAGTCAAAAAATGCTTTTCCTGAGGAAACATGGTCCTAACTATAACTACCTACTAGTGACTGCCAGTAGCATATATATACATAGATATATGTTCACTGAAAAAAAACAAAGGTTACACGGATGTTATAGTTAGACACAGAATTCACTCTTGCAAAACCATTGAAATTCAATAGTTATAGTTATCTGAGCTAACTATAACTTATACCCCCACAATGCACTGGTCATCACCTCACATATTACATCACTCATGACATGGTCAGTGACATCAATTACGATGACATTGATCACATCTCAAATGACATCACTGATGACATCACTGATGACATCATCCAGTGAGTGTGTTTCGTAAACGTTTCTGAGAGTTAAAGATATATACTAAGCGACTACATAAGTTAAATTACTATTCTTTTTGTACTACTAATGAGTGATACTGTTTCTAATATATGTCATCTGAGTGGCACTGTGACTGTATCAGTGAGTGAGTGGGTGTCTGAGTGGCTGTATGGATAAATAAGTAGGTGCATGAGTACCTGTATGGGTGAGTGAGTAACTGTGTGAGTGGCTCAATGGGTAGATGGGTATGTGTGTGAGTGGCTGTATTTGTGAGTAGTTGTGTGAGTATCTGAGTGGGTCTGTGAAGGTTGTGTGAGTCTCTGATTGGCTCTGTGAGTGGGTGCATGAGTCTCTGAATGGGTCTGTGAATGAGTGTGAGAGTGAGTGGGTCTGTGGATAGGTAAATGTGTCTCTGAGTGGGTCTATGAGTGGGTGCATGAGTGGGTGAGTGGATGTGTGAGTTTATCAGTGGGTCTGTGAGTGGGTCAATGAGTGCTCAAATAGATCTGTGAGTAGGTGCATAAGTGTCTGAGTGTATGTCAGTGGGTGCGTAAGTCTCTCAGTGGGTCTGTGGGATGGTGCATGAGTATGTGAGAGGGTCTGTGAGTGGGTGCACAAGTGTATGAGTAGGTCTATCAGTATGTGCATATAAAAAAATAGGGAGCGCATGGGAGCAGGACCTCTTGCCAGCTACCCCTGTGACATTTCTCTTGTCCAGCTTGCCCGCATTCTGCTACCCTCTGCTGCCTTCAGTTTTGTGCCTCCTCTGTTGGTATTCTGCTCATTTTTCAGCCTCTTCTCTGCTCACCCATCCTCTCTAGGTTTCTGCTCATTCTGCCCATTATTGTGGCTCTTTCTGCTCACTCGTGACCTTTATCCTGACTCTTAGTGCTCGTTTCTCACCTCTATTTTGCCTCTTTCTGCTCATTTCTGACCTTTATTCTGCCTCGCTCTGCTCCCTAGTGATCTTTATTCTGCTTCTTTCTGCTCAATTCTGACCTTTAATCTGCCTCTTTCTGCTAATTTCTTACCTTTATTCTGCCTCTTGCTGCTAGTTTCAGACCTCTATTTTGCCTCTTTCTGCTCATGTCTCACCTTTATTTTGCCTATTTCTGCTCATTGCTGACCTTTATTTTTCCATTCTGCTCATTTCTCACCTTTATTTTGCCTCTTTCTGCTGATTTCTGACCTTTATTCTGCCTCTTTCTCTTCCCTTCTGACCTTTATTCTGCCTCTTTCTGCTTGTTTCTCACCTTTATTTTGCCCCTTGTGTTACCTCTGTGTCACCATTTCAGGAAAGACTTCATTGGCTGCCGGTCTCGCAACATATTAGGTATAAAGAACTAACTCTTACACACCAAACACTCCACAATAGAGGACCTATGTACCTGAATGAATGCATTGTGGTATACAGCCCTGGGAGGCTTTTGCGTTCTAGTTCTGCAGGTCTTATTGTGGTTCCCCGTTTTCAGAAACAACGGAGGGGATGTTCCTCCTTTACAGTTAAAGCGACTGGTTTGTGGAACAAACTGCCTGAATACTTGAGAATTATCTCTAAGGAGGCTACATTAAAAGCAAGCATTTACAATGCAATAGGTCTCGCATTATTAGAGTTTGAGCTATTGGCATTGCTAAATAATGCAACACCAATAGCTCAAACTTTAATAATGCGAGACCTATTGCATTGCAAATGCTTGTTTACTAAGATCTCACAGAAAAGTCCCACTGAAATACGTTCCTAATTATTCTTACCTTTCCTATCAACTTATGAACTCCATAGCAGCTCATGGTAATGGTTGCTCTCTTCGTCATGAGAATGGTTACATCAATTGTTCCCTAATTAACCTTTGCTCTGCATATTTTTGTTTTTATGAAATCAGTTTGGACCTTAAATTGTTTATCTGTTAATAGTATCGTTGTTTAACAAGTTTTATTTGTGAAACTCTTCATTATACCTAGCAATTCCTTTGAGTAACTCTTGGTCTGTGCCCATATTGCTAAAGAGTGACACAGCAAGAGCAGGGCACAGGTAGAGGCACAGGCAATAACAAGAACAGAAACCTGCATTGAGTCATGCATAGGCGCAGAGACAGGGAGGCAGAGAGAGGCAGGCAGTGGCAGGACACTGTGCACAGACAAGTTAACCCTTGTGAACCAACATCTGTCACTAACAATCTGTGTTACAATGTCCCTTGTCAGTGCTTAATTCGAGCCAGTGGTCTGCGCTGCTCGGCACAGGCAGTTAATTGGCAACACTGGCACTTGTTACATTCCACCACATGGTGGCGCTGTTTGTCTAACTTTGAAACCAGCACAACAGTTGTTTAATAATTTAGTATACATTGAAAATGTGTAATTCGTGCCACCCAAGCCATTATTATAGTTTTAGGAGGCCTGGAATAGTCTGATTTGTCACACTTGTAGGAGTGTGATGGTTACTAAACGTGCTGGTACTGTCACTGACAGCGCTGGCAGGGGCAATAGCTGGTACAAACTGCAGTGGCCTCCTTATAAGGACCCAAGAACCTATTGGATTTTTGTTGTTGTTGTTTTTTTACAAATTAAGCACTGCTGTTTTGCCTCCAAGGCACTGTCCATTGAACCCCCGTTCATTGCATGCGAGTCTCGCCTCATGTGTCCTGCTAGTCCTTCTTATCTTGGTCTCCTGTAGTCGGTGGTTTTTTGTTGCCTGGGTACAAAGCGTCAAAGAGCGGTGCTGGCGTGCTGCGCTGGTGTGCTGCGCTGGCTCCTGTAGCAAGGCGCTTTGAAATGGCGGCAGGACAGAACCGCTCTTTACTTTACAAATAACTTTAAAAAACATAACGAAACAATATTTATCCGTATGATTTCGCAATAATTTCTGGCAACTGTATCCTGTGAAGAGAGAATGGCGCCTCACTGTACAAGGTTTTGAGTCGATGCTAACCGAAAGCCATGTTCTTTGTTCCTGAAGGCTGCTGCACTGTTTGCATTCCTGCGAAAACAACAAACGCGAAGATCGGCTCGGCTCTGCATTTAATTCCTCTTGTAAATGCCGAGGGATCGGGAGGTCTGGGGCAGGGCTGGGATTAGTGCTGAATGCGCAGCAGGGCCTTGAGAAATGAGAGTGCTCTGGCAAAGGGCGCCAAACCGAGATGGAAGGAATGCGCATTTTCCATCTGTAAAAGGCTATAATCTTAGAAACCACACTCCGCTCCAAAATGACGGTTTTATTTAAATGCAACACGCGTCGCGTCCAATTATACGTATACCTGGCAGCCAAAGGCAAGGGTTGTTATTGAAAAAATGAGCAAATTGTATCCCACACTGTCTACAAATGCACAAATTGTGTGCTATGTTTTTAAACAAGCACGGAATAGAAACCTGGTGCGCGCGCACCACAGAGGAGCCGAACGCGAAACCAGTGGTGCGCGCGCACCACAGAGGAGCGGGGGCCAGGGAGCGCGGCAGCGAGGCGAACGCGCGCTGCTGCGCGTTTTGGCCACCGTCGGGAATGGGAGGAGCGAAGGCGGGACATGCGCCCGCCTTTGCCCAATCCCGTGCCGTTTTTTGGAAAAAAACGCACGCTACAGCCAATGTGGGCTTCTGAAAACAAAACCACACGCACGAGCGTGTGGGTCGTTTTCAGAAGCCCTTTCTAAAGGTCTCGCGCTGCGCGAGCAGGGCTGCGCACTGCAACGCTAGGCGTGAGACCTAAAAATAGCTGAAAACATTTTTATTTAGCGCCAAGTAATGATTGGGGTGGACAAATTCTCAGTGTAATGCCCTTCTGGATGCGTAAAAGCGCCGGGATACTCCTTTGATTAGCTGTGCGCAATAGAAATTATTTCATACATTCATTCATTCTGCTTCTTGCTTGGCAATTTCTTCTCATTTCTCACCTATATTTTGCCTGTTTCTGCTTGTTGCTGACCTTTATTTTGCCTCTTTCTGCTCCTTTTTCACTTTTATTTTGCCTCTTGCTGCTGGTTTCTGACCTCTAATATGCTTATATCTGCTTGGTTCTCACATTTATTTTGCCTCTTACTGCTGGTTGCTGAACTTTATTTTGCCTCTTTCTGCTGGTTTCTAACTCTTTTTTGCCTCTTGCTGCTGATTTCAGACCTCTATTTTGCATTTTGCCTCTTGCTGCTCGTTTCCCACCTTTATTTTGCCTCTTGCTGATCGTTTCTGATCTTTATTCTGTGTCTTTCTGCTTGTTTCTCACCTTTATTTGGCCTCTATCTGCTCATTTCAGACCTTTATTGTGCCTCTTTCTACTTGTTTCCCACCTTTTATTCTGCCTCTTTCTGCTAGTTTCTGACCTTTATTCTGCCTCTTTCTGCTCCCTTCTCACCTTTATTCTGTCTCTTTCTGCTCATTTCCTACCTTTATTTTGACTCTTTCTGCTCATTTCTCACCTTTATTTTGCCTCTTTCTGCTGTTTGCTGACCTTTATTCTGCCTCTTTCTGCTCGTTTCTGACTTTTATTTTGCATCTTTCTGCAGCTTTCTCACCTTTATCCGGCCTCTTTCCGACCTTTATTTTGCCTCTCGCTGCTCGTTTCTGACTTCCATTTTGCCTCCTGCTTCTCATTTCTCACCTCTATTTTGCATCTTTCTGCTCATTCTGCCCATTATTTAGCCTCTTTCTGCTCACTCCTGAGCTTTATTCTGCCTCTTTCTGCTCATTTCTGACCTTTTTTCTGTCTCTTGCTGCTGGTTTCTGACCTGTATTTTGCCTCTTCCTGCTCATTTCTTACCTTTATTCCGCTTCTTTCTGCTCCCTTCTGATCACTATTCTGCCTCTTTCTGATCGATTCTGACCAATATTTTACCTCTTTCTGCTTGTTTTCTAATCTTTATTCTGACTCTTTCTGCTCCTTTCTGACCTTTATTCCTCAACTTGCTGCTCGGGACTGACCTCTATTTTGCCTCTTTCACATGTCTCACTTTTATTTTGCCTCTTTCTGCTCATTGCTGACCTTTATTTTTCCATTCTGCTCATTTCTCACTTTTATTTTGCCTCTTTCTGCTCATTGCTGACCTTTATTTTGCCTCTTTCTGCTCATTGCTGACCTTTATTTTGCCTCTTTCTGTTCCCTTCTGACCTTTATTCTGCCTCTTTCTGCTTGTTTCTCACTTTTATTTTGCCCCTTGTGTTACCTCTGTGTCACCATTTCAGGAAAGACTTCATTGGCTGCCAGTCTCGCAACATATTAGGTATAAAGAACTAACTCTTACACACCAAACACTCCACAATAGAGGACCTATGTACCTGAATGAATGCATTGTGGTATACAGCCCTGGGAGGCTTTTGCGTTCTAGTACTGCAGGTCTTATTGTGGTTCCCCGTTTTCAGAAACAACGGAGGGGATGTTCCTCCTTTACACTTAAAACGACTGGTTTGTGGAACAAACTGCCTGAATACTTGAGAATTATCTCTAAGAAGGCTACATTAAAAAAATAACTGAAAACATTTTTATTTAGCGCCAAGTAATGATTGGGGTGGACAAATTCTCAGTGTAATGCCCTTCTCGATGAGTAAAAGCGCCGGGACACTCCTTTGATTAGCTGTGCTCTATAGAAATTATTTCATACATTCATTCATTCTGCTTGCTGCTGACCTTTATTTGACAATTTCTTCTCATTTCTCACCTATATTTTGCCTGTTTCTGCTCCTTTTTCACTTTTATTTTGCCTCTTGCTGCTGGTTTCTGACCTCTATTTTGCTTATTTCTGCTTGGTTCTCACATTTATTATGCCTCTTACTGCTGGTTGCTGACCTTTATTTTGCCTCTTGCTGATCGTTTCTGATCTTTATTCTGTGTCTTTCTGCTCGTTTCTCACCTTTATTTGGCCTCTATCTGCTCAATTCCCACCTTTTATTCTGCCTCTTTCTGCTAGTTTCTGACCTTTATTCTGACTCTTTCTGCTCCCTTCTCACCTTTATTCTGCCTCTTTCTGCTCATTTCCTACCTTTATTTTGCCTCTTTCTGCACATTTCTCACCTTTATTTTGCCTCTTTCTGCTGTTTGCTGACCTTTATTCTGCCTCTTTCTGCACGGTTCTGACTTTTATTTTGCATCTTTCTGCTCATTTCTCACCTTTATCCTGTCTCTTTCTGCTCATTTCTGACCTTTATTCTGCCTCTGTCTGACCTTTATTCTGCCTCTCGCTGCTCGTTTCTGACTTCCATTTTGCCTCCTGCTGCTCGTTTCTCACCTCTATTTTGCATCTTTCTGCTCATTCTGCCCATTATTTAGCCTCTTTCTGCTCACTCCTGAGCTTTATTCTGCCTCTTTCTGCTCATTTCTGACCTTTTTTCTGTCTCTTGCTGCTGGTGTCTGACCTATATTTTGCCTCTTCCTGCTCATTTCTGACCTTTATTCCGCTTCTTTCTGCTCCCTTCTGACCACTATTCTGCCTCTTTCTGCTCGATTCTGACCAATATTTTACCTCTTTCTGCTTGTTTTCTAATCTTTATTCTGACTCTTTCTGCTCCTTTCTGACCTTTATTCCTCAACTTGCTGCTCGGTACTGACCTCTATTTTGCCTCTTTCACATGTCTCACTTTTATTTTGCCTCTTTCTGCTCATTGCTGACCTTTATTTTGCCTCTTTCTGCTTGTTTCTCACCTTTATTTTGTCTCCTGCTGCTGTTTTCAGACCTCTATTTTGCCTCTTTCCGTCCATTTCTCACCTTTAGTTTGCCTCTTTCTGCTTGTTTCTCACCTTTGTTTTTCCTCTTTCTGCTCATTTCTCACCTTTATTCAGCCTCTTTCTGCTCTTTTCTGACCTTTATTTTGTCTCTTTCTGCTCGTTGCTGACATTTATTCTGCCTCTTTTTGCTCGTTTCTTAACTTTATTTTCCCTCTTTCTCCTCGTTGCTGACCTTTATTTTGCCTCTTTCTACTCGTTTCTCACCTTTATTTTGCCTCCTGCTGCTGGTTTCTAACTTCTATTTTGCCTCTTTCCATTTATTTCTCACCTTTATTTTGCCTCTTTCTGCTCATTTTCACCTTTGTTTTTTCTCTTTCTGCTCCTTTCTCTCCTTTATTCAGCCTCTTTCTGCTCTTTCTGACCTTTATTCTGCCTCTTTCTGCTAGTTTCTCACCTTTATTTTACCTCTTTCTGCTCGTTTCTCACCTTTATTTTGCTTCTTTCTGCTCGTTGCTGACCTTTACTTTGCCTCATTCTGCTCATTTCTTACCTTCATCTTGCCTCATTCTTGCTCGTTGCTGACCTTTTTTCTGACTTTCTGTTTGTTTCTCACCTTTATTTTGCTTCTTTCTGCTCATTGCTGACCTTTATTTTGCCTCTTTCGGCTCATTTCTTACGTTCATCTTGCCTCTTTCTACTCGTTTCTGACCTTTATTCTGCCTCTTTCTGCTCGTTTCTCACCTTTATTTTGCTTCTTTCGCTCGTTGCTGACCTTTATTTTGCCTCTTACTGCTCATTTCTGTTTGATGACCTTTATTCTGCCTCTTTCTGCTCGTTTGTCACCTTTATTCAGCCTCTTTCTGCTCGTTTGTCACCTTTATTCAGCCTCTTTCTTCTCAGATCTGATCTCTATTTTGCCTCTTGCTGCTCTTTTCTCACCTCTATTTTGCCTGTTTCTGCTCTTTGCTGACCTTTATTTTTCCTTTTTCTGCTCCCTTCTGACCTTTATTCTGCCTCTTTCTGCTAATTTCTAACCTTTTTTGTCTCTTTCTGCTCATTTCTCACCTTTATTGTTCTTTTTTCTGCTGTTTCTCACCTTTATTTTGCCTATTGCTGCTCTTTCCCCTGGGACTGTGAGGGGAGCCTCAAGGGCCCCACAGTTTAGTCGGTTCTACGCCTCTTGCGGGAGCTGGCATTGCTGCTGCACGGAGGGAGCTTCCTCCATGCAGGAGCAGTCTTTTCATCTCTTCCATGTCCTCATGTCTGCGGGCAGGAAAAGAGATGAAACCTTTGCTTACAGCGGGCAGCAGCCCTTTAACAGCCCCCCCTGAACTGGAGTATTTGCTTTTGCTTGGTGGAGCTGTCAAAGCTCCAGCCAAGCAAAAGCAAACAGCTATGTCCCATGGTGGGCACCCTGGGACATAGCAGGAGCCGACCCTGTGGGTGCGGGGTGGTTCCCAGTGCCATTTATGGTTCCAGGAGGTGGGCTGCATGGCCCCCCTCCTTAATTGTTCACAGGCTGCCCCTAGGAGGTGGTGGTCTTCGGAGCCCTAAGTGGCTCAAGAAAGGGGCCGCACGGCCCCTCTCTCATTTTTAAAATAATATTTGGCCGTGGAGATTTGGAGGTCCCTGGGGCTTGGGGAGTCCGTGGGCCCCCTTTGTGTTATTTGGTCCCGGGAGGTGGTGGTCCCCGGGGATCAGGGAGTCCGCATGGCCCCCCCACCAGTATTAGTTTAACCCTGGGGAGGTGGTGGTCCCCTTGGCTCAGGGGTGTCTACTCAGACCCCCATCAATGTTTGTTATCCCCAGGAAGGTGGTGGTCCCCGGGGATTATAAATCCTCAGGAGAGAGGCCCCCTGCACCCCCCCTAATTTTTTACAAATAAAGTCCCAGGGAGGGTGTGGTCCCTGGGGCTCCAAGAGCATAAAGAAGGGGGGCCCTCCTTTTTTTTAAAATGTCTCCGGGACCTGGCCCAAATGAGGGCTCTATTCAAAAGAAGTGAGGGAGCCTGCGCTTGTTTGTTTTTTTTGCAAATTTGCTGCAAAGTTTGTTTTTTTAAAGCTTTGTTGCCCTGCCGGGGTCCCTCTGGGACCCCAAGGCCAAGGCATGAGGATCAGGTCAGGTCAGGGTATTCCAACCCTGCCCCATTTTCTTTTTTTCCATCTTTTGTGGAACTCGGCTGAAGCCGAGTCCCAAAGTGGCCATCAACACTTCCTGGTTGAGGTGCTGCCAGCCAATCAGAGCTGTGCATTTCCCTGCACAAGCTCATTAATATTTGCGAATTAGCTGCAATCACAGATAAATAAATTTGGATTTCCTTACATTTATCAACAACTACTGAACGGATTTACACCGCATAACTGAAAGCTTGATCTGTGAACCAAAATCTACCTTCCTGCCAAACTTGGTGTAATTCCATCAAGCGGTTCGGGCTGCAGTCATGTCTAAAGCTCCCTTGGGAATTAACATGGGAAACACTATTTTTGTACCCCCTTTTTCTCAGTCCCGGCTTGACGGATCACCCCAAAACTTTTTATGCACAACAAGACTTACTATGACACTTTTTGGGGAAAATTTCATGACGATTCGCCAAATGATGCCAAAGATATAGGCAAGTCAAAAATTGCTTTTACTATGGAAACATGGTCCTAACTATAACTACCTACTGGCTACAAGCACAAAACCAGAGAAATTCAACAGTTATAGTTATACTTACCTCAAGAAACTATAACTCGTGACCTAAGGTAACTATAACTCGCACCCCGCCATGCACAGTTTTCTCATCAATAATTTTATTGCAAATGTTGCAATTATATTATGAATGATGTCATACTAGATGTCATTACTCATATAGTATGTGGGGTAAGTAGCAGTGCATGGTGAGGGCGCAAGTTATAGTTACCCAGGGAGTTACAGTTTCTTGAGATAAATATAGCTATAACTGTTGAATTTCTATGGTTTTGTGTGTGTACAATTTGTACCTAACTATAACGTCCCTGTAACCTTTGGTTTTTTCAGTGAATTTCTAAAGTTTTTTTATTCTATTTCCTAACTATAACATCCATGTAACCTTTGTTTTTTTCAGTGAATTTCTAAGTTTTTTTTAATCTATTTCCTAACTATAATGTTCCTGAAACCTTTATTTTTTCAGTGAATTTCTAGTTTTTTTTTAACGTAAGCAATATTTAATTATCTTATCTTAATCCAACCCCCGTTGTGCACGGACATCAGCCAGGCCCTACACTCAACCACCCATAGTCACCCAACCCCAAATCATGCACGACCTTCAGCAATGCTTGACAGGGAGATGGCAGCAGGGCCAGGCATGCTGCCAGGCCCTGTGGCCACCCCATATTTGGGCAAACCGGGAGAGGGGCACGCAGCCCCCCATTTTGGGCCAGTTACAGCCCCTGGGCCCACATCCCCTGGGGACACCAAATTGCAAAATAGGGAGGGGGTGCATGGCCCCTCGCCCCAGGCCAATTTTGGCCCCAAGGACCCCATCACCTGGGACCTAGCCCATTACTGAAAGGGGAGGGGGGCTGGGCAGCCCCACTCCCCGGGCAGATTACAGCCCTGTTGACCCCATCCTCCAGGGCCCGGCCAATTAGTGAAAGGGGAGGGGGGCTGTGTAGACCCCCTCACAGGCTGGTTTGTCCCTGGGACTCCATACCCTGGGGACCAGCCAATTAGTTGAAGGGGAGGGGGGTCACGCATCCCCCTTCCCAGGCTGATTTTAGCACCAGGGACCCCATCCCCAGGGCCCCGCCACTTGTTCCTAGGTGCCCTGGCCCCACCCAGGGCACCCAGTATGCAGTGTTGGGTGACTCTTAATGCCCCCGCAGTCCCTGCCAGTTCCCTGCCTCCAGCGGGAACAGGCATTGCTCCTGCATGCACAGAGCAGCAAGAAATGCTGCTCCCTGTGTTCTGGAGCAATTCTTTCATCTATTTTCCTGCCCAAAACAGATGAAAAGTCTGCTCCCAGTGGGCAAGAGCAGTTTTCCTGCTCTCGCCCGCTGGGAGCAGACTAACTGTTTTCTCTCACTTGGCGAGAGCTATCAAAACTCCTGCCAAGCAACAGCAAGCAACTATGTCCTGAGGGTGGGCACCTCAGGACTTAGGGAGCCAACCCTGAGCGTTGGCAGTCCCCAAGGCCATTAATGGCTCCAGGAGGGGGACCCACTCGGCCCCGTCCTTTGTTATTACCGGGCCTGCTCTGGGGAGGTGGTGGTCCCCTGGGCTGAAAAAGGTCCCTGAGGGGGTCCTCGTGGCTCCCTTCACTTGATTTCAATTTTATTGGCCTAGTCCCGGGAGGTGGCAGTCTCCGGGGCTGTAAATGGCCTACAGAGTGGGGATGTGTGCCCCCCTCCTCTCCATTAAGCATTGAACTGTCTCCGGGGAGGTGACAGTCCCAGTGGCCGATATCGGCCATGTGGAAGGGGCCGGGTGCACCCCCTCCTCAAAATATTTATTTATATACGCCCTGGGGACCTCACTCACCCTGGGGCTCAACACAAAACAAGCGCAGGAGATCATGCTTGCTTTTTTTTTTTACTAAGATTTGTGAATCCGTTAGGATTATCCTGTAAATGTGTTTTTTTAAAATGCTTTTTGGAACTGGCAGAGTCCCTGCGGGACCACATCACCAGGCCAAGGGGGTCCGGGTATTCCTACTGTGCCCCCTTCTCTTTTTTTTACTTTTTTGTTTAGGACTAGGCTGAGTCCGAGTCCCAAAATGGCTGCTAACACTTCCTGGTTAAAGTGTTAGCAGCCAATCAGATCTCAACATGACATCTGTCGGATCCGTGGAGGATCCACGTCCCTAGATATACGCATTTATTTTTTCTTTAATATTTAAAAAACTACTGAACAGATTTACACCAAATCACAAAAAGGACTCTTTCGGGACCAAGATCTAGCTGTCTGTCAAATTTAATAGTTCCTTTTCAGCAGTTCAGGCTTTAGTCGTGTCTAAAATCCCTATGGGCAATTACATGGGGAAAATGCATTTTGGGACTCCTCTTTTTCTCGGCCCCCACTTGACGAATCGTCCCGAAACTTTCAAGACAGCAGCTGAAGTAAGTGGCAAACTAGTTTTGAAAATTCCGTTAAGATTCGTCAAACGGCGCCAACGTTATTAGCAAAAAAAAACATTTTCCCATGGAAAATAGGTCTTAACTATAACAACCTATATATTGTTGCAAAGGTGCTCCTCCACGCTGATTTATCCACAGACAGATGCTCGTTACCATCGGGTGTTCTAAAGAAGCAGGCAGAACAGCCACGCCTGTTTACTGTAAAACCATATACATTTCATTTTCTCCAAAGTGCAAACGGTGTGAACATGCATACATGTTTCAGCCAGAGCCTTCGATTGGCCACAGAGTTTCTAAAGTGCAGAGTGTATTTAAAAGGAACAGAGCCCATCCCCCACCACTAACATTGAAATACTAGACTGCTAATGCCTTTTGTGAGTATGCTCTTGCCTTTCCCACCTTTTTGTTTGTGCTGCGGAGTTTTAACATGCTGGCATCTCACATATACAATTTAAATATATAATTGTAAATTCTCATTTCGTACTGGTAAAGTACCTGATTTGAGAATATTGGCTCTTTCAACAAGCATTTGTGTGTATTTCAGAGTGATATTATGTTCTGTAAATGTTTTATGTACTTTTTATTTGTTTTAAATATACAGTTAATAACCATAACTGATACATGCCAAATTTCCTATGTAATGTGTCTGAAATGGCCACATGTCATGATAACAAGGAGGAACTCTTCACATTTATTTCTGTTGCGCTGATTGCATTCTCTGAAGTAAAGTACTATATGCCTCAGCTTGCATTAATAATAGTGCATACACTGTAAAGTATATAGTGTTACTAACGTATCATAATTTCTAGAGAAATGTACTGCACAATATTATCTATGCATACATACAAATGTATCCTCATATTCATAATGCTACGTCATACCAGTTGCATGTATCCAAGAGCAATGCTATATGCATGAACTTGTACTGTTATAGCTCAATGATACAAATCACATATATCAATATTACATCATAATCAAGAAGAAAATCATCCAAAATCAAGGATACGTAATATTTCAGTCTACGTTGGATACATGATATTAAAGCCCTATTTTCTCTTTATGAAGTGCTGACGTAAAGTGCCATGTGCAAGAGACATTTCTCAGGGGCATATGATATTTCCTCTGTTCCCTATCTTGGACAGAAAGTGCTGTGTGCATAAGCCAATTCTAAGGGTGCATGATGTTCCCATGCATATATATATATATATATTCGCATGGATATCTTTTTTAACAACAAGCATGCTTTATTAGCCATAAGCTTTTAATATAATGATATTCACTGAGCATTCTGATACGTGTAAAATGTTACACTGTACCACGGAATAACTTTCGTGTATGTTTAGCACTTTCTTCTATGCCTATGAGGGGGATGGGCTATAAATACTGGCATGTATATGGCGCTCGCCAGATTGAGAAAGGCTGCTGTGACAGCCGAAATGTTTCTCTTCAGTTCTCATCAGTTGCGGGGTCAAGGGAGATCCGAGGAAATAAAGGAAGCCCTATACCAACAGCCTCGAGTGCGTGCCTTCTTCTGATGTGGAGTAGGATTGTGTTTGGATATATATATATATATATTCACTGAAAAAACCATAGGTTTCAGACACGTTATAGTTAGAAATTAGCATTTAAAAAACCTTTGAAATTCACTGAAAAAACCATAGGTTTTAGGGACAGTTATAGTTAGTTGGACATTTCACTCGTACAAAACCATAGAAATTCCCCCGTTATAGTTAGTTCAGCTAACTATAACTCGCGCCCCGCAATGCACTGCTGATGACGTCACATATTACATCACTCATGAAATGGTCAGTGACATCACTGATGACATCACTGATGACATCTCAAATGACATCACGGATGACATCATCCAGTGACTGTGTGTTTCTGTAAAGTTTAAATATGTTTAATATATATAGGGAAAGGCGTATTGAAGAATGAGTGGGTGTATAAGTGTCTGAATGGATGATTTAGTACGTGAGTGACTGACTCTACAAGTGAGTGATTAAATGTATCTTACTGAATGCATGGGTTAGTGACTAAACTGTGTGAATGTCTGTATCCGTCTGTCTGTTGGTTTGTAAGCGGCTGCATGGCTTTCTGAATAGCTAAAGAGTGTCTACATGGGTTATTGATTGATTGTCTGAGTATCTGTATGGGTGCCTGAGTGTTTGTGTGGGTGGGGTGTGTGTGACTCTGTGCATAGATGTGTGAGTTGGTGATTCACTGGGTGCATGGTTTCAAGAGTGCATCTGTGATGGACTGTATGGGTGGGTGAGTGTGTGTATGGGTGTGTTAGTGATTGAATGTATATCTCAGTGGTACATGTGTGAGTAACTACATATGTGAAAGGCAGTATATATGTGTGTTGGAGTATATAAATGGCTATAAGTGAGAGTGTGTGATTGTGAGAGTGGCTGTATGGATGAGTGTGTACTTGTATCAGTGATTGTATAAGAGTGTAAGAATGTGCTAGTATTTGTATGAGTAAGTGAGCTGGTGTGTGTATAACTGTATAGGTGAGTAAATGGGTGTGTGATTAAGTTTTTTGCATGACTGACTAGGTGTGTGAGTACCTCTATGGATGAGTGGCGGTGTGTGAGTGTTTATATAGGTGTATGAGTGCATATGATAGTCCTGTACTGAGTGACTAAGTATGAGTGACTGTACGGGTGAGTGAGTGGATGTGTGTGTAGACCTAAGAATCAGTGAGTGGGTATGTAGTTTTTGGTGTTGGAGTGTCTATGGTTTTGAGAATGGCAGTCTGTAATTTAGAGTGGGTGTATCAAAAGTTATATTAGGGTGTGAGAAGATGCATGAAATTATCACATGGATGATGTCATCAGTGATGTCATTTGAGATGTCATGAGTGATGTCATCAGTGATGTCACTGACCATGTCATGAGTGATGTAATATGTGACGTCATCAGCAGTGCATTGCGGAGCGCGAGTTATAGTTAGCTGAACTAACTATAACGGGGGAATTTCTATGGTTTTGTACGAGTGAAATGTCCAACTAACTATAACTGTCCCTAAAACCTATGGTTTTTTCAGTGAATTTCAAAGGTTTTTTAAATGCTAATTTCTAACTATAACGTGTCTGAAACCTATGGTTTTTTCAGTGAATTTCAAAGGTTTTTTAAATGCTAATTTCTAACTATAACGTGCCTGAAACCTATGATTTTTTAAGTGAATTTCAAAGGTTTTTTTAAATGCTAGTTTCTAACTATGCCTACAGAGGTAGGACATGTGAAGAAAGAAGAAAAAACGCACAGAAAGAAGCAAAAGATGTGCAGAAAGAACCAACAGAGGAGCAGAAAGAGGCCTTCTTGCAAAATCATCCTGTGCCCACAACTTTTTCAGACGGGTACTGGTGGTAACTGACTCTGACTAACCAGAGCCAGTGCTATGCTAAAAGACACTTAGAATACAGTGAAAACACCTACATACACTAGGGAACACTATGCGTTGGGGTACCCCTGTGATTAGCATGACCTCCTCTGCAAGTCCCTAGTACATAATAGGGCAGGGGGATTAAAACTACCTCTTAAAACGCGCTACAGGGCACGTTTGCATAGTGGTGAAGGGACGGGGGGCCTGAGGTGACATGTGTGCAAACGCACCCCGTGGCGCGTTTTAAGTTGCGGGATTAAGTCCCCTTGAATTCTGAGGGTCCCTGGGGCCCAACTAGCCCCCAGGTACCTACAGTTAGGACCACAGAGCTGAGTTGCAGAGAGGCGTTCCGAGGCCACGCACCTTTTTTCACCTCTCTGCAACGCAACTCTGTTGTGCTTACTGAAGGTACCTGGTGGGCTAGTTGGCCCCAGGGTCCCTCAGGATTCAAAGGGAATTAATTCCCCAACTTAAAACGCACCACAGGGCGTGTTTGCGCACATGTCACCTGAGGCCCCGCCCCTCCCTTCACCACTGTGCAAACGCGCCCCGTGGGGCGTTTTAAGTTGGGGGATTAGGTCACCTTGAATCCTGAGGGTCCCTGGGGCCCAACTAGCCCACTAGGTACTTCCAGTAAGCACCACAGGCCTGCGTTGCAACGCCTGTAACAAATTGTGCAGTTGTGTTTAGGTAGTGAAGAGGGTCGTGCTGGGGGTAGTGTTTTAGGGTTTAGGGTAGTGCAGTGGTGTTTGTGTAGTGTAGGGGGTCATGCTGGGGGTAGATTTAGGGTTTAGGGTAGTGCAGTGGTGTTTGGGTAGTGTAGGGAGTCGTGCTGGGGGGAGTGTTTTAGGGTTTAGGGTAGTGCAGTGGTGTTTGGGTAGTGTAGGGGTCGTGCTGGGGGTAGTGTTTTAGGGTTTAGGGTAGTGCAGTGGTGTTTGGGTAGTGTAGGGGGTCGTGCTGGGGGTAGTGATTTAGGGTAGTGCAGTGGTGTTTGGGTAGTGTAGGGGTACTGCTGGGGGTAGTGTTTTAGGGTTTAGGTTAGTGCAGTGGTGTTTGGGTAGTGTAGGGGTACTGCTGGGGGTAGTGTTTTAGGGTTTAGGGTAGTGCAGTGGTGTTTGTGTACTGTAGGGGGTAGTGTTTTAGGGTTTAGGGTAGTGCAGTGGTGTTTGTGTAGTGTAGGAGGTCGTGTTTTAGGGTTTAGGGTAGTGCAGTGGTCTTTGGGTAGTGTAGGGAGTCATGCGGGGGTAGTGTTTTAGGGTTTAGGGTAGTGTAGGGGGTCATGCGGGGGGTAGTGTTTTAGGGATTAGGGTAGTGCATTGGTGTTTGGGTAGTGTAGGGGGTCATGCGGGGGGTAGTGTTTTAGGGTTTAGGGCAGTGCAGTGGTGTTTGGGTAGTGTAGGGGGTCGTGCTGGGGGGAGTGTTTTAGGGTTTAGGGCAGTGCAGTGGTGTTCGGGTAGTGTAAGGGGTCATGCTGGGGGGAGTGTTTTAGGGTTTAGGGCAGTGCAGTGGTGTTCGGGTAGTGTAGGGGGTCGTGCTGGGGGGAGTGTTTGAGGGTTTAGGGCAGTGCAGTCGTGTTCGGGTAGTGTAGGGGGTTGTGCTGGGGGTAGTATTTTAGGGTTTAGGGTAGTGCAGTGGTGTTCGGGTAGTGTAGGGGGTCGTGCTGGGGGTAGTGTTCTACGGTTTAGGGCAGTACAGTGGTGTTTGGGCAGTGTAGGGGGTAATGCTGGCGGTGGTGTTTTAGGGTTTAGGGCAGTGCAGGGGTGTTCGGGCAGTGTAGGGGGTCGTGCTGGGGGTGGTGTTTCAGGGTTTAGGGCAGTGCAGTGGTGTTCGGGCAGTGTAGGGGGTGGTGTTTCAGGGTTTAGGGCAGTGCAGTGGTGTTCGGGCAGTGTAGGGGGTCGTGCAGGGGGTGGTGTTTCAGGGTTTAGGGCAGTGGTGTTCGGGCAGTGTAGGGGGTCGTGCTGGGGGTGGTGTTTCAGGGTTTGGGGCAGTGCAGTGGTGTTCGAGCAGTAAAGAGGGTCGTGCTGGGGGTGGTGTTTCAGGGTTTAGGGCAGTGCAGTGGTGTTCGGGCAGTGTAGGGGGCGGTGCAGGGGGTGGTGTTTCAGGGTTTAGGGCAGTGCAGTGGTGTTCGGGCAGTGTAGGGGGTGCTGCAGGGGGTGGTGTTTCAGGGTTTAGGGCAGTGCAGTGGTGTTTGGGCAGTGTAGGGGGTCATGCAGGGGGTGGTGTTTCAGGGTTTAGGGCAGTGCAGTGGTGTTCGGGCAGTGTAGGGGGTCGTGCTGGGGCTGGTGTTTCAGGGTTTAGGGCAGTACAGTGGTGTTCGGGCAGTGTAGGGGTCGTGCTGGGGCTGGTGTTTCAGGGTTTAGGGCAGTGCAGTGGTGTTCGGGCAGTGTAGGGGGTTGTGCTGTGGCTGGTGTTTCAGGGTTTAGGGCAGTGCAGTGGTGTTCGGGCAGTGTAGGTGGTCGTGCTGGGGCTGGTGTTTCAGGGTTTAGGGCAGTGCAGTGGTGTTCGGGCAGTGTAGGGGGTCATGCTGGGGCTGGTGTTTCAGGGTTTAGGGCAGTGCAGTGGTGTTCGGGCAGTGTAGGGGTCTTGCTGGGGCTGGTGTTTCAGAGTCTAGGGCAGTGCAGTGGTGTTCGATCAGTGTAGGGGGTCTTGCTGGGGCTGGTGTTTCAGGGTTTAGGGCAGTGCAGTGGTGTTTGGGCAGTGTAGGGGGTCGTGCTGGGGGTGGTGTTTCAGGGTTTAGGGCAGTGCAGTGGTGTTTGGGCAGTGTAGGGGGTCATGCTGGGGCTAGTGTTTCAGGATTTAGGGCAGAGCAATGGTGTTCAGGCAGTGTAGGGGGTTTTGCTGGAGGCGGTGTTTCAGGGTTTAGGGCAGTGCAGTGGTGTTCGTGCAGTGTAGGGGGTGGTGTTTCAGGGTTTAGGGCAGTGGTGTTCAGGCAGTGTAGGGGGTCTTGCTGGGGTTGATGTTTCAGGGTTTAGGGCAGTGCAGTGGTGTTCGGGCAGTGTAGGGGGTCGTGCTGGGGGTGGTGTTTCAGGGTTTAGGGCAGTGCAGTGGTGTTCCGGCAGTGTAGGAGGTCGTGCAGGGGGTGGTGTTTCAGGGTTTAGGGCAGTGCAGTGGTGTTCGGGCAGTGTAGGTGGTCTTGCTGGGGGTGGTGTTTCAGGCTTTAGTGCAGTGGTGTTCGGGCAGTGTAGGGGGTCTTGCTGGGGGTGGTGTTTCAGGGTTTAGGGCAGTGCAGTGGTGTTCGGGCAGTGTAGGGGTCTTGCTGGGGCTGGTGTTTCAGGGTTTAGGGCAGTGCAGTGGTGTACAGGCAGTGTACGGGGTTGTGCTGGGGCTGGTGTTTCAGGGTTTAGGGCAGTGCAGTGGTGTTCGGGCAGTGTAGGGGGTCGTGCTGGGGGTGGTGTTTCAGGGTTTAGGGCAGTGCAGTGGTGTTCGGGCAGTGTAGGGGGTAGTGCTGGGGCTGGTGTTTCATGGTTTAGGGCAGTGCAGTGGTGTTCGGGCAGTGTAGGGGGTCGTGCTGGGGGTGGTGTTACAGGGTTTAGGGCAGTGCAGTGTTCGGGCAGTGTAGGGGGTCATGCTGGGGGTGGTGTTTCAGGGTTTAGGGCAGTGCAGTGGTGTATGGGCAGTGTAGGGGGTCTTGCTGGGGGTGGTGTTTCAGGGTTTAGGGCAGTGGTGTTCGGGCAGTGTAAGGGGGTCTTGCTGGGGGTAGTGTTTCGGGGTTTAGGGCAGTGCAGTGGTGTTCGTGCAGTGTAGGGGGTCGTGCTGGGGGTGGTGTTTCAGGGTTTAGGGCAGTGCAGTAGTGTTCTGGCAGTGTAGGGGATCGTGCAGGGGTGGTGTTTCAGGGTTTAGGGCAGTGCAGTGGTTTTCGGGCAGTGTAGGGGGTCGTGCTGGGGGTGGTGTTTCAGGGTTTAGGGCAGTGCAGTGGTGTTCGGGCTGTGTAGGGGGTCGTGCAGGGGGTGGTGTTTCAGGGTTTAGGGCAGTGCAGTGGTGTTCGGGCAGTGTAGGGGTCGTGCTGGGGCTGGTGTTTCAGGGTTTAGGGCAGTGCAGTGGTGTTCGGGCAGTGTAGGGGGTCTTGCTGGGGGTGGTGTTTCAGGGTTTAGGGCAGTGCAGTGGTGTTCGGGCAGTGTAGGGGGTCGTGCTGGGGCTGGTGTTTCATGGTTTAGGCAGTGCAGTGGTGTTCGGGCAGTGTAGGGGGTCGTGCTGGGGGTGGTGTTTCAGGGTTTAGGGCAGTGCAGTGTTGTTCGGGCAGTGTAGGGGGTCATGCTGGGGGTGGTGTTTCAGGGTTTAGGGCAGTGCAGTGGTGTACGGGCAGTGTAGGGGGTCTTGCTGGGGGTGGTGTTTCAGGGTTTAGGGCAGTGGTGTTCAGGCAGTGTAGGGGGTCTTGCTGGGGGTAGTGTTTCGGGGTTTAGGGCAGTGCAGTGGTGTTCGGGCAGTGTAGGGGGTCGTGCAGGGGGTGGTGTTTCAGGGTTTAGGGCAGTGCAGTGGTGTTCGGGCAGTGTAGGGGTCGTGCTGGGCTGGTGTTTCAGGGTTTAGGGCAGTGCAGTGGTGTTCGGGCAGTGTAGGGGGTCTTGCTGGGGGTGGTGTTTCAGGGTTTAGGGCAGTGGTGTTCGGGCAGTGTAGGGGGTCTTGCTGGGGGTGGTGTTTCAGGGTTTAGGGCAGTGCAGTGGTTTTCGGGCAGTGTAGGGGGTCTTGCTGGGGGTAGTGTTTCAGGGTTTAGGGCAGTGCAGTGGTGTTCGTGCAGTGTAGGGGGTCGTGCTGGGGATGGTGTTTCAGGGTTTAGGGCAGTGCAGTAGTGTTCGGGCATTGTAGGGGGTCGTGCAGGGGGTGGTGTTTCAGGGTTTAGGGCAGTGCAGTGGTGTTCGGGCAGTGTAGGGGGTCGTGCTGGGGGTGGTGTTTCAGGGTTTAGGGCAGTGCAGTGGTGTTCGGGCAGTGTAGGAGGTCGTGCTGGGGGTGGTGTTTCAGGGTTTAGGGCAGTGCAGTGTTGTTCGGGCAGTGTAGGGGGTCATGCTGGGGGTGGTGTTTCAGGGTTTAGGGCAGTGCAGTGGTGTTCGGGCAGTGTAGGGGGTCTTGCTGGGGGTGGTGTTTCAGGGTTTAGGGCAGTGGTGTTCAGGCAGTGTAGGGGGTCTTGCTGGGGGTGCTGTTTCGGGGTTTAGGGCAGTGCAGTGGTGTTCGGGCAGTGTAGGGGGTCGTGCAGGGGGTGGTGTTTCAGGGTTTAGGGCAGTGCAGTGGTGTTCGGGCAGTGTAGGGGTCGTGCTGGGCTGGTGTTTCAGGGTTTAGGGCAGTGCAGTGGTGTTCGGGCAGTGTAGGGGGTCTTGCTGGGGGTGGTGTTTCAGGGTTTAGGGCAGTGGTGTTCGGGCAGTGTAGGGGGTCTTGCTGGGGGTGGTGTTTCAGGGTTTAGGGCAGTGCAGTGGTTTTCGGGCAGTGTAGGGGGTCTTGCTGGGGGTAGTGTTTCAGGGTTTAGGGCAGTGCAGTGGTGTTCGTGCAGTGTAGGGGGTCGTGCTGGGGATGGTGTTTCAGGGTTTAGGGCAGTGCAGTAGTGTTCGGGCATTGTAGGGGGTCGTGCAGGGGTGGTGTTTCAGGGTTTAGGGCAGTGCAGTGGTGTTCGGGCAGTGTAGGGGGTCGTGCTGGGGGTGGTGTTTCAGGGTTTAGGGCAGTGCAGTGGTGTTCGGGCAGTGTAGGAGGTCGTGCTGGGGGTGGTGTTTCAGGGTTTAGGGCAGTGGTGTTCGGGCAGTGTAGGGGGTCTTGCTGGGGGTGATGTTTCAGGGTTTAGGGCAGTGCAGTGGTGTTCGGGCAGTGTAGGAGGTCTTGCTGGGGGTAGTGTTTCAGGGTTTAGGGCAGTGCAGTGGTGTTCGGGCAGTGTAGGGGTCATGCTGGGGGTGGTGTTTCAGGGTTTAGGGCAGTGCAGTGGTGTTCGGGCAGTGTAGGGGGTCGTGAAGGGGGTGGTGTTTCAGGGTTTAGGGCAGTGCAGTGGTGTTCGGGCAGTGTAGGGGGTCGTGCTAGGGTATGTGTTTCAGGGTTTAGGGCAGTGCAGCGGTGTTCGGGCAGTGTAGGGGGTCGTGCTGGGGGTAGTGTTTTAGGGTTTAAGGTAGTGCAGTGGTGTTTGTGTAGTGTAGGGGGTCGTGCTGGGGGCAGTGTTTTAGGGTTTAGGGTAGTGCAGTGGTGCTTGTGTAGTGTAGGGGGTCGTGCTGGGGGTAGTGTTTTAGGGTTTAGGGTATTGCAGTGGTGTTTGTGTAGTATAGGGGGTCATGTTTTAGGGTAGTGCAGTGGTGTTTGTGTAGTGTAGGGGGTCATGCTGGGGGTAGTGTTTTAGGGTTTAGGATAGTGCAGTGGTGCTTGTGTAGTGTAGGGGGTCGTGCTGGGGTAGTGTTTTAGGGTTTAGGGTAGTGCAGTGGTGTTTTTGTAGTGTAGGGGGTCATGTTTTAAGATGCAACGCTCCAATACCTGACCAGTCTGCACTACATAAAACTGCAAAAAAACTAAAAATAAAAAGTGTTTTGCACACTTTTGTCATTGGGCTATATGTGGGCTACATCTGGGTAATATTTGTGCTACATTTGGGCTCTTACTGGAAGTCTACTGCTGATATTGAAAGTGATTGTTTCAGTCTGCATGTCAGAATTTTCTAATGAAATAGAAGAGGATTTGAGATCTCACTTAAAACATGCACTAAATTTTCTTTTTACAGCACTAACCATAATTTCTATGGCAAAATGAACCCCCTCATTTTGTTCCTTTTTAAATTAAATGTTTTAAGTGTTACCAGTTTATTCCAATCAAGATGTCTTCAGGTGTGCCATACTTTTGTCATAAGTAAGGCTGTTAGCACTCTAGTTGTTCTTTAGAACACTCTGGGAAGCTGCAGTAGAACACAAAGGCATCAACTGACAGGCTGCTCCTGTTGAAATATAACAGGAAGATATTTGAGATCACACTTGAAACATGTCCTAATTTTTCTTTCTACAGCACTAACCATAATTTCTATGACAAAATGAACCCCATCATTTTGTTCCTTTTTAAATTAAATGTTTTAAGTGTTACCAGTTTATTCCAATCAAGATGGCTTCAGGTGTGCCATACTTTTGTCATAAGTAAGGCTGTTAGCACTCTAGTTGTTCTTTAGAACACTCTGGGAAGCTGCAGTAGAACACAAAGGAATCAACTGACAGTCTCTGCCATTGTTGGATGTACATGTTTTACTGAGAATGTCAGACTTCATTCTCACATGACTGAGAAAGATAATGTGAATTTACAGAAAATATGCTCTCATTTTAGCTTCTGGGGCACCTTCCAAAACTGTATGGGACAAGCATGTGAAAATAGTTTTCTCTCAAACATGATTCATGATATCCCAGCAGAAGGTTTTTCACAGGGTAAAATCACCTTAGAACACACCACAATTCCTGAAATTAGTATGGTACCATCAACAAATGAATTCTAATGTAACTAAAGTCTGTTATCACCCTTTATAGTTCTCCTTTGGTAACCCTCAAAATCTTCGATTCAGTACAATGCATTTCAAAGGGGTACTATCATTTATATTGGTCCCAAGATGGCTGCCAGCAATTCCAGGATGAAGTGCTGACAGCCAATCAGATCTCACGATGACATGTGTGGTTAGGCTCCGCCCAGATATATATGTGTTTTTACTTTTAATTTCTCCGCAACTACTGAACGGATTTACACCATTTAACAAAAAGGGTTCTTTCTGAACCAAGAACTACCTCTTTGCCAAATTTGGTGTAATTCCGTTCAGCAGTTCGGGCTGTAGCCGTGTCTAAAGTTTCCTATGGGAAAATGAATGGGGAAAACACGTTTTGGGACCCCCTTTTTTCTCGGCCCCCGCTTGACGAATCACCCTGAGACTTTCAGGGTAGGAGCGGACCGGAGTGGGCCATAAAGTTTGAAAATTTCGCGAAGATTCGTCAACCGACGCAAGAGTTATTTCAAATAGAATGTCGCGGATTTCCTATGGAAAATAGGTCCTAACTATAACTATCTACTGGCGACCGCCAGTAGATAATATATATATAACCAGGATCCCAAAGAACGACCGCGGTGGGCCAAACAAGGGCACAGACTCCAGTTGAAGATGCAATAAAGAGAATTTATTGTCTTAGCATGTCAGGATGACGCGTTTCGACACAAGCCTGTGGTCTTGATCACATGTATATATATATATACACATAGAAATGTCCCAGAAATAACAATCTTGGAGATCAACGGCAACATAGAGTAAATAGCACTTTTTCACCTCGCACTTTTTTCTTATAGGGCATCACTACACTTGTTCTTTTATATTTATATACATGCACTTTAAAATCTTTGCACAACTCGAAATATAGACTTGGCAGGACAGGTATTTGGGGCATTTAAGCATATATTATTTGGCGGATACAGCGTCCATGTCGAGTCAAGACAACAAAACATATTTATGTAATACAGGGTTCTCTGTGCAGAATCTTTTTTTTTTTTTAAATGACTTGTAAATATATGAAATGTTAATATATTTATATATCGAAGGCAAGTTATGACTTTGAGAAATATGTTTATAACGATCATAGTATGTTGTCTATTTCGAACATTGCAAATCATGCACTAGCACTTTAAATTGGATATACACAGTTTGAGCCGTGTCATGTGATCAAGGCCGTGGAACGGCCGAAATGCGTCATGGCAGACTAACTTGGTGGCAATAAAGAAACTCTGCACCTACTTGGGTCTACGCTCGTTTTTCTAGTCCGGAGCAGAAGTAGCAAACGAGAAATGCAATATATATACATATATATATATACATATATATATATTATCTACTGGCGGTCGCCAGTAGATAGTTATAGTTAGGACCTAGTTTCCATAGGAAAAGCGTTTTTTGTTTTCCCAATAACTTTGGCGCCGGTTGACGAATCTTCGCGAAATTTTCAAAACTTATGGCCCACTCCGGTCAGCTCCTATCCTGAAAATGTCTATATATATATATATATATATATATATATATATATATATATATATATACTCAAAACGACTGTTCCCCCATAAGAGACAGACTCCAGCACGCTCGGGATAGCTGAACGGATTTATTTTCAAGCCGCGTTTCAACTGCGAAGCAGTCTTTGTCAAACCTGTTTCGCCGCCATTTTTTTACATATTTATAGCAAGTTCAAAATTTAAAGTGACAGTGCATACGTGAGTAAAGTTCGAACAAGATACAGAAAAGTGACAGTGCAACCTTTCTTAAACAGAGGCATTGACTCAGAAAATACAGTAGATTTTGTTATCTACATAATATGCCATCCATATAAATTGATTAAAATACATAAAATGCATAAAGTGTGTCAACGAGCAATTTGGCATTCACGAGCAAAATTATCAAATTCAATTTTTCTTAACTTATCACAAGAGATGAGGTAAACCGCCAACAGTATTAACAGCGTTAAAATCACATCTTATTGCCTTATTGTATCACAGGCCAGTGCATGACTTGCAACATAGTTGCACCTTCTAACCCTAACTTTTCGTGGCCATTTCTAACGTTCCCAACGCTCAGACACAGTTAGTATACTCATTATTCCAGTACAATGCCATCCAATTATCAATGCTATACCTGTTCAAACAACATTGATTATGCAGCTACTTCAGGCCATATGGCCTGTGATTCATCCACGAGAGTGAATGAAATTTACAATAAAATAACACTGAAATATTTCCTCTGGAATTTAGGCTAAAATTTCCAAAATCCTCTGCACGCTTACTATTGTCATGCATGGCAATCACAAGCAAGTGCTTTGTTGTTATAGTAGTTGCCAAACCCCATATTTCAGCCCCTCACAATTCTCTAAAATTAAACGTTCTTGAAGTTGCTACTATACAATGTCTCTAAAATAAAATAAAGTGATCTGTGCATTGTGCCTAAATTATGTCACTATTCTATTTATATTGCGACTATATTTAATCCCCAAAGTTAGGGGAGGGGTCCCACTCATATAATGCCACAATAAGCAGATTATGTTCCATTGTTTGTTCCACTAATACTGAATACGGCCAGTGCCCGATCTCTCTCCTTAGCGACACAGTGGACAAACCACCCTATAGAAGATTTAAAGTGCTATGTGTCTAAAGTGCTGAATGTGTGAATAATGTGCAAAAATGTCATAATGTTAAAAAGGAGTGTATTAAAACATATAATCTTATTTCATTGTAAATGCGAAAAAGAGCTAAAAAATCACATTACCAATTCCGTCAGTTAACAATTGAAAAAGAAACTGTCACATCCATACTATTACTTTGTTCACAAGTGTACATAGAGCTCTTCCTCAGTACTATGTCCATTAGGGATCTTACAATTAAAACGTACAATGTGTCTCTATTCGAGCTGCCTCAGGCACCTCTCTCTATTGCCTCCTCTGAGTCTGTGTGGCACTTGATCCAAAACAAAGTATCTCAAGTCTTCCAGATTATTATCATGGGACTGTTGGAAATGTCCTGCCATGGGGTATGCCTGGTCCTTATTTTTAATTGCTCTTACGTGTTGCAAGATCCTCTGATGTACAGGTAAAATCGTACTCCCTATGTACAACTTAAAACAGCTACATCTCAATGCATATACCACGAATTAACTTTTACATGTCAAAGGCTTTGTGATGTGCCATTTTTTATTTGAAAATGGTAAGGGTACTTCCGTGGTGTTCTCCCCATATTTGCACACCTTACACTTATGGCATTTCCTGAAGCTCTTGCTTTCACTGAGCCAAGTCGTTATTGGAATTCCCGGACTGTTTGTTACCAGCGCCTCTCTTAGGGATCTCGCCTTCCTGAATGTTATTAGCGGACCTCCCCCTAACTTGTGTCTTAAGAAGCCGTCTCCACGCAGTACGTGCCAATGCTTTTGCATAATCGATCTCAACTCCTTATACTGATTGCTATACCCTGTGATGAAACGAAATTGTGTTGCCTGAGCTTGTGATTCTTTGTCTTTGGAGTTATTGGTAAATAGTAGCTGCTCTCTAGGTTTAGTATTGGCCTTGTCTCTTGCTGCTCTCAATACTGACTTGCTGTATCCCCTTTGTTCAAACCTGTCATTAAGTTGTTCATGGGCTTGATACAATTGAGCAGGGCAGCTACAATTCCTCTGCATCTGTAAATTTTCAGTGTAAGGAATGCTGTTCACCAATTTTGGAGGATGGAAGCTGCGCGCATATATATATATATATATATATATATATATATATATCCAACGGAATGTTGTAAACTGTTTGACAAAACAACACCACAGCCCTTCGCTTAAATCCAACGTGGTTTATTTCATGGCACCACCACCCAACGCGTTTCGG
This sequence comes from Calotriton arnoldi, assembly GCA_963921515.1. NCBI lineage: Eukaryota > Metazoa > Chordata > Amphibia > Caudata > Salamandridae > Calotriton > Calotriton arnoldi. The sequence continues at coordinate 478,249 of CAWUFW010008718.1, read as the reverse complement.
AGCCTTAACTCCTTGTTCACGTGAACAAGGAGTTAAGGCTCCGAAACGCGTTGGGTGGTGGTGCCATGAAATAAACCACGTTGGATTTAAGCGAAGGGCTGTGGTGTTGTTTTGTCAAACAGTTTACAACATTCCGTTGCATTATCAGGGGTTCGCGAATCCCGCCACGGCCCGCTGTCACGAAAGAGGCTCGGATCGGTTCGCGAAACTGTGTGTTGGATATATATATATATATATATACATATATATACATATATACATATATATATATACATTATCTACTGGCGGTCGCCAGTAGATAGTTATAGTTAGGACCTATTTTCCATAGGAAATCCGCGACATTCTATTTGAAATAACTCTTGCGTCGGTTGACGAATCTTCGCGAAATTTTCAAACTTTATGGCCCGCTCCGGTCCGCTCCTACCCTGAAAGTCTCAGGGTGATTCGTCAAGCGGGGGCCAAGAAAAAAGGGGGTCCCAAAACATGTTTTCCCCATTCATTTTCCCATAGGAAACTTTAGACACGGCTACAGCCCGAACTGCTGAACGGAATTACACCAAATTTGGCAAAGAGGTAGTTCTTGGTTCAGAAAGAACCCTTTTGTTAAATGGTGTAAATCCGTTCAGTAGTTGCGGAGAAATTAAAAAAATAAGAGTCAAAAAATCAATTTCCCATAGGAAACTTTATGCAAGGCTACAGCCCGAACTGCTGAACGGAATTACACCAAATTTGGCAAAGAGGTAGTTCTTGGTTCAGAAAGAACCCTTTTGTTAAATGGTGTAAATCCGTTCAGTAGTTGCTGAGAAAATCAAAAGTAAAAACACATATATATCTGGGCGGAGCCTAACCACACATGTCATCGTGAGATCTGATTGGCTGTCAGCACTTCATCCTGGAATTGCTGGCAGCCATCTTGGGACCAATATAAATGATAGTACCCCATTGAAATGCATTGTAGTGAATCGAAGATTTTGAGGGTTACCAAAAGGAGAACTGTAAAGGGTGATAACAGACTTTAGTTACATTAGAATTCATTTGTTGATGGTACCATACTAATTTCAGGAATTGTGGTGTGTTCCAAGGTGATTTTACCCTGTGAAAAACCTTCCGCTGGGATATCATGAATCATGTTTGAGAGAAAACTATTTTCACATGCTTGTCCCATACAGTTTTGGAAGGTGCCCCAGAAGCTAAAATGAGAGCATATTTTCTGTAAATTCACATTATCTTTCTCAGTCATGTGAGAATGAAGTCTGACATTCTCAGTAAAACATGTACATCCAACAAGGGCAGAGACTGTCAGTTGATTCCTTTGTGTTCTACTGCAGCTTCCCAGAGTGTTCTAAAGAACAACTAGAGTGCTAACAGCCTTACTTATGACAAAAGTATGGCACACCTGAAGCCATCTTGATTGGAATAAACTGGTAACACTTAAAACATTTAATTTAAAAAGGAACAAAATGATGGGGTTCATCTTGTCATAGAAATTATGGTTAGTGCTCTGGAAAGAAAAATTAGGACATGTTTCAAGTGTGATCTCAAATATCTTCCTGTTATATTTCAACAGGAGCAGCCTGTCAGTTGATGCCTTTGTGTTCTACTGCAGCTTCCCAGAGTGTTCTAAAGAACAACTAGAGCGCTAACAGTCTTACTTATGACAAAAGTATGGCACACCTGAAGCCATCTTGATTGGAATAAACTGGTAACACTTAAAACATTTAATTTAAAAAGGAACAAAATGATGGGGTTCATTTTGTCATAGAAATTATGGTTAGTGCTGTAGAAAGAAAAATTAGGACATGTTTCAAGTGTGATCTCAAATATCATCCTGTTATATTTCAACAGGAGCAGCCTGTCAGTTGATGCCTTTGTGTTCTACTGCAGCTTCCCAGAGTGTTCTAAAGAACAACTAGAGCGCTAACAGTCTTACTTATGACAAAAGTATGGCACACCTGAAGCCATCTTGATTGGAATAAACTGGTAACACTTAAAACATTTAATTTAAAAAGGAACACAATGAGGGGGTTCATTTTGCCATAGAAATTATGGTTAGTGCTGTAGAAAGAAAAATTAGGACATGTTTTAAGTGAGATCTCAAATATCTTCCTGTTATATTTCAACAGGAGCAGCCTGTCAGTTGATGCCTTTGTGTTCTACTGCAGCTTCCCAGAGTGTTCTAAAGAACAACTAGAGTGCTAACAGCCTTACTTATGACAAAAGTATGGCACACCTGAAGCCATCTTGATTGGAATAAACTGGTAACACTTAAAACATTTAATTTAAAAAGGAACAAAATGAGGGGGTTCATTTTGCCATAGAAATTATGGTTAGTGCTGCAAAAAGAAAATTTAGTGCATGTTTTAAGTGAGATCTCAAATCCTCTTCTATTTCATTAGAAAATTCTGACATGCAGACTGAAACAATCACTTTCAATACCAGCAGTAGACTTCCAGTTAACTCCTTGGTGAGCAGTAGCTTTACTACAGTGATCTAATGAACAACTAGAGTAATAACATTCTGAATTTATGGCAAATGTGTGACACATCTGAATGCCTTCTTGATGGAATCAAAGTAAAAACTGAAAGCATTTCCTACTGAGGAGACTGCAGTAAATGAGGAAATTAGGAAACTTCATAACAAAGAAGTCTTCCAAGATGGCCACCAGTGAAAAAAGAGCCCAAATGTAGCACAAATATTACCCAGATGTAGCCCACATATAGCCCAATGACAAAAGTGTGCAAAACACTTTTTATTTTTAGTTTTTTTGCAGTTTTATGTAGTGCAGACTGGTCAGGTATTGGAGCGTTGCATCTTAAAACATGACCCCCCTACACTACAAAAACACCACTGCACTACCCTAAACCCTAAAACACTACCCCAGCACGACCCCCTACACTACACAAGCACCACTGCACTATCCTAAACCCTAAAACACTACCCCCAGCATGACCCCCTACACTACACAAACACCACTGCACTACCCTAAACCCTAAAACACTACCCCAACACCAGTGCACTAACCTAAATCCTAAAACACTACCCCCAGCACGACCCCCTACACTACCCAAACACCACTGCACTACCCTAAAACATGACCCCTACACTACACAAACACCACTGCACTACCCTAAACCCTAAAACACTACCCCCAGCACGACCCCCTACACTACATAAGTACCACTGCACTACCCTAAACCCTAAAACACTGCCCCCAGCACGACCCCCTACACTACACAAACACCACTGCACTACCTTAAACCCTAAAACATTACCCCCAGCACGACCCCCTACACTACTCAAACACCACTGCACTAACCTAAATCCTAAAACACTACCCCCAGCACGACCCCCTACACTACCCAAACACCACTGCACTACCCTAAAACATGACCCCGTACACTACACAAACACCACTGCACTACCCTAAACCCTAAAACACTACCCCCAGCACGACCCCCTACACTACACAAGCACCACTGCACTACCCTAAACCCTAAAACAGTACCCCCAGCACAACCCCCTACACTGCCCGAACACCACTGCACTGCCCTAAACCCTGAAACACCAGCCCCTGCATGACCCCCTACACTGCCCGAACACCACTGCACTGCCCTAAACCCTGAAACACATACCCTAGCACGACCCCCTACACTGCCCGAACACCATTGCACTGCCCTAAACCCTGAAACACCACCCCCTTCACGACCCCCTACACTGCCCGAACACCACTGCACTGCCCTAAATCCTGAAACACCACCCCCAGCATGACCCCTACACTGCCCGAACACCACTGCACTGCCCTAAACCCTGAAACACTACCCCCAGCAAGACCTCCTACACTGCCCGAACACCACTGCACTGCCCTAAACCCTGAAACATCACCCCCAGCAAGACCCCCTACACTGCCCGAACACCACTGCCCTAAACCCTGAAACACCACCCCCAGCACGACCCCCTACACTGCCCGAACACCACTGCACTGCCCTAAACCCTGAAACACCACCCCCTGCACGACCCCCTACACTGCCCGAACACTACTGCACTGCCCTAAACCCTGAAACACCATCCCCAGCACGACCCCCTACACTGCACAAACGCCACTGCACTGCCCTAAACCCTGAAACACTACCCCCAGCAAGACCCCCTACACTGCCCGAACACCACTGCACTGCCCTAAACCCTGAAACACCACCCCCAGCAAGACCCCTACACTGCCTGAACACCACTGCACTGCCCTAAACCCTGAAACACCAGCCCCAGCACGACCCCTACACTGCCCGAACACCACTGCACTGCCCTAAACCCTGAAACACCACCCCCAGCACGATCCCCTACACTGCCCGAACACCACTGCACTGCCCTAAACCCTGAAACACCACCCCCTGCACGATCCCCTACACTGCCCGAACACTACTGCACTGCCCTAAACCCTGAAACACCACCCCCAGCACGACCCCCTACACTGCACGAACACCACTGCACTGCCCTAAACCCCGAAACACTACCCCCAGCAAGACCCCCTACACTGCCCGAACACCACTGCCCTAAACCCTGAAACACCACCCCCAGCAAGACCCCCTACACTGCCCGTACACCACTGCACTGCCCTAAACCCTGAAACACCACCCCCAGCATGACCCCCTACACTGCCCGAACACCACTGCACTGCCCTAAACCCTGAAACACCACCCCCAGCACGACCCCCTACACTGCCCGAACACCACTGCACTGCCCTAAACCATGAAACACCAGCCCCAGCACGACCCCCTACACTGCCCGAACACCACTGCACTGCCCTAAACCCTGAAACACCACCCCCTGCACGACCCCCTACACTGCCCGAACACCACTGCACTGCCCTAAACCCTGAAACACCACCCCGTGCAGCACCCCCTACACTGCCCGAACACCACTGCACTGCCCTAAACCCTGAAACACCACCCCCAGCACCGCCCCCTACACTGCCCGAACACCACTGCACTGCCCTAAACCCTGAAACACCACCCCCAGCACGACCCCCTTTACTGCTCGAACACCACTGCACTGCCCCAAACCCTAAAACACCACCCCCAGCATGACCCCCTACACTGCCCGAACACCACTGCCCTAAACCCTGAAACACCACCCCCTGCACGACCCCCTACACTGCCCGAACACCACTGCACTGCCCTAAACCCTGAAACACCACCCCCTACACTGCCCGAACACCACTGCACTGCCCTAAACCCTGAAACACCACCCCCAGCACGACCCACTACACTGCCCGAACACCACTGCACTGCCCTAAACCCTAGAACACTACCCGCAGCACGACCCCCTACACTACCTGAACACCACTGCACTACCCTAAACCCTAAAATACTACCCCCAGCACAACCCCCTACACTACCCGAACACGACTGCACTGCCCTAAACCCTCAATCACTCCCCCAGCACGACCCCCTACACTACCCGAACACCACTGCACTGCCCTAAACCCTAAAACACACCCCCAGCACGACCCCCTACACTACCCGAACACCACTGCACTGCCCTAAACCCTAAAACACTCCCCCAGCACGACCCCCTACACTACCCAAACACCACTGCACTGCCCTAAACCCTAAAACACTACCCCCCGCATGACCCCCTACACTACCCAAACACCAATGCACTACCCTAATCCCTAAAACACTACCCCCCGCATGACCCCCTACACTACCCTAAACCCTAAAACACTACCCCCGCACAACTCCCTACACTACCCAAAGACCACTGCACTACCCTAAACCCTAAAACACGACCTCCTACACTACACAAACACCACTGCACTACCCTAAACCCTAAAACACTACCCCCTACACTACACAAACACCACTGCACTACCCTAAACCCTAAAACACTACCCCCAGCAGTACCCTCTACACTACCCAAACACCACTGCACTAACCTAAACCCTAAAACACTACCCCCAGCAGTACCCCCTACACTACCCAAACACCACTGCACTACCCTAAATCACTACCCCCAGCACGACCCCCTACACTACCCAAACACCACTGCACTACCCTAAACCCTAAAACACTACCCCCAGCACGACCCCCTACACTACCCAAACACCACTGCACTACCCTAAACCCTAAAACACTCCCCCAGCACCACTCCCTACACTACCCAAACACCACTGCACTACCCTAAACCCTAAATCTACCCCCAGCATGACCCCCTACACTACACAAACACCACTGCACTACCCTAAACCCTAAAACACTACCCCCAGCACGACCCTCTTCACTACCTAGACACAACTGCACAATTTGTTACAGGCGTTGCAACGCAGGCCTGTGGTGCTTACTGGAAGTACCTAGTGGGCTAGTTGGGCCCCAGGGACCCTCAGGATTCAAGGTGACCTAATCCCCCAACTTAAAACGCACCACGGGGCGCGTTTGCACAGTGGTGAAGGGAGGGGCGGGGCCTCAGGTGACATGTGCGCAAACACGCCCTGTGGTGCGTTTTAAGTTGGGGAATTAATTCCCTTTGAATCCAGAGGGACCCTGGGGGCCAACTAGCCCACCAGGTACCTTCAGTAAGCACAACAGAGTTGCGTTGCAGAGAGGTGAAAAAAGGTGCGTGGCCTCGGAACGCCTCTCTGCAACTCAGCTCTGTGGTCCTAACTGTAGGTACCTGGGGGGCTAGTTGGGCCCCAGGGACCCTCAGAATTCAAGGGGACTTAATCCCGCAACTTAAAACGCGCCACGGGGTGCGTTTGCACACATGTCACCTCAGGCCCCCTCCCTTCACCACTGTGCAAACGCGCCCTGTAGCGCGTTTTAAGAGGTAGTTTTAATCCCCTGCCCTATTATGTACTAGGGACTTGCAGAGGAGGTCATGCTAATCACAGGGGTACCCCAACGCATAGTGTTCCCTAGTGTATGTAGGTGTTTTCACTGTATTCTAAGTGTCTTTTAGCATAGCACTGGCTCTGGTTAGTCAGAGTCAGTTACCACCAGTACCCGTCTGAAAAAGTTATGGGCACAGGATGATTTTGCAACAAGGCCTCTTTCTGCTCCTCTGTTGGTTCTTTCTGCACATCTTTTGCTTCTTTCTGTGCGTTTTTTCTTCTTTCTTCACATGTCCTACCTCTGTAGGCATAGTTAGAAACTAGCATTTAAAAAAACCTTTGAAATTCACTTAAAAAATCATAGGTTTCAGGCACGTTATAGTTAGAAATTAGCATTTAAAAAACCTTTGAAATTCACTGAAAAAACCATAGGTTTCAGACACGTTATAGTTAGAAATTAGCATTTAAAAAACCTTTGAAATTCACTGAAAAAACCATAGGTTTTAGGGACAGTTATAGTTAGTTGGACATTTCACTCGTACAAAACCATAGAAATTCCCCCGTTATAGTTAGTTCAGCTAACTATAACTCGCGCCCCGCAATGCACTGCTGATGACGTCACATATTACATCACTCATGACATGGTCAGTGACATCACTGATGACATCACTGATGACATCTCAAATGACATCACTGATGACATCATCCATGTGATAATTTCATGCATCTTCTCACACCCTAATATAACTTTTGATACACCCACTCTAAATTACAGACTGCCATTCTCAAAACCATAGACACTCCAACACCAAAAACTACATACCCACTCACTGATTCTTAGGTCTACACACACATCCACTCACTCACCCGTACAGTCACTCATACTTAGTCACTCAGTACAGGACTATCATATGCACTCATACACCTATATAAACACTCACACACCGCCACTCATCCATAAAGGTACTCACACACCTAGTCAGTCATGCAAAAAACTTAATCACACACCCATTTACTCACCTATACAGTTATACACACACCAGCTCACTTACTCATACAAATACTAGCACATTCTTACGCTCTTATACAATCACTGATACAAGTACACACTCATCCATACAGCCACTCTCACAATCACACACTCTCACTTATAGCCATTTATATACTCCAACACACATATATACTGCCTTTCACATATGTAGTTACTCACACATGTACCACTGAGATATACATTCAATCACTAACACACCCATACACACACTCACCCACCCATACAGTCCATCACAGATGCACTCTTGAAACCATGCACCCAGTGAATCACCAACTCACACATCTATGCACAGAGTCACACACACCCCACCCACACAAACACTCAGGCACCCATACAGATACTCAGACAATCAATCAATAACCCATGTAGACACTCATGTAGCTATTCAGAAAGCCCATGCAGCCGCTTACAAACCAACAGACAGATGGATACAGACATTCACACAGTTTAGTCACTAACCCATGCATTCAGTAAGATACATTTAATCACTCACTTGTAGAGTCAGTCACTCACGTACTAAATCATCCATTCAGACACTTATACACCCACTCATTCTTCAATACGCCTTTCCCTATATATATTAAACATATTTAAACTTTACAGAAACACACAGTCACTGGATGATGTCATCAGTGATGTCATCAGTGATGTCATCAGTGATGTCATCAGTGATGTCACTGACCATGTCATGAGTGATGTAATATGTGACGTCATCAGCAGTGCATTGCGGGCGCGAGTTATAGTTAGCTGAACTAACTATAACGGGGGAATTTCTATGGTTTTGTACGAGTGAAATGTCCAACTAACTATAACTGTCCCTAAAACCTATGGTTTTTTCAGTGAATATATATATATATATACATATATATATATATATATATATATATATATATATATATATATATATATATATATAATCTACTGGCGGTCGCCAGTAGATAGTTATAGTTAGGACCTATTATCCATAGGAAATTCGTAACATTCTATTCCCAATAACTTTGACGTCGTTTGACGAATCATCGCGAAATTTTCAAAACTAGTGGGGCGCTCCGGTCCGCTCCAGTCTTGAAAGTTTCGGGGTGATTCATCAAGCGGGGGCCGAGAAAAAAGGGGGGTCCCAAAACGTGTTTTCTCCATGTTCATTCCCATAGGAAATTTTAGACACGGCTACAGCCCGAACTGCGGAACGGAATTACACCAAATTTTGCAAAAAGGTAGCGCTTGGTTCAGAAAGCGACCTTTTTTTTAAATGGTGTAAATCCGTTTAGTAGTTGCGGAGAAATTCAAAAAATAAGAGTGAAAAAAATCAATTTCCCATAGGAAACTTTATGCAAGGCTACAGCAAGAACTGCTGAACGGAATTACACCACATTTGGCAAAAAGGTAGTACTTGGTTCAGAAAGCACCCTTTTTAAAAATGGTGTAAATCCGTTCAGTAGTTGCTGAGAAAATCCAAAATAAAAGTTTCGATATCTATGGCCGCGGTGGATCCGCGCACCCTCCCGATCACGAGCTGCATGCTAATTGGCTGTCAACACTCCAAACCAGGAAGTGTTGACAGCCATCTTGTTCCTCGGTAGAACCGAGGAACAAGAAAGCAGTAAAACAACTGCGTAAAATGCAAAAAGGGGGCAGGGTAGAAACACCCTGACCCCCTAGGCCTGCTCAGGCAAAAAACGCGCTGGGTGCGCGGATCCTGCAGATTAAAAAAAAAATGACGCGCGGGCTCCCGCGCTTCTTTGTTATTTGGCCCCCAGGTGGGCCAAGTCCCGGGGGCATGCGGGGGGTTAATAAAAAATGGTTTGGGGGGCCGCTAAGGCCCCCCAAGCCCCGGGAACCGCCACCACCCGGGGCTTTGAATTTTAAATTCTGCGGGAGGGCACAGGGCCCTCCCGCAGCCCCGGGGAACGCCACCCCCCGGGGCTTCTTTTAAAAAAAATTAAATTACCTGTGTGGGGGGGCTCGAGCCCCCCCCACACGCCCCGGGGACCGCCACCTCCCCGGGGCACTAATTAAACAAATGTGGGGGTCCGTTTCGGAGCCCCGGGGACCACCACCTCCCCGGGGCTTTCACGATGTTGGGAGGGGGGCCGCGTGGCCCCCCTCCTGGAGCCCTTGATGGCCCTGGGGACCGCCACCCCCCAGGGCCGGCTCCTGCAGTGTCCCGGGGTGCCCACCCCCGGGACACTGTAGTTTGCTATGACGGGACGGGAGCCTCGCGGCTCCCGTCCTGTCATAGCAAACTGCTTTGAATTTTGGAAGAGAGAGCAGGAAACCTGCTCTCTCTTCCAAAATTCAAAGCAGATTGCTTTTCCACATGTAAATCCGTATTTGTAAAGCGCGAACTACTCACCCTTACGGGTCTCAAGGCGCTGGGGGCCGTCGTGGAAATTAAGTGAGCTATTGCCCAGAGTCACATGGTGCTGAGCTGAGCTGCCGCCAGAGCCGGGGATCGAACCATGAGCCCTGTGCTCCGAAGTCAGCTGCCCTGGCCGCTGCACCACACCTCTCCACCTGCATGTTAGCAGCTCCCCATGTGGAAAAGCAATGCCGGCTCCCGCAGGATGCGGGGAGCCGGCGGGACCGTGGGGGAGTTGGGGTCCCCAAAGGATAGTGCCAGCCCCGGGGGATGGGGTCCCCGGGGCAAGTAGTGGCCCGGGAGGGAGGCCACGCGGCCCCCCTCCCCCAGATTAAGTAAAACATTTTTTTTTAAAAAGGCCGGCCCCGGGGAATCGGGTCCCCGGGGCCTAAGGAGGCCTGAGGAGGGGGGCAACGCAGCCCCCCTCCATGAATTTTTTTTTTTTTTAAAAAGGTGGCAATGACCCAGGGGATGGTGTCCCCGGGTCGAAATTGGCCACGGGAGGGGGGCCCACGCGGTCCCCTTCACGTTCCTTTTTTACAAAAAAAATAAAAGGGGGTCAGGCCTTGGGGGATGGGGTCCCCAGGGCCCAAAATAATTAAAAAGAAGGGGGGCCACACAGCCCCCTTTTTAAAAAAAAACGCCCCTCCTTGGCAGCACTCTGCAAACGCGCCCCCTGGTGCGTTTGCAGAGGGGGAACGAATTCCCCTTGAATACTGGGGGTCCCTGGGGGCCAACTAGCCCACCAGGAACCTCCAGTATGCGCCAGGGGGCTGCATTGCAGAGAGGTGTTCTGAGGCCACGCCCCTTTTTACACCTCTCTGCAACGCAGCTCTGTGGCACTTAATGGAGGTAGCTGGTGGGCTAGTTGCACCCCAGGGACCCTCAGGATTCAAGGGGAGTTAATCCCCCGACTTAAAATGCGCCACGGGGCGCGTTTGCACAGTGGTGAAGGGAGGGGCGGGGCCTGAGGTGACATGTGTGCAAACACACCCTGTGGCGTGTTTTAAGTTGGGGGATTAAGTCCCCTTGAATCCTGAGGGTCCCTGGGGTCCAACTAGCCCACCAGGTACCTCCAGTAAGCGCCACAGAGCTGCGTTACAGAGAGGTGTAAAAAGGGGCGTGGCCTCGGACCACCTCTCTGCAACGCAGGGCTGTGGTGCTTACTGGAAGTACCTGGTGGGCTAGTTGGGCCCCAGGGACCCTCAGTATTCAAGGTGACCTAATCCCGTAACTTAAAACGCACCACGGGGCGTGTTTGCACAGTGGTGAAGGGAGGGGGCGGGGCCTGAGGTGACATTTGTGCAAACAGGCCGTGTGGCGTGTTTTAAGTTTGGATATTAAGTCCCCTTGAATCCTGAGGGTCCCTGGGGTCCAACTGGCCCACCAGGTACCTCCAGTAAGCGCCACGGTGCTGCGTTGCAGAGTGTTGTAAAAAGGGGCATGGCCTCTGAACACCTCTCTGTAACGCAGCTCTCTGGCGCATACTGGAGGTACCTGGTGGGCTAGTTGGCCCCTAGGGACCCTCGGGATTGAGGAGGAATTAATTCTCCAACTTAAAACGCGCCACAGGGCGTGTTTGCAGACATGTCACCTCAGGCCCCACCCCCTTCCTTCACCATTGTGCAAATATTACTCTAAATTCAGCCGAACTACGAATTCCGATTTACTCACCTGTTATCAGGAGAGACCTCAGTGCTGCATCTTTCAGCCCAGTACTAATCCTGAAAAGTAATTTTAACCGTACTTACCAGTAACTTGAATTTCCTTCCTTAGGATATCATTGCCTGCTTTTTGCTGAAAAAGTTTCCAAGTGCCGATTTTTGAAACATACAAATATTCCTCTAAAATCAGCCGAACTACGAATTCCGATTTACTCACCTGTTATCAGGAGAGACCTCAGTGCTGCATCTTTGAGCCCAGTACTGATCCTGAAAAGTAATTCTAACCATACTTACCAGTAACTTGAATTTCCTTCCACAGGCTAACATTGACTGGTTTCACTTGGAAATTCTTCTAAGTGTGGAGTTTTGGAACTTTATAATATTCCTCTAAAATCAGCCGAACTACGAATTCCGATTTACTCACCTGTTATCAGGAGAGAACCCAGTGCTGCATCTTTTAGCCCAGCACTGACCCTGAAAAGTAATTCTAACCGTACTTACCAGTAACTTGTATTTCCTTCCATAGGAATCCATTGTCTGGTTTTCAGCAGAAAAGTTTCAGTCGATTTTCACAAACTACAAATATTCCTTAAAAATCGCCTGTATGACTTAAATGCATTCTTTCAACTGTTTACAGGAGATGCACCAGTGCTGGATCCAGGATCCACCACTGAGTAAGAAAAGGTAACGATAACACTACTTACCTGCTAAGTGAATTTCCTCCCATAGGATAACATTGGTGATTCTATGTGAAGAAGTTTCCAAGTGTCAACTTTTAAAATACAATAATATTCCTTAAAAATCACTACTGTAACCAAAACGCTTTTACTCAACTGTTTACAGGAGATGTCCCAGGACTGAATCTAGGATCCAGTCCTGTGGTTAGAAAAGTAATCCATAAAGTAACTAATTGCATTTAACTAGAAATTCACATTGAGCTCAATGTTGCATTGTGTTTGAAATTGTGTTGCCCATTGCAACAACTGTAACTACTGTACTTAAAAGTCTATTGCCTATTTGCAAAGTATTTAAACTAAAGTAATTCATTCTGAGAAAGTATATTTTGTAATGTAATGTATAATGTAATTACAATGTAATTTAAAAAATAAAATATCTAAAAATAAATAGATTTAAAAAATGTAGTAAATTAGTATCAAAAAAATAAATATAACAATTAATACATTTAAAAATTGTCATTTACAAAACCTTTGAAATTCACTGAAAAAAACCATAGGTTTCAGACATGTTATAGTTAGGAATTAGCATTTAAAAAACCTTTGAAATTCACTGAAAAAACCATAGGTTTCAGGCACGTTATAGTTAGAAATTAGCATTTAAAAAACCTTACAAATTCACTGAAAAAACCATAGGTTTTAGGGACAGTTATAGTTAGTTGGACATTGCACTCGTACAAAACCCGTGAAATTCCCCCGTTATAGTTAGTTCAGCTAACTATAACTCGCGCCCCCGCAATGCATTGCTGATGACGTCACATATTACATCACTCATGATGTGTTTCTATAAAGTTTAAATATGTTTAATATATATGCCAAGGTGTATTGAATAATGAGTGGGTGTATAAGTGTCTGGATGGATGATTTAGTAGGTGCGTGACTGACTCTATAAGTGAGTGATTAAACGTATCGTACTAAATGCATGGGTTAGTAACTAAACTGTGTGAATGTCTTTATCCGTCTGTCTGTTGGTGTGTAAGTGGCTGCATGGGTTTCTAAATAGCTACATGAGTGTCTATATGAGTTATTGATTGGTTGTCTGAGTATCTGTATGGGTGCCTGAGTGTTTGTGTGGGTGGGGTGTGTGTGACTGCACATAGATGTATCAGTGGGTGATTCACTGGGTGCATGGTTTCAAGAGTGCATCTGTGATGGACTGTATGGGTGGGTGAGTGTGTGTATGGGTGTGTTAGTGAGTGAATGTATATCTCAGTGGTACATGCGTGAGTAACTACATGTGTGAAAGGCAGTATATATGTGTGTTGGAGTATATAAATGGGTATAAGTGAGAGTGTGTGATTGTGAGAGTGGCTGTATGGATGAGTGTGTACTTGTATTAGTGAGTATATAAGAGTGTAAGAATGTGCTAGTATTTGTATGAGTAAGTGAGCTGGTGTGTGTATAACTGTATAGGTGAGTAAATGGCAGTGTGATTAATTATTTGCATGACTGACTAGGTGTGTGAGTACCTCTATGGATGAGTGGCGGTGTGTGAGTGTCTATGTAGGTGTATGAGTGCATATGATAGTCCTGTACTGAGTGACCATAAGTATGAGTGACTGTACAGGTGAGTGAGTGGATGTGGGTGTAGACCTAAGAATCAGTGAGTGGGTATGTAGTTATTGGTGTTGGAGTGTCTATGGTTTTGAGAATGGCAGTCTGTAATTTAGAGTGGGTGTATCAAAAGTTATATTAGGGTGTGAGAAGATGCATGAAATTATCACATGGATGATGTCATCAGTGATGTCATTTGAGATGTCATCAGTGATGTCATCAGTGATGTCACTGACCATGTCATGAGTGATGTAATATGTGACGTCATCAGCAGTGCATTGTGGGGCGCGAGTTATAGTTAGCTGAACTAACTATAACAGGGGAATTTCACGGGTTTTGTACAAGTGAAATGTCCAACTAACTATAACTGTCCCTAAAACCTATGGTTTTTTCAGTGAATTTCAAAGGTTTTTTAAATGCTAATTCCTAACTGTAACATGCCTCAAACCTATGGTTTTTTTCAGTGAATTTCAAAGGTTTTGTAAATGACAATTTTTAAATGTATTAATTGTTATATTTATTTTTTTGATACTGATTTACTACATTTTTTTAAACTATTTATTTTTAGATATTTTATTTTTTAAATTACATTATAATTACATTATACATTACATTACAAATATACTTTCTCAGAATGAATTACTTTAGTTTAAATACTTTGCAAATAGGCAATAGACTTTTAAGTACAGTAGTTACAGTTGTTGCAATGGGCAGCACAATTTCAAACACAATGCAACATTGAGCTCAATGTGAATTTCTAGTTAAATGCAATTAGTTACTTTATGGATTACTTTTCTAACCACACGACTGGATCCTAGATTCAGTCCTGGGACATCTCCTGTAAACAGTTGAGTAAAAGCGTTTTGGTTACAGTAGTGATTTTTAAGGAATATTATTGTATTTTAAAAGTTGACACTTAGAAACTTTTTCACATAGAATCACCAATGTTATCCTATGGGAGGAAATTCACTTAGCAGGCAAGTAGTGTTATCGTTACTTTTTCTTACTCAGTGGTGGATCCTGGATCCAGCACTGGTGCATCTCCTGTAAACAGTTGAAAGAATGCGTTTAAGTCATACAGGCGATTTTTAAGGAATATTTGTAGTTTGTGAAAATCGACACAAACTTTTCTGCAGAAAACCAGACAATGGATTCCTATGGAAGGAAATTCAAGTTACTGGTAAGTACGGTTAGAATTACTTTTTAGGATCAGTACTGGGCTCAAAGATGCAGCACTGAGGTCTCTCCTGATAACAGGTGAGTAAATCGGAATTCGTAGTTCGGCTGATTTTAGAGGAATATTATAAAGTTCCAAAACTCCACACTTAGAAGAATTTCCAAGTGAAACCAGTCAATGTTAGCCTATGGAAGGAAATTCAAGTTACTGGTAAGTACGGTTAGAATTACTTTTCAGGATCAGTACTGGGCTCAAAGATGAAGCACTGAGGTCTCTCCTGATAACAGGTGAGTAAATTGGAATTCGTAGTTCTGCTGATTTTAGAGGAATATTTGTATGTTTTAAAAATCGACACTTAGAAACGTTTTCAGCAAAAAGCAGGCAATGATATCCTATGGAAGGAAATTCAAGTTACTGGTAAGTACGGTTAAAATTACTTTTCAGGATCAGTACTGGGCTCAAAGATGAAGCACTGAGGTCTCTCCTGATAACAGGTGAGTAAATCGGAATTCGTAGTTCGGATGATTTTAGAGGAATTTTTGCACAATGGTGAAGGAAGGGGGTGGGGCCTGAGGTGACATGTCTGTAAACACGCCCTGTGGCGCGTTTTAAGTTGGAGAATTAATTCCTCCTCAATCCCGAGGGTCCCTGGGGCCCAACTAGCCCACCAGGAACCTCTAATATGCGCCAGGGAGCTGCGTTGCAGAGAGGTGTTCAGAGGCCATGCCCCTTTTTGCACCTCTCTGCAACGCAGCTCTGTGGTGCTTTCTGGACATACCTGGTGGGGTAATTGGCCCCCATGGACCCTCAGGATTGAAGGGGATTTAATTCCCCATCTTAAAACGCGCCACGGGCCTGTTTGCACACATGTCACCTGAAGCCCCGCCCCCTCCCTTCACCACTGTGCAAACGCACCCTGTGGCGCGTTTTAAGTCGGGGGATTAACTCCCCTTGAATCCTGAGGGTCCCTGGGGTGCAACTAGCCCACCAGCTACCTCCATTAAGCGCCACAGAGCTGCGTTGCAGAGAGGTGTAAAAAGGGGCGTGGCCTCAGAACACCTCTCTGCAACGCAGCCCCCTGGCGCATACTGGAGGTTCCTGGTGGGCTAGTTGGCCCCCAGGGACCCCCAGTATTCAAGGGGAATTCGTTCCCCTTCTGCAAACGCGCCAGGGGGCGCGTTTGCAGAGTGCTCCAAGGAGGGGGCGTGGCCTCCAGCGCGATGCCGGTATTTTTTCTTAATTTGTTTTTTAAGAAGGGGGGCTGTGTGGCCCCCCTTCTTTTTCTAATTTTTGGGCCCTGGGGACCCCATCCCCCAGGGCCTGCCCCCTAATATTTTTTTTAAAAACGAAAAATTTGGAAGGGGGGCCACATACTCCCCAGGCCTTAATCGGCCCCGGGGACCCCATCCCCCAGGGCTTGGCCTTTTTTTCTCCAAAAATACTTATGGAGGGGGGCTGCATCGCCCCCCTCCTCAGGCCACTTATGGCCCCGGGAACCCCATCTCCCGGGGCCGGCCTTTTTAAAAAAAAAAATTTTATTTTTTATTTCATTTTGGGGAGGGGGGCGGCGTGGCCCCCCTCCTGGGCCACTTGTAGCCCCGGGGACCCCATCCCCCGGGGCTGGCCCTGTCCGTTGGGGACCGTGGGGGGGTCCCCAATCCCCCCACGGTCCCGCCGGCTCCCGCGTCCCTCGGGAGCCGGCATTGCTTCCACATGGGGAGCTGCTAAGATGCAGCTCCCCGTGTGGAAAGCAATCGTCTTTGGTTTTGGAAGAGAGAGCAGGTTTCCTGCTCTCTCTTCCAAAACCAAGCAGTTTGCTATGACAAGGCGGGAGCCGCGAGGCTCCCGTCCTGTCATAGCAAACTACAGTGTCCCGGGGTTAGGCACCCCGGGACACTGCAGGAGCCGGCCCTGGGGGGTGGTGGTCCCCAGGGCCATCAAGGGCTCCAGGAGGGGGGCCGTGCGGCCCCCCTCCCATGGTGTGCACAGCCCCGGGGAGGTGGTGGTCCCCGGGGCTCTTTAGTGCCCCGGGGAGGTGGTAGTCCCCAGGGCGTGTGGGGGGGCTGGAGCCCCCCCCACACAGGTAATAGAATTTTTTTAAAAAGAAGCCCCGGGGGGTGGCGGTCCCCGGGGCTGCGGGAGGGCTCAGAGCCCTCCCGCACCATTTTTTTGTAAAGCCCCGGAGGGTGGCGGTCCCCGGGACTTGGGGGGGCCTTAGAGGCCCCCATCATAAATATGATAAACCCCCGCATGCCCCCGGGACTTGGCCCACCCGGGGGCCAATTAAGAACGAAGCGCGGGAGTCCGCGCTTCGTTTTTTTTTTTTTAATCGGCAGGATCCGCGCACCCAGCGCGTTTTTTGCCGATTTTAAAAATAAATAAATATTTTTTTGGCCCTGAGCAGGCCTAGGGGGTCAGGGTGTTTCTACCCTGCCCCCTTTTTGCGCACTATTTTTACTGCTTTCTTGTTCCTCGGTTCTACCGAGGAACAAGATGGCTGCCAACACTTCCTAATTTGGAGTGTTGACAGCCAATTAGCATCCAGCTCGTGATCGGGAGGGTGCGCGGACCCTACGCGGCCATAGATATATATGTGATTTTACTTTTGATTTTCTCAGCAACTACTGAACGGATTTACACCATTTAACAAAAAGGGTTCTTTCTGAACCAAGAACTACCTCTTTGCCAAATTTGGTGTAATTCCGTTCAGCAGTTCGGGCTGTAGCCGTGGCTAAAGTTTCCTATGGGAAAATGAATGGGGAAAACACGTATTGGGACCCCCCCTTTTTTCTCGGCCCCCGCTTGACGAATCACCCCGAGACTTTCAGGATAGGAGCGGACCAAAGCGGGCCATAAAGTTTGAAAATTTCGCGAAGATTCGTCAACCGACGCAAGAGTTTTTTCAAATAGAATGTTGCGGATTTCCTATGGAAAATAGGTCCAAACTATAACTATCTACTGGCGACCGCCAGTAGATAATATATATATATATCCTTTCAACAACCAGTCCGTAATCAGTGCGCTCTATTGCACAGCAGGTGCTTGGATGTCGAGGTTGGACCTAACCTCGCAAATCTCTTTTTCACCAAGAACTGCACCGCACTCCGGGAATCTCTATAATTTCATTTATTTCATAGCACAATTATCACCACCACCATCACCGACGTTTCGACCAAGAAATGGTCTTGTTCACGGTTACGTGAGTCCATCCTCTCTTTATAGTTCAGCCATATGAGCCCATTATGAGGCATTATGGGACTTGTATTTCTATCTGGTCACAGTGTTTTTCCACGCTCATGTTTAACAGTTTTTAATGATCTGGCTTTCATCACGTGTAGATGTCGAAGCAAGCGGTGATCGTGGACATAACGAGACTAAGTCCAGGATACCGCTCAGGAGTCAGAATAATAAGCACACACCACGTAATTGAGCACCATTTGAAGTGAGAGGGACATTGTTAATTAGTGGTCACGAAATCAACTCAGGAGCAAAAATGGAAGCAAGAGCGGCTAAAAGGTCACTGAAAGCAGAGACTCTCTTCAAGAAAGGAACTGGATTAATTGCAAGTAGAGATGACAGTAGAGGAAGCGGAACCATACAGAAAAACACGAAACTGTTATTTTTTCAACTAGAAAAACTCCTCAAGAGAGAAATATCAAAAAGCTGGGAAGTCATTACGCTGGAAAAGTATATTGAATATGATCATATCCCCAGGGGTCTGCGTATCTTTACTCTGCCTAATCACCCGGACACCAGGCCTGAAATGCTCGAAGAGTGGGCTAAAAACAGCATGCAGTGCCCAAAAAACATGCTACTTATAATAATTAAATATGCCAAAAGAGACATTGAGGAACTACACAAAGAGATAAGAGCCTTAGAAACACAAATCTCTGCTCTGAATCAGGAGGAAGAATGTAAATCATTGAGAAAAGAAATGGAAAAGAACCGAGACAAATATGAGGAGGAGGTTGAATTACGTAAACAATGTAAATTCAAACGTGATGAATATGATTAGGAATCAGGGGCAATCTTAACTTTTGCGAAGAGATTTGATGTGCTGAAAAAACAACTACAGACTGGAAAACTATCATTATCGGAATCAACCAGACCTACAGTAAGTGAATCAGAATCGGATCTCAATGAGGAAGAGAGAACAGTACGTGTGGGGGGGCGCACCACTTTTTTAGAAGAAATTAAATTGATTTACATCGATCAGAGAACACCAAGGGAGAGAGGAAGAGGACGAGGCCAGGGAAGAGGAAGAGGGAAAAATCACCCGACAAGCCCAAGCAAAGGAGAAAGACATGAAGAGGAACCGGAAAAAACAAGGGGCTACCCTCTTTGCAACCGAACAAAGAAATAATTGAAACCAAAACAGCAAAACAATCTGAGAACTTGATTATAAATTTATCGGACTATACCCTAAACAAACATGAAGAGAATGTTCTAAATAAGGGCCTCACGTTCTGTCCCGAACAGCACTATGATCATGTGGAGACCAGGATTAATCTCTACAGATATGTTAGTAAACTTAAACTAGTAAAATTCTTCTCGAAATCAGAAAACACTGAAAGATGGAATGCGACGGATCAACAGACAAACACTAATTTGAACATTGAAGACATAACCAACTTAAAAACATCATATGATTTAATGCTCAATTTAAATGAGAATGAAATGACTGAGACTCAAATATTGGAAGACCTGAATATTGTTACAGATAAACATATAAATTCTGGTTTTAAACCGAAATCAAAATTTTGTCCCTCATTGAGCCCTGGCAACAAAATTGACTTATTCCGGCGGAGAACATGGCGGCCGCTGTGTGAGCTGCCACTTGCTCCCCGGAGGCACTCTTGTCCCGCATTATGAATTAGAGGGCGAAGCTGAATCCCGCCTTACCTTTTTGACCGTTGCGCTTTGGGGGCACTGATTCTTCATTCATTTTTTGTTGCCTTCACCTTCCAGCACTGGGGGATGTGTTTTGGGACATCGGCGTCTGCTGCAACATGTTTGCCGGCCGCCTCCACCGTTTCCAATCGGTGGGAGGCAGCCGCCCTGGAGCTCAGCGGGGGCCGCAGAGCAGCGGCTCGCGGTCTCTTCCGGTTCGGCGCGGGCAGTGACAGCACCTGCTGCGCTGCTTCGGTTGCGGGGAAGGGCAGCATTGTTGAGTAGACGGAGGCACAGGCGCTTGCCCAAGGATTTCCTCCTCCATCTGGATAAAGGCGAGCTCACCAGAACAGGTGAAATTAGACACCGGACTCCCAGTAAAGGGAGCGAAGGGAGCCAAAGGGCAGGGGGGAGTCAATTGGGATCTCTAAGGTCTGCCACAAGAGGGAGGAAACAGGCTTCCAGGAAAGAGAGGTCTGCTGCTGGGGGTGGCAGGAAGAGTTCTCCTCCTCCCCTGCAGGCTGTCAGGGTGTAGGTACTGGCATAGACTGCTCTGCTTTCCAGCGGTGGGAGGTAAAAAGCAGGAGTGTAAAAGCTGGAAAAGTAAGAATTAACCCTTTAGATCATAAAGTCAGAATTACCCCATCGCTAAGATCATACTTCAAAGTCCAACCCACAGTGTTGGATGTGGTTAAACAGGGAGAAGCACTTAGAATGGGGACTGCTGTTCTGTCTCCTACAGGTTTTGGTTCAGAGGGAATGGAGGCTTCAGAGTGGTCCCCTCACTGTCACCCAATATTACCACACAAGGCCACGAGGAAGTGGGGATTGGTAAAGCTGGGCTCCCGGTGAATGGGAGTAAAAACGATGGTCAGAGGGTCTTAACAGCTCAGGCTCAGATCGGGGTGGGAGTTGCCCCCCGGAGGCCAATGGAGCCACAACGGGGTCCTTGATAGCATCTCTTGAAGCCCTCTTCTCCACTCTTTCACAGGACATTAAGAAAGGGTTTGCAGTGTCTGAGGCTAACCAAGGTGATATTAGAATCTTCTGCGAGTCTTTGGAAAAGAAGATTGATCTCCTTAATTCAAGAACTGACACTTTGGAAAACACTGTTGGAAAATTAAAAGACGATGTTGGTCTAGCAAAAGCAGAAATACTAGCTCTTAAGAGGGAGGATGAGGTTCTTCAGGACAAACTGGAGACTTTAGAAAATAATTCCCGAAGAAGTAATCTCCGTATATTGAACATTCCCGAGGGAAGGGAGGGAGATGACCTCAAATCCTACATTGTCGCATTACTAAAAGAGTCACTGCAGTTAGAGGAAACAGAGAAAGTTCTGAGGAAGGATATACAGAGGGCGCATAGAGATCCCTTTAGAGCAAATCCCAATAGAACAAAGCCCAGAAAAATCCTCTTGAATTTTCATACCTATTCCCTCAAGGAAAAAATCCTCAATATGGCCCTGAAGGCTAAATCATTGAAGGCCAGGGATTTCTCTTTTGAAGTACGCTCTGACCTTGCCCGAGCCACACTTGATAGGCAATGGGAGCTGGGTAGAAAGTTGGATGATTTTTAAAAAATTGGTGCAGTGGCCCAACTTAAATTCCCTGCAACCCTGAAAATAATGCATAAGAATAAAATGCATAACGTCAGATCGCTACGGGAGGCGGAGGAGCTATTGGAAAGTTTTAAGGAAGGCGAGGTATAGTTAGCTAGTCTACTCCTGCTCTTGGGGTGGTTCTATACAGTGGGAGGCCCCTGGGTGCAGGATACTAAGTACCAATTTGGCTCTATTCTTTTAAAACATAACTATTCGATTTCCCGCACACTTATAATGCTGCCTATATAACTATAACTATTCAGTGGCTGTTAAGGGACGTCCTTCAGCTTTCGCCTCTCTTCTTTCTTTCTCTTCTTTTTTTTTCCTATATAAAGGGACACTGTGAGTCGCCCCGGGGCACAGAAGTTTGGACTTTCATCTGTCCAGGAAAATTGGGGGGGGTTCTCCTGGGAGGGGTTGATAGGGGGGAGGGAGGGGAGCACTGGGTGGGGAGCATAGGGATAAAATACAAAAAAATATCCTCATTCGCTTTAGACTGTCTCTGTACGTTTCTGACTGCCCTAGGGATGTTAATCCTGTGCTACTTGGTCTGGTGCTGGCAATTTCTGCTTAGTAAATGGCGCAGAGTCTCAGACTCCAAACCTCCATGAGAATGTTGCAGTTATTGTCCTGGAACGTGAATAGTCTGCGTATTAAATCTAGAAGGGCAAGGATTTTACAATATATAAGAGATTCTCCTGCGCAGGTTATTATCCTCCAGGAAACGCATCTCCTGAAGGAAGAGTTAACTGAGATATTTTAAAAATTAAAATGGTTGGACCACTTTGTTTACTCCAATCAGAGCGCCAACATCAGGGGGGTCGCTATATTAATTAAAAAACAAGTAAGAGCCCGCATTTTAGATTCTTTGGTTGACCCCTGTGGCAGGTGGTTTATCCTGAAGGTGGATATCTCAGGCTCTATTTTTACTCTGGTAAGCTATTATGGCCCTAACCAAGATGATCCCTCCCCTCTTAAAACTATTTTTTCAAAATTATTGGCTTTCCCGGATCCAGTAATTATGGCTGGGGACTTTCATATTGTTCTTAATCCTGAGTTGGATAAGTCTGTAAATAGTAGAGCTAGGACTCCATCCAAATCTCGGACATATCTCCATGCTATGATGGCGCAGGCAGGACTCTGTGATATATGGAGGGACAGATCTGGCCTTCAATTAGGTGTTTCATATTACAACAGCAAATATGGCCACAAATCAAGGATTGATTATATCTTGGTTAGCCATAGTTTGAGGGGGAAAGTCAAGGACATTGGTTATCTGACACCTCATCTCTCTGACCATTCTGGGGTTTGGATGGACCTGGATCTGGGAGGCAGGCAGAACATCAGGGCCTGGACTTTCGATCGTACCCTGCTTCTTGACAGCTCTGAGATGCAGCATCTATCTCAAGAGACAGAGAGTTTTTTGGGTTACAACATAGGATCAGCTGCGACCCCTGTTGTTTGGGATTCGTTGAAAGCTTTCCTAAGGGGCGAGATCAAGAGCAGGGTGTGCTTCCGAAATAAACAATATAGAGAAGAGGGGGCACACAAGGCGGCAGAGATGAAGCCAGCAGAGTTTCAATGCTGAGGTGGATTCTGAGAAACAGCAGGGAAACCTTGTAATGCTGAAAGCACTAAAAGAGCAGCTAGATACCATCCTTCAGACTAGGGTCATACGCAGGGGGGAGGCTAGTAAGCTTGCCCACTTTGAGTATGGCGAGGGCGGTGGTAAGCTGCTGGCCTGGATGGTCAAGTCAGATAGGACACGTAACTTTATTAAACAACCCAATCATACAGATGGGGTCACGGTCCTGTCTACTGATGAGGAGATAGGGGGAGCCTTCTTCGATTTCTTCCAAGACTTATACCGAGAAGACAGGGTGGTAGATAGATCTGCGGCTTTGGAATGGTTGAATGGTAGCACGCTCAGCCCCCAGAATTTAAGACAGCAGGAAGATCTTGAGCAGGATATCACACAAGAAGAAGTTAAAAAGGCCATCTCAGCCTGCATGGGGGGGAAAGCTGCTGGCCCTGATGGGCTCCCTATAGAGCTCTATAAATCTCTGGGGGAAGCGGTGGTTCCCATCTTGACACAGCTCTTTAATGAGATTCTGAGTGCTGGAACAGAGCTGCCAGGTTCATGGGGAGAGGCATCCATCACCTTGATTTTGAAAGCGGGGAAGAATCCAGCGAGTTGTGGGTCATATAGACCCATCTCGCTGTTGAACGCGGATTATAAAATCTTTGCTGGGATCCTGGCGAGCAGGTTGGGATCAGTAGCAGGAGACATGCTACACTCTGATCAAAAAGGTTTTGTCAAGGGTAGGAACCTACACGATCTTACATATGACTTCATAGGTGCCATTGATCTGGCCACAACTCACTCGCTTTCCCTTGCACCCATGACCCTTGACGCCACCAAGGCCTTCGACAGAGTCAACTGGGTGTATCTGTCGGCATTCTTGGAGAAATTTAATTTGGGTAGGAAGTTCCACAGAGTCGACCTGCTGATTTATCAAGATCCGTCAGCTAAACTGCTGGTAAATGGAAACTTAACCGGCTCCTTTAAAATCACGAGAGGCACCAGGCAGGGTTGTTCTCTATCTCCCCTGCTGTTCGACCTGTATATTGAGCCATTTGCCCAGCGGCTAAGGGAGGATCGGAACATTCGGCCATTTAAGTATGAGAGGTGGGAGAAGAAGGTGGCCCTTTATGCCGATGATATCTTGGTTCTCTCTTCCGATCTCTCTACGGCCCTTTCGGCAGTTATAGAGCTTGCGCAGGATTTTGGTCGGATTTCTGGGTATGAGATCAATGCAGAGAAGACCGAGGTCATGGCATGGAATTTGGAGGGGAGCCAGCATCAGACCAATCATGATATGAGGTACCTGGGGGTCAGAATAGTTCAGGACATCAACAAGATTCCAGAGAATTTGTCTAATATAGCTAGGGAGTATCAGAAGCTCATGAAGTCCTGGGTTCACCTCCCTCTTTCCATCTTTGGTAGGGTAAGCTTGGTCAAGATGGTGGTACTCCCTAAAATCACCTTCCTTTTTAATACCATCCCACTACACTTTGATAAACCACTTATAGTTAAGCTTCAGCAGGCTATTAATTCATTCGAATCGGCTTACAGGGGGACCAGGATCGCCTGGAAGAAGCTGAGACACAGGAGAGAGAAGGGAGGGCTTTCGTTGCCAGACCTACAATATTATGCCTGGGCCTTTCAATTATCCCATTCTATGATGCTCCTAAAGACTCCGGAAAGTGCGGGGGTCGGTGCAATGTTCTCCGCTATGTTAAAGGGCTCTAGTTTGTCTCAGGAGGGCTTCTTGTTTAAATTTGGAGAACCCAAATTCTTCAAAAGATCAAGTTAAAGGTCCTACAGGGAATGTCAAGAACATGGGCTGAGATCAAACGGTTGACCGGTCTCAATTATTTCTTGAATCTAGCCCTCCTGTGAGACTCTCCCGGTGCGTCGGAGTGCCTGAAGGACAGACTAGCATTACCACTCAGAGCAGCTGGGTTAAAGGTGTGGGGGGATCTGGCTCAAGAGGGCATCCTCTTATCTTGGCAATCACTTCTAAACATCACGGAAGGGGGTCTATCTAAATTTAAATACATCCAGCTACAGAGTTGGGCCCAAAATTTGAAAATACCCATTGGCATAGGTAATACCTTAGAGGAACAGCTGGTGATTAGACCCATAGGGAAAAAGGAGGTCTCCACTTGGTACTGGAGCATCGAGGACGCAATTGATGGGGATTTTAAATTGGCCGAGGAACTGTGGGGTGACAGCCTACCAAATGAATCTTGGGAACACCTGTGGCAAACATCATTTTGTACTTTGTTTGGCACTGTAAAACCAGCATGGCTGAGAAGGAATCGTCTTTTTACGGTTCATAGGGCCTATTTAACACCATTAAGACTGTCAAAGATGACGGACGGTCCCCCAGTCAGCTGCAAGAAATGTGGTTTGGAGAGAGCCTCGGACTTACATATGTTTGTGGAGTGCCCAGCTATCTTGGATTTCTGGGGGAAAGTAGGTAAAGTAGGTAAAACTGCCTCAGATATTCTCGGCCTGCAAATCCAAACAAATTTGACCTTGATAATTTTTGGAATAGCTAGTGAGGTTACAGGCTTGGCTAGGTCTTTCCTCTTCTATGCTGTACTGCTGGGAGATATGTAAAAAATGGGTAGAAAGTGTACCTCCTATGTATGCTGAGTGGTTGTCCTCAGTGATCTCAGTATCCAAGTTAGACCTGACTCGTACCCAGAGTAGGAGAAAGAAAGCAGTATGGGATCTCTTATTGAAATGGTCTAAGACCCAGTCGGGTGAGACTGGATGATACTTTCTATTTAAAATCATGGTTCCTATGATTATGCCTCTTTGGATCTCTCCTGACTGTGTTGGGCATCCTCGTTTCCTCCATTGCCAACATTAACAGTCGCCAGGGTAACCTGGACCATATGGGAGTGTGACCGTGCCCCTTTCCTTTGGGTCAGTGTTGGTCTAGTCCACTGAGGTACCGGTAGGCGGAGGTGTTTATTTCTTTTTCCCGCTAGCTTTTCCCGTACACCAGCCTATGCTTCTCCAATAACGTGGAACGGTACGGGTGGCTAGTATGCTCACTGCGGTCTGAGACGAATGAGGAATAAAAAATAAATAAAAAATTGACTTATTCCATGATCTAGTGATTGCAGATCTGGAAAGCATGGAAAACACAACATCTGGTAAACAAGAGAATTTAACCAAAAGTGAGCGAACAGCACTAGAAGGACTTATGAAAAATGAAGACATAACAATCAAACCGGCCGACAAGGGCGGAAATGTAGTAATACTAAATACAAAGGACTACATTAAAGAAGCCATGAGACAACTTGGTGACGAGAAAAACTATATGAAATTACCATCTAATCCAATAAATGCACTAACCATAGATTTGGAAACCAAAATAAGAACATGGAAAAATGAAGGACTCCTTAGTGATGAGGAAGACCTATTTCTATTAAATGACAGCCCGTTAATGCCGATCATATATTTTCTGCCGAAAGTACATAAGACCTTAACTAATCCACCTGGAAGACCCATTGTTTTGAGCTGTAACTCTCTTTATGAGAATATCTCTACCTATGTGGATTACTTTCTGGCACCTATGGTAACGAATCTGAGTTCCTATATTAAGGATACTGGCGACTTTTTGCGGACGTTAACCAATATGGGGTGGCAACATGGCTTCCTTTTGATAACTATTGATGTAGTTTCACTATATACTTCCATCAATCACGAAATCGGGCTAAATGCTGTCGGATATTTTTTAAAACAAAGAAATATTCAAGAACTAAAACACACCAAAATGCTGATGGAGATGATTGAACTCTGTCTGAGGAACAACATCTTTCTCTTTAACCATCAAGTGTACACCCAAAAGAGCGGGACCGCCATGGGAGTTTCATTTTCACCCAGCTATGCCAACCTCACCATGGGTTGGTGGGAGAAGTTCATAGCATGGGGTGAGGAGAATGAGAGATACACCGCCAAGATCGAACTATGGTTAAGATATATAGACGATCTTCTCCTGATTTGAAATGGCAGTATGGATGAGTTCAAAGAATATTTCGAAGTCCTAAATAACAACACTGTGGGACTAAAATTCACGTACAGCACAAGCGAGAAAGAAATCCAATTTTTGGATGTAACATTATATATAGACAAAAATCAAATACACACAAAAGTGTATCGGAAGCCAACATCAACCAACAGTATACTGCATGGCTCAAGTTTTCATCCCGCCCAACTGAAGAAAAGTATCCCGTATGGGGAATTCATTAGGATGAAGAGGAACTGTTCGGAAAATGCAGTAGCAGAGAAGTACCTTCAGGAGACCGAACAAAGATTTATCAAGAGAGGTTACAAATACAGGGGTGTGAAACAAGGACTGGAACGGGCAAAGAGGATACCTAGGGCCAAGACTCTAATGAACAAAGAAAGGCAATCAACAAGCAATAAGACGGATGATACGACAAGAATGATCTTAACATACAGCAAAGAAAGTTATAAAATTGTCAATATTCTTAAAAAATATTGGAACATTCTTGGCAAGGATCCAGACATCGGAAACAAAATCGGAACAAGACCGATGGTAACATACCGCAAAGTACCGACCCTAAGAGACAAACTGGTTAGAAGCCACTTTTCAAGTAAAAAACCAACAACTTGGCTCATGGAACAACAGAAAGGCTTCACACATTGCAACAAATGCAAAGCCTGCAAGATAGGCAAAAACATGAGAGAGATCAAAGACTTCAAAGGAAGAACATTTTTGATCAATGAGAGAATAACCTGCAAAACATCCTATGTTGTTTATATGATTGAGTGTACATGCGGCTTACGATACATAGGCAGTACAATCTGCCCTCTGCGGAAGAGAATCTTGGAACATCTAAGAGCGATCCACAATGAGGATATGAACTATGCAATTTCAAAACATCTACATACCCAGCACAAGACAAACTAGCAAGATATAAGATACTTTGGCATCGCAACAGTCCCCATAAATGAAAGAGGAGGGAATCGAACTTTGAAACTGAGAAGATTAGAGTCGCGTCGTGTAATGTTCTTCCTACGCCACTGGGTCATCAGAGAAGGTTTTCTGCTGATAAAGCCAACTTATTGTTGTACAGTAAGTCAACACCTCATTTGAGCTATGCCTTGACTGTTCTATATAGCTACCTGTAAAGACAAGAAGGTTTGACAGACTAAATTCCCATTGCAGACAGAGTACTCAGTTTTCTGAATAGTGGGGGGGGCTTCATACAATGTCACCTTTGATATTTTTAGGTTAACCATTTGGCTGCAAGTATCGGTGAAAACACCTATCTGTCCTATTATGTTATAAATGGCAGGCATATGGCTTGAGCATCCTCCACTTGCCAAGGACCACTAGGTGAATAACAATGGCCTTCAAATATCGCAAATGACCTTCATATGCCTGTTATTTGATAGTTAGATTCCCCAAATGACTAAAATGATGACAATTTACCAAGATTGTGATTTACATTCAGGAAAGCTAGCAATATGCGAGGGATGGTCAGCATAATCGAAATTTGACCATTATATGGGCAGACACTCTCTCACAGTTACGTGCATTGATAGACTGGCAAATATGCCCACATATACATAAACTGGCATATCCACAGACACACACATATACATAAAGATGCTGGTGCATGCACAGGCACAACCACTCACAGTTATGCTGAGTGCCTGCTGAGTACACACACACAGGTCACTCACTCAGTGTTCATCTAGGCAACTGAGTACATAATGAGTGCCCTGTATGTGGGAATAGAGGGCATACTCAGGAGTAGAAGTTTTTTTCTCTGCGCTTTTGCCATACTCCAACTAAATCACTATCACAGCCTAATCAGATTTTCGATAGCGCCAAGACGCCCTAGGGCAGAAGATTGCGCTATATAAGTTACATTACATTACATTACATTACTGACAGGTCCTGGCCCCAGTGGAAACTAGATTTCTATTCACAGCAAGACTGAGAGAGGCACAAGAGCTTGTGAAGGGTAGTGCTGATGGTGACAGACAGCAGAAGACCTCTTTGTTGAGCCCTTGTTGGATGCAGACTATGTTAGAGTCGATGTTGTCCTTTCTTTCTCCATCTCTCTCCAGTGACAGGAAACTGGTTTTTTTTCCACAATGCACAACAATGACCACCAGCAACTATGACAAAGCCCTAACCTTCAAAAACCAGCATTCCAGTCAGGCTGAGCTTGGGCTTTGCTTCTGTGTGTCTGGTTGCGTCCTGCTTAGATGGTTCTGATGTTAATGTATGGAGATTTAGAAAACAGAATGTGAATGCAGAAAAAGACCGCAAAAAGGACTCGTTCCAGCGTGTTTTCAAAGAGCACCATGTTTTCTCCGTAAACTTCGATTGACGTTGGTGTCACGGTCGATCCAGCTGCAATGAGATAATAGATGAGGTAATTGCCTGCAGCGCCCTGACCTGGAAAACAATGACGAAAGGCGCTAAAACTTTAAAGGTGCGCTAAATTGGATCAGCTGTTGCCAGTTATGACTTCAGTCAATTCTTTATGGTAAGAACCACAAAAGATTACTGAATTTTACTAAACCTGCGTGAATCTTTTCAAAAGCCAAGGGCATATTTTAAAACTTTCTAGTGAACAGCTTTTATTTATCGGGACTAAAATCCGACCAAGAGGAGACAGGTGTAGTCCACAAGGGCATCTTAAGTACACACAGTCCATGCCCAGTTTCCTCTGTAGCTCTGGCAAAGACTTTACTGTGTTGAATTGGCAGCATGGGCAACAGGCCAGATGTTTCAGCATTGTCATGCAAATTCCAACCCATCATCCGAGAAGCCAGCGTGCTGCAGCGAGGCAATCTTTGCTAGTTGTCTCCTGCAGACGCCATTGCACGTGAAATCTTTAGCATTTCAGTTATTTATCGCATTTCGTTCCCTGCTGCTGCCTTCAGACTCTCACAATGGTGCAGTTATGTGCTAAGCCTTCTTTTCTTTCCATGAGCCTTTGCAATTAGACCACTTCTCCCAGTTGAGAAACATCATTGTCGCAGCAGCTTTGCTGGCAGGGCCTTTGTAAGGCAAATTTTAAAAACCCGAATCTGCTTGGGGTTAGAAGAAAGCTAGTCATATAAAACTTTGACAAATCCCTTCAAGGTCGTATCATATCACATCGGATTACAACGATTTTCCACCTCGGCGAACACCGCTGTATTTCGGAGTGTTAATTTGGAATGAATATAATAATAACAGGCCGCGTATCAACCTCTACCGGGGGGGGGAGGAGGCTTTTTTATTCTCTTGCCAGGGAAGCTTGGCACTCACTCCTTTCTATTCTAATTGAAAACTGTGCTCCTCGGAGGTGAGCAGTACGTTTGTGAGAAAATAAGGCAGCGAGTACCCTCGCCTCATGACCCACCCCGGCTTCCCACTGAGCCATCAACCCCCACTCAACAGTCAGAGTGCTTGCAATGACCCCTGCCTCTGGCGTGGCTTTGGGTTAAGGCGCAAGCTTCACCTGGTGCTTTGAATCGGTCCTGTCATGGCGACGACTGCCATGAACAGCTCTGTGGGCGACGCTAGGGGCTCCCGGGCGGGGGGGATGCTCTAGCCTGCTAAGCAGCCATGTCAGTCTAATTTTAGGGCCCGGTTTCCAGTTTTCCACTAACCCAGCTCAACGCCCCGGGAGTCTGAGAATTAAAGAGCCCTCTCATTATATTTCACACTTTCTCCTATAGATAAGCAGATGCGAGGATGGGGCTTTCACTCTGGCTTTGGGGCGCAGTGGGGGGCCTTGCTCTTAAAGCGCGGGCAAAAACACAGAAACGGTAATTGAAGATGGCAGAGAGGGTAAGCTCCTAATTCACAGTCGCAAGACAAAGCTGCCCCCTTTCAAACGCTAACCCCCACAGTTTAAAACTTGAATCAAGTAGCCTGGTAACTCCACATTACAAAGAAAAAAGTTTTAGACGTACATGGAAAGATTTTTTTTTTTTAATGATTATTTTTCATGTGTACAACATCAAGGTCGTAGCTTTCAATAGTGCAGTGGCATCGGGGCCTGCACCGTGCATTTTACTGCCTGATCAACAGTCAGTAGGCCAATTTTACTTATATGCATTAGGGCCCATGTAGTCTGTGCCAGTCCACTGTGTAACCCATAGTTTTATGTGAAGTGTTGGATTTCTGAACTGAAATGCGCGTGTGACGTTATCCTCTCAGGAAAATAAAGATTCTATAACAAATACGCCATTTGTTTCTTAAAATATATCTGAGGGCATTGCGATGTAGCCACGTCGCAGTGATGATGCATATGCCACAGAATAAAGTCACCAAACAATAGGCTATTCCTTGTCGAAGAGGGCTAGCGACCCACGTACAAAATATCACTGTGCCAAACAGGGAATATACAAATCTTGTAAGTGTTATTCATTGATACTTTGCACATGTATTCCTGTGTAGACCATGCTCTGTCTGTGAAATATCTGCTCAACAATTCATTCTATTAAATGCAATATTCATGTGTGGTGACAGTCTGAGAAATGTGTTGAACTTCATCTGTTGGTGTCTCTGCAGTATCACTTGCTATTGATTGCGCATCTGATAACCGGGGTGGAGATGACCTTCTTGTGAACAGGGGCATTGGAGACAATACATTTTGGGGAGGACAGAGACAGCCTTGGTGGCTTTCCATTGACCCTATACAAATCGCCCATTGTTTGCGAACCGCAGTCTCCAATAACCTGCACAATCATATAGTTTTGAAGTGAAATAGGACGAAAGGTAGGATGTTGTCATAGTTTGAAGGCATGTCTTATTGTTATTTATATTTGCAAAGTAATGAAACCAAATGTGAAAATACATGTTGATAAACCTTGTACCTTTTAATGCACCAAGCAAATAAAGGTGGGAGGGAAAAAAAGGAAGAACAAACTAAATGTTCTAAGTGACATTCCCAAACTTCAAAATGCAATTGGACTAGTTAGAAACCATTCTTTCTTGTTGCAGGTATTTATAATAAAATCATGAACTTTAAGTCAAAAAGTCAAATATTTTCTTTCACCATTCAATGCACAGGACAAATTATTTTGCTATTGTCAGTGTCAGTGTCAAATGATTCCACCATCTCCATATGTATATTGCACGTGGCAACACGATTCAGTCTTTTCAGGGACATAGCTGATCTTAGCCAAGTTTTCCGTCCGGGAAGACCACTGAAGCTTCTCTCAGCCTCCAAGAAGATACTGAAGTATCTAAAAGACTCCTTAGTAGCTTATCAACCAGTGTCAAGAAAGCTCTCTCTGTTTGTTGAAAGCATTATCAGAGTTTTGTCTACCAGTTCCAGGACTGAAGAATACTTCAATATTCTTGGTCATTTAGCTAATTGAGCTGAAAGCAGCAAAGGGCCAGTTTCTTCGTATTGAGCAATCATGTCAATGCCATTGCCTGTTAAAAGTTGTTGTTCAAGTTTTTTCAAAATACTGAGGGTAACAATACTCCCTGACAGTTACAGGATGAATGGTTTCTGCTGCTCCACCATCTATCACCACAGTCATGGCAGTTCAATGGCATTAAGATGGTAGTATAAACACTATACTGGTTATTAGAGTTGTGCAGACTGTCGAAAGATCCTCACTGCAAAGCTTTGGAATTGCACTTTTCACTGCATTCACAGCAGTTAGTAGTAGTCCTGATATAGTTTGCCACAGTCCTTGCATGGCAATATTCAAAGGTTCTAGAAGCTGCAGTACTTGAAGACCAATCTGAAAACCTAGGAAGTTTGTTCCTTTCTAAACTTGTGCTAGCAAACCGCGAGCACAAGCAGGCACATTGCCACTTATCTTGGAATTCTAGGTTATCCAGAATAGGTTCTTAGTTATCCATTACTTTTTCCCCAACTTTTACACAGACGGTCCGGCACATTGGACACAATGGCTTTATTTTCAACACATTTGCAAGGCCTTCAATACAAAAACTTCAAACATTTGTTCTCTAATCTATGGGAAGAGTGTTTGCAGATGGATGACGTGTGACGAGTGCATTCAAACTGCATATCTTGCACACAAACACAAGAAGCCCTATGAGACAAATTTGCAATAAGAATAAGCCTCATGTTTGAGAAGTTTACAAAAACGGGATCAACAGTGTTTGTATGGAAGAGAGATGCTTAAAATGTGAAACAGCCTGCTGTGTGAGAAACATACGCAAGAAGTGTTGTATGCTATTTGCTCGCACTGAAGATAGATATAGTGAGATATGCAGCAAGAGATGTGATGCCTCGGCGAAGCTCAGAAGTGAGTGTTAGTGATAAACAACACAACTATGAGGGGCTGAGTGTGGTACTTTGAAACACTAGAAAATAGTGTTCGTGTATGAAACTTACAAGCGAATACAGTAGGTGGAAGGTCACAAATGAGTATTGTGTGGTATGCACAAAAGCACAAAAAGTTCATATGTGGGATTTTAACAAAAATAAATAGCATGTTATATAAAATGCTCATTACAATGTGCAATGCCCATAAATATGAGAAGCATGCCACATAAGATGCATGCAAACACGAGAAGCCTAAGGTGTGAAAAGTGCACAAACACTGGTAGTCTAGCCATGTGACACAAGACACAGACAAGCTGATCAGATCCCACCCTCTTCCCTGTCTATAATTTTGTGAGATGTGTATCAAACAGATCACAAGGCATTTGCTTGGTGCCAGCTTTAGGTTGGTATGACCGACACTCTCGTAAAAGGCAATAACCTCAGGAATAGGTGGTGCTGCAGTTCAGTTATCAGTGAGCTGGTCCCCTCTCAATGGAAGCATGCAGTTGTAAAACGACTTCTAAAAAAATAGCCTTGACCCCCTCTGTTTGGATAACTACAGACCGATCTCTCTGCTGCCAAGAGTATCCAAGCTCCTGGAGGGGCACATGAATAAACATCTCTGTGCTTAAAATACCCCTTTGAAAGTTTTCCTTGCTTTTACATCTATGTTTTAAGACTCTTACCCATTCAATTTCCCCAGCAGGATAGCTTTGCCATCTGTGCTCAGATCCCCTTCAAAACTGTTTGTACAAGACCATCAGCTTTTGGTTAAATTAGCTCCCTGAGTGAATGGCCCAGCTTTCAAAGGAGTTGTACCAAAATCAACAGAGTATGGTGACTCGATATAAAACATATTAATACGGAATTTGGTTTTCTGCATGGCAAAATTTCTGAGAACACATTAAAAAAATATATAACAAATTTTTGGATTGGATAAGAATGCTGGACACAGATAAAGATTATTAAGACTGCATGCTGCAGCACTCACTGTACTTTGCTAATATAGTGAGATTTCTGTGGTGAGGGGTCCCTTATGTTGCCAAACCAGTGCCAAGCAGAGCAAATTACATTTAGGGGGCAAGGCGTACCCTGTCTCTCATTGTTTACGGTTCTCGAGCCAGTGTATGACTAATTCTGGGCAGCATAATTTAGAGTCACATTTCGAACAAGATAGTGTGTGTTCATTTTGCTTTCTTTTCATGTGTGCACTAAGAAGGTGTGGGTTTGGCTTAGCTCACTCAGGTGTGTAACCTTGTCGGCTGTAAAAAATGAACAGGTCCTGGAAATAAAGTGAACTTCATCCCATGGCCCTTTTACTATTATGGCAAAACATTACAGTCTGGTTCTGGCTCAGCTCGAGCTCCTCAAGGACCCTCGAGCCCAAAGTCAGCTGATCCTTTATATGGCTCTAGTCGCAGGCACCAAGAATTAGAAGACAAGGCATTAACCTTTGATGTATAACAGAAGAGAAGTAACCATCTAGAGGCTGAATTGCACAATGTAAAACTACAAAAACTGAGGTTAATCCCGGCTTCCCCACTTGATCATCCTGTCTGATCCCAAGCAGATTTTATTTCACAGTGTCTTCTTTTTTCTTCATTAACATATGACAGCACGCTCAAATTTTTGAATTCAGGATTTGTGGTGTACAATTACTTCTTGTGATTTATTTAATAGACTATCCCTGCCCCTCTAGCCCCTCTGTACTCAAGAAAGATCACAGCCCTCCCCTCAGACACTTTGTGCCCAGCACAGGTCATCGTCCTCTCTGCAGACTCACCGTGTCCAAGACACATCATCCCTCTCTCCTCAGACCCTCTGTGCCTACACCGATTATGCTCCTCTCTTCAAGCAAATTAAAACTGCACTGGAGATGTCAAAACCTATCAGGTACAGCATTTGTAAACTGGCTCTGAGACCACAGTTCTACTCCTCTGTGCGATCTTGGGCAGCTCCACATCAGTCAAAACTTGAAGCATTTACACTGAAGAAGCTCTTGGAGTTACGGTCTATATTAAGAACTGTGGACTGAAATCTGCATCACACGAAAGGGCGCTGTGTGATATGGAATATTCATTGATTTCCTGTTCAAGATGAATCAATTATGATACAAGTCAGAAGATTGCAGTAGCGGTCCGTGGTAGGAGTGCCGGCCGGGCGGTGACGTGGGGCGGGGGAGGGGCAGGGTGGGGGGTAGTAAACCACGGATTACGGCCAAATACAGGTAAGTAAACATTTAAATAAATAAAACGAATTTCGTTGCGCGCACTGCATCGCATTTGGCGATGTAGCGCTCACAACGAAATTCATTTTATTTATTTAAATGTTTACTTACCTGTATTCAGCCGTAATCCGTGGTTTACTACCCCCCACCCTGCCCCTCCCCCACCCCACATCACCGCCCAGCTGGCACTCCTACCACGGACCGCTACTGGAAGATTGGCTAGGAGATCTTGCCCTCTGTAACACAAGAAGTTGAATATAGGCGAAATTACAGCCCCCTTCTTCAAGACCCAAAGATATCTAGGGCCTACTATGTACTTTTTTATTCCACGCTGCTGAAGATGACGATTTTGAACCATCGACCTCCCGTAGCCCAACACACATATTAGAGTAAGCATTCTATGCCTGTGATATATAAGCTACCAGTACACAGTGATCTGACTGACTACAATACAATATGCAATATAACCACTGTGACGGTCAAACTGTTGATGGAGCAAGGTCTCGTAAGAAAGAGACTTGCTCGGAGGCGATCCACTTGTTTAACTCATTAACAAGTTATTAATCATGTTTTGTGAATAACTAATACGCACCACATGAACACGCGGGTTAGTGAAGCTTGCCTATGTGTGTACTAACGCGGATAACAATGAAGACGGACTAATACCGCTATAAACGGGGAAACTGTTGTGTGCATGCGTCAACTGCATCTACGTAGTATGACGAGGTAACGCTTGGAGGGAAATTCTGACACATGAGCAGAAAACGCTAAAATGGAGTCTTGAAGACTCGCGTGCATGGCATCTGCTTATTGAACTGAATCGAGTCATTTTACTCATGCTAATGCGGGAAAAAGATATTAATAAATGAACTGGGACAGAGTAGAGGTGGGAGGTATACAGTGCGACCATTTTATTTGTGAAATTAATATTTGTCTTTTTGACTTTATTATTAGTGCGCATTTGGGCCTCTCATGCATAACTGAATTAAGCGGAGCAATGTGAAGACTGTGCATGTCCACTGAAAGTTAACCCGGAATGATGACCTAGATATTGAACGGGAGCCAAGGACAAAAGTGATACACCCTGAGAACGGATGGTGAAGGGTTCAACGATGAGGACTCTTATTCAGAATATTATAATAATGTTTCAAAGTGAAATGTGAATGCGTATGAGAACTAAGTTTATGAATAAAAAATTAAGGGGATAAGTTTGCGAACAATAGTTGAACTGATTTTAATGACATGTAAGCATGGTGTGATGGAGCTTCCCCCTTGCCTGACCAATCATATTTTCGTATTTTTTCGATATTGAAACGTTAGTGGGTGGAACATGAAGAAAACGAAGGTATAATTAAGATAGCTTTAGTTAGTTAGAAGGAGAGACTTGCAGAAGATTTTGCGGAAATGCTGATGGGCTGAATTGCTGCAGAATTGCTGTGCTGGGGGAGATGCTGTGAGATGCTGATGAAGAGCCGAATGCAGAATCTGAAGCAGAAATTTCTATCCTAACTTAATTGGGTTAGATCAGAAGATCGCGGAAGAATCTCGAGGAGGAAGAGAGTGTCAGAGAGGGGTGCGGCGCAATCGTCGGTATTCTAGAGAGGTCATCTATCCTGTCCTGAATCCTGTTCTGAAGTCTTTGTCTCCTGACCTTTCCCAGGGGACCTTTACCAGCCCTTTTGCCAGGGGTCTTTCACACCATTCTTGGTAAATATAATTTTTCGTTATTTGTGAATGTTCTTTTCTCTCTATCCTCTCCCATTCTGAGCATTGATTATTGTATGTGTCCGAGGTAAACGTTTTCTTTGAATTTAATGAATTAAATTTTCTCTCCTATGAATGATGGTGACTGCACTGTATTTTGAAATGGTTCACATGCATTTAATTTAGATAAAGATTTTAAACCTTCCTGAGTGTGATCATTTACTTCAAATAAAAGAATAGTTAAGAGTTATGTTAATTATTAACATCAACTAGTTCAACTAATGGTCCATCGACCAGAGGAAATAACTTTTTGATCTGTGAAGGGTTAGTTAGGAATACTAAATAACTAATCCTGAATATTATGAAATATATATATAAAAACTTTGTCACTCCAGCGGTTTACTCAATTGTGTGTTTATGGGCCCAGGTGAGTATATGGTAGTGGAGTATCTGTTGTTGGTATACCGCTGGATCAGTTTTCTGGTAGCAGAGTTATGGTTATTATTGATTAGTTTGGTGATAAAAAATTGATTATTGATTATTGATTTATGTTTAACAAAAGAGTTGGTGTCTTGTTTTATGTCGCCTAGAAGCACAGATACAGTGGATCTTTGGGCATCCCGGGAATGGAATTTGAATAGCGGGTGGTGATAGAAGCCACACTGCAGAAGGTTACTCGTCTGTTGTCATAATACTGAGAAGCTACGGAGGGCTGGCAGTGTTATACTAGGGACTATATTGTGTAAAAGTAGAGTGCGAGTGATAGCAGAGGGTTCGCTGGTGAAACTTTGGTCTTATTTCCCAAAAGGGGTAACACTGAAGGAGTAGCAGGTTCTTCTGAGCTTGAATGAAGGGTAAACAGAGGTTTTTACTCGTAGAGAAAAGGATTCTGGAATAAGTCATAAACTATCCTGATTTAGTGGAGCAGACAGAGTAGCGCTGTTTTTATGTTGTTACTAACGGATTTTATTTTAGAAAAGTAAAAGAAAATAAGTTATCGTATTACCTTGTAAAGGGAGGGTCAGTCGCAGGAGTTATACTGACGTCACAAAGAGCTGTGCTGGGATTGGTTGAAACAGCGGGCGTGAGAAAGAAGCAGATTATAAAGGGAGGGTCAGTAGTAAGGAGCAATACTGATGTCACAGAAAGCCGCGCTGGCATTGGTCAAACAACAAGCGCAAGCCTGAGTCTGATTGGTTGGTAGATAAAAGCCGCAATAGGATTGGTCGAGAAAGAATTGTATGTTGAGTTCTAATTTGACTGTGGGTGTAAGTCGTGCTGATATAGGACGCAACGTAGGTAATAGAGCTAGAAGAAACACGGAAGACTCTTTCCTATATCGACCATCTGAAATGTTTGGAGAACGAAAGAAAATGACGTTAATGAAGAAAATTCAAAATTTCTTTAAAAGAGACAAACCGGTAATGACTAGAGAGGGAATTCCTATTCCGCCACCTAAAACACCTGGTTCATTTATGATGATGGAGAAGGGATATCACACGTGTGTATGGTTGGAGAATTGGG
Source organism: Calotriton arnoldi (assembly GCA_963921515.1). NCBI lineage: Eukaryota > Metazoa > Chordata > Amphibia > Caudata > Salamandridae > Calotriton > Calotriton arnoldi. The sequence continues at coordinate 439,074 of CAWUFW010008718.1, read as the reverse complement.
TGGAGTATACTAAAGGTGATGGTGTTTTGGCTTTTCCGGAGCATGGTACTTTTAATGTAAAGATACTTCAGAATTTGAGAGATAGAATGAATATGTTAGAACCAAATCCTAGAATGACACAATATGAAGCTTTGGAAGAATGGGAAATTGAGGCATTTGATCGTGAAAAATTTAGAAGTGGTCGGAGATTTAGAGGATGTTTGCCTAGATATCCGTATGAATCAAGTGGAGATCAAATGAAGCGTTGGAGAAGAGCTGTGGTGACCGAGGGTTTATATCCAGTATTAATGGCTGAAGAACAGTTAGGAGGAAAGTGTAAAGAAAAAACAAAGCACATGAATACGACAGGATATGGCGAATCAGATAATGAACTGTTAGAGGATATTTTGATTAAAAACCCTCCACGGTACCAAGAAGAACCTAGTAAGGTCAACCCAAGTGCACCGGTGAAAGGAATGCTTTTAACCCCACAAATTTTACATGATGTGTCACTTAATAGGGTGTTGCAGGATAATGAGAGAGAAGCGTTAAATAAAACTAGGGAAGAATTAGTTCAGAAAATAAGCCAATTGAATTTGAATGCCGAAGCTTTGACAGTACCAGTGACTATTGGTCCTGTAATCCCATTATATGGAGATAAAAAGACTTGCCAGAAACCTCAGACTGTGACAATTCCGTTAAATAGTCCCAGAAATGAAGTAATAATTACGGATGATCAGGCCAGTGAAAGTGAATCAGTTATCTCATTAATAGATCTCCCGAATGTGGAACATTTAACCGAAACTCTGAAGAAAGTTATACCAGGAAATTTGAGAGAAAAGAGATCTTTGGTTTCTATAGGAACTGGAGGGTCAAAGCAGTTACTCCTGAAGATTTAGAGAGATGGGCAGAGGGAATAGAAAATCAAAACCCACAACCAAAGATTTTAGATATCAGTAGATTGAAAGTAGATTTGGAAGAAATGATAGCTGGCAATGTGAGCACAGAAAGGTTGAACGTTTATAATGATGAGGAGTTGTTATTCTTATGTAAGAGTATAACCAGAAGAGCAAGAGTATTTCATGAGAGATTAACAGAAGTTGCCTCAGAAATTGGAATAGATATAGGGAAATCGAAACTATTGCAGAAACCATATCGAGTGGAGTTTACTGAAAAGGATTTAGAAAGTGTGAATACTTCTCGTAAGAGACTACAGATAAAAGAGTTGATGAATATTTTGCGAAAATGGGGAGACATTGACAAATGGAGAATTAGATGGATAAGAAAGAAAGAGGAAGTACATGCAAGAGAAGCGTCATCTGCATTTCCAGTGAGAGAATCGGATAAGATTGAGAGAATGTGTCCAGTGAGAGAAGTTCCTGGTGGTGGATATGTTCATGTTCCTTGGAGCAGACAGGATATCTTGTCATTTACGAATGATTTCCCTAGGTTGAGAGAAAAACCAGTTGAATGGTAAAAACAGGTGGAAAGATTTGTGAAAGTTTCAAAGGTTTTGTTGAAGGATTTGGATGGATTATTTGATATTGTAGTACCAGCTGATTTATGGACAGAATGTAAGATTACAATTGATTGGCCAAATGAGGAATATCCAAGGGATTCCAAAACAGGAGCGCCATCAGAGGAGGTGATGAAGAAGTATCACCAGGTAATTACTTTCTTAAAGGGAAAATTCCTCCTAAAGAGACTGATTGGGTGAAAATAGATAGAACCACTCAGGAGCCAAAGGAGTCTGTACACGCGTACTATGAGAGGTTGTTTCAGGTATTCAAGCAGTATAGTGGATTTGAGAACATTGGAGATAAGGATATGGGACATTTTGTATATTGGTCTGTGTATGGTTTAAAACCAGAGATTAGTCAGATGATTCAACAGCATATGTTGTGCTGGCAAAGCAAAACCATAGACGAAATATGCAAAGTATTGCGATGACGACATTGAGGCAAAACATAGAAAGTTAAAGGAGAAAATGATGTGGGCACAAGTGAAATTGGCAGAGCAGCAGGAAGCAAAATTAATTTCCCAGAATGATAATGAGATAAAGGACCAGAATCAAAGTGAACAAGTGTCGAGTGGTGGTAAAGGATGAGGACGAATGAGTAGAGAGGAGGCAAGGAAGAAATATCCTTGTCATGCGTGCGGAAAGTATGGTCATTGGAAGAACGAGTGTAAAAATGTCCAGAATAATAATGGGCCAAATCAAAATTTTAATCCGCAGATGCAGAATTAAGTGGTTGTGAAACAGCCACAGCAGCAGCAGGTAACTACCCCACAGTATCAGGTGCCACAACCTCCTATGCCAAGCCATGTGAACATTCAAAAATACAGTGCGAACACCGGATTTCACGGAGAAAGTGGTCAAAATAACCATGTGGTTTCACAGTATTTTTGCAGAATGATGAAGACAAATCGGACTACGTACAATGACGGTGCCTGAGGGGGGAGGAAGAGGAGTGCATGCTTGGCGCATCCTTGCCGGTAGATCAGACAGGTCCATTTATTGAAGGGAAAGTTGAAGGTAGCGACATCACTTTTCTATTGGACACTGGTGCTACCCGGTCTATTGTGAGAACAGCAGACATCCCAAACCTACCCCTCTCTGAGAAACTATCCAAGTTGTAGGAGTGTCAAACAAACAGATTAGAACCCCAGTTACAAAACCAATGGAAATACATATTGGAAATTTTAAAGACATACATCGGTTTGTAGTTTGTGACTCAAGCCTGGTAAATCTGCTAGGGAGAGTTTTATTGTGCAAAATGAATTGCACAATTTACTGTACGCCTGATGGTGTTGCTTTTCAAACACCTGATGAGGATGTTGCCTATAAGATGATGTTAGCTAAGCAAGGTACAGAAGTGGATGAAATGTTTTCATTACTAACTGAAAGTGAATTACCAGAATAATTAAGAACCACCGTAAATCCAGAAGTGTGGGACTTTTCAGGAAAAGATATAGGGCTAATGGCGAATGTAGACCCCATAAAAATAGAGGTAAAAGAAGGTGCAGTTTATCCAAATACACGGCAGTATAAAATGAGTCCAGAAGTGAAAGCAGGAGTTGCTCTAGTAATTGATCAAATGATCAAACAAGGAATTCTAAAAGAAATAATGAGCAGTCCATGTAATTTGCCAATCATGGGACTAAAAAAGCCTAGTGGTAAATACAGGATAGTGCAGGATTTGCGAAAAATAAACAAAATTGTAGTGCCTTGTTGCCCAGTGGTGCCAAATCCAGCAGTGATCCTTTATCAAATACCTTGGAATGCAAGTTGGTATACAGTAATTGATTTGTGCCAAGCATTCTTTTCCATTCCTTTGCACCCAGACAGCCAGTATCTCTTTGCCTTCCGGTTTGAGGATCGTATTTTGGCATGGTGCCGAGTTCCTCAAGGGTACACAGAGAGTCCCTCAATTTTCAATCAGATACTGAAAAAGTGTCTGGAGTCATTAGTTATGCCCGGGAAATCAGTTCTGGTTCAGTACATTGATGACCTATTGGTGGCATCAAAAACATGAGAAGATTGTGTCACTGACACAATTGCATTACTGAACCATTTGGCTGAAGGAGGACACAAGGTGTCTCCAGAAAAATTGCAGTTCTGTCAACAAGAAGTTAGATATTTAGGGCATAAAATAGAAAGAGGAGTTAGAAAAGTGACACCGGAAAGAATAAAAATAATCAAAGAAATACAACTACCACAGACACAGAAGGAGATGAGAATGTTTCTGGGAATGGTTGGGTACTGTAGGCAGTGGATAAATAGCTTCTCCCTGCTAGCAAAACCATTAAAACAATTAACTCGGAAAAGAGCGAAAGATCCAATTGATTGGAATGATGAATGTTTGGAAGCCTTTGTGAAATTACGAAACTGTCTATGTGAGGCCCCTGCTTTGGGCATGCCTGATTATTCAAAAGAATTTGCGCTGTTTTGTTGTGAGAGAGAAAATTGTGCACTTTTAGTTTTAACACAGAGACATGGATTGAGCCGACGTCCAGTGGCATATTTCTCTGCCACCTTACCTGGCTGCTTAAAAGCAGTAGCTGCTACTTGTATGAGTCTGGAGCAAAGTGAGTCAATTGTGATGGGACATCATGTAAAGGTCTACGTTCCACACTCAGTTGAGATTCTTTTGACAAGAACGCGAACACAACATCTCACTCCTAGTCGGCTGACTAAGTATGAAAGAGTGATTTTGGGAGCAGAAAATGTGACAGTGATAAGATGTACAATGATGAATCCTGCCACATTATTACCAGATCCATGTTGTGAAGAAGTGAAAGATGAGATTGATCATGATTGTTTGGATGTGACTGAATTGTGTACTAAGCCCCGTCCAAATATAAAGGAAACTCCATTGAAGGAGTCTGATCATGAATTGTTCGTGGATGGGTCTTGTCTGAGAACAGAAGGAGGAGGGTTAAGTGCTGCATATGCCGTATGCAAAATATCAGGGGTGATTGAAGCATCCTGTGTACCGGGAGTCAAGTCTGCACAAGTAGCCGAATTGGTGGCCTTAACAAAGGCATGCAAAATGGGGAAAAATTGGAGACTAACCATATTTACGGATAGTCAATATGGTTTCGGGGTTGTGCACGACTTTGGCCAACTCTGGATGCAGAGGGGATTTCTGACTTCTTCAGGATCTCCTATCAGAAACAGTAAAAATGTAAAAGAATTGTTGGAAGCATTACAATTGCCAAAAGAAGTAGCAGTTGTTAAATGCGCTGCACATCAGTCAGGAAATGACTATATGACGGCTGGTAATAGGTATGCAGACCAAATTGCTCAATACTGTGCAAGAAATACAATGTCAATTAACAGAAAAATTGAAACGGGTGAAACCAGCAGCCAACTTATGTTTTTCTCAGTTCCAGAAACATGGGATGAGGTCAGACAGTTACAGGAAGAAGTTGAGGAAAAAGAAAAAAAAATCTGGATAAAATCAGGTTGTACAAAAAGGACAGAAGATGAAGTCAAGCCTTGACCTCTGGTCCAGGCCAGCACTCTCCCCAGCAGCTCCGCCTCACGGTCCCTCCGCTCTGAGTCCTCCGCGAGCTGAGTTCGAGCCGGCAGCCCTCCCCTGTGCCTCAGGTCTTTCAGCTCCATTCCTGCATCTTTTCCTGTTTTGAGTGTTGTATAAATCCCGCTGTATTGTATTTTACTCCCGCTGTGTAATATCCGTTTTCCCGCTGTATTGTAGCCTTTTCCCCACTGTTGACTGTATTTTTAATGTTTTCCCGCCGCTTTTGGTCAGTTTCTCTCCCCACCGCTGCTGCCCTTGTGGCCCCGCTCCCCGACACAGCCAAGCTCCCGCCTCCTACCTCTGCTCCTGCCCCCCTTCCCTACTTAATGGCAACCGCTGCGGGGGAGCGCGTGTGAAGCCTTGACCTCTGGTCCAGGCCAGCACTCTCCCCAGCAGCTCCGCCTCACGATCCCTCCGCTCTGAGTCCTCCGCGAGCTGAGTTCGAGCCGGCAGCCCTCCCCTGCGCCTCAGGTCTTTCAGCTCCATTCCTGCATCTTTTCCTGTTTTGAGTGCTGTATAAATCCCGCTGTATTGTATTTTACTCCGGCTGTGTAATATCCGTTTTCCCGCTGTATTGTAGCATTTTCCCCACTGTTGACTGTACTTTTACTGCTTTCCCGCCGCTTTTGGTCAGTTTTTCTCCCCGCCGCTGCTGCCCTTGCGGCCTCGCCCCCCGACACAGCCCCGCTCCCGCCTCCTACCTCTGCTCCCGCCCCCTCCCCTACTTAATGGCGACCGCTGCAGGGGAGCTCGTGTGAAGCCTTGAACTCTGGTCCAGGCCAGCACTCTCCCCAGCAGCTCCGCCTCATGGTCGCTCCGCTCTGAGTTCTGCGCTAGCAGAGTTCGAGCCGGCAGCCTGCCCCTGCGCCTCAGGTCTTTCCGCTCCGTTCCCGCATCTTTTCCTGTTTTGAGTGCTGTATAAATCCCGCTGTATTGTATTTTACTCCCGCTGTGTAATATCCGTTTTCCCGCTGTATTGTAGCCTTTTCCCCGCTGTTGACTGTATTTTTACTGTTTTCCCGCCGCTTTTTGTCAGTTTCTCTCCCCGCCGCTGCTGCCCTTGCGGCCCCGCCCCCTGACACAGCCCCGCTCCCGCCTCCTACCTCTGCTCCCGCCCCCCTCCCCTACTTAATGGCGACCGCTGCGGGGGAGCGCGTGTGAAGCCTTGACCTCTAGTCCAGGCCAGCACTCTCCCCAGCAGCTCCACCTCACGGTCGCTCCTGTCCGAGTCCTCCGCAAGCAGAGTTCGAGCCGGCAGCCTGCCCCTGCGCCTCAGGTCTTTCCGCTCCGTTCCCACATCTTTTCCTGTTTTGAGTGCTGTATAAATCCCGCTGTATTGTATTTTACTCCAGCTGTGTAATATCCATTTTCCCGCTGTATTGTAGCCTTTTCCCAGCTGTTGACTGTATTTTTACTGTTTTCCCGCCGCTTTTGGTCAGTTTCTCTCCCTGCCGCTGCTGCCCTTGCGCCCACCTCCTACCTCTGCTCCCGCCCCCCTCCCCTACTTAATGGCGACCGCTGCGCGGTCACGCAGCTTGCTCGCCAAAGGCAAGCCCCTCTGCGCCCGTCCGCAACCCAACCACAACCAGCGCCAGGAACCCTGGTTCTCCGAGGCCCCACCACTACGACTCAACCACCCTCCACGCACTCAATCCCGGAAGACACGCTGACTGCGCAAGATCCTCGCCGAGCACCACCCATGGACAGTTCTCGTGCAGACCCTGCCGCAGATCCTTCACCATCGACAAAGCTCTCACTACCGCCGAAGGCCCGCCTGATGCATGCACCGCCGGAACCCTGACATGCATCCTCCTCAACGTGCGCTCCCTGCACCGACACGCCGTAGAAATCTGGGACCTGATCAACACCCTCTCGCCTGACGTCGCCTTCTTCACGGAAACCTGGACCAACGCCACCTCCGGCCCCGACATCGCCACTGCCATCCCCGATGGCTACAAATCCAGAGAAAGGACCGTCCGCACCGCCCGGGAGGAGGACTCGCCATCGCACACAAGACCCCCCTCCGACTCTCCACATCCAGCACGAGTGACCCCCACTCCAACACAGAACACCTCCATTTCCAGATCCAGACCAGCCCCAGGACAACGCTACGCGGCACCCTCATCTACAGACCGCCAGGACCTCGCACCCAGCCCGCAAATACCATCACCGAGCTTGCCGCACCCCACGCCATCACCTCTACGGACTGCATTCTACTCGGGGACCTGAACTTCCACCTCGACAACTGCAACGACCCCGACTCCACCATTCTCCTCGACAACCTCGCCAACCTAGGACTGAAACAACTGGTCAACACGCCCACCCACAGAGCCGGTCACACCCTCGACCCCATCTTCGCGGGAGGAACAAACATCTGCTTCAGCCACACCACGCAGCCCCTCTGGACGGACCACCACTGTGTCCACTTCACCTTCACCTTCAACACCACCACCGCACCCAAGCCCGCCCCGCGCCCGCCACGACGGAACTGGAGCAAGGACACAGAGGAACACCTCAGCACCACCCTCCTTCAAAACCCCCCCAGCCCCACGACTGACACCAACTCCGCAGCCATGGAATTTCACCGCTGGATGTCCTGCTGCGCCGACAAGCTCGTATCCCTCCGCCACCCCGCCAAACAACGGCCTCTGAAGGCCGCCTGGTTCACCACAGAACTTCAAGAAGCCAGACGCTCCTGCAGACCCCTAGAGAAAACCTGGCGAAACCAGAAAACCTCAGAAGCACGAAACAACCACAGAAGCGCCCTGAAGGAATACCACTAGCGCATAAGAGACACCAAACGGACCTTCATAAGAGACAAAGTCCAGACCAATGCGAGCAACGCCAAGGAACTGTTCAACATCATACAGCAGTTCGCAAAACCCACCAGCGAAGCCACGGACGTCACACCCTCCCAGGAACTCTGCAACAAGCTCAGCTCCTACTTCCATCTGAAGATCAAGGTCCTCTACAACAACTTCAGCAAACCAGCGCCGGACACCACCCCCCTACCCACCACCGCCGATGAGCCGACCATCACGACCTGGGATCCCGCTACCGTCGAACTCATCACCGCGACCATGAAGAAAACCCACTCAGGAGCCCCAACGGACCCCTGCCCACCTGACATATTCCACAGGGCCACCTCCGCCATCGCACCCGAACTAGGACGGACCATCAATGCCTCCCTCAGATCTGGCATCTGCCCAGACGACTGGAAACGGGCGGAGGTGAAACCCCTCCTCAAGAAACCAACGGCCGACCCAACGGACCTGAAAAACTACCGGCCCATCTCTCTCCTCCCCTTCGCGGCCAAAGTCACAGAGAGACTCGTAAACGCCCAGCTGACCGCCTTCATCGAAGAGAACTCCATCCTTGACGCCTCCCAGTCTGGATTCCGCAGCACCCACAGCACCGTGACCGCCCTCCTCGCCACCACTGACGACATCCGCATACTACTCGACCAGGGACACACTGCGGCCCTCATCCTGCTAGACCTCGCACGCTCGCAGCCAGACTTCACGACGTGGGGATACAAGGAACCGCCCTCGACTGGATCCAATCCTTCCTTTCCGGCAGAACCCAGAGGATTCAACTCCCTCCCTTCCTTTCCGAACCCACGGAAATCAACTGCGGAGTACCCCAGGGATCATCACTCAGCCCCACGCTCTTCAACATCTACATGGCCCCCCTCGCCGCCATCGTCAGACAGCATGGGCTCAGCATCGTATCCTACGCCGACGACACCCTGCTCATCCTCTCACTCACGAAGAATCCCGAAGACACCAGACTCTGCTTCCAGAAAGGAATGAAGAACGTGGCTGCATGGATGAAAGACAGCTGCTTGAAGCTCAACTCAGAGAAGACCGAGGTCCTCATCCTCAGACCCTGCACCTCTGCCTGGGACAACACCTGGTGGCCCTCCGCCCTCTGGAACCCTCCCACCCCTACAGACCACGCTCGGAACCTCAGCATCATCCTTGACTCCTCCCTCTCCATGAACCGCCAGATCAACGCCGTTGCTTCCACTAGTTTCAACTGCCTTCGCGTCCTCCGTAAGACCTTCAAATGGATCCCCCCGACTGCAGAAGGACCATCACCCACGCACTCATAACTAGCAGACTAGACTACGGCAACGCCCTGTACGCCGGAATCAACAGAACTCTTCTACACAAACTCCAAACCATCCAGAACGCCGCAGCCAGACTCGTCCTCGGGACTCCACATCATGAACACATGACCCAACACCTACGAGCCCTCCACTGGCTCCCCGTCGAGAAGAGGGTCACCTTCAAACTCCTCACCCACGCCTACAAATACCTCAACAACATCGGACCCAAATACCTCAACGAGAGAGTATCCTTCCACGTACCCAAGAGGTCCCCCGCCCTAGCAGAGGTCCCCCGCATCCACAGAAACAGAACCGGCGGGAGAGCTTTCTCCTACATCGCAGCCAAGACCTGGAACGAGCTCCCTGTGAACATCAGATGCTCCCCGACCCCGCACACGTACAGGAAGGACCTCAAGACCTGGCTCTTCGACTGATCCGGAGCCGATCCCCCCCCCAGTGCCTTGAGACCCTCACGGGTGAGTAGCGTGCTATATAAACCCCTGATTGATTGATTGATTGATTGATTGATTGATTGAAGTGTGGGTGTACTTAGATTGCAGACCAGTCATGCCAGATTGTCTACTCTCTCAAATGGCAAGAGTATACCATGGGACAACACATATTGGCAGGGATTCAATGATCAGATTATTTAGACAGAGTTAGTACAATCCGAAGTTTAGGGTAGTCGCAGAGAGCCTTTGACAAAGATGTTTAATCTGTCAGCAGCAGAACCCAGGCAGGAAGACAGTGGTTAGTTGGGGAAAGATTGGAAAGGCAGAAGAACCCTTCACCAGACTGCGGTTAGATTTCATTGAGTTACCTCTGTGCAATGGATTGAAGTATGTACTTGTCATAGTGTGCCTGTTCTCGAGATGGGTAGAGGCATACCCCACTAGAAGAAATGACAGTCTCACAGTTGCTAAACTACTATTGAGGGAGCTGATACCTCGTTTCGGTTTTCCAGTCACTTTGGAATCAGATAGAGGACCTCATTTTAATAATGAGATAATTCGATTAATCTGTGCTGCATTTAACATTGAACAGAAACTGCACTGTGCTTATCGTCCAGAGGCTTCTGTAATAGTTGAACAGCTTAATGGCACAATCAAATCAAGATTAGGGAAGGTGTGTGCATCCACATCATCACTAGACGTCGCCTTCCTGACAGAGACCTGGATGAACGACTCCTCCGCACCCGACATCGCCATAGCCATCCCAGACGGCTATAAGATCACCCGCAGAGACCGCGTCAACGGAGTAGGAGGAGGAATCGCCATCGTCCACAAGAACTCCATCAGGGTCTCGACCAGCACCGACGACTTTCTCTGCACCGCCGAACACATGCACTTCCAGATCCACACGGACCCCAACACCACCCTTAGAGGCACCCTTGTCTACAGACCCCTGGGCCCCGACCCCAGTTCAGCGACTCCATCGCCGACTTCATCAGCACGCACGCCCTGACCTCTACCAACTACATCCTCCTCGGAGACCTGAACTTTCACCTGGAGAACAACAACGACAGCAACTCCACCACCCTGATCGACAACCTCGCCAACCTCGGACTGAGACAGCTCGTCACAACACCGACTCATTCCGCCGGCCACACGCTCGACCCCGTCTTCTCCTCAAGCTCCCACGTCTCCTTCAGCCACACCACGGAACTCCTCTGGACCGACCACCGCTGCATCCACTTCACCTTCCAGAAACCCACCACACACCACTGCACCCAACAGATCCCACGCCGCTGCTGGAGCAAAGTCACCGAAGACCAACTACGGGCAAACTTCGCTCTCAGCCCTCCCTCCGACCCATCCAACACCGACGACACTGCCTGCAACCTCAGACGATGGATAGACGACTGTGCCAACACCCTCGCCCGCTGAAAAACTCACCTACAGCGACACCACCAAAAGAGCCAGCTGGTTCACCCTCGAGCTCCTAGCTTCCAAGCGTACCTGCCGGAAACTAGAGAAGAAATGGCACAGTGATAAGACACCGGACAGCCACGCAGCCCACAAAGACGCCATCCGTAACCACCACCACCTCATCAGGTCCGCCAAGAGAATCTCCTTCAAAGACCGCCTCGACAACAACACACACAACAGCAAGGAGCTCTTCAACATCGTGAAGGAACTCTCCAACCCCAGCTCCAACACCAACGACATCCCGCCGTCGCAAGCCCTGTGCGATTCCCTCACCACCTTCTTCCACCGCAAGATCGCCGACATCCACGACAGCTTCAACACCCAGACAGCCCCTACTAAGATAGATACACCAGACCCGCCGCACAACATCGACCATGACCCCTTGCCAGCCTGGGCCAGCGTGAACATCGATGACACCATCAAGACCATGAGCACAATACACTCCGGCTCCCCGTCAGACCCTTTCCCGCACCACATCTTCAACAAAGCCAGCAGCTCCATCGCACCCCACCTGTGCAACGTTATCAATCTCTCCTTCGAGACCGCGACCTTCCCAGAGAGCTGGAAACACGCAGAGATCAACGCCCTACTCAAAAACCCAAGGCGGACCCGAGAGACCTCAAGAACTTCCGGCCCATCTCCCTGCTTCCGTTCCCAGCCAAGGTCATCGAGAAGATCGTCAACAAACAGCTAACCCGATACCTCGAAGAAAACAGCATCCTGGACCCATCCCAATCAGGGTTCCGCAGCAACCACAGCACTGAGACTGCCCTCATCGCCGCCACCGACGACATCAGGACCCTGCTGGACAATGGTGAGACCGCAGCCCTCATCCTGCTGGACCTCTCCGCCACCTTCGACACTGTCTGCCACCGCACTCTACGCGCACGCCTCCACGACGCAGGGATCCGAGACAAGGCCCTGGAATGGACCACCTCCTTCCTCGATGGCAGAACCCAGAGAGTCCGCCTCCCACCTTTCCGAACCGAAGCCTCCGAGATCATCTGCGGCGTACCCCAGGGATCTTCCCTCAGCCCAACACTGTTCAACATCTACATGGCCCCGCTCGCACGCATCGCCAGACAGCACGACCTCAACATTATCTCCTACGCCGACGACACTCAACTGATCCTCTCCCTCACCAAGGACCCCCTCGCCGCCAAATCCAATCTCCATGAAGGAATGAAGGCTGTCGCCGATTGGATGAAGATCAGCCGACTAAAGCTGAACACGGCCAAGACAGAGGTCCTCATCCTCGGCTCCAACCCCTCAGCCTGGGACGACTCCTGGTGGCCAACGACGCTGGGAGCAGCCCCGACACCCACCGACCACGCACGCAACCTGGGAGTCATCCTCGACTCAACGCTCTCCATGGCCAAGCAAGTCAACGCAGTCTCCTCCTCCTGCTTCAACACCCTCTGCATGCTTCGCAAGATCTACAGGTGGATCTCGACAGATACAAGAAGAACAGTCACCCAGGCCCTCGTCAGTAGCAGACTTGACTATGGGAACGCCCTCTACGCGGGAGCCCCGGCCAAGCTCATCAAGCGACTGCAACGAATACAACACGCCTCCGCACGCCTGATCCTCGACGTACCACGCAACAGCCACATCACCCCCCACCTGAGGAACCTGCACTGGCTCCCCGTCGACAGGAGAATCTCCTTCAAACTCCTCATCCACGCACACAAGGCACTCCACAACACTGGCCCAGCCTACCTCAACAGACGACTCTTCTTCTACGTCCCCAACCGCCAGCTCCACTCCGCCGACCTCTCCCTCACCACCGTCCCTCGCATTCGAAGAACAACCACCGGCGGCAGATCCTTCTCACACCTCGCCGCCAAGACCTGGAACACCCTTCCACTAAGCCTACGACAGACCCAAGACCTGCTGACTTTCAGGAGGCTACTCAAGACCTGGCTGTTCGACCAGTAGCAGCACCCCCCCCCCTTTTTCTCTCCCCAGCGCCTTGAGACCCTCGCGGGTAAGTAGTGCGCTCTACAAATTCTGTGATTGATTGATTGATTGAATGCTGAAATGGCTAGATGCATTTCCTCTTGTACTGATGGGTCTCAGAAGTATTCCTGACAGAAAAACAGGATTGAGTCCACATGAGGTACTCATGGGAAGGGCAATGAGACAAGCATTTATTCCTGGAAATAAATTGATGAATATAACTGATGATCTGGTATTGGACTATTGCAAAGGATTGGCTGAAATGGTGCGTTCTGTCTCTCATCAGGTTGGAGAAGACGCAGTTGAAAGGCAGCCAGACCAAGCACATGATTTGAATCCTGGAGACTGGGGGGCCGATTCCGATCTCGGTCGGAGGCGCACCCAATACCATTCGGTCGGGAAAAAAGCCATGCGAAAGCCTGTTTCCGACCGAACCGTACGCGGGTCCGGCCGAGCGAGTACGATGCGACTCGCCGACCGACTCGTCCGGGCGACCCGACCGCTCCGACCGACTCGTACCCGGATCGTACCGCTCCGACCGACTCGCTCGGACCCGATTCGCACCGCGCAATGGAGACGTTCTCCGGCCGGGTAAGTACGATGCGCACCTCGACCGCTCCGACCGACTCGCGCCGTCCGACTCGAACTCGCTGTCGGAGCCGTACTTTGGGGGTCCGTGTCGGACCCCTGTACGCGTACCCGTGCGAGGCGCACACAGGGGGACCCATGGGTCCCCCTACCTGTGCGTGTACGCCGCGGAGCGCTTCGCGGCGTACTCGCTGTAGGGGGCGCCTTCTTGTCCGCCTCGCACCCATTGAGGCAATGGGAGCCCGCGTACGCGTTGTACGACCGGCTCCCATTGAGTTCAATGGGAGTCCGACCGACTCGTGTCCGATAACATACGGACGCATCGTACTCGTTCGGTCGGACTGCACGGGTCCGATTCGGTCGGAAATCTCTCCGGGTCCGGCTCGGTCGGAGAGATTTCCGGCCCGAATCGGAATCGACCCCTGGGTGTTAGTGAAGAAACACGCAAGGAAGTCGTGTCTAGCACCCAGGTGGGATAAACCACGTCAAGTCATACTAGTCACTACCACATCAGTGAAGTGTGCAGGTTTACCCAATTGGATTCATGCTAGTCATACCAGAAGAGTTCCGAGCCCATCTGAACAACAAGAGCAGCCACTGACTGAACAAGGTGAGACGTCAGAAGTCCAAAGTTGTGAAGTTGAAGAATCTAGAGTGATAGATTCCGAAAGACAACTATATGATGAACAGCCAAATACAAGTCAGGAAGCGTGGATACCAGCGATTGAAATACCTGATGCTGTTGTCGAAACAAGAAGAACAACTGAATTAAAGAGAGAGGAAGGTAGAGAGGAAAAGACAGGGAAAGAAGAACACACTCAGGTAGAAATAAACAAAGCTATTCAGAAACCTGAGCAGGGTAAGATAGAAGAAGAAGAACAAGTTCAGGCAGAAGAAGAACAAGTTGAAATAAGACCTGAACAGGATCAGACAGATTTAGAAGAACAAGTTCAGGCTGAAGAAGAACAAACTATAATAAGACCTGAACAGGTGCAAGTAGAAGAAGATCCAAATACAGAACAAAGACAATTAGAAAGGGAAGAAGAACAAGAACAGATTGTGCCCAGATTAAGTGAAAATAAAAGAACCTTAGAAGAAGACGGAGAAGGTGAAAGTGCAGTTCAAGCCAAAAGAGATAGAAAAGGAGACAACTGGCCAGAAGGAGTGAAGAGACTAAAATATTATCTAAGAAAATCAGAAAAGAAACCAGAGCAAGTAAATGAAGTTACGAGTCAGACACAATCTAAACAAACCTTAGTAAAACTTACGCGAAAAAGGACCAAGATTGAGAATTCTGAACAGAAAATACAAGGCCCCTGAGTGGACCTATGTTATACTAGAGAAATTTGAAAACTTAGTTTTACGAGAAGAATCAGAGAGAGTTCATGTTGCACAGATTGATGAAAACAAATTAAGGCCTCCTTAAGATAAAAGACAGGATTTTTAAGAAAATGTAAAAATAAAGAAGTAAAAGAGAAAAGAAATTTTCTCAGATTAAAATGGCAGAAGTTGAAGACACTGAAAGACAATGAGTTCAATAAATATAGCACAAGCACACAAGGATAACCTAACATGTATATTACGTGAAGAAGAAAAAGAGTTTTTGAATTTAGTAGAAGAAAGGAGACAGGATTTAACAAAGAAAGCTGCTGAACAGAAATCCCATGTACCTCCATGGGCTGAGAAAGAGGGAATTTATGCAAAGGGCGAGGCTCATGCTGCGATGTCCCTAGACTTTGTGAAAAAGGGAAAATTCTGCCTCCATAGGTTAAAGACAGATTATAATAACAATTTCATTGGTTCCAGTGAATGTGAGTACAACTTCCTAATTTTAGGGGGATGGGGACTAAAAGGGGGAACCGATCCTGTATTTCCTGGAATTTATTATGTATGCGGGAATAATGGCTATTATAGGTTACCTGCAAGATGGTAAGGGAGCTATTATTTTGGAATAGTTTTTCCAAAGATCTACCATATAGACAGAATCAATGTAATCAATGAAATATCTAATGGACTAACACAGAGAAGAAGAGCTAGTTTTTCTGAAATAGTAGGTGATATATTTAGTGCATTGATACACTCAGTTGGAGTCATTCTAAATTCACGTAAAATTTGTAAATTGTCAACAATAGTTGATCGTCTTTCTACAGATACTGCCGGAGGATTCTTAATGATTAATACAGAGATGGTTGCAATAAGGTCTATGGTTTTACAAAATCATCTCGCTCTTGATATTTTATTGGCAAAAGAAGGCGGAGTCTGTGGTATGTTGAAAATTCAACATTGCTGCACTTACATTCCGGACAAAAGTAAGGAAATTAAAGGGTATATTGGAAATATTATAAGAATGCATAATGACGTGACCCAACTGAAGGTTGACAGTGTATGGGGAAGATTAACAAAGAATATAACATCAATAGGGAAATGGTTTACTAATTTTGGAAAGAGTTTTCTAGGTCAAATAATATTACCAGTAGTTGTGATAATGATAATAGTAATGACTGTAATGATCACATGCAAGTGTTGCAGAAGCAAGGGAAAAAGAAGGATATATGCAGAGAGGGAAGGAAAGGGAAAGAAACGAAAGAGGGAATATGAAGAAATTCAGTTAGAGGAAATGAAAGGAAAGCTATACAAAAAGATGAAAGATTTAGAAGGAAAAGAAGTAACGGACGAAATGATAAAAGAAAAAGGAGAAAACTGAGAATTGTTAAAGTTGGCATCTGGGAACGGATGGGTAATTTTGTGATGGCTCAAAAATGCCATCAGAGAGGGGATTGATGGAGCAAGGTCTCATAAGAAAGAGACTTGCTCGGAGGCGATCCACTCGTTTAACTCATTAACAAGTTATTAATCATGTTTTGTGAATAACTAATACGCACCACATGAACATGCGGGTTAGTGAAGCTTACCTATGTGTGTACTGACGTGGATAACAATGAAGACGGACTAATACCGCTTTAAACGGGGAAACTGTTGTGCGCATGCGTCAACTGCATCTACGTAGTATGACGAGGTAACGCTTGGAGGGAAATTCTGACGCATGAGCAGAAGACACTAAAATGGAGTCTTGAAGACTCGCGTGCATGGCATCTGCTTATTGAACTGAATCGAGTCATTTTACTAATGCTAATGCGGGAAAAAGATATTAATAAATGTGCTGGGATAGAGTAGAGGTGGGAGGTATACAGTGCGACCATTTTATTTGTGAAATTAATATTTGTCTTTTTGACTTTATTATTAGTGCGCATTTGGGCCTCTCATGCATAACTGAATTAAGCTGAGCAATGTGAAGACTGCGCATGTCCACTGAAAGTTAACCCGGAATGATGACTTAGATATTGAACGGGAGCCAAGGACACAAGTGATACACCCTGAGAACGGATGGTGAAGAGTTCAACGATGAGGACTCTTATTCAGAATATTATAATAATGTTTCAAAGTGAAATGTGAATGCGTATGAGAACTAAGTTTATGAATAAAAAATTAAGGGGATGGGTTTGCGAACAATAGTTGAACTGATTTTAATGACATGTAAGCATGGTGTGATGGAGCTTCCTCCTTGCCTGACTAATCATATTTTCGTATTTTTACGACATTGAAACTTTAGTGGGTGGAACATGAAGAAAACGAAGGTATAATTAAGATAGCTTTAGTTAGTTAGAAGGAGAGACTTGCAGAAGATTTTGCGGAGATGCTGATGGGCTGAATTGCTGCAGAATTGCTGTGCTGGGGAGATGCTGTGAGATGCTGATGAAGAGCCGAATGCAGAATCTGAAGCAGAAATTTCTATCCTAACTTAATTGGGTTAGATCAGAAGATCGCGGAAGAATCTCGAGGAGGAAGAGAGTGTCAGCGAGGGGTGCGGCGCAATCGTTGGTATTCTAGAGAGGTCATCTATCCTGTCCTGAATCCTGTTCTGAAGTCTTTGTCTCCTGACCTTTCCCGGGGGACCTTAACCAGCCCTTTGGCCAGGGGGTTGGTCTTTTACACCATTCTTGGTAAATATAATTTCTCGTTATTTGTGAATGTTCTTTTCTCTCTACCCTCTCCCATTCTGAGCATTGATTATTGTATGTGTCCGAGGTAAACGTTTTCTTTGAATTTAATGAATTAAATTTTCTCTCCTATGAATGACGGTGACTGCACTGTATTTTGAAATGGTTCACATGCATTTAATTTAGATAAAGATTTTAAACCTTCCTGAGTCTGTGATCATTTACTTCAAATAAAAGAATAGTTAAGAGTTATGTTAATTATCACCATCAACTAGTTCAACTAATGGTCCATCGACCTAAGGAAAGAACTTTTTGATCTGTGAAGGGTTAGCTAGGAATATTAAATAACTAATTCTGAATATTATGAAATATATATATAAAAACGTTGTCACTCCAGCGGTTTACTCAATTGTGTGTTTATGGGCCCAGGTGAGTATATGGTAGTGGAGTATCTGTTGTTGGTATACCGCTGGATCACTGTGTTTTGCTATTTAGGGCCTTTTGCACTCGCCCTTATGGGCATGGACTGCACTCACTTTATTTCCCTGTAACATTGTGAAATGTGTGAAGATTTATGCACATGCATTGATGGAAACACTGTATTGCTGATACCTTGCTTGACTATCAGCAATGTACCCTGACTTGTAATTGTTTTCTTTTTTATTTGTCGATTTTTCTCTGTCTGTACTCATAATACTTGAAAATTAATAAAACAAATTATAATGCAAGTCAAACGAGAATATAAAAAACAGAAAAAGATCATAATATATGTCAGTATGCTCAAGTATGTAACAAAAAAAACCCATAAAAAATGCTAAGCAAAACTGTTCAAAATGAAAAGTGGCTTTTTCCTGTCACCCACGCTGTAATCTAACCTTTCATTAATTAGGTAAAAACATTAGGCGTAGATATTAGAAAGAGATACCCTTCTAGAACTGCGAAGTGTGAAGTGTGAGAAGTTCAAATCTGGCTCAATCTCACCTACGTTTCACCAAATGAAGTGATCCTAGGCAAATACACTCTTTCACTGAGCCTCCTTTTCATCCTGCAGGTGGCAAGCTGAGTGGGACTCTGTTCCCTCTTGAGACCTTCCTCAAGAGGAAGGGCTCATCTTCAAAGTGGCAGGTGGGGGGGTATGGCAGCGCAATCAGAAACCACTGCTTTCTCCTTCTCTCTCCCTCTGTCTTCAGGCATGCAGAATGAGGGCAGCTGTAAACAGCACAAACGAAAAGGAAGAGGGCGTAGGTGGCCTCCTGACTCACCTTCATTCTATGATCATCAGATTGGTCACAGATAACTAAAAGCAGGTCAGCAGGTCAAGTACAGGGAGAGTATTCGTAGCGCTTTGCGCACTAATGGCCCTGCGAATCATGGAAGTGAGGGGGAAAATTCTTTTATCCCCTCATCCGCCCACCCTTGTCCCCCACTCTAAAATATGGGGGTGATACATACCTCGTGTCCCCCACACTTCCTACTCCCCAGCTTGTGAAAGTACATTAATTGGTTTTAAACAGATGGGCACTACCAGTGGCGTAAAAATAATGCTCTGGCCCTAATGTCATCAATGAAAATAGGAACTGTCTCGCCACTTGTGTAGTAAACTGGGCCCTTTGCATTCATGGGCCTCAAAGGCAATGCACATGCTGCACTAATGATAGGCTACGCCGATGGACACAGCACATTCTCACCAGTGGTCCATTCTACATCACATAGCTATTAGGAGTCACAATACATGCAGCATCTCTTTCAAGAATCTTTGTGTGACACAGAAAATGTGCTTGGCGTCAGTTTCCTTTGTTATGTCACATTCAATGGTTCCCTCCTATTGCATACACTGAACAGAAATTAAGCAGCAGAGTCACACTCATTCACATAAATAAATGTAGTGTGTGATGCATGGGGGTTTTGGTGTGCTGTGTTTCTATTACGTTGGGCTAGTGTATGTTGTATGTAGTATGTCATGGCATGGTATGACAACAGGGTTTGAATTGCCCTGTATGTCACTGACAATGCTTCTGAGTGCTTTTTGTCTTAGATAGAGGTTTGATGAGATTAGGTAAAGACCCATGACGTGACCTTCCTACATTCTCGAACGGTCAACAGATTTTGTGGAAGTACTTTCAATCCCTGAGTTCCAGGAACTGACTGTGACATAGGCTTGTTTTCTTGAACCTTGGAATGACAACCTGACAGAGGACACAGCTTAAGTGGGTATGTATTCTGTGGTTTAACAAAGTGCCCATTCATTGCTGAGCTTTTCATGTATCAAGGACAGTATATTGAATTTAGTGTAATATAGTTTTATATGTAGGCTATTCTGGCACACACGAGATCTGCTTGTGTTGGATCAGGTGCAGACTGGTTTGCAAAGACTTCAGAATACCATAACAGATTAAAACAAAAACAATTTATGAATGGCATCAAATCCAATGCTATGATTTTTTGGATGCAGAAAATGCTGTTTCACTTAGTTTTCAGAAGGGGTATTGTGGTCAAAATATTGTTTGACATAAATATCTTATCCTAAATATTGTTTACAAAAATACCACCCCATTAGAGATAATAGTGGAAACTTTATACTCAATGGGATAATACATTTGGAAGCAATATGTAGGCCAACGTTATTATGTCAGTTGATATTTCTGTCCACAATATTCTGACATATAATCATATTGAATTGGGAACCACATTTTAATGGTCTCTCATCCAGAATGGAAAGACGTAGTATTGGATTATCTTGTTTTTATAATCAACCTATTTTCTGGGGTTCTAACCTTTTACCTTTGGAAGGCTTTGTGGAAAAGGTGGTCTCTTTGTTGCCCTATTGTTCTAACATGTTCTGTCACAAATGCAGTAGACCAAACTGAACATCGGGGACAGTCAAAGCTCTTTCATGTCTGTCCTACAATGCTACAATGCCTCTTTAGATTAGAGCTGGGTATCCTAGCAGCCTCAAAAACAGCAGGCAAAGTGGCCATTGTATATATAGATAATCCTTGCAGAGGTTTTACAGTTCTTTGGCCGCACTAATATGTAAGGGCTCATACTGTTCCTCTGAGCCTTTAAAGTGTTATTCCTGACCTGTGTGACACACTATGAGGTAGAAATGTAATGTAATTATATAATTTCCTCTAAAGGGTTGTTAAAATCAACTATTTAATGAAGGTACATAAGGCAAGATTTCTTTCTAACCGTAGGAAACTGAAAAAACGTAAGGTGTAGTCAATGTTAGTCAATAGTTATATTTTTTTATCTCCTCAAACCTTCTACTGCCATATGGATGGATGGTGTTTCCATATTATCAGTGGGAACACAACACTGTGCCAATGAGGGGAAAGTGAACCCAAATTTGTTACACAATTTCAGTTTTTAAACCCTTGATCAAAGTATAGGTTTGACCTTGACACTTACTTCCATAACCAAAAATTACACAAATCTGACTATTGTATTTCTTTCTAGACACAAGATGGATGATTCACTTGTATTTTTAGATGTATATACTGAAAAGGGGTTTCTGCTTAGAATTAAAAAAATACCATTACAATAAGTATCAGGGAAGATGATTGCCAAATTCAGGGATCAAACCATCATGGGCCTGTTCACAAAGGTAAATTTCCATGTGAGTAAGATCCTGATTATGAGTTTGGTAGTCCAATGGACCGATAAACCCACGGTGGGGGTGCGACAACCACTGCACCGGCGGTCCGATCGGCGTATTATGACTTTGGCCGTTGGACCGCCATAGGACCGCTGCTACTGCCAGGGATCCGTGATCTCTGGTAGTCTTGCAGAGGAGGCCACAATATGCTGGCGGTGCATCAGGCTCCTATGAGCCTTTGAAAGGCAGTGCAGTGGGACAGCCGCCCCAGGACCGCCCGCACAGATTACAACTTGTAATCTGGCGGGAGGTCTGCGGTGGAGTTTGGCAGTGTGGGAGTGGGCAGTGACTTGCTGCCCCACTCCCACACCAGCAAACTCATAATCAGGCCCTAAATCTACTGTTAGACTTTGTAGTAAATTTACTACTATTGTCATTTCACCATTTTAGAGTGTACATTTATACAAAGTGTAAACGTACATATCTCCACTCTCTGAGATAGACGCAAAGTTACTAAAGCCAAAAAGGATCCAAAACAGTAGTAGCTCAGATCTGGAATATGTTCAGCACTACACACAGCCAACCAATATTGGTACTGCAACACCCTCCATCCCCATAGAAAATAATTGAGACAGGGACTTAAATTAGATCCCCAGAGGAAATAATGTTAAAATAAATAAATTTAATTTGACTTTTTTAAAGTATGTTAATTTAATACAATGTTTAAAAAGTTGTATGTATATACAAGTAAACACTATTTTATGATAAAATATTTTAATAACTTTTTAATAAATATTAAGTAAATAGAAATGTTTTAATTTAGGTGTATTTTTCAAAATAATTCTTTATAAACAAGGTAATTTACTGTGTTTAATTAAATATTTAATTTATAAATTAAGTTGATAGTGTAAAGTAACTACTATTAACTTTTCTCATATCAGCAGAGTTCTCTGCCACTGGGGTGGAGATCTCATTATGGTAAAGTATCAGGAAAAATTGAAAAGTTTATTATTTATTTTATTTAAATGTGGCAATACTATTTTATAATAAATATTAATGTAAATTAATTATAAATATCACATACATGTTCGTTTTAAAATGTAGAGCAAAAATTAAACAGCACTAGTAACTTTATGTTGAATTAAATAAAAAATTTACATTTAAATTATTTAAAAAAATATCTAAAATAAAAGTTTTTACTTACATATTGTGCATTAGAAGGCACAAAAATGTATGTATAGAATTCATTTGAATGAATATAATTATTTAAAAATATTTAAATTGCCTTTCAATTTAAATTTAAAAGTTTATCAGCATATTTTACCATAAAATAATGTTTTTATTTTTTATTTTTATGTAATTTTTATGCATTAAGACAAATTTATATATACATTCAAAAAGTTATTTAACCTAATTTGCTATGGGGTTCTATTTCAAATCTCTGCCTCCTTTTTATTTTATGGTAGGGTGTTGCAGTAATAGTGGTAGGCCATGTGTGGTGCTAGACTTACCCATGCTCATTGGAGAACATTTACTTCTGTTTTGGATCCTTTTTGGCTGTAGTAGCTTTAGAAGTGAAGTTTTTGAATAGCAACGGCCTTACTTTTTTGTGGGTGTGTGTGTTTCCCTCCCTAAAGCCCTCTTTAACCCTCCCTAAACTACTCCCATTTAGCATAAGCATTCTTCTTTTTAAAGCCACTCCCCCGGTCCCATCCACATTTACTTCTAAGGAGCCGATTACGATCTCGCTGGGAAAGCCCTCCGTACGACTCAGATCCGGAGGGCTTTCCTAGCGAATTGTGCTCCGCGAGTCCGAGCGACCGATTCCGATGCACCCGTATGGTGACGGACTTGGTTCGCTCAGACTCCCATTGAACTCTATGGGAGCCTGTATATCGAACGCTTACACAGGCCCCCAGAGCAAAAAGGGGTGGGTGGGGAAAAGTGTACACCCTGCGGTGCCCGCCACACTGTGCATGCATGGAAAGGGGGGACCCATGGGTACCCCCACGGGACCAATTCAGAGGGCCCCGGGTAAAGGGGGCCTGCACCAGCCCCCTGAAGTCCGATTCCCACAGCCGTTTTGTCTCGCTGAGACCGAGTCGATACGGCTGTCCGAATCGTGCATCGTACTCGCTCGTTCGGAAGCCGGCTCCATTGCATGGCACCATTCGGCTGCGAACGAGTCGGACTGACAGGACCGGGTTCGGAAACGATTCGGTCGACGCGGACGAGATCTTCGCATCGTACTTGGTCGTTCAGAACAGGGGAAGATTCGGTCGGAGACATAGGCTCCGAATCGGATTTGCTCGTTCCAAAACCCATTTGGATGCCTTCCTAGTGAGATCGTAATTGGCCCCTAAGTAGTAAACTTACATGGGTTAGGAACTTCCCATAGAAAATGTAGAAGAGGTTGAGGTCGTGATTTAGACTGGTAGGTTTCTGTATCTGTAGTATGGACTACCAGGGTATTTGTAGAATATAAATGTGGATATATGTCTTGGATGCAGGTTCTATCCATTATGCGCTGGTTTTCTCTTTGCTCTTATGGTGCTGCGTGTGTGTGTGCGTGTGTGCGTATGTGTGTGTGTGTGTGTGTGTATGTATAATATTTTAGTGCAGACTCTGGTGACGTGTATCATGAGACCTTATGAGCTGTCAGGTCTGAGGAGGATATACAGTGGCATAACTTTCCCATATGTCTTTAACTTTATTTTTCCCCTAGTACTGCAAAGGTTGTGTTAAGGGTGTGCTAAATTAGCTGCATATTATTATTTGCCATGTGTGGGCTGTGTCTTTGAAAAACCTATCAACGCTGTGTTCTTTCCGCTATGCCAGAGTTCATACAACTAAATAAAGACTTTTATGAAAAAACGTTTAACCTGTCACAATCTGTACATTCCAAGGTGATGGGAAATGAGTATGAAATTTCATTTGCACATTTTAATTGCTGTGCTCAGCAGCTCACTTCATCCTCCACACTTGTTGCAAGATATGGATTGTCCGACCTGCTGCTGCCTGGTGGGCATGTGAAAAGCAACCTTGTTGTCCTTTTTTGATGTGCTTGAAGGTTGTCCAGGAGCTCTCCTGCAGCAGTAATAGCCCAAGCAGGCACCGAACTCCAGTACCTGTGCTGCTTGCAGCTAATCCTGGGGCATGTGGTTTTGGCAATGAACGTGCTTCCATTTTCCAGCTGAGCGGTTTCAGTTCTGCGTGCATATCCCTGCTGTCTTGTCAAGTGGATAGCCAGTCATTGGTAAATTGTGTTGTAAACATTTCCCTCCAGCCTCAGTTTGTCAGACCTATTCAGACCGTGCTCCTTACTCAATGTCTCAGTGTGACTAGAGAGTTTGTAGAGAGTTTGCTTCTTTCATTGGTGCTATTGTATTAATTATGGGACTGTGGGGCCAGGTCTGCACTTCTGTTGCACTCCTAGGGGTGTTTTCTTCATATCACTTCCTCCGTACAGAGGAGGCCCCTGACATTGTGTCCCAGGTTTTTCTTGAATGAAACTGCAGATTTCGTGCATCTCCAGCAATCAGGCTGTAGTGAGATATTTTGCAAAACGTGATTTATGTTATGTTACATTATGTTATGATGTGTTATGTTCTTAGATTATGTTATGTTATATGTTTAGTTATGCTGTGTAGGATTTTGTTATGCTCAGGACTTTTAGTGGTTCGCATCCCTCCAGATCTCAGACCCAGCAGTAATTATAGATTGACATTGAAACAGGTCTCTATAGTGCCCTAGGTTCCGGCGGCGGCTCCTCTGCTAAGGCGGAGGAGCGTCGCCCCACTGCTCTACAAGCAGTTTAAAAAGTAAAACTAAATCGATAATAACTGATGTTATTATCAATTTTGTTTTCCTTCCTGCTTAAGTGCAGGGTGGGGCTGGCCAGAGCATGGCCAAGGGGAGGAGTATTAAGCACACTCTAAAGTGTCCATGACATTTTGGCAGGCCCTCTTGGGGCAGCCAGACATGCGCGTTTTGTATGTTCCCTACCAGGCCATAATGCATAGCCTGGTGGGGAACATGCATAGCCTCCCATCCCCTCTCTGAGCGCTGAACCACAGCGTTCAGACCAATCACAATGCTGCTGTAAGGCAGAGTCATGATTGCCCAGGGGATTCTGGGAGGCTGTATGCTTCCTGTTGCGAAGACGACAGAGGAGAGGCTGCGGCCAACGGCATCCCCGTCTCACCACCTCCGTTCAGTAGCAGCCGATACTGCTAGGTTCATGTCCTCAACTATAAAAGCAAAACACTGATCTATTTCTCAACAATGACTGTAAAAATATTTAAGGTAATCCATGTCAGTGATGCAGTTTCTGTTTACATTTCACTTGTTTGAATCCTTAGTTCCATATGAGTATTTGCTTTTTCCAGAATATTGTGTCTTTATATTTTTTTGTGCAGTGTGTTACTCTTGTGCAGTGTCTATTGTGAACTGACTTTCCTCTATGAAGCATATTTACTATTATTTCCTGCAACGCAATGCAGCAAGGGACCTTGCTGTGCTGTGTTGCATGAAAGGGAGAGAGCAGAAATTATTCATATTCACAAATATATGGAGCATTTATGCTTCCTCCTTGCACTGGCATGGTGTTTGCGCCAACTCAGGCATGCAATAACAGAAACCGGTACCGGAAAAAATACTGGTTGGGTGGCACGCTATAAGTAGAGAATTTTAGTTTGCATGTTTTAAGCCACATCCTTAACTGCATAGGCCACATCTCTTAGAAAGGATGCCTAGTAACGCTTAATAGAACATGCCCTTTTCAGAAACCCCACTACTTTTTCATTGCACTTATAGCACTGGTTATGCTATTGGTATTGGCACAGTGCTTGTATTCCATTAAAATAGTCCTGTACTGCTGTAAACTGTTTGAACTCTGCACTGACACACTGCGTTGTGCTGTCAGGGTTATGTGTTGCTTTCTGAATTGTACTTCTTCACATGGTTTTGGGCATTAGGCAACCTAGAGTTGTAAGTTGTGAGGAGTTACTATTGCCTATCTATAGTGTACAATTTTGGTATTGTTATCTTTGTTGTTCTATAATTTGTGTGTGCCTTAGGTTTGTGTTGCACACCTGGAGGGCTATTTTATCTTTAAGGTAGATCCAGAATTTAGTAGGTGACGAGTGCCGATTGTGGATTATAGTCGGGCCACTGGAATTATAGAGGACCAAATTAAGAGACAGAGTTGCCTAAATTATAAGCCAATAAAATTCAAATTATGCAGCATAATGCAGCACATTTTATGATTGTGTGACCTCATTATTTTTTGATTTTTACCCATGTTAAAACTATCTGGGCAAATGTTTCACTTTATTATTGCCAGTTTACCTCCCAAATACACAAATACGCAACAGGAAGGTGGTCAGTCAATCTTTCTGAAGGGGCTTCGAGTATGTGGCAACATCCGTTGCCACATTTTCAGTAACGTTTGATCCGTTTGAGCTAGAAAAAAAAAAATCTGTTAAAATCTGTAGATTATGCAACAGATAATGGAATACATGGCAATGCTGCAAATCCATTCTTTTGCGGAAAATGCCGCAGACGCAAAATCGCACAATTCCAGTGGCGTTGGTTATAGTGTGCATTGTGTGGTTCCATGGTTATTGAGTGTAATTATTCCACTGAGTATTAGGTGACTGTGAAAGGTGTGGTTGCCCAGGTTATGAGGCAGGCACTAGTATTCGTGTAGCACCTGCATGAAAAGCTCTTACTCAAATAAGTCAAGATCAAGCACTTAGGATTTCGTCCACTCTTCACATGAAATGTACAGCGGCCTGTCATTGGGGGACCTGTGTGCCGAGTTCTTATCACTTTCCAGATGTAAGGTAGAGCACTGTGCAAAGTCATGATGTTGTTATTTTTCAAATTTCTTGAAGGTTTATGCAAATGTACTAACTGTGGGGCATATCATCAAGGGCCTTATCTCCGCTTTTTTGGCTTTAAAAGCCAGAAAAGCAGAGATAATGTTTTCGCCCTATTAACAAGAGGGTGCTAACATGCATAATCGCATGTTAGCACCCTTTTTCCCTACGCCTCCCTTTGCATCTCTAGTGAGATGCAAAGTGGGCGTTCCTTCCTGAAATAACTGGAGAAATGTCGCTAACCGACATTTCTCCAATTATCAATGGGCACGCTAACAAGCATAGCGATAAGAAAAGTAGCGCTAACCGCGGTTATCGCTACTTTCCTTACACCTGCTTTTAGTTTGACTTAGCCATGATATCCAATGGAAGGTGGATGTCATGGTTAAGTATGCCCTGCCCTATCAACAACGTAGCGCCAAACGTTGTGCGATTATCGCTGGAATCCCAGCGATAATTGCACATCTGGCAGCTAACTCGGTTATTTTTATCGCTCTGGAGATAAGCGTCGCTGATAGCGCGCTATCTCCGCGATAAAAACAAGCGATAGCCGGTGATAATTATCCTAGCGCTAAGTGCGCTTAGCGATGATTATCGCCGGTTGTTGATGATATGCCCCTGTATGTTTTGCAAAGTTTTTGGCTTCTGGTCATTCGCATGAATATTGTGGCTTTGTGATAATTAATGTTTACATATAATCCTTGTTTAACATGAAAATATCTAGTCCTGGACTGACATACTGTGCAGAAAATAAAATTCATTTTCTCCACAACGCAATTTTGCATAGAAAATATTTGCAAAATGTAATCTTGTTGAGAAAATGTTGCGCACATTTTACCTGCATCAAATTATGATACAATTTTCCAAGTAGCGTGAATTTGCAGTACACTGTTGTATGTAACTATGTAACCCGTAACTCGCTGATCCTCTGAAACCTTGAACATTGTACACACCACAGAGCCGGATCAACAGGGCCCTCGCCCGGTGGAACTTTGATGGAACTTTCGATGGACCTTTGACGATGCCCCTGGGCGGATACCAAAACTGTTTGTACTTACCTCGGTGCACGAGCAACCTTGGCCGATGCCCGGTGGAGCTGTCATATGCAGCTATAGAGGAGTCTGGTCCTGGTTTCACCCCTCGGCTGTCACCTACCCAGCCGGTCATCTGACATTGTTTTCCTCGTTTCCCCGTTGTGTTTCCTTCCTCCCCTCCTCCTCCGTTCGTGATTCTTTGATTTAATTGATGTAACTATGTAACCTGTAACTCGCTGATCCTATTGTAAAGCGCTCTGATACCTCCGGGTCTAGCCAGCTCTATATAAAACTTTTCAAATAAATAAATAAAATAAATAAATAAATATTTGGCTTGACAGTGCCAATCAAAATGATGTAACGGCCTGAGTGCAAAATGTGCATGAATGAAGGAAGCCAGAAGTGTTTGTGACCTTCCAGAAGGGTGGAAAATCGTGAACTTCGCCAAGTTTTGTGGGGGGAATAAAGCGTCATACATCACACTGCTAAGGTAAGAGCCTGATTATATAGAGTGCTTTCGTGAAGATCCATCCTCAGACACTTTAGAGCTGTGCAGTTGATGGCAGGTCCATATGTACTGCACTATATTCAGGACTTCAGGGAATGCTGTGATTATATCACACTAAATCAAAAGGGTGATTTATAAACCTTAATTCCCACTGAATTCCTCGGGGTGCACTTCCACTGCTATTATCTCAGAAATGCTTCTCCGGTCGCTCATACCGGGCACATTTGTCTTGTAATTTAACACCTTCTTTTCTCTTTTTATTTAATTTGTGCATTTTAGTGGTCTAGGAATATGCAATAATGGACTTTTCCGGGGTGGACATTGATTTGTCATTTGATACTCTTTAATCTTCGCTTGTATGTCCCATTTTCTTCCCGGCCTGTCAGAAGTTAATTCAGTTTCACCTCACTCGCTATGGAAACAAACACAGTTATTTCCCATTCGTGTAGGACTCGTGTCAGCTCACATTTTATTGCTGAGCCGGAGGACCTGGGCCTCTAGTCCTGAAAGGAGCGACGTGCACTCTCCCAGGCTCGCATTGTTGTATAGCGCGGCGCCATTATGTTGTCAGAACATTCTCTCCAATTAGCGGTGGCGAGTCGGAGAGAGATCCCTCATTTCCTCGAGAACTCGGACTAGCCAAGATTTTCCTTCAGAGTGAATTTCGAAACAGCGCTCTTATCTTTCCTTTCATAATCCCCCATGTTTCCTTTGTTAAAAAATATTTGTCATTATGGGGCATATTAACAAGGCCCGGCGATAAATATCGCAAAGCGCGCTTAGCGCTTGCATATTTATCGCCAGCTATCTCTGTAATTTATCGCCCGGTTAGCGCGTTATCAACAACGCGCATCGCCGAGGCGATAAAATTCCAGAGATAAGCGTGGATATCGCCGTTTCCATGGTGGAAAATGGCGATATCCTAGATGATAGGGCCTGTGGTCTTAGCCACAGAATCCACCCCCCATGTTAAGTATGCCTTAGTCAGGAATTTAACAGACGTTAAATTCCTGCGTTAAGGCATACTTAACGCGATTTAAAAGATCGCTAACCCTCCTTGATAATATCGTGAAGCTGCCTTCGCGATATTATCCCTGTTTGGTTTCACAGCCACGCCTACTTTGCATCTCATTAGCGATGCAAAGTTAGGCGTGCTGGGAATGGGCGCTGAGTCAGCAAAACACGCGACTGCGTGTCTTTGCTGATAAGGCGATGAAATTATCGCCGCTTTTCGCCCGAAAACGGACGCAAAAGCGGCGATAATTTCATATCGCCCCCTTGTTAATATGCCCCTTAGTTTTTTTCTGTTTATTTTATTTCTCAGTATTTTTATGTGCGCTGTTTGTATTTCCCTCCTGCTTTGAGTTTCCCTTCTCACTCCTTCCATTACAGATTTATCTGATCTATATCTCCTTCTCCCTCTCCACCATTCTCTCTCCTTCTCGATCGATCTATCTATCTATCTCTCTCTCTCTATCTATCTGTTCTTCTATCTATCTATCTTTCTTTCTGCCTGTCTGTTGTCTACGTGTGTTTCCACTGCAATGCCCAGTACATCTACACGGTGACCCGTATTGACAAGAGGCCACATCAACGAAGAGGAAACAGTACAGAAACAAGTAACAGCAGATTACATAACATTTGAACATCAGCAGCTCTTCCTTTCCTCTGTTAACTCTAAACGGTTTCTCTTTCTGGGGCATATTATCAAGCCCATTTTCGCCGCTTTTGCGGCCGTTTTCGGCCGAAAAGCAGCGATAATTCCATCGCAGTATTAACAAGGACACGCTAGAGTTTCCTTGTTTTAGCACCTGTTCCAGTTACGCCGTGCCACGCATCGCTAATGAGATGCAAAGAGGGCGTTCCCGGGCAACACAACAGGGAAAAACTCGCAAACCGCACATCGCGGTATTAACAAGCCCATGCCCTGACACCCATAGCGATATTGAAACCCGCGCTAACCCCGGTTATCGCTTTAAGCTAACGCCTGATAAATTTCAGACTTAGCTATATGTGTAAAGGGGGGTGGATTGTCAGGCTACGACCACCATGGGCTATCAACTAGGAATTCCCTATCGCTGCAGGAATATCGCTGGATTTTTATCGCCTGGGTGATGAGCGTTGTTAATAACGCGCTAACCGGGCGATAAAAACCGGCGATAATTAAAATCGCGCTGAGCGTGCATAGCGATATTTATCGCATTTTCTTGTTAATATGCCACTCTGTCTTTTCCTTTGCAACGTCCCCTCTTTATCGACAGCTCTGTGCTGCGCTCCCTCCTCACATTCTTCAATGCGACATTTTGAGGAGGCAGCAACTAACAATCCTCTGCCCACAGCATTCCCACTGTTGACAGGAACTGCCAGCCTCGTTAGTGCTAGGTCAGTTGTTGGAAGGTTTTGGCACCCTCGGATTTTCCAAAGCGAATGCCCTTTAATCCCATCACTTGTGTGAAGTACCCCATGGTGACAGATACATTGAACTCCATGCCCAGCGGCATTGAATTAAAGTAAACTGCAGTCTGGTTAGCAGGCATTTTAGTTTTCCTCAAATGCAGAGAATGAAAATAAAATGGTTGATAAATTAGCCCGTATGTCTCTTCACACCGTGCACAAATGTCTCTCTTGCTCAGCAGTTTAACGCAGCACTTAATCTGCGACGTGTGCTCACTGCTCACCTAACTCGTTAGCCTTTTGTTTTCTGTGACAAAAACGAGCCCAACCCCAGGAGTAGCGCCTGCGATGCAATTAAATGATTTGTTTACCTACTGGCCAGGTACAAAGCGGCACCTGTCTCCCACAGTGCTTTGTTTATACATCTTCACTGAGATGCGGCCTGGAGGGACTGCCCATTAATGAAGGGGGAGAGGCTTTCTGGCCCTGCGTCCCCTTCAAAGAATGCGCTCGCTTCACGCGGCTTTCTTGCGTATCCCTTGCTTGATGAAGTGAAGCCTTATTAGACACAACTTACTGATATGATGCCGATAACTGTGAACATCTGTTCTTTCCGAAGCCGCACAATCTAAATATAGATGTTTTAAATTATCCGAGAACATTGTTATATATTATTCAAGTACATGCTACATACGAACATTATTTCAGTGAACCCTGAGTTGCTGTTAATTCTCTACACAGTAACCCTGTACCACAAATGTCAAAATGAGTCCGAATTTCTAACATTTAATATCGTACGGAAACTACTCGTTATCACACTTTTATAAATTTTCTGAAGGATTATAAAAATTCATAGGAGCAGGCGTGGAAATCTACAAAAATGATATCACCAGCCGTACTGGTGCAGCACATTTGCGTATTTAACGTGTTTCTTATTTTTACCAGGAGCATATTTTTCCATAAGGTGGAACTTCTTCCCTCCTGAATTTTTGAGGCTCTTCCTTTAACTTTTCCACCCTGGATGACAAAGGAGGTAGTTACTACAAAACACAATTGCCTCTACACCTCACGGAGTATGACTTCGAGTGGTTGTAGATGTGCTCATTTTGGGAATTCACAAACATTTTCCAGTTTGGCTTCCTCAAACCTGCGACAGTCTCAGATTTCCAGGTGCATTATCAAAAGTAAATACACCCAATGGGGCAACTTGACGCTGAATAACTTAATATTTATTGTTACACTTCTCTAAAGAACTCGTTGTATTGACCTCTGAAGAAATAAATGCTATCTTGATCTGTGCCCCTGTGATCAATTCTGCATCCTGCAGTGGATGCAGTAGTCCACTGAGCCACCAATCCTCCCATGCAATCTCAGTGAATATTCAATTGCGACCATGCAGAGGCATCCCTTCGTGGCGTGCAAAATTGTGCATTGAAAATGCTGTTGCATTTCTGCAGTGGATTGTTTCTTCCTTGAGAAAATATTTTCCCCAGGAATTCACTGTTTCCATGACATACACATACACTTTGGGCTGTTTTATTTTCTATCTGAGCCCTAGAAAAGAATGTAACATTGTAATTAATAGGAGTAAATCTACACCAATTTCCAGGATGCGAATTGGTCCAAGAACATTTTGCTAATCCACACAAACCATCGACTTTTCTGTGTTACAAAACTTTCCAGGCAAACATTGCCAGAGTAAGCCCATTCCACCTATTGAGTGAAACGTACTCATGGGTAATATTACTCCACTGTGTAGTAACATAGCAAATAAGTAAACGATTTTATGACTACAAGGTCACCTATTGTGAATACCTTGTTTTTAATACATTGAGCCCTTTGTTTGTGAAAGTTCGACTTACATATTCTATTGTACTTATGAAACTGGCTCACTGTCTTTTTCGAGGGTAGGTTTAGATCGTCTTGTATGCTCCTTATAAATAGTTTGTACAAACTCACAGACATTTAGGGGCTCATTACAATGTTGGTGGGTCCAACACCAACGGCTCATCGGTGTCGGACCCACCGACATCTGCCCCTGCGGTCCCCCTGCTGCATTACGATGTGGCGGACGGAGGTACCATCACCGGCACTTCCAACAGACTCAGGGAGCGTTAGAGGGTCAATAATCCCTACAATAAGGACCTTAGGGATTACAATGTCCCTTTCCATCTGCCCTTTCATGGCGGTTCACTCGCCATAAAAAGGCAGACAGAAGGTAACTTTGGGGGCCCCTAGCAAGGCCCCCTTCTCCCCTGGCCCTCCGCTATGGGGCCTGTGCCCCCCCAACCATCTCTGCACCATGTTTCAGGCACCGCATGGTGCCTGCCACACGGTGCAGGGATGTTTTTAAAGTGTTTACTTTCTTATGGGGCATGTGGTGCAGCACACAGCACTTGCTGCAAAAGAAAATATACACATTGCGATCGACGTGAAAGCGGTTGCATTGTAATCAGGGCAGCAGGACCGCCGACTTCTAGTCGGGCGGTCCAGTTTCCAATACAGTGCCGGTCGGACGAGAGTCCAATCGGCATCGTAATCAGGCCCATAGTTTGTGGGTGTTCTATGTGTTTTGCACAATCAGCCCACAATAGCCCTCTTTCCCACCAATATCTCAGAGCTTAGTGTTGCAGAAACTCACAATGTTTGTGGATGTATGTCTGTGTACGCCTTCTGCAGAAATACACAAGCTTGCGGAATTACCACTGTGGTAAGTTGTACGTTTTGCCTAAAGTAATCTGCAGATCTTCAAATCAGAAACTTGGAATGCAGGAGTGCATATGGCATTTTTTCACACCAAAGTTTGTTAATAATGCAAAATAGGTTGTGATTGAAGCCTTGTAATCACACGCACTGAATACCATTTTCAATGAGCCTTTACTTAACACCTGTGACCAACGTCTATGATGCTTTTAGCTAGTGTCACTGTGCCCCTGCAACCAACCTATACCCGACTGATGAGCCCTACTCAGGATGAACCGTTTCAGGGACGACCTGACCTGGCAATTCAGGCTGGACTGTTCATATTGAAGCAGGGTCAAGACTGATTTGCAAATAGTTGGGTTTTTAGACCAGGCCCTTCTGACAGGTTTATCCCCAAACATTTTGCCTTTTACCTCCTATTTTTCTGACTCTGTTTTTATTGGCTATAGGATTCTGGGCACTTTACCACTGCTGATCAGTGCTAAAGCGCATATGCTCTCTGTATAATTTGTGATATGATTGGTTATCCATGATTGGCATATTTGATTTACTGGTAAGTCACTTGTAAAGTGCACAGTGTGTGCCAGGGCCTGCGAATCAAATACTACTATTGGGCTTGCAGCACTGGTTGTGCCACTCATATGAGTAGCCCTGTAATGTGTCTTAGACCTACCACTGTAGCGTCTGTGCACGCAGTTGTAAATTGGCATGTCACTTTGCAAGTGCACCCACTTGCCAGGCCCAAACCTTCCCTTTCCTTTCACGTAAGGCTCCCCTAAGGTAGGCCCAAGGTACCCCCATTGGCAGGGTGCAGTGAATATGAAAGGTAGGATACGTACTGGTGTGTGTGACATGCCCTGATAGTGAAGTCTGTGCTTTTCGTTTTTCACTATTGAAAGGCTATCTGTCCCATAGAGTAACACGGGAGTTGCTTTGTAACATATTACAAGCAAAACTTTCCATAGGGAAAGAGAGAGAAATGGAGTTTAGGTTCTCTGAACTCAGAATGTATTAATGCACCTTTTTGGTAAAGGTGGTTTTTAAATTATGTGTTTGAAAATGCCACTTTTAGAAAGTGGGCATTTTCTTCCTTTACCATCCTGTGTGGCTCTGACTGTTTGTGTATTCAGCATCTGGTGTTGGAGTGACAGGAGCTGGGGATGTGCATTCTTTCTAGACAGTCACTAGGGGGTTCGGGTGCGCACTGCAGTGCCTGGGTGACTCATTACTGACCTGAATAGTCCTGGTCTGCATTTAGAATTGTGGGAGGAGTTTTGCTTGCACCTGAATAGGCTGTGTCTCCTTTTCACAATGCTGTCTCCGCCCACTGTGGTCATGTTGCACCAGGGAGGACAGGACTGGTTTGGACTGGGTTCAGAGACACTTGTGACAAAGAGAACAGTGACAAAGTGGGATATAAGTATTGGCCCTAAAACTCCAGGACTTTAGATTACTTCAAAGAACAAGAGGACCCTGCCTGGAACGAGGGCTCGGAGCTGTGTGAGGAGCGCTGCCCCTGACTTGCGCGGGGTGGGATGGCCTGCAGTTGATGCTCCTGTCTGGAGCAAGAGAAATGACTAGATTGTTCTTTCACCACTTTTGCAAGACAGCGTGTGAGGAGCGCTGTATTTTCCATCCAAAGAAAAGAGAATTTCCTGGTGCTTTTATTTTATTTGAAATTCCCTGGTGCTTCATGTACTGGAAATTCCCTAGTGCTTTGCCCATTGGAAATATCGGTATTTGGAATTCCCTGGTGCTGTTCCAGAGGAGATTACCTGGGTCCAATTCCCTCCTCCCACCACAACGTGCACACTACCAAGGCACCACTGCCCGTGCCGTGGGGATACCAAGTGAAGAAGAGACCGCAGAGAACAGAGCGGAGCGTGGCCACTCAGCAAATGAGTGCGCTATGGAAAAGCTCCAGGCGTTGCCTGGCAATGAGCCGCAAGCCGCCGAAGTCCAGCCGCCTCCAGAAGTAAGATGAGCGGAGACATCAACGTGTCCGCTGCTAAGTCGGCAGCTGCATACCCAATGTGAAGCACTGTCTGAAGGCCCCGGGATCCAGGTTGTTCAGGGGCACAGCTGTTGCCGTGTGTCCGAGGGAACCGGGAGGCCAGAGACGCATCTCTGCTCTTACATCAGCATTGTGGCCGCTGCACCGCGTGTTTGCAGGCAGCTGCTCCAGGAAGAAGGATCCAGCGCAGTCTCCCTCATTACTTTGGGTGCACTTGTCTTCCTGAGGGGTATTCCAGGGAGAGTCCTCGACGGAGGCTTCCCCGACTGAATCTTGGTGAAGTGCAGATCTACACTTACCATTGGGGTTATTGTAGGCCCCACGGCCAGCGGGACGGAATCCTTAAACCAAGGTACAGCTCGCCTGTCCCCGATCTATGGCTCCCTAAAACATGTCTATTTACTGTGTTATGGAGAGTAGGCCCGCCGGTGCCTCTGAGCCATTCCATTGTGGTTCAAGTACACTATATCCCATAATAGGTGTGCAGAGGTGCTGCAACCTATACTCAGATGGTAATCCAGTCATTTATGTGCTGGGTCATAAACTACCTTGCTTCCTTGCCCGCATGTGATGATCCTTGTGTCTGGTTACTTCACACTGCACAATATATGCAGTGATAGGGATATGGATTTGGTAATATGTGTGCAAATAATATTTGGTGATTTATGTATGGACTAAGCCTGCATTTCACACCCTGGCATTATGAGTGCTGTCGTTTTATGCCTTGTAACTCGATAAAAATTATCATTTGCAGGAACTGCATACTATGTGCAGTAATGTTGCTTTAAGATGTTTTATGGCTGGTGAAACTTAGAAGTGCTTACTTCAGTGTACTACATGTCATGTCATGACAATTGCGTGGTTGGCAAAGTGAGTTATAACCTGTTATGCTTATGACAATTGTCCAGTGGCAAACTGGTTTATGTGATTTGTGGTCTAATGTGCTTTACATACTACAAAGTGTTTTTATGTACAATGCGAAGGATATTTTTATATAAGCTTGAGTGGAGTCTCTTTTTGTGGTGTGCTTTGTGTGTCACTGGTGTGTGTGTGTGTTGTGCAAATGCTTTACACATTGCCCCTGGGATAAGCCTGACTACTCTGCCAAGCAACCAAGGGGGTGACCATGAGTTATCTTGTATGTGTAACTCCCTTTCAATGACTAGAGTGGTGGGTTCTGCCTGGCCTAGGTGCATACACTAGCCAACCAGAAACCCAATTTCTAACATAGGTCCAACCTGAGGTGGGATGGTGAGCAAAAGAATGATCGGTTGGGGTGATACCCCGTGTGATTGCCAGTGGTTAGACGAATTGCAAGCATTCCTCCCATCACCTTTTGTGTTTTTTGAGTTAACGTCCTTAGTGGCAATGGTATGCCCAGACGCTGGTCCCATGCTCACTGTGCCATTGGAACCCAGCAATTGATGATAAACTGGACTTGGATTGCTTGTGTTCTGGTTCATGGAAGACCTGGCAGTTTAGGCTTGACTGTTCCTATTAGAACTCGGTCAAGAATGATTTGCATAAGGCTGGATCCCAACTAACATGATATGGTGAGCAAAAGAATGATAGGCTGGGATGCTTCCCTGAGTGATTGGCAAATGTTAGAGAAATTGTAAGCATTTTTCTCAACACATTTTGTGTGTTTGAAGGTCTATCAGCATCCTTCAACATTGTCCTGCAGAACAACTTGCTTACGTGGCCATATGAATTGGAGGTTAGCAAAACACCCCCTTAACTCGATTAATTCCTTAATAATAGAGAGAAGTCAGGGAATGTATTTGGGTCTGAAAAATCTCTTTCCACCCTTGAAAGTTTGCAAACTTTCTATTATTGCCATTGCAAAATTTCAAACTTGTCTTTCAAATATTCCAAGAGAAACTTTTTTTATGATGTTACATTGGTGCGACAAAACTTACAATAAGTATATTTACAAACAACATTTGAATGTGAGTTAAAATATATTTGCAAAATATAGTTTTGCAGAGCATGAAGTATATATAAATTCCATTAGCATGAGTTTCATTCTGGCGCAAGTGTATAATGGAGATGGAAGTTTATTTACATTTACACAATTTCATAAATCTCACTACGTTTGTTGATGGCGGTGCTCCGCTGTGTACTTGGTTATATCAGACCCTCACTTCTTCTGAATTCGTTTTGGTGTCCCCTTGTGTTTGCTTATTTTTGAGAATGCTTTGGGTTGTCAGAATCCCTGGATTGTTTCAGGGTTTTATGATGCTGCAATATATTCACATATTCAAAATCATATTTCTAGCATTCCATACCTGTTTACAGTTAGGTAGTGAACAGTTCTTAAAACGTTACGGACACTTGTGATTTACAGTTTAAGCTTTTTCTGTTGATTAGTGCATTTTGTACTCTAAAAATATTTTTCCAGTCCTACTGACTTTCAAGACATATTGGGGCCGATTCCGATCTTGGTCGGAGGCGCACCCAATACCATTCGGTCGGGAAAAAAGCCATGCGAAAGCCTGTTCCCCGACCGATCCGTACAGCACACCGAACGAGTAAGTACGATGCGCACAACAGCACAGAATCCGGCCGAGCCGTACTCACCCAAACCAGGTCCTGTTCCCCGACCGAGGCGAATCCGGAAACGCTGAATCGAGTCGCACGGAAGGGGAAATGCAGCTCCGTCCGGCCGAACAAGTACGATGCGCTTCCCGTACGCGCCGAACCCGTCGCTACGCACGGCACGTCAAAGCATCCGGGAGAGGCGCACATAAGCTCCGATTCGCGCCACAACACGATCCACGGCTACGAGACGAACACGCCAGCGACGAGAACGACGCGAAGCGACGAGGACGACGCGAAGCAACGAGGACGACGCAAAGCAACGAGAAGGACGAACGACACAAACCAACCATGAATCCCTTCGTCCCGATCATACCAATATTCTACATTTACTACCGGAACAGGCACGGACGCGTACGGCGCAGAAGGTAAGTCAGACACCAACCACAAAACACATACAACACGTACACGACACATCACACACACACAGAGGGATGCAGAATATACTTACACCAGCAACAGCAGCACCATAGGGGCGGGATGCCCATCACCAATGCCACATATGCACACAGGGGCCTGAATGCGCACCACCACCCCTACCCAGGGGGGCAGGATGCCTACCACTACTACCACCCTTAGCCAGGGGGTGCTGGATGCCTACCACTACTACCACCCTGAGCCAGGGGGCTGGATGCCTACCACAACTACCACCCTCACCCAGGGGGCTGGATGCCTACCACCACCCTTAGCCTAGGGGGGGCTGGATGCCTACCACTACTACCACCCTTAGCCAGGGGGCTGGATGCCTACCACCACCCTTAGCCAGGGGGGCTGGATGCCTACCACTACTACCACCCTGAGCCAGGGGGGCTGGATGCCCACCACCACCCTTAGCCAGGGGGCTGGATGCCCACCACCACCCTTAGCCAGGGGGCTGGATGCCTACCACTACTACCACCCTGAGCCAGGGGGCTGGATGCCTACCACTACTACCACCCTGAGCCAGGGGGCTGGATGCCTACCACTACTACCACCCTTAGCCAGGGGGCTGGATGCCTACCACTACTACCACCCTTAGCCAGGGGGCTGGATGCCTACCACCACCCTTAGCCAGGGGGCTGGATGCCTACCACTACTACCACCCTGAGCCAGGGGGGCTGGATGCCCACCACCACCCTTAGCCAGGGGGGCTGGATGCCTACCACTACTACCACCCTGAGCCAGGGGGGCTGGATGCCTACCACTACTACCACCCTGAGCCAGGGGGCTGGATGCCTACCACTACTACCACCCTTAGCCAGGGGGGCTGGATGCCCACCACCACCCTTAGCTAGGGGGCTGGATGCCTACCACTACTACCACCCTGAGCCAGGGGGCTGGATGCCTACCACTACTACCACCCTTACCCAGGGGGCTGGATGCCTACCACTACTACCACCCTTAGCCAGGGGGCTGGATGCCTACCACCACCCTTAGCCAGGGGGCTGGATGCCTACCACTACTACCACCCTGAGCCAGGGGGCTGGATGCCTACCACTACTACCACCCTTAGCCAGGGGGCTGGATGCCTACCACTACTACCACCCTTAGCCAGGGGTGCTGGATGCCTACCACTACTACCACCCTGAGCCAGGGGGGCTGGATGCCTACCACTACTACCACCCTTAGCCAGGGGGCTGGATGCTCACCACCACCCTTAGCCAGGGGGCTGGATGCCTACCACTACTACCACCCTGAGCCAGGGGGCTGGATGCCCACCACCACCCTTAGCCAGGGGGCTGGATGCCCACCACCACCCTTAGCCAGGTGGGGCTGGATGCCTACCACTACTACCACCCTGAGCCAGGGGGGGCTGGATGCCTACCACTACTACCACCATGAGCCAGGGGGGGCTGGATGCCTACCACTACTACCACCCTTAGCCAGGGGGCTGGATGCCTACCACTACTACCACCCTTAGCCAGGGGGCTGGATGCCTACCACCACACTTAGCCAGGGGGCTGGATGCCTACCACTACTACCACCCTGAGCCAGGGGGCTGGATGCCTACCACTACTACCACCCTGAGCCAGGGGGCTGGATGCCCACCCACCACCCTTAGCCAGGGGGCTGGATGCCTACCACTACTACCACCCTTAGCCAGGGGGCTGGATGCCTACCACTACTACCACCCTTAGCCAGGGGGCTGGATGCCTACCACCACCCTTAGCCAGGGGGCTGGATGCCTACCACTACTACCACCCTTAGCCAGGGGTGGCTGGATGCCTACCACTACTACCACCCTTAGCCAGGGGGCTGGATGCCTACCACTACTACCACCCTGAGCCAGGGGGCTGGATGCCTACCACTACTACGACCCTTAGCCAGGGGGCTGGATGCCTACCACTACTACCACCCTTAGCCAGGGGGGCTGGATGCCTACCACTACTACCACCTTAGCCAGGGGGCTGGATGCCTACCACTACTACCACCCCCACTCATAGGATGGACAATGCATGACACAACCAGCACACCACAACCTAGGGAATGCAAGAAAAAGACATCCCCCAACACCATGACAAGCGTGTGTAGACTGTGTCAAATGCCTACAACACCGAACATGACTTTGAACATACAATGTGACCCCTAGCACATGTGCCACACATATATGTGTGTGGCACCCACAATGCAAGCAGGCCATGACCATTGTGGCAATGGGGTCCAAACCCCCATCATCACAGTGACCAAAATGTAAGCGTGGGGTCCATAGCTGAAGCACATTTTGAACATTGTGGCAATGGGGTCTAAACCCCCATCATCACAGTGACCAAAATGTAAGTGTGGGGTCCATAGCTGAAGCACATTTTGAACATTGTGGCAATGGGGTCCAAACCCCCATCATCACAGTGAGCAAAATGTAAGTGTGGGGTCCATAGCTGAAGCACATTTTGAACATTGTGGCAATGGGGTCTAAACCCCCATCATCACAGTGACCAAAAGGTAAGTGTTGACAAAGAAAGAGGTGCAACTGCCAAACTGCATGGATGATTCCTGGTCACAGAACAAAAAACACATCAGTGGCAAAGTAGTGTATGTGTCCCATTGCAACATAAATTGGGTGAGCCAAATACTGCAGTGCAAATAAGACATACCTTTGGCCATGTGCAGACAAACAACACCCATGGGGGCTGACACCGTCAACATTCATCAATGACACAATGACAGAAGTGACCATCAGAATGCAGACCCACATATTTGCACCAATGGGCACACAAATGCAGATACCCTGTGGAGACTGCAGATGTGAGGTGAACAGATACCATACCATGGCAGCAATGGGACACACAAACCATGATCATTGTGCTGACCGATGACCTAGGAGTCCCAGGGACAGCAGGGGAAACCCACCAAACTACATACAGCCAATGGCACACTCAAGATATGCCAATGCAGTGGTGCAGATGCACAAACACAAACAGGCAGACCCACACTGCACATCATACACAACAGGAGAGGGGGGTGCCAGTGTCCCCAGGCAACCACACAACACATGAGGAGGCCTGAATACCAATCATACAGATGTGCATACAGTGCCACACAAAGGTAACTCATGGATCCAAATCCCCTATGTGGGCAAGCAGGCATTGTCAGATGAGAGGGAGCACAAATCACACATGTCACACAGGCACGTAGGAACAGCAACTGACACAGCAAGACACAGACACACCACAGCACCACCCCCAGGGCCCCCACAATGTGGTGACCCTGGGCTGCATTACAATCCCACTGTGATGACAAAGCTAAATGTGGTTCACACTGTGAACCACAGTCATGTGTCCTGAGCAACAAACTACCATCACACCTACACAAGCACAAATCAATCAGCATGGCCAGTAAGCCAAGGCCAACATGGAGGCAGGGGCCTAGCCGGGCAACAACTCTCATCTGCACACACTCAACACCACACCCCTCGACCTCCAACAATGTGCAGCAGTGAAGTACACATGCACTGGTGACATTGCACATGCACCCATGACTATTCCAGGGTGGTGGGTGGGAACCAAGGTGCAGAAACACATGACACATGGCCACTCAACAAGACTCCTGAATGTCTGAGACACTGCACACTACGCTGTACATGGACATGACGGCAATACCACACCAACCAATGGGATCCCAGCCACAGTCACACACCAATGAAGAAGCCAAGGTCACCCACAAAGAACACACATAGACAACAACCAACATTGCAGCCCGGACCCTGAGGAGTGCCAGCAGTCACACACACAACGTGTCACAATCACTGAAAGATAACACAAACTGACAGGGGCAAACAACAAGTGCCAAGGGGAAACCTGACTGTGACCCATCTGCGTCTGCACACAAACTCAGCCCTGACAGCAAACACACCTATGGGTGACACCCTGATGACCAGTAATGTGCCATGCACCCACATCACAGAGAACCCAGGGAGAAGACTTTGGGGGAACATAGGTCAACTCAGCTAGCATCACAAACAGGTACAACACTAGGGATCACAGCATGCACAGCTAAACGGAAGTGAACACA
Organism: Calotriton arnoldi; assembly: GCA_963921515.1. NCBI lineage: Eukaryota > Metazoa > Chordata > Amphibia > Caudata > Salamandridae > Calotriton > Calotriton arnoldi. Next base: position 396,247 of record CAWUFW010008718.1, on the reverse strand, counting down.
CAGACATGCACATACAACACACACCTTGGGCGCAGGCAATGTCACAGGAGTACACACTGCCATGAGGGGACTCCACTCCTGTGTGAGGAAAGCTGTGCCATATGTTGCCTCAGTAGGGCCCCATCATGTCAGCTGAGCACTTGGTCACACAATCAACAATTAGCACCAAATGAGGGCTCCCGTCACATCAGCCTGGTCATGGAAGTGCCAACGGAATCATCAGCACAGATCCAACACACTTGTATAGCAATGTTGCACTGACAACACAGATGAGTCCTTCCCCATTGATGCCCAAACCTGCATGTCCAGTGGAGATGGCCACACGGTCAGGGAAGTAGACGAATTGAACAATGGCAGGCACAACAGATGTGCAGGGGTGGAAGCCACAGATGTGAAATAGCTAATCTAAGTAGGGAATCCCATTGCCAAATACTGAACACATGACACCCTCAGATGCTGCTATGGATGACATGGATACACCACAGGATAGGACACATTCCCCCTGGACCACATGGGTTCCTGCACAGTAACACTTCATTATCATGAGACCAAATATCACCATCACTGCAGCAAGGGCATGGTTAGCATCATCAACAACATGTACATCAGAAGCATAAGCACTAGAGAACAGAAAGTTGCTTTATTCAGCATATGTGTGGAATGAAAACAAAGTCCAGAAAAACACAAAGGCCAATGGCCAGTCCATTGTAAAAGTCCAAACAGGGTGACAGTGGCAGATGTCACCCTACGCATGCCTGCACAAAACCAGGGACAATCCACTAGGAGGGGCAACCGGGGGGCAGGCCAGGCACCGCAGGGACAGGATCAGGGCTCACCAGGAGGAAGCAGGGAAGGGGTGGTGGGTGCTGGAGAGCCACTGACAACTGCAGTGGAGGTGTCTGACATGGTGTGTGCCGGCACAACTGGGGGGCATGACTCAGATGTTGTGGGTGCCGGCACGACTGCAGTGGACCCTGCAGATGGAGTGGACAGGTCCGCCACTGCAGTGCCCAAGTCAGACAGGGTGGTAGTGGACTCCACTGCAGTGCCTACCACCAGGGGAGGAGAATGGGGAACAGGCAAGGTGGGCTGGACAGAGGGGAGGACACCCTCACCACATCAGTGGCACAGACAAGCGCAGAGGGGGTGTGGTGCCGGGAGAGCAAGTGCCAGGGGGAGAAGGCCGGATCCTCTTGGGGATGGTATATCTGTGGGTGGGGGAACCTGGGGCAGGGTGTGGTGGGGGCACCTGTGGAGTGGGGGCCTGAGGGATGGAGGAAGGAGACCTGGTGCCTGAGCTGCAGGGCGGCGGCGGGGTCTTGCTCTTACGACTCCGGGGGACTTGCGGGTGGGGGCCTCAGTCTGTCTGCGCCTGGGGGAGGGTGTCCATGGGCGAGGGGCACTCTGCTCCGTGTGGGTGGGCTTCCTCTTCCCCCTGGATGCTGGAGCAGCTGGATCGGAGGGGAAGAGGCCGAGGTCACTGAGGAAGAGGCGCTGGGTCTTTGGGGTTGCAGGTGAGGCAAGGGAGGGTGTTTTGGAGGGAGAGGCAACTGAGGACTGCGCAGTGCTCGTGGATGCGTGTGTGTGTACCAGGGCCCCATCCCCTGTGAGTCTGGTTTCAGTCCCCTGACTGTGCGTGCGTGTGCATTTTGTTTGTGGCGTGTGTGTCTGTGTGCTGGATGTGTGTGTGCTGGTGTGTGCCTGTGCCGGTGTGTGTGTGCTTGGGACGGGTAAGGTGCTGGGGAGTGTGGATGGAGCAGAGGCAGGAGGGGTGAGGGACTGTCTGAGGAGGGACACTGCTGCCGTCAGGGAGGAGTCCATGGACCTATTGCCCCTCTGTAGGTCAGACATGCCCGATGAGATGCCCTCCATGAACGACACCAGCTGAGTCAACAGAGCGGTGTGCGCATGGAGGACACTCAGCATGGCTGTCTGCCCTACATGGAGCTGGCGAAGGAGGTACACAGACTCCTCACTCAGGGCAGCAGGGGACACAGGGGCAGGGGGTGCGGTGCCTGGCCCAAAGGAGACACACTCCCGAACATGGGAGCCTCCACAGACCTGGGGAATGAGAGCCGATGGGAGGGCGGTGGTGGTGCTGGTGGTGGCGGGGACAGCAACACTAGCTGGGGTGTGGTGGCTGCTGACACCCGCCTCCATAAGGGAGTCATCCTCCGAGTTGCTCTGGTCCTCAGCTGAGGTGGATGGTGCTGAGGACTCCTCGGTGTGGCTCCCCTCGCCCTCCGTGCCACTGGGTCCCTCCGACCACTCCTCGGCTGCTGACCCAGTCTGGCTCTCCGGCTCCTCCTGGTCCGTGGAGCTGTCCCCTTCCGTGGTCGTGGATGTATCTGCAAACAATGGGGAAACAGACAGACATCAGTCACCTGCACCAAACGCACACACCACTGTGAGCACAGCACATTACAGAGCAAGCCCTGGCATCATTAGTTGTACATTGCTAAAAGTGCCCTAACTGAACAGGAGCAGCCAATTGTCAGTCTGATGCCAACCATGGCACTCACATCCCACATGGCCTTGCACCCATCTGTCTGGTGTCTGTTGGATTGCAACACCCCAGTGTGGACACATGCACCAACTACACAGTAGTTGGACAGTGCAGAGGACACGGTGTGGCATGTGGAAATGCACACATCACAGCTCTTGCCACTGAGTCAGTACAGGTTTCCGGATGAAAGGGATGCCCAGAGTCAAATAGGAAATGCATGTGATGCATACCAGCGACAGACACCATGATGCACCCATGTCCTGATAGCCATCGCCACAATGGTGTGCATGTAGCACATGTCACTCCCCTGCAGGATCACCAATAAGTAGACACATGCCATGGCGGAGGCATGACTGCTAAGTCATACATCACTGTCTCAGTGATGTATGACTTGGCAGCCAGACAACAACACTCTGCACTGTGTCACAATAGTAGGTCATGGGGAATGCAAGTCCTGGAGCTGCACAAGTGCACATGTACATCCCCCCCACAACACATCATCTTAACCCTCATCTCTCCAGGTCATACCTATTTGACATATGGGAGACCTGTGACACTACCCTCTGAACATGAGCCCCTCACAATCTGCTGTGAATGGGGAACAGCTGCCTGAACTTCACATTTGCATACCCCAGTCTGCACGGGCAGCTGATCAAACACCTATGTGACACACAAGTATCGTCTCCTATGGTCACATCTCCAGGGGCATGCTGAGCCCCTACCAAGAAACACCCCAGCAGTCCTGGCAACAAATCCACAGCACACTGACACAGAGGCAGACACCTGAGGGGTCAAATCACTGCGCACAATGTGTCAGCTGATACACGGGAGTGGGAGTACAGAGTGCATTGCATGGCCTGGAGTAGGCATGACTGTCCTGCCCCACATGAATGAGGGATGAGCCCTGGACAGTGGATAGCTGGCTATGTATGTGTGACACACGTAATCTGCACACTCCTGGGGCCCAAACATTGTTCCCACCCGCTGCATGGGCGTGTGCCACATACCCCAGGCACATGTGGTGGCTCAGCTCAGCAAGTGGACCGCATATCAAAGCAACACGCAGATTACATGTCCGAACACAGGCGTTGTGTGAACAATGGACCCACCCATGATGCCCACAACAGAGTTAGGGAAACAGATGCTGTCCCCCACCTTTAGTGAAGCAAACTGCAAGGACACAGTCCCAAGTGACACAATTCCCTGAATGTAAGGGCCACACCTGGGTATCAGATGAGCAGTGGGCAGTGCACAATAGAGGGACATGGCTCCTGGACAACATGACTGCTGCACTGTGGCAGTTGAACCAGGCCAGAGGAGGGCACAAAGCATGTAACACAGAGTTCACAGTGCAGTCTTTGACTCACCCCTCCTTGCTGCTGTCTGGCCTTCAGCTGCCCATCCAGGTCTGGAAACACCACCGCCAGGATCTGGAGCATGTGGGGGTCAGGGTCCGTGTTCCGCCCCTCCTGCGAGGAGGCGACAGCTTCAGCTGGACCCGTGCAATCCTCCGGGTCCAGCCCCGAAGGTCCTGCCACCTCTTCTGGCAGTTGCGGAACCGGCGCTTGTAGACCCCCACGGACCGGACAGCCCGGACGATGTCCTTCCAGATCTCCTGCTTCCGATGGGCATTAACCTGTCAGGATGACAAAGTGAAAAGGCCATTACTACACATGCAACATATCCGTGCATGACACAGTTGTATATACATGTCTCAATCACAGGGGCACATGATGTACACAGGCAGTGCAAAGCTGCCCATGGACAGTTTGCCAGACGTCACTACATGGTATCATTGCATGGGAAGTAAAACCTTGTTCAAATGCACTGTCACTGCACCATACCTGTCCAGTGCATGTCACTACACACTATGGGGGGTGACAACTACTCAGTGAGCCTGCTAGCCAGTGGCGTGCAGACTTTCAGCCTTGCTAGTCAGACAATATGCACATTCAGAAAGGCAGTGCACAGAACACTCACCTGCTCCCCTGGTGTCCCATACAGCTTGCTGTACTGTGGAAGTGAGGCTGTCCAGCAGGGCCTGGTTCTCCTCAAGGCTGAAGGCTGGGGCTCTCTCCACAGTACGTGCCATTGCAGGGTCCAGAGGGGCAGAGACAGCAGCAGTGCAGTGGCAGATGTCGTCCTGGAGCATGTAGTGCAGGCAAGTGAGCTCTCAGGGGAACAGCCAGCAATATATATGTGCTGGAGAGGCAGATACTGTCCCTTGTGTCCAAAGTGATAGGTCCAAGTCGTTTGCATCTTCTGAATCTGGCCAATCCATGGAATAGCAGCACCAATACACGCCCACAGCATCCTTCAAATCTTCAACTTCATGACATACATGATTTTGCAACATTGTTGTGGGTGACCAACTGAATTTCCAGCAACCGACTCGTTCGAAATTCGAAAACGCGTCCGTTGCCAGGCAAGGCCATTGTCAATGGGTGCACACCGATCGGTCCATTGCGGTACAACGCGTACCCACACACATTGAATGCAATGGGCCGGCCGGGGGCACCGATCGGTCCATTGCAGTACAACGCGTACAGGGGTACAACGCGTACCCGCACACATTGAATGCAATGGGCCGGCCGAGGGCACCGATCGGTCCATTGCAGTACAACGCGTACAGGGGTACAACGCGTACCCGCACACATTGAATGCAATGGGCCGGCCGGGGGCACCGATCGGTCCATTGCAGTACAACGCGTACAGGGGTACAATGCGTACCCGCACACATTGAATGCAATGGGCCGGCCGGGGGCACCAATCGGTCCATTGCTGTTCAACGCATCACTGTACATGTGACTGGCATATGTCAGCATGCCTGTCTCAGATGGACATATGCCAGCCACAGATAGCTCCCAGGGAGTGAGGGGCACACCTACATCACAACAGCCTGTCCAAACTTTATCATAAGGCATGTAAGGCTGCATTTCCTATTGTGTGTATGTTGGTGTACATGTTGGGGTGTCACCTGTGGGCAGCCACCCCCAGGCTGTGCACGTGTTCATGGGGACAGGATCCTGGGTGTTACGTGTACATGACCACTGTGATGTGCAACTGTTCATATCTGTGCATGTGCCATGGTCACATTTCACGGTGGTGTATGTGTATGTCATGTCACATACCCCGTGAGTCCCATGTGGGACGGTATGTTTGAGCCAGGGTGTCCCAGTGGCACAATAGTGATGGTCCTCCACAGTCTGTGTGCATGTAGTGTTTACAATGTCTCTGATTTCATGTGCACAATGGGAGACAGTCTCCACATCCACGTTGTGTGTGCATGGACTTTGATGTTGTGCGTGTGTGTGTCACAGACGTCCATGTCTGTCCTGCCGTGGCAAGTGGGACCACTACCTGTGGGGGTCATGGTTGTTTTGCTGTGGTGTATACATGATACTCCATGTAATGCCAGTGTCCATGTGGCAATACAGGGTCCCTGGGAATGTACCTGTCGTTGAGCTGTGGTGCCTGGGGCACATCTGTCCTCATATGTCACTGTGGGGGTGATTGTGACACGGCAGCAGGAGATGGGAACTGTGACACGGCCTCATGATATCCAATGGGCCAACCTGGGACTAATTGATGCCACTTGTTGGACCGTGTTGACAGATGTTGGCCATGTATGTACCATACATGTCCTTACGGAACTGCACACTTCATGTAGTTGTGCCTCATAATGATGTATGTTGGGATATTGAGTGAGTTCAATGCCGCATATGTGGGGTGATTGACAATCTTGCTTACTTCTCCTCTGCACTGCAGGGCTCCTGCTGTCCATCGACCATTCCCAGACCTGGCAACGATGGTGGAACGGGACAGCATCCGACGGTACCGCTTCACCAGGCAGCTGATTGAGGATTTGGCAGTGCAGTTGTCCCCACATTTGCAGCCTGGCCGGCCGTATCCTACAGCGCTGACCCCCAAGGTGAAGGTGATGGCAGCCCTACACTTCTTTGCCACCGGTACCTTCCAACATACTGTGGCGACTGCTGGTGGGATGTCACAGACCATGTTGAGCCGTGTGCTCCGCGATGTTTTGGCGGCAATGTTGCTATTCCTGAACCAATACATCTATTTCCCTAGGCTGCGACGACTCACTGACGTGAAGAGTGACTTTTATGCCCTGGGGAGGATCCCGCATGTCATTGGCTCCATTGATGGGACACATGTGGCTTTGGTACCACCACAGGCCCAGGAGCAGGCCTACAGGAACCGCAAGCACTACCACTCGGTCAATGCACTGGTGGTGTGTCTTGCAGACATGACCATCACACACGTGTGTGCCCGTTTCCCTGGTTCAGCACACGATGCCTTTGTGATGAGGAGTAGTCGCATCCCCAGGATGATGGCACAGATGCAGAACCAGCGTGCCTGGCTTGTCGGTGTGTACTGACTTTGTGCCATTGTGTGTGATCTGATCTGTAGTATTCCGCCCACTTTTCCAAGTCAGCTAATGTGCACTTGTCTGTACGTAGGTGACTCGGGATACCCCAACATGCCGTGGTTGCTGACACCCCTCAGGAACCCTGTGACACCAGCCCAGTTGCGCTACAATGAGGCACATGGTCGGACCAGGAGAGTTATTGAGCGGACATTTGGTCTCCTGAAGAGCCGCTTCCGCTGCCTGGACAAGACCGGAGGGTCCCTCCCATATGCCCCTGCGAAAGTGTGCAAGATTATCATCGTCTGCTGCATGCTCCACAACCTGGCAGTGCGGAAGGAGTTGCCTCTCATCCAGGATGACAATGACCAACATCCGCCACCTGTGGAGGATCCTGGCCTGGACCACGATGCCAGTGACGATGATGATGATGATGATGAGGGTGATGTCCGCACACAGCTCATCACCAACTTCTTTAGCTGAATGTGAGTATCCTGAGGTGTCATGTCAATGATGTGAGTTGGCATGATATGTGTAGGTGGTGCTCTGGTGCTGTTGGAGTGTGTCCATGGGCTACTTGACTGGATGTGTGTTGCGATGTGTGCTTACAGGTGGGCTGTACTCCCCAACAGTGTTGACATGCTAACTTGGTTCTGGGTGGGTATCTTGTAACATGTATTGTGCATGAGTTTTGCTGTTCTGTCCTGTACTCCATTGCTTTTGACTGTGTGTCATTTCTGTCCTTCACAGGGTACTTTCAGATTCGTTTGGTCAACTGTGTCCACCGACGACGTGATTGCACTTCCAGGGTGGTAGCTGTTGTGTCCCTACAGGTGATGTGCGCCACACCCATGGACTTCCTTCCGTCTACAGTTGTTGACTGTGTGCCCGCTGCCAGGTGGGATTACCTTGCATCTGTAGTGGTTACGACATGTTGCAACTGTGTAATAAACCTGTGCTTCACTTTGTGATGTGCGTTGTCTGTGGTCACACATTTGACTGCCATTTGCTTACTGCACCTGTGGGCTACTTGACTACAACTGGGAATGGGTGTGGTGTCTGTGCATTGCACCGTCTTCCCTGGCAACATCAGTGTAGGCAATGAGTCAGATGGCCTAGGTGTGTATGTGTTGTGTAGCCCTGGTGGTGTGTCTCCCTCATATGTGTCACGTTGCCTTTACTCACATGCCTGTGTTGTACTTGCTGTTGCAGTTCGCATACACAGTGTAATTTTGCAGTTCATCATCCCCATAACAGCACCCACGTTGGAATCACAACAGAGGCAAGTATGGTGTATTAGTGTGTTTATTGTGATACATTTGTGTGAATAGTGCATAGGATGGGTAGTGCTGTACATAAATCTTGCAATCAGAAGTTCCTAGGTGAATTGAAAGTCCTGGTAGACAGAATCCCCAGTATCGGGGCCACAGTTGTCTGACACATTGGTCCAACTTGTACTCCCCATGCAATGTGTGGGAGTAGTGTTGCCGTCAACAGGGTGAACAGTCTGTGCACAAAGGTGAACATCCAGAACAGGTTCAGGCTTCCTGGGAGTTGCGCTTGGCCATCGGCCTCTCACTTGCCCCTCTTCGGACGACCCCTCTTCTTGGGGGGACCCTCAAGTACAGGCTGCTGCGGTGCAGGGGACTCTCCGCCAGAGTCATCCTCCCTCCCTGTGGCAGTTGCAGTTTGGGCAGCACCAGATGTTGTTGGCACACAGGAAGGTGTGGACTCGTTGCTGTTCATCTGGCGGAGGCATTGTAAAATGTCCCTGTGCAACGCCGTCATCTCATGCAGTGCATCCCACTTGGACTCCACACAGGACATGTGTGAGTCCACGCGGGACATGTGTGACTCCACGTGGGACATGTGAGAGTCCAAGCGGGCATGATGGGCAGCCTGCTGCTGTTTCATGTCTCTGAGGAGCCCCACTACCTGGCTGAGGTCTCCGGTGCTGGACTGGTACGCATCAGCTATGCGTACCAGTTGTGGGTCATCATGCACACCAGCAACCTCTGCAAGCAGCGACCTCTGTCTCCCACCCCTCCCACCACCCCTGCTGACATGTGCAGTGCGTGCAGTGGCACGCACAGATGACCCTGGTCCACCTTGGAGGTTGGTGGTGGTGGTGGTGTCCATGGCCCCAGGTTGGTCCAGGGTCCCTGTGCTGGTGTTGCTCCTTGTTCTGTCCATGTCGGCAGGGATGGTATTTGTGTTGACAGTCGTTGGAGGGGTGGGTGCAGGGGTGCAGCTGGTGGTCCTGCTGGTGCTGCAGCTGGTGGTCCTGCTGGTGCTGCATGTAGACTTGCACCGGATGTGCCAGGTTGGTCTTCTTCGTCCGAGGAGGGCAGAGGCTGTACGACACCAGTGAGCTCCGCATCCTCTTGAGCCTGGGACTGGGACTCCTCAGCGTCTGCTGCTGTGTCCCCATCATCACCTGTTTTTGGGAGACACACACAATGTATGTTATGTTTCTGCAGGCATCAATGGTTGACACACATGACAGTTGTGACTGTCCCTCTGGGTGCGGGCCTGTACATTGCATTGTCCTAAGTCGTCACAGTCAGGGGTTGATATTGGTGTGGCACATTGTCCTGCATTATTTGGGCATTTCTATGTATTTGTTGGGGTGTGAACATGGTCTGCATTGGTTGTGTTTGGTTGACAGCCGGCCCTCCTTCCCACCCACCCAGCCAGTCAGTTATCCCACCATGGACTGTGCTTGCATTGCAGGGAGTGGAAGTTGTCTCTCAGGATGTCAGTTAGTGGTGTCCTGCTGTTTGTTGGTGCACAGTTGCCAGCAGGGCCTTGTGCTCCCCACAGCAGTAGCCAGTGTCAGCCATCTTGTGAGTCCTTCTCCACTCCCTGTGATGTGAGCATGGTTCAGGGTGGTGTTGATGGGACAGTTGTGGGGGTGACCAATATCAGTGACTGCCACTCCCATCATGCTATTGCCTCCACCCCACTTGCCAGCATTCCCATACTTACTTGCTTTTGTGGGGAGTTCAGTGTGTGTGGGTGTGAGGGCAATGGCAAGATGGCTGACAGTGGTGTCCTGCTGTTGGTTGGTGTGCAGTTCCCAGCAGGGCCTTGTGCTCCCCACAGCAGTAGCCAGTGTCAGCCATCTTGTGAGTCCTTCTCCACTCCCTGTGATGTGAGCATGGTTCAGGGTGGTGTTGATGGGACAGTTGTGGGGGTGACCAATATCAGTGACTGCCACTCCCATCATGCTATTGCCTCCACCCCACTTGCCAGCATTCCCATACTTACTTGCTTTTGTGGGGAGTTCAGTGTGTGTGGGTGTGAGAGCAATGGCAAGATGGCTGACAGTGGTGTCCTGCTGTTGGTTGGTGTGCAGTTCCCAGCAGGGCCTTGTGCTCCCCACAGCAGTAGCCAGTGTCAGCCATCTTGTGAGTCCTTCTCCACTCCCTGTGATGTGAGCATAGTTCAGGGTGGTGTTGATGGGACAGTTGTGGGGGTGACCAATATCAGTGACTGCCACTCCCATCATGCTATTGCCTCCACCCCCTTCCCAGCATGCCCATGCTTCCTTCCTTTTGACTCTGCTTCCCTGTGGGGTGGGCTGGCTGTGCTGACAGGATGGCTGGGAGTGTTGACCTGGCAGTTGTTTGGCTAAAAGTCCCAAGAGTGTCCCTGTGCTTCACACAACATAACCCAGGGTGGTGGTTCTTTGTGGGATCTTGAGTTAGGATGGGAGGCATTGCATTCTACCAGGTGGGTTCTGTGGAGTTTGTGTTGAGGGGGTGTGAGGGGAGGTGCTTGTGACTATGGTCAGTGCTGCAAGTCCTCCTTCCCACCCAGCCCGCCAGATATCCCACCATGGAACGTGCTTGCATTGCAGGGAGTGGAAGTTGTCTCTCAGGATGTCAGTCAGTGGTGTCCTGCTGTTTGTTGGTGCACAGTTGCCAGCAGGGCCTTGTGCTCCCCACAGCAGTAGCCAGTGTCAGCCATCTTGTGTGTCCTTATCCACTCACTGTGATGTGAGCATGGTTCAGGGTGGTGTTGATGGGCCAGTTGTGAGGCTGAGCAATGTCTGTGACTACCACTCCCATCATGCTATTGCCTCCACCCCCTTCCCAGCATGCCCATGCTTCCTTCCTTTTGACTCTGCTTCCCTGTGGGGTGGGCTGGCTGTGCTGACAGGATGGCTGGGAGTGTTGTCCTGGCAGTTGTTTGGCTAAAAGTCCCAAGAGTGTCCCTGTGCTTCACACAACATAACCCAGGGTGGTGGTTCTTTGTGGGATCTTGAGTTAGGATGTGAGGCATTGCATTCTACCAGGTGGGTTCTGTGGAGTTTGTGTTGAGGGGGGTGTGAGGGGAGGTGCTTGTGACTATGGTCAGTGCTGCAAGTCCTCCTTCCCACCCAGCCAGCCAGATATCCCACTATGGAACGTGCTTGCATTGCAGGGAGTGGAAGTTGTCTCTCAGGATGTCAGTCAGTGGTGTCCTGCTGTTTGTTGGTGCACAGTTCCCAGCAGGGCCTTGTGCTCCCCACAGCAGTTGCCAGTGTCAGCCATCTTGTGAGTCCTTCTCCACTCCCTGTGATGTGCGCATGGTTCATGGTGGTGTTGATGGGACAGTTGTGGGGGGCAATATGTGTGACTGCGACTCCCATGATGCTATTGGCTACACTGACTTGGCCAGCATACACAGAATTCCTTCCTTTGAGTGGTCTTCACTGTGTGTTGGTGTTGTTGTGGTGGCTACATGTCTGGATGTGTTTGTTAGTTCTATTTGTGCCACTGCCTAGCTGTAGTTGTAGTTGTGTTTGTACATGTGATGGCACAGTTGGATGTAACTTTTGTGATGGCATGTGTTGTGTTTATCTGACTGACATACACATTTTGGGATTATTCTGTTCTGGTTGCTGTGTAATTGCTATGAGTGTATGGTTTGACTCTCCCCTTGACAGTGATGTGTGTGTGTTTTGTGGCAGAATATTGTGTACATTTGTTGTGTACTCACCAGGCTCTGGGATGTTCTCTAGTCCATATACGCTCACTGGCGGAAGGATGGCCCGCACCTTCTCCTCCCAGGGCCTGAGGTATATTGGCTTGGCAGGAGGGCCACTGCCGGTGTATTGGCTGATGATGTAGTCTTTCTTGAGCAGGTCCCGTACCCTCCTGCGCACGTCATACCACCTGTTCTGGATGTCGCTCTTTGTGCGCAGACATGGTGATTGTGCGTTCACCCTGTTGATGATCCTCTCCCACATCTTGGTTTTCTGGGAGATGGGGGTCTGTTGGACCAGTGTGCCAAACAGCTGTGGCTCTACCCTGAGGATCTCGTCTACCATGACTTCCAATTCACAATCTAGGAACTTGTGATTCTTCTTGGGGGCATGGTGATGGGTGGTGATGGTGAGTGATGTGTGTGTTGGTGTGCAGGTGAGGGTGTGTTAGTGTGTGTTTTGCTGGGTGTATGTGAGGTAGGTATTTGTTGGTGTGCTGATGGTGTGTGGCTTGTGTGAGGGATGAGCTGTGGGTGTGTGGTTGCTGTCTCTTGGGTGCTGGCAGTGGAATGGCATTTGCAAAGGATCATGGTTGTGATTTGTGTCCTTTATATGGGTGGAGTTGTGGGTGTGTCTTTGTTCTCTGTCCCCACCCCCCAGTATTTATTGGCTTTGTAATTGCTTGTTTGGCCTTTTTTGTGTGATTTTTCCTTTGTACTGTCTGTGCATGTTGGAAACGTTCTTGTGACCGAGTCGGACCCTGCATTTGTCTCGTACGGTGTTCTCCGTTTCGTTCACGCTGTGTTTGTGCAGTTTTCTATGCTGCGTACGCGTCGGTCGCGGTGTTTTGTGTTGCTTCGGCTCGGTTTTGTATGCGTGTCGGTCGTACGGCTTGTCCTCCGTCCGACTCGCTCGTGGTTTTCGCGCCTTGCATTGTACTTTGCGGTTTGGAGTTCGCGTGTACGTTTCGGTCGGATTTGTTCGGGGTGCGTGTCGGTCGGTTGGATTTGCGTGTTTTTCCGACCGGATTGCTGTTTTCCGTGCGGCTCGGTGGTTCGGCTTGGGTTCGGTACGTGTCGGTCGGATTTTGCACGCCTTGCATCGTACTTGGCGAGTCGGGCGCCACAGGTACGTGTCGGTCGGTATAATTTCCGGCTCCGAGTCGGTCGGTGCTTTTTCCGGCCCGAATCGGAATTGACCCCATTGTCTTAGGAATCCTCTTAAGATGCATTAAGGGTTCAGTTAATCAAGTAACTATCACCAAAGTAAAAACGAAATGAAATTAGAAAATTGGTTGCGATTATTCTCAAGAAGGATTTCAGTAGGTTTAAGAAATGTTTGCTATACTGTCTCCCACGTGGGAGGTAGGGGGTGGGGGCGGGTGGACGCAGGGAAGCAGGAATAAAAAAATAAAATAAAACTTACCTTCTTGCCGCTTCCTCGCCTCCCTAGTCCTCCCTCGCTCGGCTTCACCGGAAACACACTGTGGCAACCAGTTAGTCAATCACAAAGCTGTCTTAGCAGCATTGTGATTGGTTTGAGTGCCGTGTTTCGGCTCTCATACTGTCATGTAACCCAATCTAGGCCTAAGTAGCTACACAACCTTTCACCTACATTTGTCCTACTGTGCTCTGCATAACGGTTCTAGCACTGACCTTTTACCCAGTTATGTGCTGAATAAATGTCGATTGGTTTTCTTGAAACTAGCCGCATTTATTATTCATGAGAATTCTTAGAAAAGTCCTCTGCACATAAGGCACATAACAGGATTAACATACTCTGTCTAAAAGTCATGGTCATCTTCATCCTAGGGCGAAAGAACTGTTTTGCATAATTGCAGGTATTAATTTAGGCAAATTGGGTGCAAAAGCAATGTTTACCTCTTTTAACACTTGTGCCCACTCAGATATGTGCATAAATTATGCTCAATCCAATGTTGACAAAGTCACCTACCAACAGAGTTTGCCTGGAGATAATTGTGCATGCAACCAAATGAGCAGGTAGAAACAATATACACTAAGTTAAACAAGTGTAAAATATCTTTTTCATGTTGTCCCTCATTACTTTATGCACCAGTTCAGTATTAATCAGGTACAAAAATACACCAGATACCAGATTATATAAGTGAATAAATAACCCTATTAGAGTTGATTCTCTACAGAAGAACCAGACTTGCAGTATGAAGATGGTTGTAAGAGAAAATATTGTATACAAAGTTATCATGACACAAGAATATTGTGTTAAAAATATAATCAATACAACTATAGAGTGTAAACTATCAAAATATAAAAACATTTATTGTGGAACAGAATATCGTCAATAAAAGGTAAGTAAATCGAAATATACATATATACATACAAAATTATGTAAAATATTTGAATAATAAATTATAAAATAATATAATTAAACACACTTAGATTCAATTGTTGATGTGAATTACACGTATTTATTTATATAATATATAAATGCTTTACATTTTTAAAAAAAACAATTTTTAAACAAATGAAAAAATAATTATCTTAAAATATTGACAATAATATAAATATTAAAATCAACAAATACACACACACATATATATGTATTTACATGTATATCTATATATATATAGCTATAACAAAAACATACATAAAACATAATTGAAAAATACATATAATACTAAACCAACAAACATATTTATTAAAAAATTACAAATTGTTTTTTATAAGTAAAATTAAATGAAAAAAAATAAGAATAATAATCCAAAATAAACAATAACAGAAAGTTTTGGGCTATGAAAGAGTCAGACTTACTATTCCAACTCCACTGGAAGCAAAAAACAGGGGCATTTTTGGGACTTTGGATGGATAGAGTTACTGTTCCTACGCCAATGTAACCAATAGCAGCCAAAGTAATGGATTTGGAGGGGTCAAATTTACTATCCCCACTCCAATCTGAGTGACAGTAGATAAAGCATTGGACTTTGGAGGGGTTAGATTTATTAATCCCATTCCAATCTGAACAGCAGTATGGAAAGTGTTGGAGGGGTTTCATTTATTATTCCCAATCTAACATAAGCAAAAGCAGGGAAAGTGATGGACTTTGGAGAGGGTAGATTTAGCATTTGCACTCCAATCCTGGCAGCAAATTGAAAATGTGGAGCGTTGGAGGGGCGAACTGTAATATTCCCACTCCAATGTAAACGAAAACAGAGAAATTATAGGGCCTTGGAGTGGTTGGATGGGCAAATCCCTGTCCAAACTAAGCACAGAAGAGAAAGTGTTGGAGTCTGGATAGGTTAGATTTAACATTCCCACTGCAACGTAAGCAAAAGAAGGGGAAATGTTCAGATTTGGATGGGTTAGATATACTACTCCCACTCTAATGTATGCAACTGTAGGGAAAGTGACTTTGGAGGAGTTAGATTTAATATTCCCATTCCAACGTAGCACAAACAGGGAAATTCTTAGACTTTGGAGGAGTTAGAGTAACTATTCCCTCTACAATCTTTTTTTTTTTATGAATTATTTTTTATTAGCACAAAGGAGATCAGCATAGTTCACACAAAAATTAAAACAGTAAGGCAATGCAAATTTACCTATAGGAGTTCATATCATAGTACAGATAGATAAAATTATATAGACCAATCCGGTAAAAGAAGAAAGAGAAAATAAAATTTTCATAAGAATTTATAGGAAAATCACATTGTTATTAATCCTTAATCATTCTTCGCCAAATAGCATTAAATTTCAGCAGTGATCGTATACCTCTGGCTTTAGCCAAGGCCTATTCCCTTCGAAGATCTCAATCATAATAGCCCACCATTCTGCGGTACTACAAGCTGTTGGAGAGATCCAAGCCCTTGCAATAGTTAGCCTAGCTGTCACCAATATAATAGCGTGCAGTGCTCGTTGCATATGGTTGGGATCAGCCTTATACCCCAGCATAATCTCCTGTATAGTGAAACCAAATCCAAACCCAAGCGAGCTTTACAGGCGTATCTAACGCCCAGCCAAAATATAAGTAACAATGGGCAAGTAGCAAACATATGCACGATGTTTGCCGCGTGTAATCCGCACTTAGGACATTTCGTCTTGTTCCTAAGGTGTCGACCGCCTATCTCTCCCAGCTAGCTATTTTATCTGGGGTGTAGTATAGCATGCATATTGTCCGAAACTGCTGGAGCTTTAAATTAACTGAGCATACCACTTCTTTTAGCGTTGCAAGTGCATCGGTTACTGCTATAGGAGTGACATCCATATCCAACATTCGGCTCCACTTTGAGGCTAACTGTGCGCACGGGTCGATTCTATCCTGACACAAGTGTTGGTATGCTATGCGGATTCCATGTTTCCGGGTTGTCTCTTGTAAATGTGTCAGTATATTGTGTGCCGCGACAGATTTTTTATAAGCTTAATAGCTCGACGTGCTCGCTTATACCCCCATAGGAAACTGCTTATTACACCTTCTAGTTTCTTAAAAAAGAAATTAGTAACTCTTAGGGGAATTGAACGGAATAGATATAGGAATTTTGGCAGTATCGTCATCTTTATAATATTGCATCTACCAATTATACTTATAGGTAATTTATGCCAGCTTCTTAGTTTATTATTAACATCCTGTAACAAGGTATCATAGTTCAGACTTAATATATATTCTATCTGAGATGTAACACGAATTCCCAAATAGGTCGCTTCAAAACATACCCCGGCTATTGGCCTATCTGGTTTAAAATTTAGTATCACCTGTGTTTTACTGGGATTTAACTTGTACCCAGAAAAGGAGCCAAAATTTCTGCCTCACTCGCGATTATTTCTAAGGAAGCAGCAGGGTCCGTTGTAAAGATAGCGATATCATCTGCGTAAGCAGTAACTTTCAGGACGTTTATTCCCGACCGTAAGGGTAAAATATTTTCATTTGCCAATAATACCCATATGAAAGGCTCAATATAAAGTGCGAACAGAAATGGGGATAGAGGACACCCATGACGGGTGCCTCTATATATGTGAAAAGAACTAGATTGAAAACCTGCGTAACTCAGCTTAGCCTGCGGCATGTGATATAAAGCTTGTATCCATGTAAGAAATCGGCCCGTAATTCCGAATGAAGCAAGAGTTGGCCACATACAGCTCCAAGCCACGCGGTCAAAGGCCTTTTCTGCGTCTAAGAGTATCATACCTAAGTTACTACCTGATTGTTGGGCGTAATCAAAAGCCATTATAGCTGTGTTAGTATGTGCAGTAGTGCCTCGACCTACTAAAAATCATGTTGTTGTCCTGAGAACAGGCCTGACATCAAAGGAGCTAACCGGTTAGCCAAAACCTTGGCATATATTTTGGGGTCAGCATTAATGAGAGATATCGGACGATACGATCCGCATTCTTCAGGTGGTTTGCCTTTTAAAAAAAAAAAGCGATATTTGTAGTTCCCTAAGTTAATGATGTTATCCCAGTATCGCCGATCTCTTGTATAACTTTAACTAGCAATGGTGCTATAATACTTCTAAATGGTTTATAAAGCTCCATAGGAATTGAATCTTCCCCAGATGCTTTGCCTGAAGATAGCACCGAGAGGGCCACAAGAATTTCCTCTGGTAAAACTTCAATAGCAATCTGGTCAATAGCATCTTCCTGTAGAAGAGGGAGTGCAGCTCTTCCTAGATATTTAGAGAATTCCTCTGTATTTATTAAATCTGATTGAGCATATAGAGTTTCATAAAACACTATGAACTGTTGAAGTATCATATGAAGCTCAGTATGGAGTGTAGTATCTGCATCCTTAATAGCCTTTATTGAGTTTTTAGCCTTTTTATCAGCCAATTGGTATGCAAGTATCTTCCCCACCTGTTCACCATATTCATACTGAGCAGAGCGGTATTTGCTATAACAAACAGCCACCCTCTCCTTTAAAGTCCGCCCAAATGATGCCCGTGCTTCAACAAGATCAGTATAGATCTGTGTTTGTCTGTGTTTTGTCTGTGTTTGTCTGGGGTCGTTTTGTCTCACAGCTGTAGCATGGCAGATTACCAAGTTAGCAAGCTTCAAACAGGTAGCTTTAATAGTACCCTCTCTGGCTTTATTCTCTCGCAATATAAATTGTTGTGTAATACCCCTAATATATGCCTTCATTGAATCCCAAACGATGCAAAAGGTGGTTGAGTTACGATTATAGTGAATAAACTCTACTAATAGTTTCTCCATGTGTGCCATATACTCATTATTTGTCAGCAGATACCTTGGGAAAGAAAAGGAGTGCCTAGGTTTGCTTATCACATGTGCTTGAAAACTAAATATAATGGGATTATGATCCGATGTTATTTTTGGGCAAACCTCAATCGTGCCTGACTGAAATGTGATATCATTAGCCCATACCATATCTATCTTAGAATATTGTCTGTGCGGGCATAAATAATATGTATATCCTGGGAGATTTGGATGAAGAGTCCTCCATATATCTTTAACATTATGCAGACGTGCGAGTTCTAGGATAGACGCCCGTACTTTCGGCATCCTTATGTTCGACAGCTGGTAGAGTCCATAGAATAATTCATAACGCAGTTAAAATCGCCCATAATAATTAAAACCCCTTGCCATTCCAGTAATATCAACATTAATGAATTAAAAACCTCAGGATCATCAACATTAGACCCATAAACAGTTACTAGAACATATTTTATACCATATATTTCCAGCTGAACAATTACCCATCTCCCCCTTGGATCTGCTAACACCCTGTGTGTTTTATATGTAAGCATTTTGCTAGCTAAAATAGCAGTTCTTCTGATCGAAACATTTTGATTCCCTCTACAATCTAAGCAACAGTAGGGAACCTGTTGGCCTTTGGAGAGGGTAGATTGAATATTCCCACTCCAACTTAAATAAAAGCAAGGAAAATGGTGGACTTTGGAGGAGTTATATATTCCAATTCCTAAACCTTTTTTTTTTAAAAGAAACAAATAATTAAGAAAATAAGAATATTTAAACATTTTAAAAAGCATATACTCATTACAGATACATTAAATTAAATTTAATGGAAAAAACAAACTTCATATAAAACATTAATGTAAATAAATATAAAACAAGTTAAAAAATGTTTAAAATAAGTACACTTCCTTCCCTACTACAAATAACCCAACAAATACAAACAATTAAAAATATAAATGTATCATTATTAATATGTAATTAATTAATAAATAAAATAATTAATTAGTTACTAAATATATAAAACTCTTTTTCAAAATGTTTTAATTAAATAAACTGGTCAATGTATTTCCAATTAATTAAAAACACTCAGGGGCCGATTCCGATCTCGGCCGGTAGGGCTCCGAATCGGATTCGGCTTTACCGGATCCGATTCGGAGCCCTGTTTCCCGACCGAACCGTACGCGGGTCCGGCCGAGCGAGTACGATGCGAAATCGCCGACCGACTCGTCCGGGCGTTCCGACCGACTCGCTCCCGGCTCAAACCGCTCCGACCGACTCGCTCGGACTCGACTCGCACCGCGCAATGGAGACGTTTCCCGGCCGGGTAAGTACGATGCGCGCCGCGAGCAGTCCGACCGAGCCGCGCACTCCCGGCTCGTAAGAGCTGTCGGAGCCGTACTTTGGGGGTCCGTGTCGGACCCCCTGTACGCGTAGGCCGCGCGAGTCGCACACAGGGGGACCCATGGGTCCCCCCTACCTGTGCGTGTATGGCGCGAATCGCTTCGCCGCGTACCCGCTGTAGGGGGCGCCCTTGTCCGACTCGCACCCATTGAGTCAATGGGAGCCCGCGTACGCGTTGTACGACCGGCTCCCATTGACTTCAATGGGAGTCCGACCGACTCGAGTCCGATAACATACGGACGCATCGTACTCGTTCGGTCGGACTGCACGGGTCCGATTCGGTCGGAAATCTCTCCGGGTCCGGCTCGGTCGGAGAAATTTCCGGCCCGAATCGGAATCGACCCCCAAATATTTGAAATAACAATTGATCAATTACCTTTACATAATTACATAAAAAAACATTACAAAAAATAGTAATTTTGTAATTAAAGTAACTTTCCACATATATCCCCTGTAAACCCAACAGTCCGCTACTAAATTAATAATTACTAACTACATTTAAAAACTTTAAAATGACACATTAAAAATTGCCAACTATACTAAGATAAGAATAAAAGTAATCAACTAAAAAAATTAGATAAGTAATTACAAAAAACGATTTACTATAAACAATAATTACAAATAAGAAACAATAATTTATATTTTACATAACTTCCCAACCGAAATCCAACAACTCACTACTACCTTAAAATGACTAATTTAATTGAAAAAACATTTAAATTACACACTGAAAATTGTAAACTATCCTTCAAAAATTCAAATGACAAATATTCAATTCAATAATTTACATAATTTAATTCCAGTTGATCATTTTATTCATATTAAAATTAATTCAAAATTAAAAACAATATTTTATATTTGAAATAACTTCCCTCCCAAAATCCAACACATCCCTACTAAATTAAAACATAATGAATGCATTTAAAAAAATATAAATTACCTATTAAAACTAAAAGCAATTATTATCATAATACTAATACAGAGCTGACAATATTTTTGACACAATATTTTTGCATCCTGAATTTTTTCATTCAAAATTCTGGCAGAATTTTACAAGAAATCAAAAACCAAACTAAAGGTGGAATACAAAGTTTTCATGATGCAGTATTCATCAGAGAATGGGCAGGGCAGACCAACAACACAGAGGTTTGCTTCAAGTGACAATATTGTTTCGCACACTTGTTGTAATTATGAGCTACTCACACACTATTTGAAAGTAATCTTTAATTAATTGTGTGAAGATTGTAGAGTAACCTTCGGATATGACCCTCAGAACCTCAGATTTTCTGATCATTTGAACTTTACCAGCACTTGCAAAGAAGTAATCAATTACTCTTAGAGAACAAAAAAATAGGAAGCGTGGTCTCTTTACTGTGCATGGTATGGCATCTGCTTCTGGGAACTTGGCTCAGAGTTGTGGCGGGAGTGTTGACATTCCAAAGACAGACTGACTGCAGTACAGGCTGCAGGACAGTGCTGATGGAATGGGGGATCATGGACCTGCATCAGACATTTAAACCTGTCGTACCATTACACTAGAATTTTACTACCCATTCTACCTTAATGCCTCCCTGTTGGACTCAATCTTCCCCGCAATTATATTATGTCTTGTGACTGTTAGGTTTTACAGGGCTTCGGCTTGTGGAGTATAACATTTTTAGACACTGAACTCCCTTTAGTGTAGCCTGACCTGCCTTTGCCTGGTCCAGTTCCCATGGCAAAGGAGATAGCATTCTGAAAAACAAAGAGTGAGTGTGTGATGGAGAGAGGGTGCTCTCCGTCTCTTCATGGACCTTTCTGTGAGAAGAAGGAATGCAGCCTTTTTCGGAGATCAGAATAGCAAAAGGATTAAGGTGGTATGCTTGCTTGTATATATTAGGAGTAGGTGCAGCACACCTTTTCTTGAACAGTATAGAAACCCTCTAAAACTGTGAGTATTGTTCGCTCTGATGTGAGGCATCCCTAAGCACCCTACTTCTGTGCCCTTCTGACCTATTCTAGGTTAAAGTTAAAGTTTTGACTATAATGTCACAAGTAGTACTTAGAAAAAAAGTAACTAAATCTTACATTTCTTTCACTGTGTGTTTACAAGAACCAAAATTATTGCAATAGGTGAGTGAGTTTAAAACATTAAATCAGTTGTTACATAGGGGAGTTTTTCAAGAATGATAGAATAGTCAACAGTAGCAACTGTCTATGACAATCTCAATACATTCAGGGTACTGACGCTTGCCATCAGTGGCAATCTGCAGGCCCAAAAAAATGTCCATGAAGACAGAGGGCCTGATTACGACTTTGGCGGTGCAGCGCTGGGTCCACATTGCCGCCGCACCACCAAACCCGTGGTCAGGCCGCCCACCAGATTAGGAATGTCCTCCTGTCAGACGGGCTGGTTTTTAGCATTCCCACAGCAATGTCACCGAAAATGTGCACTGCAATGGGAATGCCAAAAACAGTTCCTGCAGGAAATGGACTGCAAAGTCCATGCCATGCAAGAACTGGGGTGCATGCACAAAGTAGGGCACATGTTATACCCCCCAGCATGCATCCCCATGCGGAGGTGGCACAGGAGGCCCTGCAGGGCAACTTTTGTTTCCTCTCCACCACGGTGTTCATGGAGTAGGAACCTCCATGACACCGCCGGTGGAGAGGAAACTTGTAACATGCTTGGCGGGACTGCGGCGGTCCCACCAAGCATATTGCCGCCTCCTGACCACCACAACACCGCCAGGGAATGGCGGTTCCCTGGTGGCTGCGGTGGGGCAATGGCGGTCCGACCGCCCTAACCGTAATAGGGCGGTTGGGAGACCGCCACGCCCCCACGAGTCTGGTGGTCCGTGGACCCCCAGACTCATAATCAGCCCCAGACTGTGTAGGAGTGGTGTCATAACCAGTTCATATTTCATGATGAATATTTTGACATTCCACAAGGGCTTTCAAATCATCAGCAACATGAATTTCAGTACTTTCAGCAGCCATGGGCAAGAATGAGATAGAACTATGGTAAGTAGGGATATGTGTGGGGTGAGGTGGGAGTCCACGACACATTTCTTAAGCAATTCCCTAAACTGAAAACTACCCATCTCCCAAACCTCTGGTCAAATGAAAACCATTCTTCTATCATTGGGGATCTCATGTCTATTTTTGCCTCCCCTAAATCGAATCTCAGCCTTGCTATTATCCAGGAAATGTTGATATCTTTTAATATAGCCTCTATATGTTCTGATCTGCCTATTAAAGGTTACTGCATACTCTGCTGCTCCTTTATTTTCAAACGTCTTGTGTTTTGCATACTAATTTATATGCAAAGCACTTAGACAGCACTGGGTCTTACCTGCACTGTAAAAAACCATCAACAAAATAAATAAATACATTAAGAAGGGGTTTGATTACTGCCTCTTTACAAAGAGAGGGGACTTTGTCTGAGTAAGAGATTGATGTAAGATAGTTCACAGTGGTAGCATAATATCTCAGCAAAAGATCTTAACAAAATTAATGGGATCAGTGAAAGTGGAGAACCAGACTTAAGATGAACAAAAAGAAATATATTAGCCTCACCCTGGCAAATGATCTGTAACAAAAACGCACACCTCCTTAAGGCAGGTGCAATTTTGGAGTTTTATATATCTCCACTTTTTTCCTAGATTTGCATGTGTGCTGCATTCTCCAGCAAATAAAATGTAAATAGTATTAAAGCATAGTTTTTGTACTACAACACCTATGCTTGACAAAATGCACAAACATTGCACTATGATGCAAGGATGTGTCTAAAGTGCACCACCACAGGAACAGGAGAAAACAACACCATAACTTAGTAGATGTGGTATGGTTCTGCCCTCTCCCTTTCACGCAGACCATTGATGCTCTGCATTGCGTGAAAACGTAGTGAATCTACCACTACATTTGGACATTTGGAGGTGTTGACCTCTTTCCGCTTTACTGTTCATCATTATCCTAGATACAATTGCCTCTTAAATGTGAAACAGGTAAACCAAAAATGTATATGGTGCTTTGAAAACCAGACTTCTGCGTGAATGATATAGCCCTATTCTGTGCCCCACTGGTAGGTACAATATAACAAGTGCTTAGTCTGATAGATTAATTTGTCTATGGCTACTTCATTTACAAAAAAAACGAAGAAGCTTTACTATGCTTTATCTCAGATTAAATACTTTGTTTCAAGTTACAGGGATGAAATCTGTCAGTCCCTACATGGTACTTAGAGATAAGGACTACTCAAAGAGTGGTAGAGCTGTGAAAATGAAACTCTCTCTGATTGTTACCCAAAACAGTGCAATTTTCAAAGATGGGAGTATGCTTTACTCTCACTCGTTGGCCACATGAATTTGGTAACAAGGATTATACTGTTCCAGTGTCTTTAAACCTCTTTCAGACCTTTTTCTGCTTTTGAAACAGAGTTGGCTCTTTAATACAGTCAGAAAAGTCTTGTTGAATGACTCAAATTAAGCTCTGTCTAAATTAGAAAGTGGCTGGGCGCCTCAAACCTTTAAAGACTATTGCTTGGCCTTATATCTTATAGCTGGTGGTAATTCCGACAATGAACCACCAGTTTTTGGGTATACTCTTATCTAAAAACAAATGGAGTACTGAGGCCATTTCATTTTCCCCCTAAATTCAATATTGTTCCTACCTCAAATAGATTAACTTTTGAATACTGCAAGTGTCCTGCTAGAACTGCGATCTGTAGTTGAAAAAGGTCTGAATAATATGAGAATTCAGAAGTTTCCCAAGAAAGAGAAACTGACACTTTCGACATTCACTTAGCGATTCCCCATCAGAATGGGAATCGAAAGGGGTGAGTGAAGTATTGCTGCCATGGGGCCCTGGGGGTGTATCAGTAGCAGAATCTGAAGATACATATTGGTTATGCTTCTAGGGAAATTTTTGTAAGTCTCTTCAATGATGAATTATTCCAGCTAGATCTGACAAAGGTACTCTGTCATTATTGTATGATGTGGTTATCATGAAGTGCACCAGTAGAGGGCATATAGGTTGGATACATGAGTGAATGAGAGTTCTGGCTAGAGTTAGTCATAAGAACATTTGAGCAAGATTGGTGCAAGATAATGGGGTGGAAATTACTGAAATCCAGTCTTAGAATGATATAGTTCTTTTCTTCATATCAAGAAAAAACTTCCATAAATTCTTGAAAAGTATTTAATGCTTACAATGTCAGTCCACCATAGGAAGATGGCGAGGGGTATAGAGTAATACTTTAGGCACTTGCTAGTCCCCTGGTTCAAGGTTGTCACATCACCTACCTATAGATGTAATATGTATTCCACCTACCTGTCCTGTGGTGCATCTAGTTCAGCTGAGATCTGATAAAAAGCCTGACATTTTACAACCTTCATCTAGAATTTATTTGCATCATTTGTTCAGATGTATAATGCATCTCCTGTGAGCATTCGGGCATTCCTTAGTTTCAGTACTAGCTCCTTAAATTCTTGACTTAAATCAGCATGTCTTTCTTTGTCTTTCTGTCAAAGCCACTATAGCTTGTTTTGTTTGAGGTGGAAGGTGTGCCTGAGTTTTGGACTTGCAGGGAAGACTGTAAGAAAAAGAAAGAAGGGCAATCGTTTGGGCTCTTTCAATGGACAGCATTTTATGATGACATCACACGTGACTGATGGCGGAGAATGTTGTATTTCCCTGGGAGCCAAGAGAACCAAAAGTAGCATAAAGCACATGAGTAGAAAAATACTGTTTCAGTCTGTCCCAGGAGCACAGACGTCAGAATCAATGCAGAATCAAACTGACAGCATATTATTTGAATTGTTTCACACATGTGTGGGGCATGAGGCACTAAGGTGAGCTTCTGCCTCTGCTGAATGCTTTGCAACTGACTTCAAGCGATTTCTGTCCAACAACCTGCTAATCTGCCTTGTCTCTTGTTGTCTGCACTAGCCTCATCTTACTTTGTTATATTTTGTCTTTGCTCTAAACCTCTGCCCTACTTAAATCATGCTGCTTTGTCATTGTTCTGGAACGTTCTCATTTCTCAGTTTCATGTTTATTTCCTTCTTCACCTGTACAATTTCAACTGGTGCCTCACTTTTGTATTTTGTGTTTCCCTTCTGAGCCTTTTGATCAGTCACATTAGTCTTCACAAAAACAAGCTTACGTCACAACTACCCAGGTATCTATTAACTTTGTGCACACCTTTAGTCTTGCTAGTCCAGAATTTTCTACCTGTCCTGGATCAACCAACATCTATCAAGACTAGAGATGGGCTTAATTTACATAATTCTGTGTAGCATAATCACACAGAATTACCCAGAAATTCTGCAAAGTTACACAGAATTACGCGAGAAGAGTAATTCTGCATTTAGTGCTATTTTCTTGGCATAAAAAAATGTCCCTCATGTCCAAAATAGATGTGAGGTTGCATTTTGCTCTAAGAAAAAGGACTAAATGCAAGAGAACATAAATAGCAAGCACGAGCAGCCTCTTCCACTTGTCAAATTGCACTTCAGTTAGGATTTTCCTCAACTTACTCCCAGCATTTAGCTCTATTTTTCTTAGCACAAAATGCACCCTTCCATCCAAACAGAACACAAACAGCGAGTGCGAGCAGCCTCGCATGCTTGCTAAATGTGCTCTTGCAGTAGAAATTTTTTCCCTCAAGTTACTCTCGATTATGTGAGCGAGCGTAATCATATTATTATTGGCAATTCCTTATCAAAGAGTAATGCAGAATTACAGAAATTACTCCAATTAGTCCGGTGTAAATGAAATTCTGCCCAGGCCTAATCAAGACTTCAGTCAACGTAATATTGAACAGGCTACCCTCCTCCAGCGGCTTTGTGAACCCACTAGTTCCCATCAGGAGGTGCACTCAGTCTAGACATCAGGGTTGGGTTATGCTACTCCTCCTAACCAGGCACTTTCCCTGAAAGGATTTTCTTATTTTTGTATTAGCCTGTGGAAATCACAGATTCCGCAAAAGTAGTAAACTAAGTCAAAGCTACTTCACAGAACCGATTTCCCCATTCATAACTATTAACTATATAGGAAAGGTTGCAGAAGTGAAACATTAATTCCTTAGTAAACATTATTTTTAGCTATTGTGGAAATTCAGTAGGTACTGGGTACTTCTTAGTGATATCCTTTATGATTCAAGATATCGTTTCCTTCAGAGCAAAAATGTTAGTAAATATAAAAACATTGTCCACTTAAAAACCTACACAATTCACAATGGGCCACTGCAATAAATACAGAATTAATCAGAGCATTTATCTTGCTATATGAAAAGGGCAGTTTTGCTGTTTTATCAAATCCATAATATTCATTTGTCAGAACATTTTTTTAATCAGTTCATTCAGATTTGTGTTGATTGACTTACGAACTGCTCAAGAAATGCCAAATATATCCAGCAAGGTTAGTTGAATGTTGTCTGTGCCTTCTGGCAAATCGCTGGAATTTAATTCCCCTTCTATAAAAAATATTAATAAATATGTTTTCGTATATTGTACACAGAGGGGCCGATTCCGATTCGGGCCGGAAATCTCTCCGACCGAGCCGGACCCGGAGAGAATTCCGACCGAATCGGACTCTGGCAGTCCGACCGAACGAGTACGATGCGCACGCATGCACCCGGACTCGATTCGGTCGGACTACCATTGAAGTCAATGGGAGCCGGTCGTACAACGCGTACGCGGGCTCCCATTGACTCAATGGGTGCGAGGCGAACAAGGGCGCCCCCTACAGCGGGTACGCGTCAAAGCGCATCGTGCCGTACATGCACAGGCCCCCTGTGTGCGACTCGCGCGGCCACACATACAGGGGGGTCCGACGCGGACCCCCAAAATCCGGCTCAGACAGCTCTTTCGAGCCAGACGGCGCGAGTCGGTCGGACTGCTCGCGGTGCGGTTCGTACTTACCCGGCCGGGGAACGTCTCCATTGCGCGGTGCGAGTTGTGTCCGTGTGAGTCGGTCGGAGCGTGTTGAAGCCGCGTACGAGTCGGTCGGCGATTTCGCGGGCGCTTGCATCGTACTCGCTTGGCCGGACCCGCGTACGATTCGGTCGGGAAACAGGGCTCCGAATCGGATCCGGTAAAGCCGAATCCGATTCAGAGCCCTATTGGCCGAGATCGGAATCGGCTCCACAGTGTTCATGCCTTTTCCTAGATTTGCTATCTCACGTTGGTGTTTATTGTTGGGGATTGACTTTATATTAAGGGTCAGCATTACAATCAGGATTGCCTTACCCACCTTATTATAGATCTGTGCCCGCCTTGTAAAAGCACGTTTACATACAGTTACCAAGACCCTGTTCAATATACCTATGCAAGATAAAGAACTGGGTAGCCAAGACACTATACTGGATACTTATTTTAGACTTCAAGGCACAACTAGCCAATGCTATATAAATAGAGAGGTGTGAGAACTCCAGAAGTTGGGGGCTTGAATTATCAAATGGGTTGACCCATTCTCTATGTGGAAATGTGTAATGCAAAAGGACCTGCGTTTACTGTAGTAAGATGATGTCAAGTCTTCTTCATACGCGTACTCTGTGAATACTGACTTTTTTTGGGCGCAATTGGTATTCAAACCCAGGACAAATGCTCCCCAGCATGGGGCGTGCATTCATCATTTTGAAAGGTTTATCGGCCCTCTAGAGGCAGATTGTATGAGTGAGGAAGTAATGTTTGCAAGCTGTATTCTTCATACATGGTCGCTGACCTGAGAACCCCTCTAGAGGATGTTGATAGTTTATACCTGGCCACTCTGAGATGAGGGTTTAGAGGTAGCTTCCCATGAACTAAATAATGTCTTAGAGCTGCCTTTACAGCTGACCTATCTCCTAGAATGAGGAGACTGATGTCAATCCCACATTCTGTAAAACTTGCACCATTAATTGTCCTTTTACCTATTTCTCCCTCAAGAAACTTCTCTTTGACCTTATAAATGTTGCTTTTAGAAATGGTGAGGAAAGTTTCTCTTCAGTGACTCTCAATCCGTCCTACTTAGCATCAAACCCCACCAAGAAAATATCACTGAAGGTGGTGTGTTTCAATGGGGATATAAAGCTAAATGTCACAAAAAACCTAGTGCGCATATGGATGCTCTACATATGTGGTCCTTAGGGGTGAGCATGAACAAACTACTGTCAGGCAGTGACCACCACAGAGCAGAGGCCAAGTCCCAGTACCATGTTACTAGTAATTGGTGTCCTAATTTCTCAAAATGCGAAAAGAACAATTGATGGACGGAACACTGAACAATGTCAATCATTCACATCCAGTACATTTCTCAAAAAGCATGTATTTATCCAGTTCCTGCACCACCATCTTCTGCAGCCCTTATGCACTCTGTATATAAAAGAACCATCAGCTTCTTTGGCCTTCTTTTTATGCAAAACAGGATTGCACACCACTCTGCATTATGATGCAAGGTCATGCAAAGGATTATAGCTCTCCAAGTGCTACCAATAGCTCTCCAAGTGCTACCAGTCACCATGGTGTCAGTGTAGCGTCCTACAACACAGAGGTTCTTTTAAAGTGTGCAGAATTCAATGTGATACCTCACCTTGTCTTTGACAAAAAATCAATAACTTAGCTGTCGATTGCTAGAAAAGGCAAGATAGTTGGTGCTGCCATCAGATTCATTAGGCAAAGATCCCCAGTTCCAGTCTTCCAGTTCTGCCTGGGCTTGTCATTGCACCAGGAAGCAATTCAATTGTTTTTTGTCTAGTTAATAAAACCATAATAAATATGCAAAATACTAGACACCCATACTACATTAGCATCTTAACAAGAATAAAAACAAATCTTTTTAAAAACTACTAATTCATGGACAATGTTAGATACAGAATATTTACCTATAGAAAATTGAATATTCATAATAAAAAGACATTTTGTGGATAATCACCATTCACTAAACACAACTTATTTACCTATTAATTTATTTAATGCATACATATTTGCTAGATTGCCATCAGTTTTTTCTCACTCACTAATCCCTACCTCGTCTGCTGCATTCCATGGCCATACAAACTATAACATGGTAATCACAGTAATGCATCACTGCGACTGATGGACATACCTTTTATGACCCACACCAGTGAATCATGGAAAGTGCAACTGAACAATGCAAATGTTACAAATCTAATCAGTCAATGGGGACTCTTGGCAATGTTGCTGAACACTGGTGAACTTTGAATTGGGGCCTGATTTAGATTTTGGCAGACAGGTACTCACACACGATGGAGAACCGTCCTATTGTAAGTTGGACGGAATGTCAGATTTCTATAGCAGCAGTCCCATTGGCTCTGCCGCTGGGCCAGAGGTGATCTCTAAATATGGCGGCCCTCTGTCTGTCAGGGGGGCGGATGTAATATCCTCTGCGTCCCTGATGGGCAGAGTAAATTCTGCCAAACCCTATATCATGCACAAGATATTTTTTGTTTGGCAGAAAAATGGAACTAGCACTACAGGGACTGTCTTCCTCTCCCCTTTCATTAGTAACAAAAGCAGCAGGAGCATGCTGCTCACCTTCACTAATGTCCTGTCCTTTTTATGTTGCCACATGGTGCCTCAGCTGGTCATTGCTGCCATCATTTCTAACTCAAAGTAATCACCTCCTCCCACCCTACAAATAACAGCTGGACAACAACAGTTTATTCCATATAACAAACTATGTTAAAGTGGACATCTAATGAATGATGCCACAATAGGCTTTACAACCCAAGCAGACATTACCAAACAAAGTTGCATTGTGGGATCTTTATTAACGCTGACTGTTGAGGGTGTTATTTGGTTAAAAGGACAAGGTGATTTATTCTTTTTGCTGGTTGGCTCCATACGCATGTACCATTTGGCTGCATTTTTGTCCTAATAAATCGCTCTTCCAAGCAGATACAAAGATCAGCCTGTGCAGTGTAGGAGCGCTGCCATCTAATACGGGCTAGAATGGCTCAGGCTGTCATTCTCTGTTGTGGGTAAAACGAATGCAAGGTATGTGGTCTCATGGCGATATGTTTGACCCACCGTAACATAACAACAACTACCTTTAACATAACCAGTGTGCATGTTCAGCTACCGAAACACATCGCATATAGCCAAAGACACGCATTGTTTATTGTTTTTTCCTTACAAATCAGAGCAGTGGCCATGTTTTACTTGAACACTAGTCCAAAGTGGCATTCTTCACTTTTTTCCATTTTGCCGTTTCACAGCTGCCTGCATCGCATATGCAGGGATATTGTTAGCCTTCTGAATTGCTTTTTCGCACCAGAAGAGACACGCTATGTAAAAAAAAAATGTTTCAGCACTTGGAACTCCCTGGGGGAGTGGCACTACGAGGGCAGGCTGTGTTTGAGGCCAGCGGGATACGAAAGCAGACTTTCACTTGCGAATGTAAACAGCTTTGGCCAAGGTATAGCATGGTATTTTCCATGGGATGCAACTAAATATTTTAACATGAACGGAATATGAGAACAGAAATGCCAACCACTGGTTTTCAGTGTCTAACCAGAGATTTAAAAAATGTATTATGATACTGCTAGTTTGAGAGGCTTCTAGAAAATTATTTGTTTTCAAGTGGATAATGTCATCTGACATTAAAGAATAATATATCAATGCATAGACCTGTCCACCTCAGGAACAGCAGGCCTGTCTCTCCTGTAAAAAACAGACTGACTACAACATGGTTTATTGTGAAACATATTGATTTGCATGGCTCTCAAGCACGGATTGTTACTTAGGGCTTCGGGGCTCCACCCAC
The DNA here is from genome assembly GCA_963921515.1 of Calotriton arnoldi. Taxonomy (NCBI): domain Eukaryota; kingdom Metazoa; phylum Chordata; class Amphibia; order Caudata; family Salamandridae; genus Calotriton; species Calotriton arnoldi. The sequence goes on along the minus strand of CAWUFW010008718.1, from coordinate 365,054 downwards.
CCAATTTCCTGCACCATAAAAATGCTAGTTTTCGAAATACTATTATGGTATATAGTGTTATAATACTATTATCATATTGTAGATGATGAATAAAGCCTGGCTGGTTGTCACTTTCTGGCATTCTCTTCAGCGAGGGTAAGGCAGCCAGCCACTTTTTCACTGGCACATGCACCAGCGAGTGTGCGCCATCAACTGTAACTTTGTTGGCTAAGCCAGAACTTACCTTGAGCCAGTCCTGGCCTGCCATTCTTCAGGGCCTTTGCGCCACACCCCTAGATGATGCACAGCCAGCGTCACTTTTTAATGTAGCCACAAGCGCTTTAGCTTTCAGCTATATGCTTCCCAAGGCTACCTATTAATTTCTGAGTGATCCTGGAGTCTGCCTGTCAGGGGGTGGGCAATTCTATGACCATTTGATCTGGCGTCATCAGTCATCAGGTCAGGTGACTCTGTGACACTTTTACTTTCCCATTGCTGTTACTAGGCCTCTCAGATGATCGCAACTGTGGAGAAAACACGGCCAGGACTTAGCTCTGAGCAATACAGCAGAGATCTGGTCCTACAGAAGAAGACTACCAGTGCTTCGCCACCCATCACATGTAAGTGAGGCTCCTAGTCTCTCCAACGCCTCCTGCAGCCAGTCCCTCTCAGTCCCCAGTTTACTCCAGGACATTCCTGCCTAAACAAACAAAGCCCTATGTAAGTCCTTTCACGCTGTTTTATTTCCTTAATTTTACACCGTGAGCCTCTCACAGTTCCTACCACTTGGTCATAAAAGTTTGTTGCCTATGTGCTTATTATATCACTGGCCGTCTCCTCTGAGCCTACAGAGCAATAGTCACATGAGTGCGAATGAGATAGAGAGATTGTGAGAGTGAGTGGGAGTGGGAGTAAGAGTGAGTGTGAGTGAGTGAGTGATAGAGGTGTAGATTCGGGAGGAGGGGTTGAGGTGTGACACTCCCCAAATGAATCCATTCTTGGCTTAGTAGTTGGGTCAGGGGGCCCTGAGTTGGATCTGCTATGTCTGTGTCTTTTTTTTCTTGTAATCTTGATTTCACTGAGAAGTTTTAACTTGTCCATTTTTTGGACCAGTAGCATATATTTAGGCCCAGATTTACAAAGATTTTCATCTGGGTTGCCTCATCTTTTTGATGCAACCCTGAGGCAAAATCCTTGTTTGGTATTGAAACCCATATGCCTGTCTGTGTTACCCCTTGCTTTGGGGAGGTAAAGGCTCCCACTGAGTTCTCTTTCCCTGGCTTCTAAGTAGTAAATAGCAGGTTGTGAGCGTCTAAAGTTAGAACAATCGGTCAATCCTGTGATATCATCGGCAGTCTCAACTCCTGTATGACAGCACTTTTGCCACTATTGATATTTTAGTCAATTGATATTCATATGCCCAGAAAAGGCAAAACAAAAGAAAAATGTGTTGACTTGGGTTCCTACCAAGTGCTCCATTTCTATCATCTAGTGAAACTCAGCATCAAAAACCTGGAGGACGGTTTAGGAAAAACAAAATCGGAGCGACACGTTAGGAAGTAGAACCTGGCTAACCTTAGCACTTGTTCAGTTGCTACAGCATTATGAGGTCCATTTCTGGAAGTGTGTCAATGACACACAAATCTTCATGGGCATGTAAAATGACAGTGAGAGTCGAATTAACATCACTAAAGGTATGACCACACACAACAGTGGACCACAGAAAACTTGTATTTAGAAGAAACCAAAAGTGAAATCCTAATAAGCCGCACACCTATACAAATAATGTAATAAAATACTTCTCTTGTCTCCACTAAAGGGCACCTCTGGTCTCCACTGATGCTCAGGACTAGGATCAAGTCTCCTTTGAAGGAACCAATGTGCAGGCAAGATGAAGATCATGGGCAGTGAGTGTTAGTGGAACAGGCTCTTACTGTCACAGTTTCTTTTTTCTGTGTGAGTTGGTGTAGGTGAGTGTAACCTCTGGATAGCACATTTGCAGCAATTTTACACAATGTAGCTGTGGATTTCCAGAATTGGCTTAACAGTAGGTTCCTGTATGTTTCACAGCATATATTTTGACCATCTTCAACCTGTGTTTATACTGTCACCACTCCCCCGTCCTTTGTTGAGGACATATTCGGGAGCCTAAGCCCTGCAATCATGAATTGCGTAAACTTTCCTGGATGCTCACCCACATGGTCAATCAGTACAGGAAGTGCCCAAGCAGATCTGATGTGCTTCTGCCAGTGTTAAGCATCATGGTAAACTAATTCAAATTTGGGGTCGAGGTGCATCTCCAATCAAGGTTCCCATTCAGTCCTTAGTGGCATGCATTGGGAGAAAGCATTTTTTATCAATGACAAAGCAGCAAGATGGATCCAAGGTATTAACTAATGCTGGGAAGAATAACCACATTTAGAGATGTCAGCCTGTCGGCTGAGCCTAGCATTCACCACTTCTAGCTTTCTCTACAGTGTCTGGTCCAATTGGTCTTTATTGAGGGTGGGAGATAAGTGTATATGCAGTTTCCAATGTTTCAGGGATTCTACATCGATATAGTGAATTGTCTCCAATGTGCCTGTGCTTGTGTGTGTTGTTGCAAGATGTAAGAAACTTGGTTATTGTTCGAAGGGGGGTAGTAGCCCTCATCAGGCAACAGCCACAATCCTTGTCATAGTGAGCCACAAAAGTCACTAAATGTACCTGTGCTCAACCCTTTGGTAGCCTCGCACAAAGCAGTCAGGCTTAAGTTAGAGGGTATGTGTGAAGTATTTTTGCAGCACGCAAACAGAAATAAAGTGATGCACAATACAAGAAAAATACGAAACCAAATTGGAAAAATGGAGTGAATGTTAACAAATAAAATGACACCAAAACTTGCAAAATCTAATCAGTATAACAGGGTATATTGATGGTTTATATTTTAGGTAAAAATAGCGCCAAGAAGCAAAAAGTGCAACTCATTTTTATCTGGTTGCGCTAGACTGGGGAAATGTCAGAAGTTCAGGCCGACCGCAATGGAGCGCGGGTCAGACACAGGGACCAGGTTAATCCCGCTGAAGAGTTATCTTCCCAAGTCTGATGCGAAGTGTTTCATTCACATTGGAGAAGGCCTCGAGGTGCAGGCTTTCGGCGCAAAGAGCAGGTGGCTTGTTGCAGGCAGTTGATGCTGTAGCACAAAAAGCCAGTCGTTGCTGGAGTTCCCAATGGTTGCTCATTGCAGACGGTCGCTGTCGGTGAGAAGTGCAGGGCTCATGTTGCCGGTCGAAGCAGACGGCTGTCTCTGTCGTTGCCGGTCGAAGCAGACGGCTGTCTCTGTTGAGGTCAAGAGCAGGTCCGGCTGGAGCTTTGCAATGGCAGTTGTCATGGGCGCTCGATTCTTGGCATGAAGAGATCACTTCGTGGTCACGAGGAGCCTAAACCTCAACATTTTCCTCTTTTCTTCAGGAGGATTCTATTGAAGGGTCCAGGACCTGGAGGGCACTCCAGCAGAGGCCAGCAGCAGGGCATATGCAAGTCCAGGCAGGTCCATTTAGTTCAGCTGGACAGTTGAAGGGGGGGCTCTGAAAGCTTGTTGTGCCCCTGTGGCTCACACAGCAGGTCAGCCAACTGACCTCTGAAGTCACAGAGGGGTTCTAAATGTCATATTCTTTATGTGGTGCCAGCCATGTGTAAGGGGATTCCCTGAACTACCCCCAAAACAGGTTCTGGTCAGTTCTTCCCCTGGCTAGGGTGACAAAAGGCAGGGCAGGCCTAGTGTCAGGTTCCTTTATGTGTGCCACAAGGCAAACTGGTCCAGTCTTCCTTCTTCAGACAGCGAGGTGGTCCTTCCAATAGCAGTGAAGACTTTCAGCAGCAGAGTAGTCCTTTTAGCAGCAGAGCAGCCATTCTTTTGAATCTTTCACAGGTTCAGGAATGTTGTAAAGAGTGGTTCTGGATGTCCTACTTTATACCTAGTGCCAGCCTTTGTGTGGGGGAAGTCCCTGACCTACCCATAAAACTGTTTCTGGTCAGTTCTTCCCCTGGCTCCAAACTGTCTAGGGTGACAAAAGGCAGGGCAGGCCTAGTGTCAGGTTCCTTATTGTGTGCTACAGGTGGGGCCCTTTGAAATGTAATAAGGGCAGGGGATACCTCTACCCCAGCCATCCTGTCAGAAAGTCCCTCTCCCCTCACACCTGGGATCACTTTGCCTCAATGTCTGGAAGCAATACACAAACCACACCAGAAGAGCCATTCACAATCATGTGACCCAGGGCCCTGCTAGAAAGGCACAGTTGGTTTGGGCAAAAAAATGATGACTTTCTAAAAGTTTAACATTTCAAAAAACATTGGTCCCTTCATGAAGGTCATAAACAATGCAGCATAGAACTACAATGAGATCTATGTTAACTTTCTCCAAGTGGAGAATCCGTTCATTTATTGCAACAATAATTCAAAGCCATAAGACAAACAAATACGTGGGCAAAAGTTTGGAAATCAACAGATTTCCAGACCTCAGGAATTTGTATGCATAGTGACTGAACAGTAAATGCAAATTCAGTCACTCACAATAGAGATAGCATCTTATGCTCCTATGAAATTCAAATAAAACATATTAGAGTCAAGACACAGAAGTCAACGACGTTTCTATCCCAACTAAGGTTGGGGGATCATCATCAGAACACAAGAATTTATGCCGGAGTTGTAGCCTGCTCACGCACTCTGGAGGGATATCAATTAAGACCACAATGGTCTAGCCTAACAGGTGAATAATGTAGCCTAACAGCTGTTGCCCGAATTCAAAAAACTAGTGAGATCAAGCGCCTCTGGAATTACAAGGCAAGAGCGGTCCTTTCAAAATAACTTAAAATACAACTTTACAATTAAAGAGGATTTAAAATTACAATTCATTTGAGTGTAAGAAGCATATCCCTATGTGCTCCTGTTAGAAATGGGGTTTCTGGTTGGCTAGGGTATGCACCCAAGCCAGGCAGAACCCACCACTTTAGTCAGGGTAAGGGAGTTACACACCCAAGATAACCCCTGCTCACCCCCTTGGTAGCTTAGCAGAGCAGTCAGGCTTATCCCAGAGGCAATGTGTAAAGCGTTTACGCAACACACACACACACACACACACACCAGTGACACACTAAATACACCACAAAAGAGACTCCACACAGGATATATCAAAATAACTCATATATTATATATAAAACACATAGACCACAATCACATAAATCCCTTTGCCAACTAGGCGATTGTCATAACACATTTAGTGCAATAAGGTAAATGCTCATTAGTTGCACATGTCAGAATAGAACATCATAACAACAACAGTCTCATGCATATTATACAGTTCCTGGACATAATACTTGTTACTCTGGCCACTATAAGGCCTACATCCTAACATTAGGGCCTGAGAATGCAGTTAGGTTATGCAGGGGGGTCACCAGATAATCATGGTGCCCAAATCACCACTTTGTACTTTACTATGCAGCCACAGTGCTTCTCATATGGGCTGCACAGTACTTGCTGGTCCGCCCAAAGGGGACAGGGATACCTGCACACCTAGCACAGGCTTTGTGTCCACTGTGGGAGAGCTGCAGGAACGGGACCTCCGTCGAGGGTTTACCCTGTCCTGCAATGCCACATTGCACAGGGTTTAAAAGGCTACTTCTGTGGGTGGCGCAAGCAGCGCTTCAGGCCCACTAGTAGCATTTAATTTACAGGCCCTGGGTATATGGGATACCAGTGTACAAGGGACTTACAGGTAAATTAAATATGCCAAACAGGTGTTGACCAATCTTACCAATTTTACAAGAGAAAGCACATGCACTTTAGCATTGATCAGCAGTCGTAAAGTGCCCAGAGTCATAAAACCAACAAAAACAGGTCAGAAAAAATACAGGAGGAAGGCAAAAAGTAATGGGATAATCCTGCAAAAAGGGCCAGGTTTAACACTTATTAAATGTAATAAAGTAAGAGTATGCTGCTTACACTATTGGTTCCCCATCTGAAGTTAGCACTTATTACATTTAATAAGGTAACCCAGTATTAGCCTGGAAGATATCCTTACAACGATGAAACAACTTGAGGTGTTTTCCACTGCCAGGACATGTAAAACTTAAACACACGTGTCCTGCTTTTTAATTACCACACACACTGCCTTCTGAGCCTTTAGGGCCTACCTTACTGGTGACTTATAAGTATTAAAAAGGAAGATTTAGGCTTGGCAAAATGTTTATTTTGCCAGGTCAAAATGGCAGTTTAAAACTGAACTAGAGGCTCCAGTGGCAGGCCTGAGACATGTTTTAAAAGGCTACTTCAGTGGGTGGCACAATGAGTGCTGTAGCTCACTAGTATCATTTAATTTACACGGCCTGGGTTCGTGTACTGCCATATACTAGGGAAATACAAGTAAATTACATGTACCAATCAGGTGTAAGCCAATTTTACCATGTTTTCAAGGGAGAGCACAAGCACTTTACCACTGTTTAGCAAGGAAAATGTGTACAGAGTCGTAAAAGCCAACAACGAGTTCAGCAAAGGAAGGCAGAGGAAGCAAAGTTTGTTGCACGCTACAGAAAGGGCCAGGGCAAAAATGAGATATATGTGAATTAAAGCTCTCCTCACTTATTTCTCATCATTAAATCTTTTTCATTGTAAGTACCCAGCAATACCATGGAGTCTCCTGTGCCTGCCCAATAACTGCTTCCCACTGAAAACAGTGACCTCTGATAGACCCCTGCCTGATGACATAGATAGGCTCCTGTGGCTGCATCAGCCAAATGACAGTTCTGCCCAACACAACATCTATATAGCAGTATGAGATAGTGGAAGATGGATGGCAAGTGTGCGGCATATGGGCAGGTGCGAGAAGCCTAACCCAGGTGTTGTGTTTTAGAACATGAACAATTGCTTCTCTGGTAAATATCAGGGGTGTAACAATAGCCCCCGCAGCCCCCGTTGTGCCGCAGCCCCCGGGCTCCTGGGGGCCCCTTCTGGTCCTTTGCATAGGTGGCTGGTGCAAGGCCTGAAAGCTCCTGTCTGGTTCCAGAGCATGGACCCCACTCCAATATCTTTGCGGGGGGGCCCCTCAAGTTTCGTTACGCCACTTGTAAATATAAGTGGCCTGTCGACAAGTGGCTGAACAGTATCTGCGGGATGTAGTGTAACTGGAAATAGTTTTCTGTTTTTTGTACTTTTTTAAAAAGAATGCACGTAAGGCTGCAACTATTTTCTCCCTTTGATTCTGGCCCTTGGTAAATGAGCAGCCCTTGCTCTCTCTCCTTCTGTGCCCCTGGATTGCTGAATGCATTTGGTTTTTTCATATCCCTTGCCAAATGTATTTTTTCTAATGGTCTACTATAAGGGCGCTTTATAATTGATTTATTATCATGCTGCTTGTTGATTTCAGTTATTCACTTTGTGAATGATGGATCTATTTCTGAATATGTGAAGCACATGATTCTAACCCAAGATAATTAGGTTGTGCCATCAGTTAGAGACGTCACTCCTCTTATATAGGGTTCCTTATTAGCTTACGCCTCTCTCAGAAACCCCATCGTTTTCATCGCACTTAAAGCACTGACCATTTAACACCGTACTTCGTCTTGCTGGAGCTTGGTGTCCCCATACTGCACCAACAGACCGATTTTTTTTACCAACTGCTTAAGTTCAGTGCTTGATCAATAGTGCCCGAAACCCATGACCACAATCATTCACTTACCGGCATCAGGTAAAGTCTGGTTGGAATTTGTGCACACTTTGTCAGCATCCAGAGTGAAACTCATTGTGAAACGTCTTGTTCATTTGCAGCCGCTACTCATCCCGCTCCTTACCGAAGCGATGGCACGGAACTCGATTGAGATGTATTTTCAGATTGTGCCACTGCCTGCATTGTAATATGTATTATACACCAGGTTCATGCAGAGACAGAAGCAGGAAGTTCAGGGAAATATGGTGAATAAGTAAAAGCCAGTTTGCTTTAATTTTTTTAAAAATCTGTATAAACTATGTTACTGGTGTAATCCTCAATATCCTACAAATCTAAAGCATCAAAACAGACTACTCCTGAAGAAGTGGTAAGAACAATGGAGCAGGTGTCGGGGCAAAGGCTTGAATGTAACATTAAATTGGCTCTCCTAAATGTATGGGGCCCTACAGATCTGGGCTCGAAAGAAAGAACATGGGTCACTCTGGGTCTGATGGTGGCGAAACGTAATATTGTGAGGTTGTGGGGTGCACAAAATGTTCCGAATGTTGGGGATTGGGGCAAAGACATGGACTGGTGCATGGTTACTGAAAAATCAGTTTATGTGGCCAGAGGGTGCCCCAACAAATGGTCACAAATCTGGGGCCCTTGGAATAATCATAGAGGCGGAATATGTGAACCGCCAAGTACTGGAGTGGATAACGTGGCGGAGGACTAATACGCCCCTGAGTGCGCCTAGTCACCAGGGCCGGGACTAATTGATAGTAAAGTATTCCAACTGCGGTGCTAAAGTATTGCTGTATAAATGTGCTTGATTTTCTTCATTGTCATACCTTGGTTTTCAATAAAAAGAAATTAAAAAAAAACAGACTACTACTGAATAATTAATAATCAGCTTCAAGGAAAACATAAGCATAAATGACTCATTATCTTGTCTGCGCAGCCGATCTCACCCCGCTATGCAACCCCCACAAACAGCGCCCCAGAAAAGCCGCCTGGTTCACCACCGATCTCCAACAAGCCAGACGCACCTGCAGACGCCTGGAGAAGAACTGGAGAAACACCAAGACACCCGAAAACCTCGCCGCCTACAAGAATGCCATGACGGACTACCACAACCAAATCAGAACCACCAAGAGGGCCTTCATCCACAACAAAATCCTCGCCAACTCCACCAACTCCAAGGAACTCTTCAGTGTCATTCAGGACTTCACCAACCCCCGCAGTGAAGCCACGGACATCACCCAGTCCCAGGACCTCTGCGACAAGCTCGGAACCTACTTCCACCTCAAGATCAAAAACCTCTACGACAACTTCGTCGACCATCCACAGGACGCCACAGCAGACCCGCTCCCCAGACACACCAGCCAGCCCACCATCTCCGCCTGGACACCGATCACCACCAAAGACACCACCTCGACCATGAAATGCATCCACTCAGGGGCACCCACCAACCCCTACCCTCCGCATATCTACCACAGAGCCGCCATCGCTCCCGAACTACAACGCACCATCAACACCACTTTCAAAACAGGCACCTTCCCAGACGACTGGAAACGCATGGAAGTCAGGCCCCTGCTCAAGAAGCCCACAGCTGACCCAACCGACCTCAAGAACTACCGGCCCATCTCGCTCCTACCATTCGTGGCCAAAGTTGCAGAGAAAACAGTCAACGGGGAACTGACACGATTCATCAAAGACAACGCCGTCCTCGACCCATCCCAATCTGGATTCCGAAGCAACCACAGCACCGAGACCGCCCTACTCGCCGCCACAGACGACATCTGCACCCTCCTGGACCAAGGCCACTCCGCAGCCCTTAAACTACTCGACCTATCAGCAGCCTTCCACACCGTCTCCCACCGCACACTCGTCGCCAGACTACACGACGCCGGCATACAAGGAACAACCCTAGAATGGATCCGATCATTCCTCACCAGAAGAAGCCAAAGAGTCAGACTGCCACCCTTCCTCTCCGACCCCATGGAAACCACCTGCGGAGTCCCACAGGGGTCATCACTCAGCCCGACCCTCTTCAACATCTACATGACCCCCCTCGCCGGCATCGTCCGACAACACGGCCTCAACATCGTATCCTACGCTGATGACACCCAGCTCATCCTCTCCCTCACCAAAGACCCCACCACTGCCAAACTCAACTTCCAGAAAGGAATGCAAGACGTCGCGGTCTGGATGACCAACAGCTGCCTAAAGCTCAATGCTGAGAAGACAGAAGTCCTCGTCCTCGGAACCAACCCCTCAGCAAGGGACAACAGCTGGTGGCCACCCGCCCTCGGAAATCCACCGACCTCCTCGGACCACACCAGAAACCTCAGCATCGTACTTGACTCAGCCCTCACCATGAACCGACAGGTCAACGCCATCACCTCCAGCTGCTTCAACACCCTCCGCATCCTCCGCAAGACCTTCAAATGGATCCCCCTGAGTCAAGAAAGACAGTCACCCATGCACTCATTACCAGCAGACTGGACTATGGAAACACACTCTTTGCCGGCATAAACAAATCCCTACTCCGCAAACTCCAGAGGATACAGAACACCGCCCGCAGACTCGTCCTGGGCATCTGCCCATGAACACATCAGCCAACATCTACGAAGGCTCCACTGGCTCCCCGTGGAGAAAAGAGTCACCTTCAAAATCCTCACCCACGCCTACAAATGCCTACACAACACCGGACCCAAATACCTCAACGACAGGATCAACTTCCACATACCCAAAAGAAACCTCCGATCCTCCAACCTCGCACTAACCGAAACCCCTCGCATCCTCAGAGCCAGGGCAGGTGGAAGATCCTTCTCTCACATTGCGGCCAAGACCTGGAACGAGCTCCCGGCAGACATCAGACGTGCCCCCTCCCTGAGCACCTTCAGGAAACCCCTCAAGACCTGGTTCTTCGGCTAAGCAGTTCTGCGGACCCCCCCCCCAGCACCTTGAGACCCTCACGGGTGGGTAGCATGCTTACAATCCACTGATTGATATAAGCGTTTAAAGTAAAAAAAATCATAAAGGTTTTTACATTTTCTTTAGAGTTTTCAGTTTAGACCCTTTCCACGATTATCTATACTATATAGTGCGGACTGCAGCCATGTCTTTGGGAAGAAATACTTTTCATTAAGTCTGAAACACTTCAATTCTCCTGAGGTATTCCTGTTTTACCAATATGGTAATGGTGAAGAAGATACCAATATATATTACCACCAATGTATTACCTCCGATGCTATCTCCATACAACCGCATGCAGCAATGTGTATGAAAAGTCAGGTTACTGGAGAAGCAGAACAGGTGATGCTGACTGAAAATCAAATGTTACCACCGACTGAGCATCACTTCCAGAGATGCAATATAATGTCTGCTGTCAGAGACCAATACAGCCAGAAGTTAGTTATCACTTGTGGCAACTCTTATCGATGTGTGGTAATTATGTCACCAGGCTGGGTAGAGGCTGGGAACACACAGTTATGGAGGAACAACAACAATTGTAAATTGTAATGCATACAAAATCAGCTATCATTACTCAAGTGACAAGAAGCAAGATCCAACAGCAAAAGCAACAAGGTCAAACTAAAATCGGTAACAGTTCCCATTGTAACCTATGCAATGTGGAGAACATCCCAGCGGGGTTCAGCTCACAAACTAGGTATCTCTTATTTGAAAGATTGAGAAACAACAAATTTTCATAAGAGCATCTTAAAGCCCCACATAAGCAATGACATCTTACGCTGAGGAACAGATTGGAGTAGACGCACAGTGGAATGGAGAATATCTGAATGCATGTAGATAACCAGCTGTATAAAGTTGGTAGGGATGCAAGGACTACTTGCAACATCCCACAGTGTCGCTAATAGGTGTACACCCTCTAAACTAAGATTATACCTGAGAAAACAACCATTGTCACCATCACTGATGTAAGCGATATTGTCACGTTAGGAGACTGAGAAGCATGTATCTACTTCACAAACACTATGTTTTGGGTTGGAATCTACAAACATTCAGGCTAACGTGAATTCATTTATCAGCACAAATCACAAGAACCACTCAAAGTCATATACCATCAGACAACATGATCGAGAAAGATCAAAGCAGCAGAAAGGGACATATGCCCACATATATATGCAGGTATGGCATGATCTAGTTGGTGGGAATGGCTCATGGACACAACTTAACCAATGAGGTAAAATTTCCCAGGCCACTCCTATCCATTTCAGCCATGTTCAAGATGGTAAAAGTATTCAACCACACCAAACGTGCGTTCTGAGGGACCAGTGAGTGTGTGTATGGGGGTGTACTATGGTAATCCTAGTGCCAACCCACATCTAACACTAAAATTATGTTTCTAGCAGTTACTGTACCCACAGAAAACCCATGAGATAGAAATCTGGTAGGATAAAGGCAATGTCCTTCAGCAACTAGAAAGTGGATACACAAACATTGTCTAAGCAGGGAAACAGCCTTTACAACGCTGCCTTTACCACACAATGCCTTTACCACATAGTCTTTAACACATAATTTTAGGGTCGCATAGTGTGGTAAAGGATAAATTTAGGGCTTAGGTGTGGTAGTGGTAAAAGGGTGGTAGAGTAAAGTTTGAGTTGAAGGTTGGGTAGTGGTAAAGGAAGGTAAGGGTAATTTTAGGGTTTAGAGATGTTAAAGGTAAAATTAGGTTATAGAGGTGGGTAGTGGTAAAAGCAGGTTAGAAGTAAATTATAAAATGTGTGGTGTGGGTTCCCCCAAAAAGAATAGAATAAAGTTTAATATTAGTTTAAAAAGAGATAATTTTATATACATATTGACTGAAAAAAACAAAGGTTACAGGGATGTTATAGTTAAGTCAGATTTCACTCGTACAAAACCAGTGAAATTCAGCAGTTATAGTTACCTGAACTAACTATAACTTATATCCCCCTGCAATGCATTGCTTATGACCTCACATATTACATCACTCTTGACATGGTCAATGGCATCACTTGTGACATCACTGGTGACATCTCAAATGATATCACTGATAACATAATCCGGTGATTGTGAGTGTTTTCTAAATGTTTCTGAGTGTTAAAAATATATACCAAGGTACCACAAAAGTTAAATTAGTATACTTTGTGAACTGCTAATGAGTGATTCCATTTTTAACATATATTATGTGAGCGGCTGTGTGACTGTGTGTGAGTGGCTGTGTGAGTGGCTGTATGGGTTAATATGTGTCTGTGAGAAGCTTTATGGGTGAATAAGTGGGTTTATGAGATGCTGTATGACTCTGTGAGTGAGTGTGTGAGTAGCTGTATGGGTTAGTGAGTGGCTGTGTGAGTGACTGTATGGGTGGGTGAGTGGGTGTGTAAGTAGCTGTTCAGGTGAATACGTGGGCGTTTGAGTAGCTGTATGTGTGATTGAGTGACTTTGTGAGTAGCTGTATTGGTGACTGAGTTGGCGTGTGAGTGAGTGACTGTATGGGTGAGCGAGTGGCTGTGTGAGTGGCGGTATGGAAGAGTGAGTGTCTGTGGGTGGCTTTATGGGTAAGTGGGTGGGTGTGTGAGTGGCTATATTGGAGACTGAGGGGCCGATTCCGATCTCGGTCGGAGGCGCACCCAATACCATTCGGTCGGGAAAAAAGCCATGCGAAAGCCAGTTTCCCGACCGATCCGTACAGCACACCGAACGAGCAAGTACGATGCGCACAACAGCAAAAATTCCGGCCGAGCCGTACTCACCCAAACCAGGTCCTGTTCTCCGACCGAGGCGAATCCGGAAACGCCGAATCGAGTCGCACGGAAGGGAAAATGCAGCCCCGTCCGGCCGGACAAGTACGATGCGCTTCCCGTACGCGCCGAACCCGTCGCTACGCACGGCACGTCAAAGCATCCGGGAGAGGCGCACATAAGCTCCAAATCGCGCCACAACACGATCCACGGCTACGAGACGAACACGGCACCGACGAGGACGACGCGAAGCGACGAGGACGAAGCGAAGCGACGAGGACGACGCGAAGCAACGAGAAGGACGAACGACACGAACCAACCATGAATCCCTTCGTCCCGATCATACCAATATTCTACATCTACTACCGGAACAGGCACGGACGCGTACGGCGCAGAAGGTAAGTCAGACACCAACCACAAAACACATACAACACGTACACGACACATCACACACATACACGGGGAATCTGAATATACTTACACCAGCAACAGCAGCACCATAGGGGCGGGATGCCCATCACCAATGCCACATATGCACACAGGGGCCTGAATGCGCGCCACCACCCCAACCCAGAGGGGGCTGGATGCCTACCACTACTACCACCCTTAGCCAGGGGGCAGGATGCCTACCACTACTACCACCCTTAGCCAGGGGGCAGGATGCCCACCACTACTACCACCCTTAGCCAGGGGGCAGGATGCCCACCACTACTACCACCCTCACCCACGGGGGGCAGGATGCCTACCACTACTACCACCCTCAGCCAGGGGGCAGGATGCCTACCACTACTACCACCCTTAGCCAGGGGGCTGGATGCCCACCACTACTACCACCCTCACCCACGGGGGGCAGGATGCCTACCACTACTACCACCCTTAGCCAGGGGGGCAGGATGCCTACCACTACTACCACCCTTAGCCAGGGGGCTGGATGCCCACCACTACTACCACCCTCACCCACGGGGGGCAGGATGCCTACCACTACTACCACCCTTAGCCAGGGGGCAGGATGCCCACCACTACTACCACCCTCACCCACGGGGGGCAGGATGCCTACCACTACTACCACCCTCAGCCAGGGGGCAGGATGCCTACCACTACTACCACCCTTAGCCAGGGGGCAGGATGCCCACCACTACTACCACCCTTAGCCAGGGGGGCAGGATGCCCACCACTACTACCACCCTCACCCACGGGGGCAGGATGCCTACCACTACTACCACCCTTAGCCAGGGGGCAGGATGCCCACCACTACTACCACCCTCACCCACGGGGGCAGGATGCCTACCACTACTACCACCCTTAGCCAGGGGGGCAGGATGCCCACCACTACTACCACCCTTAGCCAGGGGGGCAGGATGCCCACCACTACTACCACCCTCAGCCACGGGGGCAGGATGCCTACCACTACTACCACCCTTAGCCAGGGGGCAGGATGCCCACCACTACTACCACCCTCACCCACGGGGGGCAGGATGCCCACCACTACTACCACCCTTAGCCAGGGGGGCAGGATGCCTACCACTACTACCACCCTTAGCCAGGGGGCAGGATGCCTACCACTACTACCACCCTTAGCCAGGGGGCAGGATGCCCACCACTACTACCACCCTTAGCCAGGGGGGCAGGATGCCCACCACTACTACCACCCTCACCCACGGGGGGCAGGATGCCTACCACTACTACCACCCTCAGCCAGGGGGGCAGGATGCCTACCACTACTACCACCCTTAGCCAGGGGGCAGGATGCCCACCACTACTACCACCCTTAGCCAGGGGGGCTGGATGCCCACCACTACTACCACCCTCACCCACGGGGGGCAGGATGCCTACCACTACTACCACCCTTAGCCAGGGGGCAGGATGCCCACCACTACTACCACCCTCAGCCACGGGGGCAGGATGCCTACCACTACTACCACCCTTAGCCAGGGGGCAGGATGCCCACCACTACTACCACCCTCACCCACGGGGGCAGGATGCCTACCACTACTACCACCCTCAGCCAGGGGGCAGGATGCCTACCACTACTACCACCCTTAGCCAGGGGGCAGGATGCCTACCACTACTACCACCCTTAGCCAGGGGGCAGGATGCCCACCACTACTACCACCCTTAGCCAGGGGGGCAGGATGCCCACCACTACTACCACCCTCACCCACGGGGGCAGGATGCCTACCACTACTACCACCCTTAGCCAGGGGGCAGGATGCCTACCACTACTACCACCCTTAGCCAGGGGGCAGGATGCCCACCACTACTACCACCCTTAGCCAGGGGGCAGGATGCCCACCACTACTACCACCCTCACCCACGGGGGGCAGGATGCCTACCACTACTACCACCCTTAGCCAGGGGGGCAGGATGCCCACCACTACTACCACCCTTAGCCAGGGGGCAGGATGCCCACCACTACTACCACCCTCACCCACGGGGGGCAGGATGCCTACCACTACTACCACCCTCACCCAGGGGGGCAGGATGCCTACCACTACTACCACCCTTAGCCAGGGGGCAGGATGCCCACCACTACTACCACCCTCACCCACGGGGGCAGGATGCCTACCACTACTACCACCCTTAGCCAGGGGGCAGGATGCCTACCACTACTACCACCCTCACCCAGGGGGGCTGGATGCCTACCACTACTACCACCCCCACTCATAGGATGGACAATGCATGACACAACAAGCACACCACAACCTAGGGAATGCAAGATTAAGACATCCCCCCACCACCATGACAAGCGTGTGTAGGCTGTGTCAAATGCCTACAACACCGAACATGACTTTCAACATACAATGTGACCCCCTAGCACATGTGCCACACATATATGTGTGTGGCACCCACAATGCAAGCAGCCCATGACCATTGTGGCAATGGGGCCTAAACCCCCATCATCACAGTGACCAAAAGGTAAGTGTGGGGTCCATAGCTGAAGCACATTTTGACCATTGTGGCAATGGGGTCTAAACCCCCATCATCACAGTGACCAAAAGGCAAGTGTGGGGTCCATAGCTGAAGCACATTTTGACCATTGTGGCAATGGGGTCTAAACCCCCATCATCACAGTGACCAAAAGGCAAGTGTGGGGTCCATAGCTGAAGCACATTTTGACCATTGTGGCAATGGGGTCTACACCCTCATCATCACAGTGACCAAAAGGTAATTGTTGACAAAGAAAGAGCTGCAACTGCCAAACTGCATGGATCATTCCTGGTCACAGAACCAAAAACTCATCCGTGGCAAAGTAGTGTATGTGTCCCATTGCAACATAAATTGGGGGAGCCAAATACTGCAGTGCAAATGAAACATTCCTTTGGCCATGTGCAGACAAACAACACCCATGGGGGCTGAGACCGTCAACAGTCATCAATGACACAATGACAGAAGTGACCATCAGAATGCAGAACCACATATTTGCACCAATGGGCACACAAATGCAGATACCCTGTGGAGACAGCAGATGTGAGGTGAACAGATACCATACCATGGCAGCAATGGGACACACAAACCATGATCACTGTGCTGACCGATGACCTAGGAGTCCCAGGGACAGCAGGGGAAACACACCAAACAACATACAGCCAATGGCACACCCAAGATATGCCAATGCAGTGGTGCAGATGCACAAACACAAACAGGCAGACCAACACTGTCATCATACACAGCAGGTGAGGGGTGGGGGTGCCAGTGTCCCCAGGCAACCACACAACACATGAGGAGAGCTGAATACCAATCATACAGATGTGCATACACTGCCACACTAAGGTAACTCATGGATCCAAATCCCCTATGTGGGCAAGCAGGCATTGTCAGGTGAGAGGGAGCACAAAACACACATGTCACACAGGCACGTAGGAACAACAACTGACACAGCAAGTCACAGACACACCACAGCACCACCCCCAGGGCCCCCACAATGTGGTGACCCTGGGCTGAATAAAAATACCACTGTGATGACAAAGCTAAATGTCGTTCACACTGTGAACCACAGTCAGGTGTCCTGAGCAACAAACTACCATCACACCTACACAAGCACAAATCAATCAGCATGGCCAGTAAGCCAAGGCCAACATGGAGGCAGGGGCCTAGCCGGGCAACAACTCTCATCTGCACACACTCAACACCACACCCCTCGACCTCCAACAATGTGCAGCAGTGAAGTACACATGCACTGGTGACATTGCACATGCACCCATGACTATTCCAGGGTGGTGGGTGGGAACCAAGGTGTAGAAACACATCACACATGGACACTCAACAAGACTCCTGAATGTCTGACACACTGCACACTACGCTGTACATGGACATGACGGCAATACCACACCGACCAATGGGATCCCAGCCACAGTCACACACCAATGAAGAAGCCAAGGTCACCCACAAAGAACACACATAGACAACAACCAACATTGCAGCCCGGACCCTGAGGAGTGCCAGCAGTCACACACACAACGTGTCACAATCACTGAAAGATAACACAAACTGGAAATCACATGACAGGGGCAAACAACAAGTGCCAAGGGGAAACCTGACTGTGACCCATCTGCGTCTGCACACAAACTCAGCCCTGACAGCAAACACACCTATGGGTGACACCCTGATGACCAGTAATGTGCCATGCACCCACATCACAGAGAACACAGGGAGAAGAATTTGGGGGAACATAGCTCAAGTCAGCAAGCATCACAAACAGGTACAACACTAGGGATCACAGCATGCGCAGATGAATGAAAGTGAACACACAGACATGCACATACAACACACACCTTGGGCGCAGGCAATGTCACACGTGTACACACTGCCATGAGGGGACTCCACTCCTGTGTGAGGAAAGCTGTGCCATATGTTGCCTCAGTAGGGCCCCATCATGTCAGCTGAGCACTTGGTCACACAATCAACAATTAGCACCAAATGAGGGCTCCCATCACATCAGCCTGGTCATGGATGTGCCAACGGAATCATCAGCACAGATCCAACACACTTGTATAGCAATGTTGCACTGACTACACGGATGAGTCCCTCCCCATTGATGCCCAAACCTGCATGTCCACTGGAGATGGCAACACGGTCAGGGAAGTAGACAAATGCAACGATGGCAGGCACAACAGATGTGCAGGGGTGGAAGCCACAGATATGAAATTGCCAATGTAAGTAGGAAACCCATTGCCAAATACTGAACACATGACACCCTCAGATGCTGCTATTGATGACATGGATACACCACATGATAGGACACATTCCCCCTGGACCACATGGGTTCCTGCACAGTAACACTTCATAATCATGATACCAGATATCACCATCACTGCAGCAAGGGCATGGTTAGCTGCACCAACAACATGTACATCTGAAACATGAGCACTAGAGAAAAGAAAGTTGCTTTATTCAGCATATGTGTTGTTTGATAACGACGTCCAGAAGAAATTAGAGCAAAGGCCAATGGCCAGTCCATTGTCAAAGTTCAAACAGGGTGACACTGGCAGATGTCACCCTACGCATGCCTGCACAAAACCAGGGACAATCCACTAGGAGGGGCAACCGGGGGGCAGGCCAGGCACCGCAGGGACAGGATCAGGGCTCACCAGGGGAGTCAGGGAAGGGGTGGTGGGTGCTGGAGAGCCACTGACAACTGCAGTGGAGGTGTCTGACATGGTGTGTGCCGGCACAACTGGGGGGCATGACTCAGATGTCGTGGGTGCCGGCACAACTGCAGTGGACCCTGCAGATGGGGTGGACAGGTCCGCCACTGCAGTGCCCAAGTCAGACAGGGCGGTAGTGGACTCCACTGCAGTGCCTACCTCCAGGGGAGGAGAATGGGGAACAGGCAAGGTGGGTTGGACAGAGGGGGAGGACACCCTCACCACATCAGTGGCACAGACAAGCGCAGCGGGGGGTGTGGTGCTGGGAGAGCAAGTGGCAGGGGGAGAAGGCCGGAGCATCTTGGGGATGGTATATCTGTGGGTGGGGGAACCTGGGGCAGGGTGTGGTGGGGGCACCTGTGCAGTGGGGGCCTGAGGGATGGAGGACGGAGACCTTGTGCCTGAGCTGCAGGGCGGTGGCGGGGTCTTGCTCTTACCACTCCGGGGGACTTGCGGGTGGGGGCCTCAGTCCGTCTGCGCCTGGGGGAGGGTGTCCGGGGGCGAGGGGCACTCTGCTCCGTGTGGGTGGGCTTCCTCTTCCCCCGGGATGCTGGAGCAGCTTCATCGGTGGGGAAGAGGCCGAGGTCACAGAGGAAGAGCTGCTGTGACTTTGGGGTTGCATGTGAGGCAAGGGAGGGTGCTTTGGAGGGAGAGGGAACTGAGGACTGCGCAGTGCATGTGGATGCGTGTGTGTGTTCCAGGGCCCCATCCCCTGTGAGTCTGGCTTCAGTCCCCTGAATGTGCGTGCGTGTGCGTTTTGTCATTGGCGTGTGTGTCAGTGTGCTGGATGTGTGTGTGCTGGTGTGTGCCTGTGCCGGTGTGTGTGTGCTTGGGACGGGTAAGGTGCTGGGGAGTGTGGATGGAGCAGAGGCAGGAGGGGTGAGGGACCGTTTGAGGAGGGACACTGCTGCCGTCAGGGAGGAGTCCATGGACCTATTGCCCCTCTGTAGGTCAGACATGCCCGATGAGATGCCCTCCATGAACGACACCAGCTGAGTCAACAGCGCGGTGTGCGCATGGAGGACACTCAGCATGGCTGTCTGCCCTACATGGAGCTGGCGAAGGAGGTACACAGACTCCTCACTCAGGGCAGCAGGGGACACAGGGGCAGGGGGTGCGGTGCCTGGCCCAAAGGAAACACGCTCCCGGACATGGGAGCCTCCACGGACCTGGGGAATGGGAGCCGATGGGAGGGCGGTGGTGGTGCTGGTGGTGGCGGGGACAGCAACACTAGCTGGGGTGTGGTGGCTGCTGACACCCGCCTCCACAAGGGAGTCATCCTCCGAGTTGCTCTGGTCCTCAGCTGAGGTGGATGCTGCTGAGGACTCCTCGGTGTGGCTCCCCTCGCCCTCCGTGCCACTGGGTCCCTCCGACCACTCCTCGGCTGCTGACCCAGTCTGGCTCTCCGGCTCCTCCTGGTCCGTGGAGCTGTCCCCTTCCGTGGCCGTGGATGTATCTGCAAACAATGGGGATACAGACAGACATCAGTCACCTGCACATAACGCACACACCACTGTGAGCACAGCACATCACAGAGCAAGCCCTGGCATCATCAGTTGTACATTGCTAAAAGTGCCCTAACTGAACAGGAGAAGTCAATTGTCAGTCTGATGCCAAGCATGGCACTCACATCCCACATGGCCTTGCACCCATCTGTCTGGTGTCTGTTGGATTGCAACACCCCAGTGTTGACACATGCACCAAGTACACAGTAGTTGGACAGTGCAGAGGACACGGTGTGGACACATCACAGCTCTTGCCACTGAGTCAGTACAGGTTTCCGGATGAAAGGGATGCCCAGAGTCAAATAGGAAATGCATGTGATGCATACCAGCGACAGACACCATGATGCACCCATGTCCTGATAGCCAGCGCCACTATGGTGTGCATGTAGCACATGTCACTCCCCTGCAGGCTCACCAATCAGTAGACACATGCCATGGCGGAGGCATGCCTGCAAAGTCATACATCACTGTCTCAGTGATGTATGGCTTTGCAGCCAGACAACAACACTCTGCACTGTGTCACAATAGTAGGTCATGGGGAATGCAAGTCCAGGAGCTGCACAAGTGCACATGTACATCCCCCCACAACACATCCTCTTAACCCTCATCTGTCCAGGTCATACCTATTGGACATATGGGAGACCTGTGACACTACCCTCTGAACCTGAGCCCCTCACACTCTGCTATGCATGGGGAACAGCTGCCTGAACTTCACATTTACATGCCCCAGTCTGCATGGGCAGCTGATCAGACACCTATGTGTCACACAAGTATCGTCTCCTATGGTCACATCTCCAGTGGCATGCTGAGCCCCTACCAAGAAACTCCACAGCAGTCCTGGCGACTAATCTACAGCACACTGACACAGAGGCAGACACCTGAGGGGTCAAATCACTGTGCACAATGTGTCCGCTGATACACGGGAGTGGGAGTACAGAGTGTATTGTATGGCCTGGAGTAGGCATGACTGTCCAGCCCCACATGAATGAGGGATGAGCCCTGGACTGTAGGCAGCTGGCTAAGTATGTGTGACACACGTCATATACATACTCCTGGGGCCCAAACATTGTTCCCACCCGCAGCATGGGTGTGTGCCAGATACCCCAGCCACATGTGGTGGATCAGCTCAGCAATTGGACCACAGATCAAAGTAACACGCTGAATACATGTCAGAATACAGGCATTGTGTAAGCAATGGACCCACCCATGATGCCCACCACAGAGTCAGGGAAACAGATGCTGTCTCCCACCTTGAGTCAAGCAAACTGCAAGGACACAGTCCTAAGTGACAGAATTCCCTGCATGTAAGGGCCACACCTGGGTATCAGATGAGGAGTGGGCAGTGCACAATAGAGGGACATGGCTCCTGGACAACATGACTGCTGTACTGTGGCAGTTTAACCAGGCCCGAGGAGGGCACATAGCATGTTAGACAGAGTACACAGTGCAGTCTTTGACTCACCCCCTCCTTGCTGCTCTCTGGCCTTCAGCTGCCCATCCAGGTCTGGAAAGACCACCGCCAGGATCCTGAGCATGTGGGGGGTCAGGGTCCGTGTTCCGCCCCTCCTGCGAGGAGGCGACAGCTTCAGCTGGACCCGTGCAATCCTCCGGGTCCAGCCCCGAAGGTCCTGCCACCTCTTTTGGCAGTTGCGGATCCGGCGCTTGTAGACCCCCACGGACCGGACAGCCCGGACGATGTCCTTCCATATCTCATGCTTCCGATGGGCAGAAGCCTGTCAGGATGACAAAGTGATAAGGCCATTACTACACATGCAACATATCCGTGCATGACACAGTTGCATATACATGTCGCAATCACAGGGGCACATGGTGTACACAGGCAGTGCACGGCTGCCCATGGACAGTTTTCCAGAAGTCACTACATGGTATCATTGCATGGGGAGTAAAACCCTGTTCAGAAGCACTGTCACTGCACCATACCTGTCCAGTGCAAGTCACCACACACTATGGGGGGTGACAACTACTCAGTGAGCCTGCTAGCCAGTGGCGTGCTGACTCTCAGCCTTGCTAGTCAGACAAAATGCACATTCAGAAAGGCAGTGCACAGAACACTCACCTGCTCCCCTGGTGTCCCATACAGCTTGCTGTACTGTGGAAGTAGGCTGTCCAGCAGGGCCTGGTTCTCCTCAAGGCTGAAGGCTGGGGCTCTCTCCACAGTACGTGCCATTGCAGGGTCCAGAGGGGCAGAGACAGCAGCAGTGCAGTGGCAGATGTCGTCCTGGAGCATGTAGTGCAGGCAAGTGGGCTCTCAGGGGAACAGGCAGCAATATATATGTGCTGGAGAGGCAGATACTGTCCCTTGTGTCCAAAGTGATAGGTCCAAGTCGTTTGCATCTTCTGAATCTGGCCAATCCATGGAATAGCAGCACCAAAACACGCCCACAGCATCCTTCAAAACTTCAACTTCATGACATACATGATTTTGCAACATTGTTGTGGGTGACCAACTGATTTTCCAGCAACCGACTCGTTCGAAATTCGAAAACGCGTCCGTTGCCAGGCAAGCCCATTGTCAATGGGTGCGCACCGATCGGTCCATTGCGGTACAACGCGCACAGGGGTACAACGCGTACCCGCACACATTGAATGCAATGGGCCGGCCGGAGGCACCGATCGGTCCATTGCAGTTCAACGCGCACAGGGGTACAACGCGTACCCGCACACATTGAAAGCAATGGGCCGGCCGGAGGCACCGATCGGTCCATTGCAGTTCAACGCGCACAGGGGTACAACGCGTACCCGCACACATTGAAAGCAATGGGCCGGCCGGAGGCACCGATCGGTCCATTGCAGTTCAACGCGCACAGGGGTACAACGCGTACCCGCACACATTGAAAGCAATGGGCCGGCCGGAGGCACCGATCGGTCCATTGCAGTTCAACGCGCACAGGGGTACAACGCGTACCCGCACACATTGAAAGCAATGGGCCGGCCGGAGGCACCGATCGGTCCATTGCAGTTCAACGCGCACAGGGGTACAACGCGTACCCGCACACATTGAAAGCAATGGGCCGGCCGGAGGCACCGATCGGTCCATTGCAGTTCAACGCGCACAGGGGTACAACGCGTACCCGCACACATTGAAAGCAATGGGCCGGCCGGAGGCACCGATCGGTCCATTGCAGTTCAACGCGCACAGGGGTACAACGCGTACCCGCACACATTGAAAGCAATGGGCCGGCCGGAGGCACCGATCGGTCCATTGCGGTTCAACGCATCACTGTATATGTGACTGGCATAGGTCAGCATGCCTGTCTCAGATGGACATATGCCAGCCACAGATAGCTCCCAGGGAGTGAGGGGCACACCTACATCACGACAGCCTGTCCAAACCTTATCATAAGGCATGTAAGGCTGCATTTCCTATTGTGTGTATGTTGGTGTACATGTTGTCCTGTGGGTGTCACCTGTGGGCAGCCACCCCCAGGCTGTGCACGTGTTCATGGGGACAGGATCCTGGGTGTTACGTGTACGTGACCACTGTGATGTGCAACTGTTCATATCTGTGCATGTGTCATGGTCACATTTCACAGTGGTGTTTGTGTATGTCATGTCACATACCCCGTGAGTCCCATGTGGGACGGTATGTTTGAGCCAGGGTGTCCCAGTGGCACAATAGTGATGGCCCTCCACAGTCTTTGTGCATGTAGTGTTTACAATGTCTCTGATTTCATGTGCACAATGGGAGACAGTCTCCACATCCACGTTGTGTGTGCATGGACTCTGATGTTGTGCGTGTGTGTCACAGACGTCCATGGCTGTCCTGCCATGGCAAGTGTGGCCACTACCTGTGGGGGTCATGTTTGTTTTGCTGTGGTGTACACATGATACTCCAGGTGATGCCAGTGTCCATGTGGCATTACAGGGTCCCTGGGAATGTGCCTGTCGTTGAGCTGTGGTGCCTGGGGCACATCTGTCCTCACATGTCACTGTGGGGGGTGACTGTGACACAGCATCATGATATCCAATGGGCCAACCTGGGACAAATTGATGCCACCTGTAGGACCGTGTTGACAGATGTTGGCCATGTATGTACCATACATGTCGTTCCGGTACTGCACACTTCATGTAGTTGTGCCTCATGATGATGTATGTTGGGATCTTGAGTGTGTTCAATGCCGCATATGTGGGGTGACTGACGATCTTGCTTACTTCTCCTCTGCACTGCAGGGCTCCTGCTGTCCATCGGCCATTCCCAGACCTGGCAACGATGGTGGAACGGGACAGCATCCGACGGTACCGCTTCACCAGGCAGCTGATTGAGGATTTGGCAGTGCAGTTGTCCCCACATTTGCAGCCTGGCCGGCCGTATCCTACAGCGCTGACCCCCAAGGTGAAGGTGATGGCAGCCCTACACTTCTTTGCCACCGGTACCTTCCAACATACTGTGGCGTCTGCTGGTGGGATGTCACAGACCATGTTCAGCCGTGTGCTCCGCGATGTTTTGGCGGCAATGTTGCTCTTCCTGAACCGGTACATCTATTTCCCTAGACTGCGACGACTCACTGACGTGAAGAGTGACTTTTATGCCCTGGGGAGGATGCCGCATGTCATTGGCTCCATTGATGGGACACATGTGGCTTTGGTACCACCACAGGCCCAGGAGCAGGCCTACAGGAACCGCAAGCACTACCACTCGGTCAATGCACTGGTGGTGTGTCTTGCAGACATGACCATCACACACGTGTGTGCCCGTTTCCCTGGTTCAGCACACGATGCCTTTGTGATGAGGAGTAGTCGCATCCCCAGGTTGATGGCACAGATGCAGAACCAGCGTGCCTGGCTTGTCGGTGTGTACTGACTTTGTGCCATTGTGTGTGATCTGATCTGTAGTATTCCGCCCACTTTTCCAAGTCAGCTGATGTGCACTTGTCTGTCCGTAGGTGACTCGGGATACCCCAACATGCCGTGGTTGCTGACACCCCTCAGGAACCCTGTGACACCTGCCCAGATGCGCTACAATGAGGCACATGGTCGGACCAGGAGAGTGATTGAGCGGACCTTTGGTCTCCTGAAGAGCCGCTTCCGCTGCCTGGACAAGACCGGAGGGTCCCTCCCATATGCCCCTGCGAAAGTGTGCAAGATTATCATCGTCTGCTGCATGCTACACAACCTGGCAGTGCGGAAGGAGTTGCCTCTCATCCAGGATGACGATGACCAACATCCGCCACCTGTGGAGGATCCTGGCCTGGACCACGATGCCAGTGACGATGATGATGATGATGATGGTGATGGTGATGTCCGCACACAGCTCATCACCAACTTCTTTAGCTGAATGTGAGTATCCTGAGGTGTCATGTGAATGATGTGAGTTGGCATGATGTGTGGGTGGTGCTCTGGTGCTGTTGGAGTGTGTCCATGGGCTACTTGACAGGATGTGTGTTGCGATGTGTGGTGACAGGTGGGCTGTACTCCCCAACAGTGTTGACATGCTAACTTGGTTCTGGGTGGGTATCTTGTAACATGTATTGTGCATGAGTTTTGCTGATCTGTCCTGTACTGCATTGCTTTTGACTGTGTGTCATTTCTGTCCTTCACAGGGTACTTTCAGATTCGTTTGGTCAACTGTGTCCACCGACGACGTGATTGCACATCCAGGCTGGTAGCTGTTGTGTCCCTACAGGTGATGTGCGCCACACCCATGGACTTCCTTCCGTCTACAGTTGTTGACTGTGTGCCCGCTACCAGGTGGGGTTACCTTGCATCTGTAGTGGTTACGGCATGTTGCTACTGTGTAATAAACCTGTGCTTCACTTAGTGATGTGCGTTGTCTGTGGTCACACATTTGACTGCCATTTGCTTACTGCACCTGTGGGCTACTTGACTACAACTGGGAATGGGTGTGGTGTCTGTGCATTGCACCGTCTTCCCTGGCAACATCAGTGTAGGCAATGAGTCAGATGGCCTAGGTGTGTATGTGTTGTGTACCCCTGGTGGTGTGTCTCCCTCATATGTGTCACGTTGCCTGTACTCACATGCCTGTGTTGTCCTTGCTGTTGCAGTTCGCATACACAGTGTAATTTTGCAGTTCATCATCCCCATAACAGCACCCACGTTGGAATCACGACAGAGGCAAGTATGGTGTATTAGTGTGTTTATTGTGATACATCTGTGTTAATAGTGCATAGGATGGGTTGTGCTGTACATGAATCTTGCAATCCCAAGTTCCTAGGTGAATTGAAAGTCCAGGTAGACAGGATCCCCAGTATCGGGGCCACAGTTGTCTGACACATTGTTCCAACTTGTACTCCCCATGCAATGTGTGGGAGTAGTGTTGCCACCAACAGGGTGAACAGTCTGTGCACAAAGGCGAAAATCCAGAACAGGTTCAGGCTTCCTGGGAGTTGCGCTTGGCCATCAGCCTCTCACTTTCCCCTCCTCGGACGACCCCTCTTCTTGGGGGGGGGCCCTCAAGTGCAGGCTGCTGCGGTGCAGGGGACTCTCCGCCAGAGTCCTCCTCCCTCCCTGTGGCAGTTGCAGTTTGTTCTGTACCAGATGTTGTTGGCACACAGGGAGGTGTGGACTGGTTGCTGTTCATCTGGCGGAGGCATTGTAAAATGTCCCTGTGCACCGCCGTCATCTCATGTAGTACATCCCACTTGGACTCCACGCGGGACATGTGGGAGTCCACACGTGACATGTGTGACTCCACGTGGGACATGTGGGAGTCCAAGCGGGCATGATGGGCAGCCTGCTGCTGTTTGATGTCTCTGAGGAGCCCCACTACCTGGCTGAGCTCTCCGGTGCTGGACTGGTACGCATCAGCTATGCGTACCAGTTGTGGGTCTTCATGCACACCAGCAACGTCTGCAAGCAGCGACCTCTGTCTCCCACCCCTCCCACCACCCCTGCTGACATGTGCAGTGTGTGCAGTTGCACGCACAGATGACCCTGGTCCACCTTGGGGGTTGGTGGTGGTGGTGGTGTCCATGGCCCCAGGTTGGTCCAGGGTCACTGCGCTGGTGTTGCTCCTTATTCCGTCCATGTCGGCAGGGATGGTATTCGTGGTGACAGTCGTTGGAGGGGTGGGTGCAGGGGGTGCAGCTGGTGGACCTGCTGGTGCTGCAGCTGGTGGTCCTGCTGGTGCAGCATGTTGACTTGCACCGGATGTGCCAGGTTGTTCATCGTCCGAGGAGGACAGAGGCTGTACGACGCCAGTGAGCTCGGCATCCTCTTGAGCCTGGGACTGGGACTCCTCAGCGTCTGCTGCTGTGTCCCTATCATCACCTGTTTTTGGGAGACACAAACAATGTATGTCATGTTTCTGCAGGCATCAGTGGTTGACACACCTGACAGTTGTGACTGTGCCTCGGGGTGCGGGCCTGTACATTGTATTGTCCTAAGTCGTCACAGTCAGGGGTTGATATTGGTGTGGCACATTGTCCTGCATTATTTGGGCATTTCTATGTATTCTCTGGGGTGTGAACATGGTCTGCATTGATTGTGTTTGGTTGACAGCCAGACCTCCTTCCCACCCACCCACCCAGCCAGTCAGTTATCCCACCATGGAACGTGCTTGCATTGCAGGGAGTGTAAGTTGTCTCTCAGGATGTCAGTCAGTGGTGTCCTGCTGTTTGTTGGTGCACAGTTGGCAGCAGGGCCTTGTGCTCCCCACAGCAGTAGCCAGTGTCAGCCATCTTGTGAGTCCTTCTCCACTCCCTGTGATGTGAGCATGGTTCAGGGTGGTGTTGATGGGACAGTTGTGAGGGTGAGCTATGTCTGTGACTACGACTCCCATCATGCTATTGCCTCCACCCCCTTCCCAGCATGCCCATGCTTCCTTCCTTTTGACTCTGCTTCCCTGTGGGGTGGGCTGGCTGTGCTGACAGGATGGCTGGGAGTGTTGTCCTGGCAGTTGTTTGGCTAAGAGTCCCAAGAGTGTCCCTGTGCTTCACACAACATAACCCAGGGTGGTGGTGCTTTGTGGGATCTTGTGTTAGGTTGGAGGGCATTGCATTCTACCAGGTGGGTACTGTGGAGTTTGTGTTGGGGGGGGTGAGGGGAGGTGCTGGTGACTATAGTCAGTGCTGCAAGTCCCCCTTCCCACCCAGCCAGCCAGATATCCCACCATGGAACGTGCTTGCATTGCAGGGAGTGTAAGTTGTCTCTCAGGATGTCAGTCAGTGGTGTCCTGCTGTTTGTTGGTGCACAGTTGGCAGCAGGGCCTTGTGCTC
The DNA here is from genome assembly GCA_963921515.1 of Calotriton arnoldi. Lineage (NCBI taxonomy): Eukaryota > Metazoa > Chordata > Amphibia > Caudata > Salamandridae > Calotriton > Calotriton arnoldi. The sequence goes on along the minus strand of CAWUFW010008718.1, from coordinate 336,323 downwards.
CCCACAGCAGTAGCCAGTGTCAGCCATCTTGTGAGTCCTTCTCCACTCCCTGTGATGTGAGCATGGTTCAGGGTGGTGTTGATGGGACAGTTGTGAGGGTGAGCTATGTCTGTGACTACGACTCCCATCATGCTATTGCCTCCACCCCCTTCCCAGCATGCCCATGCTTCCTTCCTTTTGACTCTGCTTCCCTGTGGGGTGGGCTGGCTGTGCTGACAGGATGGCTGGGAGTGTTGTCCTGGCAGTTGTTTGGCTAAGAGTCCCAAGAGTGTCCCTGTGCTTCACACAACATAACCCAGGGTGGTGGTGCTTTGTGGGATCTTGTGTTAGGATGGAGGGCATTGCATTCTACCAGGTGGGTACTGTGGAGTTTGTGTTGGGGGGGGTGAGGGGAGGTGCTGGTGACTATAGTCAGTGCTGCAAGTCCCCCTTCCCACCCAGCCAGCCAGATATCCCACCATGGAACGTGCTTGCATTGCAGGGAGTGTAAGTTGTCTCTCAGGATGTCAGTCAGTGGTGTCCTGCTGTTTGTTGGTGCACAGTTGGCAGCAGGGCCTTGTGCTCCCCACAGCAGTAGCCAGTGTCAGCCATCTTGTGAGTCCTTCTCCACTCCCTGTGATGTGAGCATGGTTCAGGGTGGTGTTGATGGGACAGTTGTGAGGGTGAGCTATGTCTGTGACTACGACTCCCATCATGCTATTGCCTCCACCCCCTTCCCAGCATGCCCATGCTTCCTTCCTTTTGACTCTGCTTCCCTGTGGGGTGGGCTGGCTGTGCTGACAGGATGGCTGGGAGTGTTGTCCTGGCAGTTGTTTGGCTAAGAGTCCCAAGAGTGTCCCTGTGCTTCACACAACATAACCCAGGGTGGTGGTGCTTTGTGGGATCTTGTGTTAGGTTGGAGGGCATTGCATTCTACCAGGTGGGTACTGTGGAGTTTGTGTTGGGGGGGGGTGAGGGGAGGTGCTGGTGACTATAGTCAGTGCTGCTAGTCCCCCTTCCCACCCAGCCAGCCAGATATCCCACCATGGAACGTGCTTGCATTGCAGGGAGTGTAAGTTGTCTCTCAGGATGTCAGTCAGTGGTGTCCTGCTGTTTGTTGGTGCACAGTTGGCAGCAGGGCCTTGTGCTCCCCACAGCAGTAGCCAGTGTCAGCCATCTTGTGAGTCCTTCTCCACTCCCTGTGATGTGAGCATGGTTCAGGGTGGTGTTGATGGGACAGTTGTGAGGGTGAGCTATGTCTGTGACTACGACTCCCATCATGCTATTGCCTCCACCCCCTTCCCAGCATGCCCATGCTTCCTTCCTTTTGACTCTGCTTCCCTGTGGGGTGGGCTGGCTGTGCTGACAGGATGGCTGGGAGTGTTGTCCTGGCAGTTGTTTGGCTAAGAGTCCCAAGAGTGTCCCTGTGCTTCACACAACATAACCCAGGGTGGTGGTGCTTTGTGGGATCTTGTGTTAGGATGGAGGGCATTGCATTCTACCAGGTGGGTACTGTGGAGTTTGTGTTGGGGGGGTGAGGGGAGGTGCTGGTGACTATAGTCAGTGCTGCTAGTCCCCCTTCCCACCCAGCCAGCCAGATATCCCACCATGGAACGTGCTTGCATTGCAGGGAGTGTAAGTTGTCTCTCAGGATGTCAGTCAGTGGTGTCCTGCTGTTTGTTGGTGCACAGTTGGCAGCAGGGCCTTGTGCTCCCCACAGCAGTAGCCAGTGTCAGCCATCTTGTGAGTCCTTCTCCACTCCCTGTGATGTGAGCATGGTTCAGGGTGGTGTTGATGGGACAGTTGTGAGGGTGAGCTATGTCTGTGACTACGACTCCCATCATGCTATTGCCTCCACCCCCCTTCCCAGCATGCCCATGCTTCCTTCCTTTTGACTCTGCTTCCCTGTGGGGTGGGCTGGCTGTGCTGACAGGATGGCTGGGAGTGTTGTCCTGGCAGTTGTTTGGCTAAGAGTCCCAAGAGTGTCCCTGTGCTTCACACAACATAACCCAGGGTGGTGGTGCTTTGTGGGATCTTGTGTTAGGATGGAGGGCATTGCATTCTACCAGGTGGGTACTGTGGAGTTTGTGTTGGGGGGTGAGGGGAGGTGCTGGTGACTATAGTCAGTGCTGCTAGTCCCCCTTCCCACCCAGCCAGCCAGATATCCCACCATGGAACGTGCTTGCATTGCAGGGAGTGTAAGTTGTCTCTCAGGATGTCAGTCAGTGGTGTCCTGCTGTTTGTTGGTGCACAGTTGGCAGCAGGGCCTTGTGCTCCCCACAGCAGTAGCCAGTGTCAGCCATCTTGTGAGTCCTTCTCCACTCCCTGTGATGTGAGCATGGTTCAGGGTGGTGTTGATGGGACAGTTGTGAGGGTGAGCTATGTCTGTGACTACGACTCCCATCATGCTATTGCCTCCACCCCCTTCCCAGCATGCCCATGCTTCCTTCCTTTTGACTCTGCTTCCCTGTGGGGTGGGCTGGCTGTGCTGACAGGATGGCTGGGAGTGTTGTCCTGGCAGTTGTTTGGCTAAGAGTCCCAAGAGTGTCCCTGTGCTTCACACAACATAACCCAGGGTGGTGGTGCTTTGTGGGATCTTGTGTTAGGATGGAGGGCATTGCATTCTACCAGGTGGGTACTGTGGAGTTTGTGTTGGGGGGGGTGAGGGGAGGTGCTGGTGACTATAGTCAGTGCTGCAAGTCCCCCTTCCCACCCAGCCAGCCAGATATCCCACCATGGAACGTGCTTGCATTGCAGGGAGTGTAAGTTGTCTCTCAGGATGTCAGTCAGTGGTGTCCTGCTGTTTGTTGGTGCACAGTTGGCAGCAGGGCCTTGTGCTCCCCACAGCAGTAGCCAGTGTCAGCCATCTTGTGAGTCCTTCTCCACTCCCTGTGATGTGAGCATGGTTCAGGGTGGTGTTGATGGGACAGTTGTGAGGGTGAGCTATGTCTGTGACTACGACTCCCATCATGCTATTGCCTCCACCCCCTTCCCAGCATGCCCATGCTTCCTTCCTTTTGACTCTGCTTCCCTGTGGGGTGGGCTGGCTGTGCTGACAGGATGGCTGGGAGTGTTGTCCTGGCAGTTGTTTGGCTAAGAGTCCCAAGAGTGTCCCTGTGCTTCACACAACATAACCCAGGGTGGTGGTGCTTTGTGGGATCTTGTGTTAGGATGGAGGGCATTGCATTCTACCAGGTGGGTACTGTGGAGTTTGTGTTGGGGGGGTGAGGGGAGGTGCTGGTGACTATAGTCAGTGCTGCTAGTCCCCCTTCCCACCCAGCCAGCCAGATATCCCACCATGGAACGTGCTTGCATTGCAGGGAGTGTAAGTTGTCTCTCAGGATGTCAGTCAGTGGTGTCCTGCTGTTTGTTGGTGCACAGTTGGCAGCAGGGCCTTGTGCTCCCCACAGCAGTAGCCAGTGTCAGCCATCTTGTGAGTCCTTCTCCACTCCCTGTGATGTGAGCATGGTTCAGGGTGGTGTTGATGGGACAGTTGTGAGGGTGAGCTATGTCTGTGACTACGACTCCCATCATGCTATTGCCTCCACCCCCTTCCCAGCATGCCCATGCTTCCTTCCTTTTGACTCTGCTTCCCTGTGGGGTGGGCTGGCTGTGCTGACAGGATGGCTGGGAGTGTTGTCCTGGCAGTTGTTTGGCTAAGAGTCCCAAGAGTGTCCCTGTGCTTCACACAACATAACCCAGGGTGGTGGTGCTTTGTGGGATCTTGTGTTAGGATGGAGGGCATTGCATTCTACCAGGTGGGTACTGTGGAGTTTGTGTTGGGGGGGGTGAGGGGAGGTGCTGGTGACTATAGTCAGTGCTGCTAGTCCCCCTTCCCACCCAGCCAGCCAGATATCCCACCATGGAACGTGCTTGCATTGCAGGGAGTGTAAGTTGTCTCTCAGGATGTCAGTCAGTGGTGTCCTGCTGTTTGTTGGTGCACAGTTGGCAGCAGGGCCTTGTGCTCCCCACAGCAGTAGCCAGTGTCAGCCATCTTGTGAGTCCTTCTCCACTCCCTGTGATGTGAGCATGGTTCAGGGTGGTGTTGATGGGACAGTTGTGAGGGTGAGCTATGTCTGTGACTACGACTCCCATCATGCTATTGCCTCCACCCCCTTCCCAGCATGCCCATGCTTCCTTCCTTTTGACTCTGCTTCCCTGTGGGGTGGACTGGCTGTGCTGACAGGATGGCTGGGAGTGTTGTCCTGGCAGTTGTTTGGCTAAGAGTCCCAAGAGTGTCCCTGTGCTTCACACAACATAACCCAGGGTGGTGGTGCTTTGTGGGATCTTGTGTTAGGATGGAGGGCATTGCATTCTACCAGGTGGGTACTGTGGAGTTTGTGTTGGGGGGGGGTGAGGGAGGTGCTGGTGACTATAGTCAGTGCTGCAAGTCCCCCTTCCCACCCAGCCAGCCAGATATCCCACCATGGAACGTGCTTGCATTGCAGGGAGTGTAAGTTGTCTCTCAGGATGTCAGTCAGTGGTGTCCTGCTGTTTGTTGGTGCACAGTTGGCAGCAGGGCCTTGTGCTCCCCACAGCAGTAGCCAGTGTCAGCCATCTTGTGAGTCCTTCTCCACTCCCTGTGATGTGAGCATGGTTCAGGGTGGTGTTGATGGGACAGTTGTGAGGGTGAGCTATGTCTGTGACTACGACTCCCATCATGCTATTGCCTCCACCCCCTTCCCAGCATGCCCATGCTTCCTTCCTTTTGACTCTGCTTCCCTGTGGGGTGGGCTGGCTGTGCTGACAGGATGGCTGGGAGTGTTGTCCTGGCAGTTGTTTGGCTAAGAGTCCCAAGAGTGTCCCTGTGCTTCACACAACATAACCCAGGGTGGTGGTGCTTTGTGGGATCTTGTGTTAGGATGGAGGGCATTGCATTCTACCAGGTGGGTACTGTGGAGTTTGTGTTGGGGGGGTGAGGGGAGGTGCTGGTGACTATAGTCAGTGCTGCTAGTCCCCCTTCCCACCCAGCCAGCCAGATATCCCACCATGGAACGTGCTTGCATTGCAGGGAGTGTAAGTTGTCTCTCAGGATGTCAGTCAGTGGTGTCCTGCTGTTTGTTGGTGCACAGTTGGCAGCAGGGCCTTGTGCTCCCCACAGCAGTAGCCAGTGTCAGCCATCTTGTGAGTCCTTCTCCACTCCCTGTGATGTGAGCATGGTTCAGGGTGGTGTTGATGGGACAGTTGTGGGGGGGCAATATGTGTGACTGCGACTCCCATGATGCTATTGGCTACACTGACTTGGCCAGCATACACAGAATTCCTTCCTTTGAGTGGTCTTCACTGTGTGTTGGTGTTGTTGTGGTGGCTACATGTGTGGATGTGTGTGTTAGTTCTATTTGTGCCACTGCCTAGCTGTAGTTGTGGTTGTGTTTGTACATGTGTTGGCACAGTTGGATGTGACTTTTTTGATGGCATGTGTTGTGTTTATCTGACTGACATACACATTTTGGGATGATTCTGTTCTAGTTGCTGTGTAATTGCTATGAGTGCATGGTTTGACTCTCCCCTTGACAGTGATGTGTGTGTTTTGTGGCAGTTTATTGTGTACATTTGTTGTGTACTCACCAGGCTCTGGGATGTCCTCTAGTCCATATACGCTCACTGGCGGAAGGATGGCCCGCACCTTCTCCTCCCAGGGCCTGAGGTATATTGGCTTGGCAGGAGGGCTACTGCCGGTGTGTTGGCTGTTGATGTAGTCTTTCTTGAGCATGTCCCGTACCCTCCTGCGCACGTCATACCACCTGTTCTGGATGTCCGTCTTTGTGCGCCGACATGGTGATTGGGCGTTCACCCTGTTGATGATCCTCTCCCACATCTTGGTTTTCTGCGACATGGGGGTCTGTTGGACCAGAGTGCCAAACAGCTGTGGCTCCACCCTGAGGATCTCGTCTACCATGACTTCCAATTCACTATCTAGGAACTTGGGATTCTTCTTGGGGGGCATGGTGATGGGTGGTGATGGTGGGTGATGTGTGTGTTGGTGTGCAGGTGAGGGTGTGTGGGTGTGTGTTGTGCTGGGTGTATGTGAGGTAGGTATTTGTTGGTGTGTTGATGGTGTGTGTCTTGTGTGAGGGATGAGCTGTGGGTGTGTGGTTGCTTTCTCTTGGGTGCTGGCAGTGAAATGGCATTTGCAAAGGCTCATGGTAGTGATTTGTGTCCTTTATATAGGTGGAGTTGTGGGTGTGTCTTTGTTCTCTGTCCCCACCCCCCAGTATTTATTGGCTTGGTAATTGCTTGTTTGGCCTTTTTTTGGTTGATTTTTCCTTTGTGCTGTTTGTGTATGTTGAAAACGTTCTTGTGACCGAGTCGGACCCTGCATTGGTCTCGTACGGTGTTTTCCGTTTCGTTCACGCTGTGTTTGTGCAGTTTTCTATGCTGCGTACGCGTCGGTCGCGGTGTATTGTGTTGCTTCGGCTCGGTTTTGTATGCGTGTCGGTCGTACGGCTTGTCCTCCGTCCGACTCGGTCGTGTTTTCGCGCCTTGCATCGTACTTTGCGGTTTGGAGTTGGCGGGTACGATTCGGTCGGATTTGTTCCGGGTGCGTGTCGGTCGGTTGGATTCGCGTGTTTTTCCGGCCGGATTGCTATTTTCCGAGCGGCTCGGTCGGTCGGCTTCGTTTCCTAACGTGTCGGTCGGATTTATCGCGGCTTGCATCGTACTTGGCGTGTCGGGCGCCACTGGTACGTGTCGGTCGGTAATTTTTCCGGCTCCGTGTCGGTCGGTGCTTTTTCCGGCCCGAATCGGAATCGACCCCTTGGTCTTTTTGGCTTAAGTTCCCTAAACTTTTTTTGCTTTCCCCCTAGACCATTTTCCTGACATAGAGTTGCCAATTTAGATGCTTTGGGTACTTTGCCACTGCTGATCAGTGTCAAAGTACAAGTGTTCCCTGTGTAAAGTGTAATGGTAATTGGCTGGCCATGATTGGTATGTTTGCCTTACTAGTAAAGTCCCTAGTGATGTGCCAGGGCTAGTAATGCAAAGGTGCGCGGAGAAGGGAACTCAGGCCTGCTGTGTAGGGCCTGCGCGCAGTTTGCTAAGTTAGCATGTTGTCCTGACAAGTGCAACCCCTTGCCAATCCTTACTTTCCCTTTTGCGTACACAGTGGGCACCCCTGTGGTAGGTCCCGGGTAACCTCTGGGCAGGGTGCAGTGTAAGTAAAAGGCAGGACATATACTGAGGTGTGTGTTATGTCCTGACAGTGAAAAACACTCCATTTCGTTTTTCACTGGTGAAAGGCCATCCTGCCCATAGGACAGAATGGGGGAGGCTGGGTATTGTGTTTGTTAGCCTAGTTTCCCATAAGTTTAAAATGGAGAGGTGAAGTTTAGTATGTATGAACTCACAGTGTCATTACACATCTTTCTATGAAAGTGGTTTTGTCACTGTGTGTTCAGAAGCCACTCTTTTAGAAAGTGGCTGAGTTTTGTGCTTTAAGCATTTCTGTGTGTCTCTGCTGAATGTGGATTGACTGTCTGGATCTGAGAGGGGAGAGGATCTGGGGCAGGTCTTGACCCAGGGAGGTGTTGAGATGGCACCAGGCTGACCTGCATCTGGAGAGTAGGCGGAGGAGAAGCCCCGGGAGGTGAAGAGGCCTGGGTTGCGGCTATAAAACAATTGACCCATCTCCGGCTGAGTGATTAAGGATCCAGACCCCCAGTATCAAAGGGAGAAAGGTGACACTGGGAGGGAGACACCCAGAACTGATTTAGGCAGGGGTCAGGGACCCCTGAGCACAGCGAACTTCAAAGACATTTAGGGATATAACTATGAGAGCTGAGACCCCTGAACGTTGGAATAGAAATGGATTGAGACTGAAAAGGCTTGGACCCATTTCGTGGTCAAGAGGAACCTCTGCTAAGGAAGGAACAACTGAAGAGACTGCTGGGAAGGACCGACCCTTGCTTCGTGATCTGGGGCTGGTCTGCAGTTTGCTGTTTTAACCAAGGAAGAGGCTGTTGGGACTGTGCTTTGTGCGCTGGGTCCCCCTGCTTGAAGAAGACTGTGCTTTGTGCTGTGTTTTGTTGCCCCAAAGGCCCGAGGTGAGCTGGCTCCCTATTTGGAAACACAGGAACATAAAAGTTTCCGGAGAAGTTTCAAGCGACGCGGTGGGCGCGTGTTGTGGCAGCTTGAGACCCTCGGAAGGTGTGCCCTGTGATCTTGGACACACGGAGGAGAAGTGAGACTCGGATGCGCTGGGTGCGTGTCGTGGTGCACAGGAGACATTAGTGAAGAGCGCCTGGTCAACGTGTGCACCGAAGGTGAAGTGAGTCTCGGACACGCTGGGTGCGTGTCGTGGTGCACCGCGGGCGTTGGTGAAGAGCGCCGGGTCAGCGTGTGCATCGGAGGTGACGTGAGACTGGGATGCGCAGGGTGCGTGTCGTGGTGCACCGCAGGCGCTGGTGAAGAGCGCCTGGTCAGCGGGTGCATCGGAGGTGAAGGGAGTCTCGGACGCACAGGGTGCGTGTTGTGGTGCACAGGAGGCGTTGGTGAGGAGCGCCTGGTCAACGTGTGCATCGGAAGTGGAGTGAGTCTCGGATGCGAAGGGTGCGTGTCGGGGTGCACCGGAGGTGCTGGTGAAGAGCGCCTGGTCATCGAGTGCACCGGAGGAGAAGTGAGGCTCGGACACGGTGAGCGTGTCAGGGTGCGGCCGAAGGCGTTGGTGAAGAGCGCCTGGATATCGGGGCACCGGAGTTGGAGTAAGTCTCAGTGAAGCAGTGAGCGTGCTTTGGTGCAACCTGGGACTGTGGAGGTGATCGGCTGATCATCGTGTGCACCGGAAGAAAGTGAGTCTCTGCAGCGCGGTGTGCGTGTCTTGGTGCCAACTGAGACCACCGGAAGGAGTGGCTGGTGAACGTGCACTCGGAGTCGACGTAAAGTCCCATCAGCGTTGTGTGTGTGGCTTCATGCCAGAGGAGACCCGGAGGGTGCTGTGGTGAACGTGCACCCGGAGTAACATAATCTCAGAGGCGTGGGGTACGTGTGCCCTGCGGCCGCCTGAGACCTTCCTAACAGTCGCGGCCTGGACCGGCAGCCCCGGAGGAGCTGAGCTGCCAGGCCGAGCCGCTGAGGCCCATTGAGAAAGTTCTGCACGGAAGGCCCAGTTCGCTGAAGGAGGAGAGGAGAGTGGGGTCGCGCCCCCAGGTAACGTGGATCACTGCCTGGGCAGGGTGCGGGCTCGGAGGGACACTCTCTCGGCCATTCAGTCCTTTTGGCGACGTGAGCCTTTGCTTCAGCTCAGATTGGGGCCCGTACTGACCAAAGGAGTGGCAGTACTGGGGCCAGAGTGAGAAACTGTACTTTATGTCATCGTTGATACGTGTGGGGGGCAACTGTTATCGAAGAGGCTGACTGTCGTAATACACATTGCCAATATTGCTGCTAACGAACTGCCGGAGTGTCTTATGGCGCCTGACATTATTTCTGCATAACGAAGTACACGATTGTAGCGCTACGCATTGCATTATTTCTCCATTGCAAAGTACAGGATTGTAGCGGCCCGCATTGCATTATTTCTTCATTGCAAAGTACATGATTGTAGCTACGCATTGCATTATTCCTTAATTGCAAAGTACATGATTGTAGCGGTGCGCATTGCATTATTTCTTCATTGCAAAGTACGTGATTGGGGTGTGACGCATTGCATTATTCCTTCATTGCGCAGTACATGATTGTAGCGGTACGCATTGCATTATTTCTCCCATTGCAAGGTACCGGGGTGTATCGGTACGCATTGTATTATTTCTCCTTTGCCCAGCACAGGATTGTATCGTTACGCAGCGCACTATTGTTTGTCCATTGCAACATGTGTGATTCTAGCATTGCGACCAGCATAGCATTTTGAAAGCGGTGGTTGGGATTTGAACCTCCCAGCCAGCCGGAACGAATATTACCCTTTATTATATGTTGGCTTTTGTATCGTGTGGTCTGATCGTATATCTCTTTATATAAAGATTATACTCGTTTTATCAAACTCGTGTGGAGTCCATTTGTGGTGTCACCAGTGGGTTGCTGTGAGTGTGGTTGCACATACTGTACACTCATGCCTTGGAGATAGGCCTGGATGCTCGTGCCAAGCTACTAAGGGGGTGAGCAGGGCTATCTCAAATGGTGTCCTTACTTGGCCTAACGTTGAGTGAGGAGTCCCGGGTCTCGCATTTAGTGACAGTGGTGCGGGACTGGGACTCCGGCTTCCAACAGGGTTCTACTGTGAAACCCCACCGGATTGATTGTTACCTAGTGCACACCTCACTTAAGTACTGCTAAGTGAGTTGACAGGTGGGTGCAGCCAACTGGGTGTTCTGTCTCAGTTTAGCATATTGACTAAGTCCTTGGCCCATTTCACGCCATGATCTGGAAAGAGATCCAGAAAACGTATCAGTGGTGTTCTGAAAAGTTGGTTTGTTGATGTAAGTGAACCTTCAACTATTAATTTTCTTGAACGTTTATCTGAACTCTTCTAAGACTATGGTTACTAATTAAGGGTTTGTTCCTGTGACAGAACAGGAAGGACTCTTACACTGGACTGCGTTGTATAGCAATATGTCAATGGCATGCACAATGTATAAAAAATCACGTCCACACTAGAATTGCTGACAGTAGGGAACCTTAAGGTGTTAGCAGCGTTGGTTATCTTGCAGTTCTACAGAAGTCAGGGAGAAACTATGACTCATCTACAATAGATCTGATAGATATGAAACTGAAGGAAGTCAAAGCAATCATAGGAGGAAGGTGGATATGCCATTTTCACACACCAGCCTTTTGTTTGGTCCAAACTTTCACCACCCAGAATCCAGAGAATTTATTACTGAACTTGTCAAAAGAAATGATAAAACATGTTTCTTTATTATTCTAAGTTTAAAAAATAAATCTCAGCAGTTTTCAAACCAATACAGCGCATACTGCCATCTTTCTAGCTCTGCACCAACAAGTGTGTTTCAGGAGAATCCCTCTCCCTTCATCAGGGTTTCACTGGCGCGAGTTGTGAAAAACACAATAATGGATTTCGAAACTTCATTATACAATTCAATCAATTTATCGTTCATTAATTAGTCACGATAATTATATCAGGCAATTCAAAAATATTGGAGCTAATGAATGTCTTGTTACTTACCGGTAATCTTCATTACCCCGATTAGGGTCCTCCTCATCCCAGTCCTTACAAAGTGAGGCAGTCCTGCCTCCAGCCAGCCAATCAAAACGCTAAAAAAAACAAAAGTCAAAGGTCATATAAACCCCTCCCACCCACCGCCATGCCTGTTATCAACAAGTCCCAGACACAAACACAGCGGGAGAGAGGGAGGGAAGAGGACTGGGACGAGGAGGACCCTAATCAGGGTAATGAAGATTCCCGGTAAGTAACAAGACATTACCCCCTCATGGGTCCGCCTCGTCCCAGTCCTTACAAAGTGAGGAACTCACAAGCAGAGAACAAAAAACGCAGGACACCAGGGATCCATGCAAAAGTACAAAAAGTAATCAAACAAATGATTAATGAACAGCAGCGTTCAAAACGTCAACATCAAAACTGCCAACAGAGGCATGTAAAACATCAAGGGGAAAATGCGGAACAAACGTGTGATGGGACAGCCAAGCGGGTGCCCTACAAATCTCCATGATAGAGATCCCAGCCGCCTCAATCCAGGAAGCAGACACAGAACATGTCGAACGACCCTGCACCGGAGACAGAGGAGGCAGACCCACAGACCCACAAGATAGGCAGACCGCCAAACGCACATAGCGAGAGAAGGCGGAAAGAGAAACCAACCAACCGTTTTGAGCCACACTCCCACAGGAGACAAACAGGGCAGGAGAAAGACGAAACCCCCAGGAAGGGAGGAAGAAAACCGAAGGGTGCGAACATCCAAGGATGAAGGAACAAAGGAATCCCCAACCCCAGGCAAAATAGGAAGGAATCACCTTCAGCTGCAAACGGAACAAACCTATTGGGAAAAGCCGGGCCCAGCCGCAAAACAACCCCATCCAGCAGAAACCACAAATAAGGGAAGGAGAGAAGCAAAGCACCCAACTCACCCAACCGAAGCGCGGAGGCGACGGTCAACAAAAAAGCCATCAACCACCAACCACAACAAACAACCTTCAACAAAGGCACAAAAGGGGGCAACCGCAGACCCCACAAAACAGTAGGCAAACCCAAGAAGGCACAACCACAGGAGAGATCGGACGTGGAAGCCGAAAACAACACAGAATCCGACTCACCCAAGGAGCAACAACCTCCAAAGAGGCCCGAGACCCCGACAAGCCTGAACCACAGCCCAACGAGCAGACAAGGCGGAAGGGGAAAAGTCCAACAAAAACCCATCTCGGAGAAAGACAAGAACAGAAGCCGGACCACCAACCATGGATCCAGGCCAAGAGAAGAGCACCAAGAGACAAAAGAACCTCAACGGGCACCACAGTCCTTAAGTGTTGAAGGCCAACGTGACAATGGATGCCACAGGCCACCACAGAAGAACAGCCCAAAGACGCCAATGACAGCCGCTCAAGAGCCAGGCTGACAGATACAGGCGACAAAGATAGGGCAAAGACAGGTGCGGACACAAAAGCGGAGCCGGAGTCAAGGGAAGCCGGCCAAACCCGCTCCCCTCCAGCAGCAGCAGGAGCGAAAACCAAAGGCAGCGAGGCCAAAAAGGAGCAACCAACAGCACAGACACCTTCATCCCCCCAAATCATCTGCAGCACCCCCGGGAAGAGGGAAATAGGAGGGAAGGCATACAGAAAGCCCAAAGGCCAAGGAAACGAGAGAGCAACCCCCAAGCCTGAGGACAGACCACCTCGGAACAAAACCGGGGAAGAAGAGCGTCGAGAGGGGAAGCAAAAAGACTGACCCAGAGAGTCCAGATCCGAAGACAAAGGACCCGGAACAGACAGACGGCACAAAACAGAGGACGGGAAGAAGGGGCCCAAGCCGTCCAAACGAAATTCAGACGCCTCTGAACGTAAACAGCCCTCAATGCCAACAGATGAGATATCAACCAGACACAAATCACGGAAGGCAGCAGGTACAGAGACGCGCACGTGGACCCCCCCAAGAAGGCACAAGTAACATCAAGCCACCTGAGTGTCGGGACGAACCAACAGACCCGTCAGTCACCAAAGACCCCAACGCGGCCCCCCAACCCCAAGGACAGGCGTCTGAGGTCAACAAGAGGAGAGAAGGAAGCAGAAAACGCACCCCCACACCAGGGTGAGAGAGCAAAGTCACCACACCAAAGTTGGAACCAGAACAGGGGAGAGAGGAACCAGAGACACGCAACCGGTATGGGAAGGGACCCAACGAGCCAACAGAAGATTCACCAAGGACCTAAGGCGCAGGCTAGCTCAAGGAATCAAAGCCGTGGAAGCAGCCACCAACCCCCGGACCTGCAACCAACCCCGAGTCGGGGCAGAAGGGCGACCCAGCAGGACCCGCAGAAGAGTCAAAAAGGGCAGCGAACCGAGCCTAAGGGAGAAAACAGCCCCCCGCAAAGCGTTGAACAGGCCTACGAGAAACTGAAGTCCCCGAACAGGAACCAGATGAAAGAATGCCAGATCCAACATGAACCCCAGATCCTGGAACAAGGCCATCAACGCCACCACTGCCAGAAGAACCACAAGGAGGGTGGAAGCAGAAACCAGACAAAAACAATATAGGGAAACCCAGGGAAAACCCAGACCCAGGGAAAACCCAGACCCAGCAAAAACCCCCACAGCAGGAGCCAACACTGCGGAAAAACCCGGGGAGCAGTAGAGAGGCCGAACGGCAACACCTGAAAATGGTAATGGAACCCATCCACCGCAAACCGCAGGAACCGCGGACCTGCCGGATAGACGAGAAAGTGAAAACAGGCGACTTCCAAACCCAGGGAAGCCAAAAAAATCGCCCACCAGGATGAGAGGAACGACGGACAGCAACGGGAGCATCCAAAATGACCCAACCTCACCAAACTGTACAAAGCCCGGGGATACAGAAACCGAGTGGAAGGGACCATCGGGCGCCGGGACCAGAAACAGAGAGAAACAGAACCCCAGACCCTGTTCCGTCACCAGAACCAGCACAACAGCGCCCCAGGACAAAAACAGGCCAGCCCCAGAGAAGATGGCAGAGCCCATCACGGGGCCAACGGACAACGGGGTAACCTCGAAAACAGGCCATTAGGGGGACGGCCATGGAGCGGAATCCGGTAACCAAGATCAATGACCGACAATACCCAGCAGGCGGAAACCAGACCGGACCAACGATCCAGGAACAACCAAGCCGAGTCCCCAAAATTGCAACAACGCCAGCAATGTAGACAGGGAACTCACAACCAGTGAAACACCAGAAGTTGAACACACAACCTCTCGAGGAAGAGACCGCAACCACAACCACCAGGCCACGGTGACACCACCTGGCCAGAACACCAAATGACCAACACCCAGGGGCAGCTGCATGCGCTGCAGAGGCCGGTAACCAAATGGAACGTAGCCCCCCCCCCGATCACGGGCCCGGCCACGAAAGGGCCGAGAAGAAGATAGAGCACCTGGAAACTCCAGAACATGGAAAAAAGACAAGTCCCTCCGCATAAACTGTCGGCAGAGCAAGCCAAAAAAGCCCGGGATCCACAAAAGGCAGGTAACGGACCAAGGTGTCCGAGCAGCGGCAAGGCACCAAAGCGCAGGCCAGAGAAACCGCCCACCAACCACTGCCGCCCCAGCAGCCGAGGAGAGGGCCCACAAGGCAACAAAAGTACAGCAGACAGAAACCGAGTCAAGACATCCACCAGCGCCAAGACAGGAGTGAGATCCCCCTGACCCGGAAGACAGTCAAACAGGTACCCAAACCCTTTAGAACGGCCGCGCGAAGCATAGACTGAAGAAGCGCCAGTACGTACCCCAAAAGAGAAGTAGCAGAAGAACGCTTAAGAGCGGACTCCACCACCCGCACAACAGGGACAGCCCAGGAAGGGAAAAAGAAGAAGAAGCCATGGAGGACAAAACAGAATTCACCCCAGGAACCAGTGGGAACCGGGCGGCAAAGTCCGCCAGTCGACACCGCTACTCCAGAAAGCGCGGACCCCCTGCATGTCGACAGCAAGCCATACCACAGCCAGAATATCTGTGAGGACATCATGAAAAGGCAGGAAATCCACCACCGAGGAACTACACAGGGAGCAAAACCCAACAACAGACAAGGACCTTGGGTCAAATCCCAGCACAGCACGAACAGGGATCAACATGTCCGAAAAACCTTGCAACGGATGTACTTCCCCTCAGGAGAAAAGTCCATGGCCACACAAACATCCCCAGCCCAGTTCGCAGAAGGCTCAAGCAGCACAGCCCGCACAGCAGAAGGAAAGAAATCCTGCAAACAGACCATGAAAGTCGCAAAAGGACATTACGCTGCACGGAGAAAGATGTCGCAGGCACATTGAGAGGAATACTCAACACCCATGGCCACAAGCAGGAAGAGCAAATCATACAGGAAGCCCAGCACACACCAGGAAGTGCCCAGCCACTCTAATTTAACACTGTCCCCAATTAACCAAGTCCCGCGAAACACAAGACATGGAAAACACAAAGGACAGCCCTGCAGTCAGCCCCGCAGCCACAGAATAAAGCACCATGGCCGCGGGAGCCGGACGCTGCTGGAAGACCCCAGCGCCGGAACGACCCAGGGCCAGGACATCAGGAAAGCTCCCCGCCCCAGCTCAGCACATGCGCGGGGAGCGTCCTGACCCAGGAGCAGGAGCGCGGTCGACCGAAGCACCGGTACAGCCGCGCAGATACAAACAACAAAGACAGAACAAACAGCATGTGTAAGACCTTCAACAAAAAGATTTACAAAAACTCACAGCACCGCAACACGACCTGCAACCACCGGAAACAGCAACAGGAGACACGGAGCACCAGCGTTCCGACCGCCGTCGGAGCAAGAAAAAACCAGGCATGGCGGTGGGTGGGAGGGGTTTATATGACCTTTGACTTTTGTTTTTTTTAGCGTTTTGATTGGCTGGCTGGAGGCAGGACTGCCTCACTTTGTAAGGACTGGGACGAGGAGGACCCATGAGGGGGTAATCAACATTTCAAGAATTCATCAATAGTTTGTTTGCCCTCCTTTTTTTCGAGATTTTATATAGCGCAAACTTGACCCAAAGCTTTTCACGACAACCAGTTACGTTACATGTGGACACATTCATTTTTTGTTAGGCAGGGAAAGATTAAGCGATTTACCCAGAATCACGGGATGCTGCGCGTCCATGCAGAGGACTGATTCCCCAGATTTGAGGTCGACGGCCCTAGCCGTTAGGCCACATCCTCACTCCTCCAAAGTTAGCATTTTCGTTAGAAATTAAAGTTAACTGATTATATCTCACAAGTTTTATGACGAACGCTCTAATCAAACTCAAAACACATTTGTAGCTCAGTTGAATATTCGTGGAGATGAAAACAATGAAAACACTGAAAGATCGACCATTGAAATACAGTCGGATATATGCTGCACGCAACATGCAACACTTAAAAAAAAGAACCAGGAGATGGCGCTACTGAGCTACGAATATTTTTTGAGTTTAACTAGGGCGGTCTTCATAAAACTTTCTTCCCGAAACACGCCGTCCTGATGGGGAACTGGAATGATACATGATACACTCACTGTATTGTCCTGGAGAGCTACTGAGATCTATGGTTCAAATTTGGAAAAGTAAAGAAAATGTTTCCATTTCTTGAGACAAATGGCCTCCAGACTCATCAGAGGGGAGTATAATATGGCAAGCGCATGCTGGACCAACCAGAACTGCAGAGTTTGTGGTTTTCGGTAGCTGCTAAGAAAGAAGCTATCGTCTGATATGTCCACAACATTTTCCGTGTCCTGCGACAATTTAGGCTTGACTAGTATTCCTGCACGTTTAAACTCAATTTGTAGCCTTTCCTGTGTGATAGCCGTCCTAAATTGATTCTATATTTATAACACCACACATGGTTCAATGATAGGATTATTCTGGAAGTACTGGACGCCAGCAGACCCTGTAAAGGAGGTACAGCAGCCCCTACTGGGGGATGGGCCACCTTAACCTCGCGCAGAAAAGTATTACTATTGTTTTACTTTAACAGCTGATTGTAGTGATGCTGATTGAACAATGCATAGCGCCTTGCAAGTTTCATATCGTGCTGCAAAGACACTACTAAAACCAGATTTATCAACATCTTGCGCAGGTGCAAAGTCACAAAAAGAGATGCAGACACAAAATGTTGATAAAGTATGTACTTTTCAAACTTTTTTGCCACTGGAAAGAATGCCTAAAAGGACACGGAAAAGGCGCTTTATTCTACTATGCAGTACTTTGCATCAACTGAGCATCCCATGGGTGGTACATCAGAGATCACATGCTTTCACTCAAGGGGGCAGATTTACAACCCCCTTGCGCTGCCAGTACGTCACTTTTTGTGACGCACTGACAGCGCATTTCCCTGCCCCATATTTACAAGTACAGGAAAAGCCACCCTGCGTGGCTTTTCCTGTCCTTGTAAATATGACCCTTTTACACGCAGCATTTTGCGTGAAAGGGGCATTCCATGGGTGTTGCTGTGGGTGTTCCCACGCAACACCCATGGAACGAGACACATTTCCAGATTTACGAGGATTCGTAAACCTGGAAATGCGTCAGTATGCTACGCCACCCTAGGGGTGGCGTAGCGAGGCGCAACGAGGAGAAATGTTTTCATTTCTCCTCGTTTTTTTCCTCTTTCAATGCGTGCTGCATTCTACAGCACGCATTGAAAGAGGAAAATGCCTGTAGTGATTGTTTTTGTGCAGAAAGGTACCCCTTCCTGCACAAAAACAATCTCCCCATGGCGCTGGCGCAAGGGTGTCTGCGCCGGCGCATGGCAGCTGTTTGTGCGCTAGCGCAGGGGAGAGCACAGGAATGTGACATATCATTGTAAATATGTCGCATTCCTGTGCTCTAAAGTGCTGAAGCGTGGCGCAGCCAAAGGGCTTGTGGCGCCGTGCTGCGGCACTTTCTTGTAGATCTGCCCCATGTTTTTTTATTCAAATCCTTATTAACAATGGTAGAAAGGGCTTTGAGCTACAAAATAGTGTCTCCTCACAGCTGGTACCTACACTGAGAAATGTTTTATTTCTCATAAATTTTCGTACATTCAATGTGTGCTGCACTCTACCGCACAATTACAATGTGTGAGAAATGTTTTGAAGTATGTCTAAGCATAGTATTTTGTACTGGAAGGGTTCTAGTATGAAACCAATGCTAGACATCACAGATCACACTTCTGCACTATGGTGCAAAAGTCTGCGCATGGTGCTAGGTAGTCTAAAAGAGTGCCAAACTTGGGAAGCGAGCAGCACAGCCATATGTTAGTTGATATGGTGATGCCCTGCCCCCCCTCCTCCGAGTGCAACTATATATTATTTTCTCTATAATTTAGTAAGCCCTCCCCCCTCATGTCCATAAAGCAATGTAAAAAGTGTTCTTAGATCTCTTGATCTAAAGTGAACATGGCAAGAAAAACCACTAGTATCATAAGAAAAACAGATGCATGTACAGAAAGGTGGCAGCTAATTGTACTACTGCCGGGTAAATAGTAAATTTCCTGTGCTATTTACCCGACTAGCTGATAAATAGGAGAGATAATGTATCAGTCAGCAGGTGGCGATGCAAGTAGCAAAGAAAGTTTACCATTTACCCGGCTAATGGCTACATAGCACTCTTTCTGCACTATATAGCCAATGACTATGCAAATTACAAAGACACCTTACCATTTACATGCCCGCTGGCTAAATAACAGACATTGGGGGATATTCTCAAGAACGTGTGTTAATTATCGCAAAATTAGCTTAACGCAACTTTGCACATCGCAGTCTATTGCGGGAAAATTACACCGTGTTAACGTTGTATTCTCAACCCGGCGGCACCATGCGATAGTCTCACGATAACGCGCAAAATGCCTGCGTTAAAATTAATGCGACGCTGAAAAAATGCGAAAGACAAACGCGAAAAAAGTTGCGATGTCCCAAATCGCGATACAAAAATCAGCGATAACCAGGAACAGGCCTGCGATTCCCACGCGTCATGTGGGAAAATGCACTTCAAAAGCAGAGAAAAAAAAAATGATAAAAAAATGTAACTGCGTCGCACCATGGATGCACCCGGACCGAGTGCAGAGGACAACGCGAATCCCACAAGCCCCACAGACGACCAGCAACGAACCTCGGGGTCGGGGAAGGCCAAGGAGAAGAGGAAGACGCGGTTCAGACCGCAGGAAAACAGGATCATCGTTACGGAGGTGATAGAACACTACCAACAACTGTTCGTCACCTGCAACGTGTCATTGGCAACAAAGACGCAAACATGGCAGACTATCTTGGACCATGTGAATGCAGTTGCAGAGTTGAGGAGGACAATGGAAGAGGTCAAGAGGCGCTGGAATGATGTGAAGGGCAAAACCAAGAAGAAACTCGATGCCAACTGTCGGAAGATGAAGGAATCATGCACACTGCCTGGGTAGTTGGCGACGACATTGGTGAAGAGTCCCCGGTGGTTCACTATTGCCTGCACATTGATGGAATGCGTGTGCTTCCTGTTGCGGTAATTGTGTGCAGAGGCGGCAGGGGGCACGAGGAGTACATGTGTGCAGTTGATTGGCCCCAACACGTTTGGGAATCCAGCTATGGCGTAGAAGCCTTGCTTGGTCTCCAGCTGTTCCTGCGCAGTGTGGGGGAAGTGAAGGTACTGGGGTACCAAGCTGATGATGGCATCCAAGACAGGTGTGAGGAACCTGGATAGGGCTGGCTGTGAGACTCCTCCGACTCTGGCAGTTGTTGTTTGGAAGGTCCCAGAGGCCAACAGGTGCAGCACAGCCAGCAGCTTTGTCTGCGGAGGGATGTTGGTTGTCCGCTGTGTTGGTACCATCAGCCTGGTTGTCCTTTTGAGCCTGTAGTGGGCAATGACATCCTCTGGTGTTAAGTCTGTGAGGCTTGTGTGTTTTCTGAAGGTTCGCTGTCTTTGTCTGCGCTGCCTCTGTGGTAGTCCGTGGAGGGGGGTGGGGGGGTGGCGGTGGGTGTTGTGGCCCTCTTGGGGCTCCGAGCTGCATGATCAGTAGCTCCATGGCATCTGATGTTCTTCTGGTGTGGCTGTGGGCGGGCTCCCTTTTATGGTGCAGGTTGTTGTCCGACTTAACACCAGGTAAGAGCAGGTGTTAAATCCCTGCTGCTAACGCGCCTTATCGCATGTTTTTGAATCTTATCGCCGATCTGGCTGGTCGTTGAGAATGTTGCGAAGTGGTGTTTTCGCGGCTTTTTGCACGGGAACGCCTACTCTGCATATCATTAGCGTTAGTTGCCGGGATCATTTGTGGCGATGTTTTTTGCGGCTGCTATCGCAGGAAAACTGGTGATATCGGCTGTTAGCACCAGCTTGGGAATAGTGCGATGGATTTATCACCACTTTGGCTGCGATAAAGTGCCGCTAACTCGGCGATAAGTCCTTGAGAATATCCCCTATTATGTATCATGTGAATGGCTGCCAGGAAAACAGCAAATAAGCTTCATTATTTACCCGGCCAGTGGCTAAACAGCAGAAATTATACAGGGGCAGATTTACAATAAAGTAACGCAGCACAGTGCAGCAAGTCATTTTGCTGCGCCGTTCTGTGTTAGTTTGGAAAGCACAGCGATGCGACATATTTACAACAATATGTCGCACCTCTGTGCTTCCCCCTGTGCTGGCGCACAAACTGCTGCCATGCGCCGACGCAGGCCCCCTTGCACCATGATGCAAGGATGCCTGCGTCGTGGGGAGATTGTTTTTGTTCAGGAAGGGTTCCCTTCCTGAACAAAAACAATCTGAAATGCCGTTTTTCAACTTCTATGTGTGCTGCATTAGCACACATAGAAGTTGAAAAAGCATTCTTTCAATAATTGTGTATGTGCAGGAAGGGAACCCTTCCTGAACAAAAACAATCATTAGAGGTGATTTCCTCTTTCAATGTGTGCTGCAGAATGCAGCACGCATAGAAACAGGAAACAAAAACGAGGAGAAATGAATAAATTTCTCCTCGTTGCGCTCACTACGCCTCCCCTGGGGAGGCGTAGCATTCACACGCATTTCCAGATTTACGATTCCTCGTAAATCTGGAAATGTGTCTGGTTCCATGGGTGTTGCGTGGGAACACCCACAGCACCACCCATGGAACGCCCCTTTCACGCAAAGTGCTGCGTGTTAAGGGGCCATATTTACAAGGACAGGAAAAGCCACACTGGGTGGCTTTTCCTGTCCTTGTAAATATGGGGCAGTGTATTGCGCTGCCAGTGCGTCACAAAAAGTGACGTACTGGCAGCGTAAGGGGCTTGTACATCTGCCCCACACTGTTTAGAAAGCAGCCACCTAAATAGCAAAGAAACTTTGATATTATTCTGGCTGCTGGCTAAAGAGCAGTCATTATTACGTATTTGGCCATTGGACTTGCAGATAGCATTGAACCATCAATAAGTACCAAGGTGCTGGCTAAAGCGCTGAATTTATGTACTATTTGGATGGCGACTGAGCAAATTGCAAAGAAACTTCATTATTTACCTGACCGCTGGATAAATGGTAGAAATGATGTACTTTTCTGCCGTATGAAATATTGTGTATCTAAACAACGAATTCCATATTCAACTAAACAGGCACCTGTGATCTACTGTATATACCGTGTTCCACCTTAAAATAAACTGCATAATGTTATCATTGGGAATAATATCAAAAGTAAAAATATAACTGTTTTGCTTTAGAGAAAATATTGATGTAAGTAATGGCAATTGATTTAATATTGTTATAGTTAATATATATTTTTCTGTTGTTTCTGTTTTTTTGTAAATTTCTGTGTTTTGATTTTTTAATATGATTTGGTATTTAATTTTATGCCTATGGTACTTAATAATTAATGTTTTAGTATGATTTATTTTTCTTTTTAGGCGGATTGGTGGGTTTGTAGGGGAGTAGGGTGAACAGGTTTATAAAAATAAGTTGTGCAATTTATAATTATTTTCAAAATTGCTAATTGCTTATTTACTTATTTACATTAGTTGATAATTCTTTAATAATTAATTGTGTAATAATAGAATGTTTACTTTCATACTTTAACTTTTAAAATATGTTGTGGATTGATTATAATCATTTGTTTTTTATTTTAATATATTAATTGTATTAATTTTACATTTGTTTTATTATTATTTTTCTTTGCTGATGCGTCATTTGGTACAGAGCAGAGTAAGTTGTAAAGCCTTTTTCAATATGTATGCTTTATAGTTATAGTTTTATTGATATTTAAGTTTTAATCCAGTAATTGAGTAGATGAATTATATAAAATGTGTTTAATTGTTAAAGCTTTAATTATTAAATTGTCATTGTTTTATTGTTAAGTGTAGACATTTTTCATGGACTAATTTAAGCTTTTCTATATTAATAATTGTATTTATTTATAATGTTATTTGATCACTTTATTTTTAGACAGTACTTTGATTTGTAGAGATGTAGGATAGGAAGATTATTTTTGGATAATTAGATAAAAAATAAAAATTTGATTAATATTTTTGTAGACCTGCATTGTATGAAAGGAAGAAAGCAGGACAGCACAATATCGAAAAGATATGGCACTCTGCCCTCTTTCAAAGTACTTGTGCACTTTCTCGTTGTTTAGCTCCACACATACACATTTGCACCATAGTGAATAGGTGTCTGCTGCGGTTTAGCATGGGTTTTGAACTGTAAGGATACGCTTCCGGTAAAAAAACGCAGGCTTAAATTTGCATTTAAATATTTCCCACTTTGTATGTGTGCTGTACTGTACAACACACATGCAAAGTTAGACAAGTTTGGAAAATGTTCTCCTTCTTTGCACCTACCTCGAGGGGTTGTATATGTTTGGTGCAACGCCCTCTCTACAAATGTTAGTAAATGGAGTTTTGCAGCAAACCCTATGGGTGTTTGCATGGGAACATGCATGTACCAGGGATGGAATTTAATGTAAAGCTGCGCAAAGTGCTTCTTTTGATTACTTTTGGGACACTTTCCAGCTCAAAACAAGTTTTGCACTGTAAAGTCAATAAGTCAACCTTTTTTGCCGGCTTGAGTCATATTTGGTGACTTTTAAGCAGCACAAAATGTTAGTAAATGTGCCCCATAATCTATAAAAGTTTAACTTTTTGCTGTAATTCATTTCTTTTTAATAGTTCCTATTAATTTCTCTATATGATATGTATTTTTAATTTGAACATGTTTAATATTTTTACAAATCAAATATTAGATATTTTACATGATGTGTGAATATTTTAAACATTGTAGCACATTTATATACATATATTTTGAGTTATAATGTTTTTATATCGTATTTTGACATTTACTATATATTTTCATGCAATTACGTTTCAGTATAATAATGGGTACTGTGGATAAATGTATTCCATTTATTTGGAAATGTTTATTAATACGTTTTTAATTACGTTTTAGATTTTTACATATTAATAGTAAGTTCTATGATATTATTTGCATTTTATAAAAAAAATATTAAATATTATTTTCTTTATATACTTTAATGTAAAGAAAGTCGTTTATTATGTCATATATACCACTTTTTTTCTTACTGGTAACTGTATGTTGTAGCTTGTTTTCATCTTGAGTCTTTGGAAGAGGTTCTCCTAGATTGGTTCTTCTCCTCAGGTAAGGACATTTCTTCTCTTCAGATAAGGTCATAAAAAAGATATTTTAGTAGGCCAGTGGTTTATTAGTTAGACTAATTTGTTTATGTTAGTATCATTAAGGGGCCTACTACGATGGCAGTCGGTCAGATGACCGAACACCATAGCAGCGGGAATGGGACCGCCCGACAAGGAGTCAGAGGTCCCCCCCTCTGAATTACAATGGGACCGCCAGCACTGCAGTCGGAAAAGTGCTCAATGACACTGCGGTTTGTGCTGCGGACCTGGAAAAGGGCTGCAGCACAAGCCGCAGTGTTATTGAGCACTTTGTGCACATTCATGCACCGTATGCCAGGGCCACATTTCAGTGCCCTGCTTGGGGCCCCCAAAGTCCCTATCCGACACCCTTTCCATGGTGATGGGACTGCCATGGAAAGGCTGTCGGAAAGGGACATCATAATCTCTATGGCACAGGCACCGCCTCTATTGTAGGTATTACTGTCCGACCACTGCCCCGATGGAATTGTAGATCCTGACGGAGGCGGCGGTCCGTCCCTGACAGTAAAGGGTCTGACCGCCTGCATCGCAATTCGGCGGTCGGCCGGAAGGGCTGTCTGTCGGTGGGACCATGAGCACTCAGATGTGAGTAGGTGTACAAGAGGTTGTATGGGGGTGTGAGTGGTTCTGTGGATGATGTCATCAGTGATGTCATTTGAGATGACATCAGTGATGTCATTGACCATTGACCTCCTAGTCAGAGACCTGCTCTCTCCCCCTGCAGCTACGCTGTTGTTCCGCTGACCTGTGCAGTGCCCTGTGCAGGTAGGTGTTCGAGGCCCTCCTCCATGTGCCTCATCCCTGGTGGTCCAGTTGGAGAGCCTTGCTCTTTTGCTAGTTCCGCTGCTGTCTGTATTGTGTTGTGCCCGTTTTTCTGTCTGTTGTTATTGTGCCCGTTTTTCTGTTCTACTGTTATTGTGCCTCTGTATTTTTATTTGTGATCTGTTATTTGTTGCCTTGTCATTTTCTGTTTTTGTTTTGTTATTTTCTGCCCGTTTCCCTTTCTCGCCACTGCTGCACCCGCGGCCCCTCCCGCCCTGCCGGTTCCCGCTCCCACCTCTCAGCAGTGCTTCCCTCCCCCTTCCCTATTTAATGACGGCCGTCTGCGCCCGTCCGCGACCCGACCACGACCAGCGCCAGGGACCTTGGATCTACGACCACCCACCGCTATGACTCAGCTGCCCCCTTGCACTCAACCCCGGAAGGAACAACAACTGCCAGTTGTCCATGCCTAACACCACCCACGGACAGTTCTCCTGCTGTCACTGCCGCCAAACCTTCCCACCCTCCGCACCACCACGGCCGCCGCCCCCACGCCGGACGCCAACACCACTGAAGCCCTGAGGTGCATCCTCCTCAACGTGCGCTCCCTACACAGGCACACTGTAGAAATCTGGGACCTCCTCGACACCCTCTCGCCAGACGTCGCCTTCTTCACAGAAACTCGGAGCACCTTCGCCTCCGACATCGCCACCGCCATCCCCGACGGATACAAGATCCAGAGGAAGGACCGCCCCAACCGCCATCGCACACAAGAGCTCCCTCCGACTCACGACCTCCAGGTCGAGCGACAGCCTGCCACCGAACACCTCCATTTCCAGATCTAGACCAGCCCCAGATCGACCCTACGAGGCACACTCGCCTACAGACCTCCCGGACCTCGAACTCCGTTCACCACTACCATCACCGACCCCATCGCACAGCACGCCATTGCCTCAATGGACTACATGCTCATTGGAGGCCTCAACTTCCACTGCGACAACCTCAGCGACCCCAACTGCGCCACCCTCCTGGACAACCTTGCCAACCTCGGACTGAAACAACTCATCGCCACCCCCACCCACAAGGCAGGACACACCCTCGACCCCATCTTTGCAGGAGGTAACAACACCCTGCAACCCCCCTGGACGGACCACACTGCGCACACTTCCACATCCACTGCACCCATGTGTTGTTGCTTGGTAGGCTTTAATTACTGCCTCTGAGCACTATTTCGTTTAATGGTTTTCGCATGCCTGCTGTTGCAGGCAGGACACGCTCTCTCGCTACAGCTTTATTTTTTTTTTTTACATAGCATGGCACGCCACGCTGATAGTAGCGGCCGTGTCTTTGCTTTACTTGCCATGCCAAACGCGGCTGCATGTTTTCTTTTTAACTATTTATTTATTTATTTATTTTTAAATTTCCCCATGCTGCACTTACACTTTAATGTCGGCCGTGTCCCTTTCCTTAAACGAGCTGTGTCTCTAAAGTCATTAAAGTGAAAGGGCGGCATGGGGCGCTTTTACAAAAAAAGCGCCCCATACTGCGCTTTCACTTTAATGGAGGCCACACCACTTTCTTTAGAAATGGCTTGTCTAAAGAAAGGGGCGCAGCCAATATTAAAGGTAAAGCATCGCATGGGCGTTTCTACAAACTAGCATTTGTAATGCAATAGGTGACGCAACTACGAAACTCATGTAAATGCGAGACCTATTGCATTGCAAATGCTAGTTTTAATTCTATTTGCTAACTGTAATGTCCTTGTAACATTTATTCAGTGAATTTCTAAGGTTTTTTAAAAGCGAATTCCCAACTATAACGCCCTTGTAATCCCGCTGTCTGGGACTTTCTTGAGGTAACAGGAGGGCTTGGTGGCCCCCACAGACCCTCAGCATTCAAGGGGACTTCATTCCTCAACAACCACTGCGCCAAGAGGTGCATTTGCAGAGAGGTAGTGAAGGGAGCGTGGCCCCTGGTGACTTGCTGGAGGGTTTTTTAAAATAAATTTTATTTTAGGGAAAAGGGTCTGCGTAGCCCCCCTTCCCTTGGCCAATTTCGGTCCCGGGGACCTCATCCCCTAGGGCCAGTCTTTTATGAAATGGGGTGCGGGACCGCGCAGCCTTCCTCCCCGGATGATTATGGCCCCATGGACCCCATCCCCCAGGGCCCAGCCTTTTCCTTTGTTTTTTACTTTTTATAAAATAAAGAAATGTAGGCTGTGTGGCCCCCCTTCCCTGTGTCAATTTTAGACCCGGGGACCCCATCCCCCGGGGCCTGGCCTTTATTTTAATATTATTGTTTTAAATTGGAGTGGGGCCACGCTGCCCCCTTCCTGAGGCCAATTTCGGCCCCTGGACCAGGCCTTTATATATGTATTAAAAAGGGAGGGGATCCCTCCTTTCGAGGCCTTTTGGCCCCGGGGACCCCTTCCCCGGGGCCAGAACCTCATAACTTATTATAAATGGGGAGGCGGCCTGCATGGTCCCCCTCCCTCGGTGATATCGCCACAGGGACATCATCCCCCGGGGCATGGCCACCTCATTGGGGTTGAGGGGGGAGCCGGAAGGCTCCCGCGGTCCCTGCTGGCTCCCCACCTCCTGCGGGAGCCGGTATTGCTTTTAGACAGAGGGAGCTGCTAACATGCAGCTCCCTCTGTCCAAAAGCAATTTTGCTCCGCTTCATGGAAGCGAGATAATTTTTAATACTCTTGCTTCCACAAAGCAAAGCAGTGTTTGCTATGGCTTTGTGGGAGCAGTGCTCCTGCCAAGCCATAGCAAACTGCAATGTCCCAGGGGTGAGCATACTGGGACATTACTGGAGCTGGCCCTCGGGGTGGCGGTCTCCAGGGCCATCTAGGGTTCCACGAGGGGGGCCGCGCAGCCCCCCTCCTTCGTTAAGCAAGCCACAGGGGAGGTGGTGGTCCCCAGGGCTGTGGGTCCGCAATGGACACCCTTCATTGTTATATTTCTGCCCCTGGGAGGTGGCGGTCCCCGGGGCTGCGTGGAGGGGCTGGAGTCCCAGCGCAATATTATTTATTTTTGCCCCGGGGAGGTGGCAGTCCCCATGGCAGCGGGGGGCCAAGCGGGCCCACCACATTTGTATGTAGCAGTGCCCTGGGTAGGTAGTGGTCCCCAGAGCAGGTACCACAAGGCTCCCACGCATATCATTAAGCTACTGCCCTGGGGAGGTGGCGTCCCAGGGCTGCGGGGGAGGCCATAGGGCTTCCCTCGCATTATTTTATTATAACATTTGTGCCCTGGGGAGGTGGTGGTCCCCTGGGCAACGGGGGAGCTGCGAGGCTCCCCTGCATATAATTATAACACTGCCCCAGGGAGGTGGCGGTCCCTTGGGCTTTGAATAGCCCGAGGAGGGGGGCCCCATGCGCCCCCTCATTTATTTTTTACCATGGCCCCGGGATTTTGGCCCACCCGGGAGCTTTAGAAAAAAGATCAGATACTCCTGCAAGTCCATGGCAAAATAAAAAAGAAAAGCTTTCAAACCATGGCGGGGTTCTGCGGGACACCCCAACCATATCTGAGGGGTCAGGGTATGCCTACCCTGCTCCCTTTTCTTTATTTTTTAACTTTTTTGGCTTCAAGTCAAGTTGCAAGATGGCTTCCAACACTTCCTGTGGAAGTGTTGGCAGCCAATTTTAGTAGGATTGTGTGTCCTCTGCAAGGACTCGCGTCCCCGGATACCTCTATTTTTAAACTTTATTTCTCTGAATTTACTGAACGGATTTACACCAAATCTCAAAAAACACTCTTTCTGGACCAACATCTAGCTTTCTGCCAAATGTGGTGTAAATCCGTTCAGCAGTTCAGGCTGTAGTCATGTTCAAAAAATGAAAAATCCCCTTAGACTTAACATGGGGAAAAACATTGTGGGACCCCCTTCTTTTTCTCTGCCCTCACTTGACGGACCACCCCAATACTTTCAACCCAACAGCAGAACCAAAAAGGAAATGGTTTGTGAAAAATTCGTAGAGATTTGTCAAGTGGTGCCATAGTTATTGGGAAAACAAAAACACTTTTCCTATGGAAACTTTGGTCCTAACTATAACTTCCTACTGGCTATCACCAGTAGGATATATCTGTATATCCTACTGGAGAAATATATATATATATGTCTCCTACTAGCGGTCGCCAGTAGGTAGTTATAGTTAGGAAAAACGTTTTTGACTTGCTTATATCTTTGGCACCAGTTGACAAATCTTCACGAAACTTTCAAAAATAACTGCCCTGGTGATTTGCATTGTGCATGCAAATTTTCTTAGCAATCCCTCAAGTGAGGCCAGGGAAAAAAGGGGTGGGTTGTCAAAAATGTGTATTTCCAATGTTAAATCCCATAGGAATTTTAGACACGATTACAGCTTATTATATATGTGTAACAATCATAAACGCTTAGAAAAAACTTACACTCACTGGATGATGTCATTAATGATGTCACATCAATGCTGTCATTTGAGATGTCATCAGTGATGTCACTGACCATGTCATGAGTGATGTAATATGTGTTGTCATAAGCAGTGCATTGCGGGGGTGTAAGTTATAGTTGGCTTAGCTAACCTCCAATAAGGCGTGTGAAAACACTCCAGGACATCGGCACCAGCCCAGCAAACTTTTTTTCTTTTTCTTGGGAGAGAGGGGTTTGAGGCAGGGGTGAGACAAAAGGGCCTTTTAAGTAATTCTCGGAACAAAGCCCTGCCCCTTCCAAGTCCCTACCCCCGCTTCTCCCAGTACCATAAATTGGGAAGACAGGCAGCCGGGTGAATCTGAATTTACCTTTAATCCCCACCATGCGTTCTTCTTGTTCCTTAGTATATCTTCTATTTGGTAGGAAAGGCCTCTTCGTAAAAGGATTGCCACCGCTCTTGTTTGGCATACATTAGATTGCATGAAATTGGAATGGAAACCATTAAGAGTATAATCTTCTGGTGCCTGTGTTCAATAAGCGGGTCTCTTGGAGTAGCGCTATATCGGTCTTCTTGTGTTTCAGCCACTGAATCAGTTGCCTCCGCTTCATGGGGAAATTGAGGCCTTGAAAGTTATATAAGTATGTTCTGATTGGTGTCATTCAAGTGAGCGGTGTGGTGAGGCTTTATAAGCATGTGACTAGATTGCCGTGAAATTTAGACAATTGACAAGGAGGGGCGGTGATAGTGGAATCTTGGAATGGTCTCCTGTGTAGGGATACATATGCTATGCCTAGCTGCTTGGAGCCGGGTGTGTGTCCCATCTGAGCAGGGTAAAAGGAAGAAACTGGGGAGGAAAACCTGGCAAAGAGTAATATAAGGGCCCTGTGGCCCCTCATGAGAATCGGGCCATTGACGTGTCATAGAAAAGAACAACCAGTAAACAATGAAAATTAATGTCTGGGCAATTGTATGCAGGGCTGACTCAGAGAGTGGTGAACCTAACCCCCTCCACTGCCTCTTCCTACTGAGCAAGCACTTGTTACCAATACAACATGGATGTTTTCTGTAATATTAAGCTTGTAGGTAAGAGCATCAAACTTGGAGCAATGGCCTCATCTGAAGACAGAGGATGGTCCTCTCTGACTTGAAGGCAGTGGAGCCAACTCGCCTCTGTGTGAACCACCCTGGAGGTTTGAAAATGGCAGCCACCTGGGACATCTGTAGCGTTGCTGAAGCCGGGATCGTGCTGGGATAGTACCAACATGAGGAGACCAAGGGCCCTCCACCCTTGCTGTAGGTCTTGAATCACAAAGAGTTTGTCTTTAATTGTAAACAGCAGTCTGAATTGGAACCCCCCATCAACACAGAATCTTTTCTTATTGGAGGTGTGTTGCGATCACTCAGAGATCCCTTTTGCAAAAAAAGCATTTGTGCTGAAATGTCTTAGAATAAGAAGTTTGTTTTTCCATTGAATATCAGTGGCTGTCATCGGGTTAGAACATCGGGAGGCAGATTTCTTTGCTGTTGAATTGCTGAGTATACCCAGTGAGTGCGATACAGGAGTACTGGGGCATAGTCAAGGAGGTACAAAAGATGGCCAAATTGTGCTTGGGCATGTGACTCAAGCTCTGCTGTTGCCAGAGTGGATGATAAGCCCCAGAACTGAATATTAGTGCAATGTAATCTGTTTTTAAAACTGTTGAGCTTGTCTTGTAGAGACTGTGGTCGACGTTCCATCACTTCCAGACGGGTTGCATGCTGGAATTCGTCACGGATGTTATCTGCCAAGTCGACCTCTACTTGAGCCAGTCTCAACTCCGTTTTACGTAGGGAATGATCCAGATCTCTTATGGCCTTTCAACTGAGCACAGATGGAACAGGAACTGGCATAGAGCTCAGTGTCTTGTCGAACAGAGGCCACCAAAAATAGTGAAGCATAAGTTCCAGGGTGAACTTGCTGCCTCTGAGTCCAGCAATTGGAGAGTCATGACTCATCTTGAATACTTCTACTCTTAACTCCTCTGAAGGGATAAATAGAGTTTTACCCTTAAAGACTAGACTGTCTTTCTTATGAACCAGTTCTTGCAATGTTGACCATTCTGAGTTCTGGAATTTGGTGTAGCTATTTTGCACCTTATCAAGAAAAGATTGAGCTAATCCAACAATGTGTTGAGGTGGTAGGATATTGTAACCATACAGAACTGGAGACTCATGGTATCGATGAGAGATGGTATCAGCAAAAATGTTCTTGTAACATGGAATGTCCTGGCATTGCATGTTTCTTAGACACTGGAGGTTGCAGTCTTCTGTACAAATCTCAAAAGGCTCATGTCTACCCATCAAAAAGTGCCTCTATTCCATAAAGGCAATTTTCATCACCAAGAGTTCTCTTTCTAGGACCAAATAATTTCTCTCTGATTCTGATAGAATTTGAGATAAATAAAAAATCAGATGCTCCTACCCATCGTCTTCTTCCAACTGTGAAAGTACTTCTCCGATAGCTTGATCAGATGTGTTAGTTTCAACAAAAAAATTGCATTATGGATGCAGTCGAATTGTCTCAAATTAAATGGGGGTGAAACGGAGGTTCTCATCCTCGGTAAAGACAAGGATCTTTGGAGCCCACAACATTGGCCATGTGAGATGGGTGTCTTGCCTCAGCCCGCCTGCCAAGTCTGTAACCTGGGCTTTACCATCGATGACTCGTTATCAATGCACGCCCAGGTGGTGACGGTAGCTGCCACTTGTTTTTCCATCCTCAAGTGGCTCAAGAAGATCATTTGGATGCTACCAGAGTCCACCAAAAGAACGGTAGTCCAAGCTCTAATTACATCAAGACTGGACTATGGCAACGTTCTTTATCTCGGCGCTAACAAAGAGGTGACACGCAAGTAGCAGATGGTCCAAAACGCCGCAGCCCGACTTCTCCTCCAATTACCTAGGACCGCCTCTGTTTCCAACCATTTGCGAGACTTGCACTGGCTCAGGGTGGAAAATCGAATTCGATTCAAAGCTCTGACCTATATGTTTAAGATCAAAACTGGAACTGCACCACACTACTTACGTTCCCTAGCCAAACTGTATGTCCCGTCCTGCTGCCTACGTTCATCCTCTCAGGGAAGGTTCTCCGTTCCCAGATTTAGGCTTTCTCGAATGGGTGGGCGCTCTTTTCCTTCCTTGGTCCTTCACTCTGGAATGCCCTTCCCACTGCCATCCGGAACGAAACAGTCTATGTTCAATTTCGTAAAGCACTAAAGACCTGGCTCTTTAACAAATGATTTCGCTACTAAATCTTAACATCTGGTCTTTGTTCTGCTTGGTGCCGGGAAACCCTTTTTGGGTAGCTGTTGCGCCTTACAAATAAAATAAATAAAATAAATAAATAAATAAATAGTTTCAACCACAAACTTCTTCGTTGGATCTGGATGTCGCAAAACCAGTACCTCAGTAAAGGCTTGCTTTAATCTGATGAAGACCTCCTTAGCCTAAGCATTCGATGGGAAAGCTCTACTTAACATATCCTTTCTTTACAATTTGATTAATGTTGCTGGTTAGAAGATACACAACATCTCCAAGAGTTGTTGATAGACATTGGCGAACCCCAGAAAAAATTGAGTTTCATAAACATTCGTAGGAGTAGGTCAGTCAAGAATGGCTGCGATCTTCTTTTGATCCATAGAAATTGTACTGTTCAATAGAAATCACAAATATTCTACCTTGTATTGACGGAAATCAGACTTTCCGAGTCCACAGTAGAGGGTATGTTGTCAGAGTCTGGTTAACACTTGCCTGACATGTTTATAATTGGAAGAAAGATCCTCTGAGAAAATACGAATGTCGTCAAGATAGCGTACAATAAATTGGTTGAACATATCTGCAAAAAAATGGGCCATAAAGTGCTGAAAAATCGCAGCAGCATTGCTGAGGCCAATATGCATAAATCGGTACTGAAATGTTCTAGAGAGGTTCTAAAGGCAGTTTTCTACTTGTCTCCCTCTTTAATCCAAAGGAGGTGGTAGGCTCCGTGAAGATCCACTTAATAAAAATTGTTTACTCCCATACAGATGCTAATATATCCTTTATCAAAAGTAGATGATACTTGTCCTTGATAGTTTTTTTATTTAGTCTCCTATAGTCAATGCAGGGTCTTAGATCACCAGTCCTTTTGGGGACAAAAAACATAGAGGCACCTGCAGGAGAGGTTGATCAAGTAATAAGGCCATTCTGCAGATTTTCTTCAAGGTAAGCTCTGAGGACTTCATTTATGGATTCCAACAGGAAATAAATGCATCCAAAAGGAACTGTACTATCAGACTCGATGGAGAAAGCACAGTCAAATTCACAATGAGGAGGTAGGTGCATTTCCTTAGGTTTTTCAAAGAGGTCAACAAATTCATGATATTGAGATGGAGAAGAATAATTGTTCTGGAATCCATAATGTGACTTGCTAAAATGTCTTTTGGGGTCCGGTAATCACAGTTGATTGCTGGAGCCCAAAGGAAATTTCAGCAATTTCTGCATAACAGTGTTTATTGCAAAACTGGGAGCACAAGGATATTTTTCTAGTTTCCCAGTTTATGTATGGATTATGGCGGGTAAGCCAAGGAACCCCAAAAACTATGGTGTGATACGGAGTGGAACTTAGGTTTCTTGATGCTTTCCAAAGATTATTTTCAATGGAACTGTCATTTCCTTGACTGAGCCTTAAGTTAAAGGTGTACCATTCACCGTCTGCATTTGTTCTGGAACTTCTTTGGAAACAATAGATATATTGTGATCCTGATCCCAGGTAAAGTCCAGATATACTCCACTAGCTCCACTGTCCAAAAGAGCCAGAATTCTCTCTTTCTTTCCAGTTGGTAACTCCAACCACAGCGGTAAATGAAATAATCAAACATTAGAATCAGCTGAAGAGCCAATGAAAGGGAGTTGAGACGCTCCCGTTTTTTCCACTTTCACAAGGGACGGGATCTGTAAATTCCTGACTGCTTCGGAGGGCATACAAGGCAGACATGGATCAAATTATCTGGGGACTCAAAACACATGCACAGGCCATTTTTATGTCTGTATTCTGTTATATCCCGCATAGATGCCCTAATGTAGATCCGTTCGTAAATGCCCTAAAATGGACGTATTCAGATTTACCCTAATATGGTCATATTCGTACTTGCCCAATTATGGTCATGGCCGCATAAGCCCAATTATGGTCACAACTGTACATGTCCTATTATAGTATGATTCCTTATATAGGCATGATCTTTCATCCAACATTGGTCCCAGCTAGTACACAACGAGCTCTGAGGGCTGAACGTTATCTATCCTGTGGTTTTGAATGCAGCAGGTTCTTCCAAACACAGGCCCACACTGTACTCATTAATTATGCATGGCTTTCTAAGAATACACCACCAGCATAATGTATGTACAAAGTTCACCCCTGACATCTTCCTCATGTCCTCACGTCCAATGCAAACCATACTGAGGACCGAGACTCTTTAGGGTATAAATACACCACATCTTGCCCCGGTAAACCAGAGGGAACCGAGACTTCCATGCTGACACACTGAAACAGAGACGCTGAGGCTCCTGCATGCAGTCGCTCAAGCTGACAGTGGTCTGACACAACCCGGAAGGGGTGTCCAACTCGAGACCAGGACGGGGTCCCACACTCTCTCTATTCACTCTCTCTATTCAGGTATGGGGGTTCGACTAAATCCTAGGAGGATTCTTGGCTCTTAGCTTCTAAGACCTACACACATATGCTAGGTACACACAGATACATCTAGGTAGGCATTGTAGGAGTACGCGCACTTGCATAATGCTTTTATATTCATGTATGTACTCATGATTATCGCAATATGGTAGAACTGTTCTATCCCTTTGCTTTTATCGCACTGCTGATCATATATCTCTGCTATTGTCTGCTGGTTACCGCAGCACATATATTTTACACTAGAATAACAACTGTTTAATAAATACTTATTGAAACGCCCAACTGTTTATTCTGTATAACTCTCTGAGACAAACCGAATAAGTGAGCACGAGTGACTGAGCGAAAGGTAGTACATTGCTTCCACGATTCTGAGGGAATCAGGGTTGTCATGTTCTAAGGTTGCCAGAAACTAATCTCTCCCCGATAAGAGGAGACACTAGTGGCACAGCGAGCTAGCTAATGCAAACCAAGCTAACATATACGGTGGGGGTGCACGGAGTCAGCCTGCCACCAAGCCCGCAGTATATGTTATCCAAACGCGCAGGTCCTGAGAGGGTACTATAGGAGCTACACGACATGGCGCCCAACATTGTTTGGGTACTTATTTAACAGTAGAATCTGAGTAGTTCAGTCGTGCTATTCTCAGAGAACCTACTCGCAAAACCCCAGAGACGTCTGGAGTGGGTGGGCACAAAATCCGCCGCAGCTGAGTAGTACGAGAATACTATTTATTGGCTGTTGGTTACTCAAGCTTGAAGGACATTTAGTTCCTACAGTTGTGCACTTACACCTTATTTTAAGAATTCTTTAACATCCCTTCTTCCAATTAAAAATGGTGGAAGAAACAGACGAAGCAAGGAGAGTTGACACAGCCCTCTTCGGAACAGAAGACCCTGAAGATGCAATACAAATTGCACCAAATTTCAGAAGGACAGTCACCATAAAACTTCTAGAACATGGCTTAAGAGCCAGGGGTGGTACAGTAATTTTCGTGATTGAGGCACACAAATCTAATAAAACAAAGGTGTTCTATTCGTGGGTTACATTCCAGGCAACGAATGCAATTACAAATATGTTTCACTTCTACCTAGAAGGTGAAACACCGGCAGACTATACTCCCTTTGAGGAAGTAGAGGTCCCGCTCACTTACCAGGAGCATAATTACTGGTTTAAAGGTGCCCTACCCCATGTACGAGGAAGAGCAAGATTAGGCCCGCTCGGAGGAGCAGGAGCCACATGGCCCATATTAGCGGCATACACACCACATCCTGACATTGACACAATGCCACAGCCAGACTTACTCGTACAACACAGAGATTTAATTAAAATCTACAGAAACCTCACACAATTTGTGATGAGAACTTTAACAGTTCAACCTGCACCTGCTGGAGCACAAGATACTCCAGTCCAGAGTACAGTTAATAAAATAACTCCACAAACATTACACGTGGTAATGGGCAAAACGCCAGCAAAACGCGAACAAATCCCATTCTGGATAGCTCAGAAAATAACTCAGCTTGAAGCAGTATTCCCAAATACTACAACCAGTGATAAACACAGAATTCTAACAATCTGCTTGCCCATGGGGATCACACCACAACTAGAGGATTGCACCTCTTGGGGTTCAGTCTTTGCTGCCATATATACCAAAACACATGGTATCCCGTCAATAGCAGTAGTACCTGACGTATTGAGACAGATACAAAATGAGTACGGAGCAGAACCTGCCCTTAACTTAGGGATGAAGTTGCTAAACAACTTTGAACAGGTCTCAGCCATAATACTAGCTAACATTAAGGGGGAAGCAGCTTCAGTGGCGATCCGCCAACGCCTAAGGGAGTTCGGTCCAGGGGATCAACAACACGAACTACCCAAAATAATTGAAACTTCGTATGCAGAACTAGGCAGAGACAGTTTGGGTGGGAAAGCATTAAAACCACAACTGGTGGGCAGTCCTGAAAAGGACACTACAAAGCAGACACCTACTTCTTCTAAAAAGAAATGGGAAAATAAAAACAACAAAAGTCTAAAGACACCAGATCTCAGTCCAGAGGTAGGTCTCCTCAACAGGAGCCCTCTGAAAAGAGGTATAACCTCAGGAATAGGGATAACATTAAAAAACTGACAGGTATCAGGATACTGTTACTCGTTCCTCTCGTTCCTTTCAGGGTTCATCGCGAAACTCCGAGAGGGAAGGATGATCAAAGGAGCGTACAAAGTCCAGAGACACATAACACGCTGCGGACTACGCACCTAAAAAAGAGGATAAACAAAAATCAAAACCTCAGTTCAAAAAGAAGAAGGTAGCAGGTCTCAAGATCAGACATGCCCAGAATTCTGAGGACACAGCTTCTGAACGGGGAATGGGCTCTGACGATGATAGACAGCGCAGCAGAAGTAACGATAGCTCGCCAGAACCTGAAGGAATTTCTGGTGACAGCGGAGTTGAGTGAGTATATCATGGTGGAAACACCTGATACTTGGGTAAGTGTCCCACATAAGTTACATGAGATAACACTCCGGATGGAGGGGGACAAGCCCAGAAAAGTTAAAGGTCTCTTTTGGAAAAATCTGTCATTTGGTTATGACATTCTATTAGCAGAACAAGACTGGCTGCCAGCATTCATCATGGAGTGCCCTAGGGGAGAAACAATAATTTTTCCAGCCTTTTCCGACCTCGTTCCAATTCACCTAAAACATGCATATGCGCAGGAGTGGGCGGTTGCCCTAGCTCCAGCATTGTACAAAAATCATGCTGGTTGGGATGAGGATTCAACCCACCACATGATCCCTTTAAAAGTTTCCCCAAAAGCTCAAAGGCAATATCCTATAAAGCAGGAAGCTAAAAGACAAGTCAGGGAGATTCTAGATCAACTAGAATATCAGGGGGTGATAGAAAATTGCACGTCACCCATGAACAATCCTTTGTTCCCCGTAGCCAAACCTGACAATACATATCGTCTAGTTTTAGATTACAGACATTTAAACACTTGCACAAAGACATTTGCAGTTCAAAATGCACACAGTGCCACACTAATGAATAACATTGTGCGGAAAAAATACAAAACAACACTTGATATCTCAAATGGATTTTTCTGCCAAAATATAGCGCCTGAAAGCAGGTATCTGACCGCATTCAGGGGCATATTCACAAGGAGCCATCGCCGAATTAACGGCACTTTATCGCAGCCAAAGTCGTGATAAATTTACTCCCCCATTCACAAGCCGGTGTTAACAGCCCACAGCACCAGTATACCCGCGATAGCAGCCGCAAAAAACATCGCCACAGAGGACCCTCGCAAATATCGCTAATGAGATGCAGAGTAGGCGTTCCCGTGACAAAAGCCGAGATAACAGCACACCTCAACATTCACAACGACCAGCCACATCCGCGATAAAAACACAAAACAGGCGATAAGGCGCGTTAGCAACAGGAAATCTACACCTGCTCTGACCTGGTGTAAAGTCGGACCGCAGCCAGCACCACAAAAGGGAGCACAGCCCAGGGCCACAACCGAAGGGCAACAGATGCCATGGAGCCACACATCATGCAGCCCGGACACCCAAGAGGGCCACAACACCCACCCCCACCCCCACCACCCCAGGACCCCATCCCACACCCGGAACACCCCCTCCCCGGACCAACACAGACGCAGCACAGACAAAGACAGCAGAACCCCAGGAAATGTACCAGCCGCACAGACCCAACATCTGTCAATGTCACCTTCCACTCCAGGCTGAAAGGGACAACCAACCTACGCATCCTGACCATCATCGCCTAACAGGCATACGGCAACAGCACAGCGGACAACAAACATCCCACCCCACACAAAGCTGATGGCGTGGCTGCACCTGTTGGCCCCTGAGACCCCCATCCAACAACCGCCAGAGTCGGAGGAGTCCCACAGCCAGCCACATACAAGTCCCCCACACCTGTCCTGGACATCATCATCACCCTGGTACCCCAGTCCCCATACGTACAACACAATGCGCAGGATCCGCTGGAGACCAAGCAAGGACCATACTCCATAGCAGGATGCACGCACGTGTTGGGGGCAACACACAGCACACATGTACTACCTGTGCCCCCTGGTGACACAGCACACAATCACCGAAACAGGAAGCACACGTCTCACACCAATGTGCAGGCAACAACAGAACACTGTGGAACACCCAACAATGTCGCCTTCAAATACACAGCCAGTGTGCATAATACCTTCATCCTCCGACAGTCCATCACCAAACAGCGTTCCCAGGATGGCAACAAGGGAAATGCACAGCCCCTTGGCAACATACAAATGAACACCTCAACTCCCCATCAATGCAACTCACAACGCTGGCAATGCACACGTCACAAAATCACATACAACAGGCACAACAAGATGCGCAACCACCAGACACGACAGAACAACTTACAATGTCCACATGGGCAAGCCCTGAACATGAGCCAGCAACGGCATGGCACCTCAGCCACATAATAGCCGAATGTGGGGAGAGGTGGCAACCAGGCATGTGTGTAGGATGCAGGAGAACCATGATCCGGAAAGCACACAATGCCAAGAGTGGCGGAGATGTGCTGGACAGACCACAGTATGCAGAACACACCCATATCCATGGTGACATACACCTCTGGCGTATGGAGTGTAGTGGACAGTGGACACCACCATGTCACCCCAGCCAGTGGGGGACCTCGCGGAAATGTTGCCTGTCACGCCCCCCCCCCCTAATCGTCACCGGAGTGTGACGGCCCGGCGTATGCCATGCCAGCGTAGGGGTGTGAATAAAAAGCATGTAGGCCCCCTTCCGGAAAGACCAACGTCTCTGCCAGGGCGGCGCCTCCCACCCCGCCACGAGGCCAACGCCGTCCTCGTGAGCGGAGTTGCCTGCGATGCAGTGCGCCTGCCGGACCCCGGCACGCTGGACCACGAACACGTCAGGCCCGCCCTTGCGCAGCCAGGCCACACTGATCACCTGCTGACACCGGCGTGTGTCAAGGAGGGCCCACCACGTGCCGGCGCAAGCTCCAAGCCCGAGTCCCGCGAACTTGGCAGTCAGCTCAGACCACCAGGCCTCCACGACACAGGCCCGCTTCAGTCCTTTCTAGTTGACGTACTGCACTGCCGCCTACGGGCCACTCCTCGGACCAGCAGGTCCCACATGTGAAACTGTGTCCTGAGTCATGAATGGCAGTGACCCCAAATCCGGGCCAGCAACCACAGCACCAGACGCCCCCCGATCAGTGAGGCATAGTTCCATATGGGCTTCTTGCGACACGTGGTGCCACTAACCCTGTCCAACGCCAGCCGGCTACACGTGGTGCCACTAACCCTGTTCAACGCCAGCCAGCTACACGTGGTGCCACTGAACCTGAACAACGCAGGCTGGTGGGGCCATCCATACTATGCCAGCGACACAAGGTGAATGGGCCGTGCTGACCGCTGCCTCAGGCCTACACCATGGTCAGGTAGGTCACACATTTGGAACTGAGTCTTGATTACACCATGGCAGTGAACATTATTTAAGGCAGAGAACAATTCCCAATACACACTTCAATGTGGTGGCAACAAGTCTGTGCATGGCATCACAACCACACGTGTCTGTGGGCATACGCGGACTACTGCCCTCGGCCTACGCTGCGCATGAGTGGGGTCACAGATTTGGAACTGAACATCAGTAATTCAAAGGACAGAATACATTTTATCGCACGCACGGAGAGGCATAAGAGCATGACATGTTGCAATCCGGAAGGAACAGGATCATCGTTACCGAGGTGATTGAACACTACCGACAACTGCCACTGTGTCACTAACTCTGTGCCCCGCGAGCCAACGACAGGTGGCTGTGGGCCCATGCTGACCGCTGCCTCCGGCCTACACTGCGGTCCAGTAGGTCACAGAGACTTGATTTGGCAATGTTGGAGTTCACATCTGTGTACCGGCATCATCACAGACTGCATCCCCTCTGAGCACCTGTGCCACTAAGTGTGTTCCCCAACATTCATGGACACTCACTGGTCGTACATTGGTGGCGTTTGTGTCAATGAAATAGGGGCTAGTTTTCATCCTCATGTAGCTGATCCTGAATTGTTGGTGACGAGTGTTGCGCTTTCCACTCCTCAATTTGCTGCTTCCAGATAACAT
The DNA here is from genome assembly GCA_963921515.1 of Calotriton arnoldi. Classification (NCBI taxonomy): domain Eukaryota; kingdom Metazoa; phylum Chordata; class Amphibia; order Caudata; family Salamandridae; genus Calotriton; species Calotriton arnoldi. The sequence goes on along the minus strand of CAWUFW010008718.1, from coordinate 295,587 downwards.
CAGACCTTCCGCATCATGCCCTGGAGGACACCTTCCACTGTCCCCCGCAACACTCCACAACATACACCTCGGACATTGATGGGGACCCACTCAGGTCGCATGGCCCATCTGACTGCACCGCAAGTCACCGTCCCGTGGCTGGGTGCCTGTGCCGGCCGCACTGCATCCAATGCCACTGACTCTGTGCTGCCCAGGCCTGGGACCCCTTCACCTGAGACATTGAATGGCCTTGGGGTCATCAACGCCATGTGTCTGTGGCCCTGCGCTGTCCACATCCTCCGGCCTCAACTGCGGGCCACCAGGGCCCACACATAGCATCGAGTCTTGACCGGCCCGGATGTCGCATCACCGCAGGAGGCACACGCCACCACCGCAAGGACCACCTCCAACCGCCAAATGCCAGAGTCGAAACGGTGGTCCTGACAGCCCTACAGAGTTGCTCAGACCTGTCGTGGTTGCCATCATCATCCTGATACCCTGCTCAGCACTCCAGGTGCCAGTGACTCAGTGCACTGCAACTCACGGAACCTCCTGACTGAATATTGGGTGACCTCTGTCCTCACTCCGGATCCCTCCATGTTGCTCTGCAGTTGACTCTGTTATGCTGGTGTTTTCTGTTTCCATTACACTGGTGTCCACTGTTCAGGTTGTTGCCAGCACCAAGCACTCCATGCGGGCTGGCTTATACTCACCCCACACACATCCGGCACAGGCGTCACTGTACATGTGGCCCTGCCAATAAAGGGGCCGGGCGCACGTGCCCGTAGCCAGTTCAACATGATATGTGCATGTGTCCCTGTGATCCTGTTGTGTGCATGGGGGCCCTGGGCCCTACGACATTACATTGTGCTGTGTACAGCGGACGCAGACATGTCACCGCAGGCAGCGGGCTAGAATCTGGACATGTAGCTTTGTCGTCACCCACTCAATTCGTAAGGGGAGTGGACTGTGCCGTCGTACGCAGAGCCAACGTGGGTGTGTGACTGATATGTACGTGTCCCTGGGCGTTGGTCTGTACTGGGTATGTGCATCTGCATGTGTCTCTATGGCAGTGTGGGTCTCCTTTGTGGGGTGTAGGTGGTCCCTGAAGGGTATTGGACACCCACATATGTATTCTAGTTCACCTTCCATGGGTTAGGCAATGCCCGCACCTGTTGGGCCACCTCCTTTTGGCGTTCTGACACCTGGCATTGGGGTGCCATGTGTGGGTCGGTGAAGTGTTGTGAGCCAGCCGTAATTGCAGGTGCTTCATGCTGTGTGGTCTGTTGCAGGGGCTTGGTTCTCCTCTGAGTGGCTTGTCTGCCCTGGTCCTGGTGGTGGGTTGTGTGGGATGTCCATGGGCTGTTGTAGGGCGTCGGTGTCGAAGGTGTGTTGTTCGTCTCCGGCATCACTGATGGGTTGTCTGTTCTGACCTGCTGGAGGTGTTGTTTGTCACTCTGCATTGTGAAGGGGAGGTGCATGTTGGCATTGTGTTGGCGCCTTGTTCTTGTCGACATGCAGACTGTGTGACGATGTACATTGTGAGTGTTTGGGCGGTGGTGGCTATTTGAGTTGGGACAGTGTACATTTGGCCTACATGGCTGATGTGGGGTGGTAGGGGTAGATGTGCATCTCACAGTTCTCTGCTCTGTCCGATGTGATTGTTCTGTTACTGTGCCTGGTTGGACCCAGTTGTGTCCCCTGTTCTGCAGTGTGGGTGTTGCACTTTGTGCCACATTGTCATGGTATGTGCTGTGACTGCTATGTGTGTGTGCTGCAGTGTGCCACGGGGATGGGGGACATGTCCCTGGATAATTGTGGGTGTGCAGTGTGTTACACCTCATTGTGCATGTGTGGCACTGTGCCCATCTCCCCCCGTCCCCCCAGTCCCTGTTGGATCCTCACCCTGTTGTTGTGTCAGGTCCTGTCGGGCTGTGTCCATACTCCCTACTCCTTGCACCCTCTCCACACTGATGACTGTGGCCTGGGTTTCCTCCTGCTCCTCCTGTGGCGCAGGACTGCCACCTCCTGTCGCCGTTGCTGCCTTCCTGTTGGCAGCGGGTTTGTACCTGGTTTAGGTTGTCAGGTCCTGTCGGCGCCTCTTGGCCTCCTGGATTGGCCTCCTGGGCTCTGCGACTGCATTCCAGGCGGTCTGCTTGTGGGTCATTTTCTGGTAGTGTTCTGTCGCATACATGGCCTTGGTCTTGTTTTCCTGCGTTCTGCACCCCGTCTTCCTCTCCATTTTCTCCTTGGCCTTCCCCGACCCACTTGTTCCTTGCTGGTGGTCTGTTGGGGTTGTGGTGTTTGCGTTGCCCTCTGCACTGGGTCAGGGTGCATGGATGTTGCTACGTGCTTTGGCTTGTTTCTGGTGTGTTGTGCCTGTGGTTTTTACGGTGCAATTGCCCGCCAGACGCGTGGGAGTTGCAGGCCTGAGGCTGCTTTTTGCAGCTTTTTGTACCGCGATTGGCCTCGTCGCATGATTTCTCGCGTTCCGCATTTTTTGGGCGTGGTGTTGATTTTCACGCTGGCATTTGACGCGTTATCTGGTGACTATCGCATGCTACTGCCTTGTTGTGAATTCCACGTTGACACTGGGTTATTTTACCGTGATAGGCTGCGTTATTGAAAGTTGCATTATGCTACTCTTGCGGTAGTTATCACTCGTTCTTGTGAATATACCCCTCAGTGCGTTAGGATCCCAACGGCAATTTTGCCGACTCCCCCAAAGGTACAAGAATAGCCCAGGGTTGTTCTCAGCAAGGGTAACAGAGTTACTCCAAAATTTGGATGAAGAAGCATTGTCCTATGTGGATGATATTTATCTGACGGACGATGACTTAAAGAGGCACTTGACCAGGGTGAGCACCATTATTATGGGATTCGCCTCTGAGTGCTATAAATTTAATTTTTAAAAAATCAAAAATTGCCCACCTCAATGTCCTGTTTTTAGGATACGAGCTGTCAAGTGAGGAAAAAAGCCTGGCATCTAACTTTTTAGAAAAGTGTGCGCTGCTCCAACCTCCAAAATCATTAAAGAATTTACAATCAATTCTGGGATTCCTAAATTTTGGTCGAACATACATTTTGGATTACGCAGAAAGGGTAAAACCTTTCTACGACTTAGTAAAACCTGATTTTTCAGTCAAACAATGGACACAGGAACACACAAATATCCTGCGTTCCCTAAAGGAAGACATGATAGCTTCTAAACATTTACAGACACGCGTAACTCACAGAACTTAGTGATCTGAGTAATAGCGGGTCAATGCGGGTACACTTATTTAACTTTTAATGAAGGTGAAACAGTACCAATCACATACAAATCACACCTGTATACAAACGCAGAATTGCGTTTCACTGCAACAGAAAAAATCCTGACAGCAGTGTAGACCGCTGTAGCAAGAGAAAGAGCTCTGGCTCAGGGAAAACGCATAATTGTCGTGACCCCAGTACCAGCTTTAGAAGCTGTTACAAAAGCAAGCATTCCAAATGCTAAAGCCTTACATCCAAGATGGATACAATGGGCTAATTCTCTTACTGCAACGGATGTTGAATACAGATTTGATCCTGGTTTAAAAACACAGGCATTCCTGCAATACGAACAAGAATATCCTCTACCAAATGAAATTTTGCCTCTAGATCAGTATGAATACATTATTTACACTGACGGATCTGCTCAACCAGCGACAGGAAGTAAGCAAGCTTACAGCGCAGCGTGTGCGATTGTTAAAGGCCGCATGCACGATGGCAAGTTCCATCCGAGTTGCACAAAAACGCAATCTCTAGGAGACTGCATGGCACAGTTGGCAGAACTCAAAGCACTTATACTGGCACTTATAAATACGGATCACGAATTCCCCACACTAATTATGTGTGATTCCTTTTACTGTGTACAGTCGTACAATGAATATCTACATCATTGGGAACAAAACGGGTTCAAAGATGCAAAAGGTGGCACAATTAAGCATAAAATGCTATGGGAACAGGTAGTGGAGTTGAGAAACGAACTACCAAGGGCTCACGTGATACATACACTGAGTCATCAGCGTGATGGCGTTCACGTTGAAGGGAATTCATTGGCTGATGAAGCCGCAAAAGGGGCTGTTCGCACAGCCGCCATAGCCGCAGTTACTCGTTCAAAAACGAGGATAGACGGCGAGATAATGGTAGCTGTCAATGCTTCACGCAAAGGCAGCACAGCAGTACCAAAGAAATTTCCGCTCAAGTACTCCTACAAATTAGATGCACAAAACATTCCATATGCTCAGATTCCTGGAGTGGGGGATAGAGTAATACCAAATATGGATCGTAGGCTAGGCTTGATTTTAGTGGCACAAGAGGGTTTGGGTTCTGCGCATACAGGCGTTACAGGGACTATTTCTTTATTGAAACAGCTCTACTGGTGGCCAGGGTTAACGAAGCAGACTAAAGTCTTGAAATGCGACATCTGTCAGCAGATAAAAGGCTCCACCGTAACACGCCCAGCGCAGACACCATTACTAAAATCAGACAAACCTCTCGCATGTGTGTATTTGGACCACTGCGGACCCCTACAATCTGATGGGTCCAAGATATATATCATGGTTGCAGTGGATTCCTGCTCTAGATTCCTATGGGTTTGGCCTTAGCGCTCGGCTGTCGCTCGAACTGTTATAAAAGATTTGCGAGTCTTTATCGGCACATACGCAGTTGGCACATTACATTCTGACTGTGGTCCGGCGTATAGCTCTCGGGCTTACAAAGAGGCCATAGAAGGAATGGGCGTAGCATTGCGGTACTCCTCTCCGTACCATCCTGAGGGAAATTCTGTTGTGGAGAGGAAAAACCGAGACTTAAAGCAATCTTTAACAGCTAGGGTATTAGGCAAGAGCGGTAGATGGGTCGATCACCTTTATGGGGTACAGCGCGCGCTCAATAATCAGCCAAGAAGCTCTCTAGGAGGTGTCACTCCTTACGAGGTCCTATTTGGGACAAGAATGTGGGTACCTGATCTTGATTGTGAAGGCACAGTGGCGGATGAAAAACCATTTGATATCCATGATCGTTTGGCTGTTTTACAGGATCTAAATGAATCCAGGACACAACAAAGTAACGTGCTCCAGAAACAGGCCGCCACTGAGGAAGTCAAGGCAGTAACGGCAAGACCAATCTGGATCCCAAAACTCAGAGATCTAGTCAGAGAGAAGATTGCTGACAAAAAATAATTTGGGCCATTTTACAGAAAGCCTGTACCGGTCCTTGCAATCCATGGCACAAGAACTGTACTTATGCCGCCTCTTGCCGGAAAAAAGGAGAAAAGATTCGTCTCAATTGACTTAATCAAACCACACTATGTGGCCGATACTAACCAGTAGGCCTTGTGGACTCCACAGTAGCAGACGTCCTCCTCTTGCTACAATCCAAGAAGTTCAAACAGAAAGACTCATCACGTTTGAAGAGCCACCTGTACTGAATGATGGACTAAGCAACCATGCTATGGAACTTGTTCCACTTCAACAAGAAATTCATCTTCAAAATGAAAATCAACTTAACAACCAAGTTGCAATCAGACCTAATACAGACATCTACGTCAATGTGCCTCGACAAGAGAACACAGCAATTTCAACAAATCCCGATGCAATTCCAACAATTGATCGAACTGCTTCTGGCTATTTCATGAACTTTGATACGTTTTCACTAGATCCAAGTGAGCCAGAAACAACGCCAGCCAAAAAATCACTCACACAGAAACTCAATGACTTTTTGAACTTTTTTAGAAAGACTTACCTGGTGTCACCTTGGATAGAACTATGGTATATCACTGGGATTTTATTTTTCATTTTCTGGCTAGGTTTAATAATAACTTTTAGTATGCTTATTAATGGACGATACCTCCAGCCAAGTTCTACAGCCCAAAGAGTTAATTTGATTTTAAAACCACACTAGTCTTCACATCGTGACCCAAGAGACTTGTCTTCAGTGAACATCACAGCAGTTCCTATACCGGACGGTATAGTATGGGACAAGATTGATCATGATATATTAGGTCCGACTGAACTTTTAAAGCTAAAACATGTATTTAAAATTTCTTTAAGTGATTTCATTACCTCCAGTACATTTTCTGATGATTGGGACACTGAAACTGTAAATGCTATGATGTCTGATTTAGAAAAAACTGCAGCATTTCTGAACAATGAAATATTAGAAGGTACTTCAAACTATGATACATTATACTGTTACCAACCTTTTGGTGATCATTTCTTACACAAGTCTATAACACCTAGAAATGTATTTGAATACCACCAATGGGAACACTGCCCAACACCTCCAAAAGGTAGTTCACAAGCATTTGCACAGAAATTCACATACTTCTCAGGGTTTAACACATCCGACCCAACGTCATTTTATTATAAAATGGAAAAAACTTCAGCTCAGAAGATTATGTTAACAAACACCAAACATATTTACTCTGCATCCTTTTTGAACCAGTTGTCTAAACAGGGTTTCGATCTATGGAAAGACACGATAGATTCCAAATCTATCTGGGGTTCTAGGGACTGGCAAGTCCAGGGAATAGAAGCACTTTTTAGAGTATGCATCATTCCGCAGCAGATTTTATTTCTGAATGAAACTGTGCAACAGACATCCTGTCTTGGATTAGCCAAAGGCTAGGAAATGAACACACAGGGGTTTCCAACACCATCGCAGATGGGTGGGGGCCAGAACTCAACTACACAAGGGGTAGGATTAGATGCCATTTTCCAGTACAACAGATCAGATCCTGATTGGACAGAATGGCTGGTTTGGCCCATTGACACAAACAAATGTCAACAGAGATTTATGAATACAACCAGAGGGTTTAGTATCCATAGGCCAGACCCACGCTATGTACATATTCATCACCCGGGGGTAGTGACATCCTATCGGTTTGGGAAGTTGTGCCTTGATAGGCTAGAGACTTCAACACTGACAGAAGTGAAACACCACTTGACCTTACTGACACCTGACATGGATCTTAGAGATTTTCTACTGGGACCCAAGAAACAGCGTCAGAAACGTTTCATATATGCAGGCCTTTATGCCTACTATAATGAAAATTGGAAAATATCCCAACAAGAGGCCGCAGAAAGAATATGAGAAATAGACCGTATTAACTTAGAGAAAGCATTGGCAGTAGTGGATAATGGGTTAACTACTTTGACCTCCAGGATTTACTGCTTAGGCAACATTGTGTCCTCGGCAATCGACATATTAGAACAAGATCTGGCATTGTTACAACACGGGCAATCTCAGCTACGTTCTATTATGATGTTAAGCTGGACGCTGCAATCTTTCCGTGCAGGCTATGTGCCACGGCGTTTTATAAACACCACGTCTCTGTTCTCAGAATACAATCTAACTGATAAACAGACAGAAATGGCACAAAGGGGAGCCAAATATACAATGCTGCGTATTGAGAAACTGGAAAGGTTACCATTCACTCTAGCCGAGTCACCATCAACAGAATGGCTAATTCATGGCCAAATCACTCTGCCGGTCACTACGTTTCAGTTTCAATATTGCCTTGAGCAAAGGCAGGCAGGCAAATATGTGAAAATGGGTAAGGGATACATCAAGGAAACTTGGGAGTTATCATATAGATACCGATGCCGGAATGGGGATCGAGAAGTGTATCTGAGTGGTACAAACTGCAAGAACGCTTTGAGCGGTTCTCTCATGTGTCAAGATATTTTTCTACACGGAGCCTGCAGTGGTTCAGTGGCGAACTTATCTTGTCACATGTCAGGGACCCCAGCGGCCATGATCATGCCGGTTTTCCAGCTGCTCTCGAATGGGAGTTACTTAATGCTAGATGATCAAGGTTGTTGTGGGATGCTTCCGGGCGTCGCATATCTAGTAACTGTTAACTCCAGGGTTACATGCTGTATGCAAGTATTGTTTCCGCCACTGAACACAGTCAGGGAGGCGCCGTTATGGCCTTCGCTGAATGTTTCTTTTATACAGTTTGATACTCTGAGCAGATTGAAAGCCATGCTTTTACAGCAACCCGTGCCCTTAACCTCCGCTCGAGAAACCTATGAACTTCAAGTTGCAAGGACCTCGACTGAGATACAGGCACTCATACGTACAAACTGCCCCATTCATTTCGCAGAAATGGTGGGACGTATCTTCAATATGTCTGATACGAGCGGAATTGTACACCTATTTAAGACCATAGGGTCAGGACTGTTAAACACCTTTCAGACAGTCCTCGGAGTAATCCCAAATTTTATACACTCCATATTGGGAAGCATATTTGGAGGATTCCCGCTCATCCTGTTCCTAATCACAGGAACCCTGATTGTAATATTGCTGCTACGCAATGGACGGTCCACTTCCCGAGGGAATGGTGAACACGCTCCTGGAGCGGAAATACCATGAACGCATGGTACAACTTCTAGGCATTTCTTGCCTGCGAGAACTCAGTGCCTCCTGGTTTCTATCATTTAGACCAGTCTGGATAGACTGCATCTTACCTGTGCTTCGATGCCTGTTCTGCGGAGAAGAATGCACGTTGGATCTTTGTTTAACTTTTCCATCAGATGCGCCTCCGGACACGGATGCAATGCTGGACCCAATAAAGGCCCACGCTCTGCGATGTCCCCAGCGGGTTCCAATTCTGATGAATGCATTCCTGGAGAATCCACAGGTGCCGTTCGCTCCTGCTGGGTTAGGTGACTCCTCCACAGGCACCCAGGTAACAACTGTCGCACAAGCTGCCGCAGCACCGACTGTTGGCAGTACTACATTCCATCTATGTGCGATTGACGTTCTCTGTGAGGCGTTGGATTTGTCATCTACAGCAGCTGACACCGATAATATTGAGCTTCCCAGCCAGGACGCGTAATCTTGAATTGGCTTATCGTGTCCTGGGAAAGAATTCGGCTTCTTCACTCGCTTCAAAATAAAACGATCTAAATTTGGAACATTTTCTTACATTGACACTTTCGCTTGAGAAAAGTATGGCCTTCTCCTGCTTATGGTAATACAACTTCTATAGAGAGACGATATTGACTTTTAAGTGGCAACTAGAAAAAGTTGAATTTAAACATTTTTTTTTAAAGCACCAACATTTTTTAACGATTTTTTAGAACCATGTTTTTACTTACTTTTAAAAAATGTTTTAAAATTGTCCAGATTTTAAGTATGGTCATTTATTATCCAGTTCGGAAGTGGAGTGGGTGTTATATTCCGCATAGATGCCCTAATGTAGATCCGTTCGTACATGCCCTAAAATGGACGTATTCATATTTACCCTAATATGGTCATATTCGTACTTGCCCAATTATGGTCATGGCCCCATATGCCCAATTATGGTCACAACTGTACATGTCCTATTATAGTATGATTCCTTATATAGGCATGATCTTTCACCTACATTGGTCCCAGCTAGTACACAACGAGCTCTGAGGGCTGAACGTTATCTATCCTGTGGTTTTGAATGCAGCAGGGTTCTTCCAAACACAGGCCCACACTGTACTCATTAATTATGCATGGCTTTCTAAGAATACACCACCAGCATAATGTATGTACAAAGTTCACCCCTGACGTCTTCCTCATGTCCAATACAAACCATACTGTGGACCGAGACTCTTTAGAGTATAAATACACCACATCTTGCCCCGATAAACCAGAGGGAACCGAGACTTCCATGCTGACACACTGACCAGAGACGCTGAGGCTCCTGCATGCAGTCGCTCAAGCTGACAGTGGTCTGACACAACCCGGACGGGGTGTCCAACTCGAGACCAAGTCGGGGTCCCACACTCTCTCTATTCAGGTATGGGGGTTCGACTAAATCCTAGGAGGATTCTTGGCTCTTAGCTTCTAAGACCTAGACACATATGCTAGGTACACACAGGTACATCTAGGTAGGCATCGTAGGAGTACGCGCACTTGCATAATGCTTTTATATTCATGTATGTACTCATGATTATCGCAATATGGTAGAACTGTTCTATCCCTTTGCTTTTATCGTACTGCTGATCATATATCTCTGCTATTGTCTGCTGGTTACCGCAGCACATATATTTTACACTAGAATAACAACTGTTCAATAAATACTTATTGAAACGCCCGACTGTTTATTCTGTGTAACTCTCTGAGACAAACCGAATAAGTGAGCACGAGTGACTGAGCGAAAGTTAGTACATTGTTTCCACGATTCTGAGGGAATCAGGGTTGTCATGTTCTAAGGTTGCCAGAAACTAATCTCTCCCCGATAAGAGGAGACACTAGTGGCACTGGGAGCTAGCTAATGCAAACCAGGCTAACATATACAGTGGGGGTGCACGGAGTCAGTCTGCCACCAAGCTCTCAGTATATGTTATCCAAACGCGCAGGTCCTGCAGGGGTATTATAGGAGCTACATGACAATTCTCTTCCAGATTCAGCAAGGTTCACACGAGTAACACCAACTTGCATTGGTTCTTCATTTAAAGAGGCAGAGAGATCTTCAGAAAGAGTTTCAGTCCTGCGAGTGGGCAAATGGGTATTACCCAAGGGCAAAGAAGATCTAAGCCTTTGTCTCTCGTATTTTCGCTCTTGCAGATGATGTTCAATGGTCAAGGCTTGATCCATAAGTGCAGACAGAAACTCTGATCTGACAGAGTGGATTAATTCATTTTTAATTTTCCCACAAACCACATTGAAAGAAAGTAATTAGAGTTCATGCAATCCAAGTGGCTTCTGCTGCCAACTGATGAAATTGGGTTATATAGGGCAAAACATCTTGACTCTCCTGCTGTAGCTCACAAAAAGCCTCCTCTGCTGAGAATTGAAAATCAGGTCTCTCAAACATTTGTTTAAAAGTGTAGACTTGGATCTTCTGAGGCTACTAGAGGAGTCGCCCCGGCCAATTCTGGTCCAGACAAGGCACAAATCAAGTAACAAACCTTAGCACGAACTTGAGTAAATTGGGCAGGCGGAAGGCAAAGAAAACAGTTAAGGAATCCAAAAATTCCTTCATCGTATTTCAAGTTTGGAGTTGTTAAAGAAAGCGCTGGAACATTTGAAATTCTGGCAGAAAAAGCCTGTCGCAGGACAATATTTTTATCTCTCTCTTAACTGCTGCAATTCTTGTGTTTGTTGCTGAATTGCCTGGATTAAAGCTTGAGAACGATCAACCTAGACCACCTGAACAGTGGGCTAAGCCTGGCCTATTTGCTCACCCTTGAGACTGGAACTGTGGCGACTGTAACTGTCAGGGAACTGCGCCTAGTTAAGAATCTCTGTTCATGGACTGATGAAGAACTCCAGGTCATGACGGTTTTGGTTTGCCAGAGGTAAGGGCACCCCTTCTAGTAGCCACGTTGCTGCCAATGCAGGAAATGTCCAAGGTGGAAAGTGCCCTCCAGAAGGAATCCCAATGGAGGAAAAAGCTGGATGGCAAAATACCTCTAAGAAGGTAGTGGAATTTCAGTAGAGAAAAACAGGGCAAGAAACCAGAAAGATTCATGCAGGAGGGGACTCAGGAGGAAATGAGGAAGATGACTTGAATTGCAGGGGAAGAAAACCAGAAAACTCAGGAGGAAATGAGGACGAGGGACTTGAATCGCAGGGGACGAAAACCCTATATAAAGGAGTGATGAACTCTAGAGCAAGCAGCACAAAGCGTTGCAACGCAAAAAATAGGCTGGACAAACTTCCTTCTATTGGCCCACAAACAGGAAGTTACTAGGAATCCATCTTGGATTGGGAAAAGGCAATCGATAGCAATGCAGGGGAAACCACCTTGGATTGAGCTTAATTTGAGCTCAGAATTCCATGTAGGGAATTCTGGGAAGGAGAAGGCCAAGGGGAATGGAGGGGCTAATAGCATCCTCCATTTGCAGCCCGCTCAGACCACAGGAAGAGGCACGACAACACAGGCAGATCAGCTACCGTAAGGTAAATACAATCATGTGGGCTGCGACCTGCAGCTTGCCCTCCCTGGTGGTACCCAGTAGCGTGTCCTGCCCGCCTGACAGGTGTTCAGGCATCGGGATTGGGTTGGGCACAAGTGGCTGAGCCACATTGCAACATCGGTTGCCTTGCCTGCATCGCAGTCTGACTCACGGTCATACCAGTCTGCACAGTCAGTAGGCCTCAACTCCAGGTAAGTGCCTTAAAGGTATATTAGAGACAATTGTTTGAAAGTAAAAGCAGCAACGAATCACTGGTAACTAATATTGCGTAAACCTAAACCGAACAATGTGGCCTTCCTTGTAACTAAATAAAATAAAGTATTGATGTTAAAAAACTGTGTTCTACAGCAGGAGTTTAAAATACAGAACTGCACCTACAAAGAGCACTGCTCTTTAACATCATCTCAGGTATAAAGATACTGGTGATTCTGGTAAAAATGAATGGGGAAGGCTAATATACTCTTATCCAACCATGGCTTATATTTCTTTTCATTTAAGAACTCCCTCCCGTTGTTCTCTTCCCCAACACACTGCCCCTCACCTGGCCATTCCAACATCCTGTATCCTTTGTGGAGAACATCAGGGAATTTGTCTTGCCTGCCACTTATCCCTTTTGAACATCACAACACTCCTGAGGATAACCACAGCCTGACACAACAGTCCTGGTTTGATTTTGTGGATTACTCACATAAGGCATTGGATGGTTATATGAAGGACAGAAAAATGAGTGTCTCATACAGTCTGTGTATGAGACAGCACATATTCATTAATAGTTTTGCAGAGCTATGCCAACACCTTATTGACTTCAAGCTCACTGTACCCACTGAGCTTGCAAAGGAGTCTAGCCTCTGAATTAGTACCAAAGCGTCCAAGAAGATACCTGGGGTGGACCCCAATAAAGGTGGACAGGGTTCCCACCAGCAGAAGGAGGCTAGGGTACTGATGGGGAGATTTACCTGTGGGGGTTTCCCCAAGGAGGTTGTCTGACAGAGGCCCAAACATTGTGTTGGCATACATGGAGTAAAAGTAAGATGACTGTGGGTATAACCTACAAGTTCTCTACCCCATACCACCCCCAGACCATGCAGAGACGGTGGCCTTAAGGCAAAAAGAAGCTATTGGTCTTCGTAGACTTCCCATAGCAGCAGACTGGGAGGTACTGCTGCATGACTTACAGACTTACAAAGAAGGGATAACTTGATTAACTCCTGCAATTAATAGCCGCCTTGACCTTTGGGCGCTAACAGTTGAATGTACCATTTCCACACCTTTCCAACTTTTTCCCCTTTCTTCTGCCCCCCTTCCCTGTCCTCCCCTCTCCCTCTTTTGGTTCCTTCTCTCCCTCCTCAGTTCCTCTCCTTTCAAGCCCTAGCACACACTGGCCCTGACCATGAGGTTGTGAGTTTGTGTACATTATTGCCGTGACATACTCCTCCTGCCTAATGGTCACTGCCAAGATTCTGGTGTGCTAGTTTAGACCAGAGTAATTGAGAAACGTCTTAATCATTCAGTATACTTGATACTGTTGAGTTGTCACTACATGACCAATTGTTGCTTATTACTTTATTGTTAGTTTGGAGGACCAATAACTCCTGTCAGCAATATTGTATCTAAACATTACTGTAAATCAAAAGATGGGTATGTAACTCATGTTAATGATACATTACTTCTGATGCGATGCTCCTGTAACTGTGTTGTGATATTGTTAACACTTAATAAAATTGATTCAACAAAAGAAAAATATCACCCCAGTCCAATGGGCTTGTTGAGAGATTCAACAAAACCCTGAAAGGATTGATTAAGGGCCTATAAAAATTGAGGCGTATGTGGGATATCCTCTTACCGTGCCTGCTGTTTGCTAACAGGGAAGTGCCTCACACGGAAGTGAGGTTCAATCCCCTTAAACTTCTGTCTGACCATCCTGTACAACGACCTCTCAGTCTTGTCAAGGAGGAGTGGGAGTCCAATGATAGCACTCAGGTCTCACATGAAGCACCTCTGGAAAGAGGCACTGAGAACATGGAGGGCAGCCAGAAGTCATGAAGCAATGGCACAACCAGTAGATCACTGTGGTGGAGTTACAGCTTGGTTTAATCAATGAGGGAGCAGAGAAGCTATGTACAAGGGTTGACTAAGCTTTCCAATGTCCATGAGAAATTGAGAGTCATCCCAGTAATTTAAGCAATGAGAACCCCCTAAATCCACCTAGGAAAAGGTCTTCTTTTATGTAAACAAACTCTCACACACTTGTAATTACAGTGGCATGTTTCATCATAGAATTCTCCTCAATACAAGCTGTATTGGCGTACTTCTTACCTCGACCCTCAAGGGAGCACTGGTTTAATGGGTGGGGATTTTGAAATATAAAATTGCCTACACGGTACCTGTGAGAAAGTGCCATCTTTCTTACATGGTATGCCCCCACTTTTTGCTGAATGGCTGATGTACTTTGACTGAGTGTGCCCTGGGCTCCTGCCAACCAGGTACCCAGGGCCTGTGTTCCTTCCCTAAAATTGCATTGATACCTACCCCCAATTGACATCCCTGGCCACAGGTCAGCCCCTGGTAAATGGTACCATGGGTACCCAGGGCACTGTGACCAGGGAAGGCCCCTAAGGGCTGCAGCACTTGTTGTGCCACCCTTAGGGACCCTGCACCTTACACACACACACTGCCTTTGCAGGCTGCGTGTCTTGGTGCAGAACAAAAGTGAAGAGTCGACATGGCTCACATCCCTGTGTGCCATGCCTACCAGCCACTGCCCTGGCCTAGGTCAGCCACCCCTCTAGCTGGGTGCACTATGCCAGTGGTGAGGGCATAGAGGCATGAGCCCTGTGCCCCTACAGTGCCCAAGTCCATTCTTGGGCATTGTAAGTGCAGTGCTGCCATTAAGAGTATATGGTGCTGGGAGTCTGTCATTACGAACTCCACAGCACCATAATGGCCCCACTGAAGACTAAGAAGTTTGGTATCAAACTTCTCAGCACATTAAACCCCCACTGATGCCAGTGTGGGATTTAATGTAAAACTCACTCCAGAGGGCATCTTAGAGATGCCCCCTGAAACCAACCCGACCTCCAGTGTCCGGACTGAGTGGCTGCCCAGGCTGCCACCACCAGACATGTTTCTGGACCCCTGGGTCGAGAGCCTCTGCTCTCAGGGGCCTGAAACAATGCACATCCCGGGACGAGGTGCCAAAGCCTCCTCCCCCAGGATGGGCAGGGGAGCTTCAAAGGCCTGCCGCCTTTGGAGTTTCCCCAGACCATTTGCTGCTTCCAGCAAACTGGTCCCCACTGGTTCTACCCCACTCCTGGCGGGAGAACCGGCGGGAAAACCAGAAGCAGGAAATGGGTTGTGCCCACCTCTGCCAACTCCACCCCTAAGGTGGGGGAGGCGAGGTGAAGCACAAACTCGAGTCCCCGCCATCTTGAGGATGGGGGACCTGACCAACCAGGGACAGGCTCCTGCCCCCTCCCACTGGAGAGGAACAGAATAGGGGGTGTACCCACCCCAGGGAAGGGACCCATTGGTCCCTGCCCTTACCTACCTGTAACCACCCCTAAATTTAGTATTTAGGGGCTCCCTGAACCTTCCTTCCGGAGTTCCCAAATCCGAAAACAAGAAGAGAAGACGAAGCAAGAAGACCAGCCGTGCAGCTGCTAAAAAGGAGGCGACAACAACTGACTTGGCCCCAGCCCTACCGGCCTGTCGACCTCTGAACCTGCTCCTGCGGAATCCCGGCCTCAGCAACCTCACAAACCCCGGAGGACCTGACTTCTGTGCTACAGCCTTCGACCCAGGGACTCCCACGAGCAGTGGTACTGCTCAAAAGAAAACCTACCAAAGACCCGGCCCTGGCACGGAGCCGCGAAACCTGCACACTCTGCACCCGCCGAGTCCAGCCTGTGCCTGAGTGACCAAAGACCTCGAGGACGTCCCCCGGCGATTCTGACCTGGAATCCAGTGGCCAAGGACCCTCCTCGACGACCCAGACGACGCCTGCAGCCTCAGGACAAGGGACCCCTCCAACCGCGACCAGCAGGGGTAAGATTTCCCGACCTCAAAAGACACCCCTGCACCCGGCGCCCCACGGCCCCCTGTGCCCAACTCCTGGGTGTCAACCTATCCTCCAAGACCCCAACTTACCTCCTGAAGTGTTGGTCGTCCCTGAAGAATCACCGTCCCCGAGCCTGCAGCCTTTCTTCACCTTTCACGACCTCTATTGTTTAACATTGAGCGCCCGACGGCTCAAAGCACCCTGCACCCAGCCGCCCGAGTGCCCCTGGAAGTGCAACCTCTATCCTAACCTACTTCCCTACTTGCCCTGAGCAAGTGACCAGGAGCCCAGCTCCCACAGTCGCGTGGCCTGCTTGCCAGCAGCCACCAACCCGGGGCCCCCCGCCTGCCATAGGATAACATTGGGCCTTCTCACTCTGCACCCGGCCGCCCCTGTGCCGCTGAGGGTGTAAAAACTGTACTTACCTGATCCTGGGGACCCCTGAGTCTTACCCAGAACCTTAACCCTGCCAGTCAAGTACTTACCCGAAATCCGATAACTCACTTTTCTTCCATAGGGTTCCATTGACTGGTTTTCTGCGAAATTTCTTCTAAGTGTGGAGTTCTGAAACTTTAGAATATTCACCAAAAATCAACCGAGTCACGAAAACGAAAATACTCACCTAGTATTAGGAGGGGCCTCAGTGCTGGACCCGAGTGCCCAACACTGGCCCTAAAAAGTAATCGCAACGTTACTTACCGTTAACTCACTTTTCTTTCATAGGGATCCATTGACTGGTTTTCTGTGAAATTTCTTCTAAGTGTCGATTTCTGTATTTTACAAATATTCTTTAAAAATCGAACAAACTACAAAAACGTAATTACTTACCTGTTTTAAGTAAATGTCCCAGTGCTGAACCTAGGAGTCCAGCACTGGATTACAAAAGTAACGTAAACATACTTTGCTTGCACACTGTATTTCCTTTCATAGGATAACATTGGTAATTTTACCCAGAAAAGTTTCTAAGTGTCAGCTTTTGAAATATAGTAATATTCTTCAAAAATCACTACAATAACCAAAACGCTTTTTCTTACCTGTTTACAGGAAGTGTCCCAGGACTGAATCCAGGATCCAGTCCTGTGGTTAGAAAAGTGCTCTGCAAAGTAATCAATAGTAATTAAGTATAATTTTCCATTGAGCTCAATGTTGCATTGAATTTGACCCTGTGTTGCCTCTTGCACCAACTGTGATAACCACTATCAACAAAGTCTATTGCCTATCTGTAAGGTGAATAACCAAAGCATCTCATACTGAGAAAGTATATTTTGATCCTATTGTTGGTTCTAAAATAAAACAAGCATATATTTTTTATATATACAAACCATTGGCCTAGAGTTCAGTTCTTGAGTGTGTGGCTTCATTTGCTGACTGAGTGTGTACAACAAATGCTTTACACTGTCCTCTGATACTGCCTTACTGCTCGACCAAGCTACCACTTTGGAGAGTAAGGTTATATCTAACTTTAGCCTCTGTCAACCCTCTGGGGACTGTGGACTCTGTACACCCTGAACCTTACTTAGGTACAGTATATACAGAGCCACTTTCCTACATTGGTGGATCAGCGGTGGGATACAAACTTGCATTTGTTGGACTACTTGGTTACCATCTGATCACACGACAGAACTCTTAAATTGCCTTTAGAATTCTGATTTTTTTAATTGGCATTTTTTTTACCAAATTACTAAAAGTCTTGTTAGGGCCTTGCTTAAGTCCCTGTAGCATCTTAGAAAATAAAAAGTCACTATAGCCAAGGTTAGAGGGGTTAGAATTTTTTTAAAAAATGTCTCAAGACAAGAACCCAGCTACTAGTGAAGATAATAATGACATACAGGAACTGGTTGAGGAGCTCGACCTCACCCCTTATCTTCATTTGTCTTTCAAAGAGATAAGGTCCTTATGCAAACTTAAAGATATACCAATGGGCCAGCATCCAACCAAACAAGGGCTCCAGGAGCTCCTGGCTGAGTATGCTAAAGCCCACCCCTCTGAGCATGGTGATGACCCAACAGAGGAGGAAAGGAATGAGGAGGATGGGGATGGTAACCCACCTCCATCACTTCCTAGGGAAGATAGGGTCCCTGCACCCTTAACTCCAAGAATAGACCTCTGGGGACCTAGGGGCCACCTAGGTGGTCATGGTCCCAGAGAGGACACTGAGGATAGCCTCAGTGAGGAGGACAACTTGTTAGCCAGGTTGGCCAAGCGACTGGACCTAGAGACCAGACTCCTGGCTCTAGAGAAGGAAAGACAGGAGATGGGTTTAGCACCCATCAATGGTGGCAGCAATACTAAAAATAAGGATAGGGAGGAAACTTCTGAACCTAAAATCCCCAAAGGGATTGTCCCTAAGTTTGAGGAAGGTGATGACATCACCAAATGGTTCACAGCCTTTGAGAGGGCTTGTGAAATAAGAAGAGTAAAGAAACCTCTGTGGGGGCACTCCTGTGGGAACTGTTCTCTGGTAACTGCAGAGACAGGCTTCTGACCCTCTCTGGGCCAGAGGCAGGGTCCTATGACCTCATGAAGAGTACTCTGATTGAGGGATTTGGGCTCACTACTGAGGAGTATAGAATTAGATTCAGGGGGCTCACAAAACCCAGACCCAGTCCTGGATTGACTTCGTGGACTACTCAGTAAAGACACTGGATGGCTGGTTAGCTGGACATAATGTGCATGATTTTTCTGGACTTTACAATTTGTTTATGAAGGAACACATACTAAGTAATTGCACAAATGAAAAGTTGCATCAGCATTTGGTAGACCTAGGTCTAATTTCTCCCCAAGAATTGGGAAAGAAGGCAGACCACTGGGTCAAGACTAGGGTGACAAGGACAACCACTGGGGGTGACCAAAAGAAGGTGGTCACCAAACCCCCCAGGGGAAAGGTGGTGAGAATCCCCAAGATAAAAAGTCTGAGTCTTCCAAAGGGCCCCAAAAACCTGTTCAGGGGGTGGGTCCCAAACTACTCCCTATGTGCCTCAACCCTATAGGGGAAGAACTTTGATCCCTTGAAGGCCTGGTGTAATAACTGTAAGAAGTCAGGACACCTCACTGTAGACAAAACTTGCCCCCACAACAAAGCCCCTAAGGCACCCAGTACAGCTACTCCTGGGGCAGCAAGTTTACAGATGGGATCAGAAGTGTACCCTGAGCAAATCTGGGAACCCACTGAGGCAAGTCTGGTCTCCCTAGGGGAAGTGGAATTTGCCACTGTAGCTGTGTGGCCACCCAACTTAAAGAAGTATTTGCAATACCCCTGGGTGAATGGAACTAGAGTAGAGGCTCTGAGGGATACAGGTGCCAGTGTCACTATGGTGAGGGACACACTGGTTTCCCCTGAGCAATACTTGATTGGGAAAACTTACCCAGTCACCAATGCTGACAGTGTCACCACTAGTCATCCCATGGCCCTGGTGACATTAGGCTGGGGGGGTTACTGGCCTGAAGCAGGTAGTGGTCTCTCCGAAGTTACCAGCTGCATGTCTGCTAGGAAATGATCTGGAAACCTCAGCCTGGGCAGAGGTAGAGCTAAAGGCCCATGCAGCCATGCTGGGCATCCCTGAATTGGTGTGTGTAAAAACAAGAGCACAGAGCAAAAGGCAGGGTGAAGAAATAGTGTTGGAGCCTGGAATGATGGCCCAGCCTACCAAGAGAAAAGGAAAGAAGACTGGCGGACCAGCTTCTACACAGTCACAAGAGCAGGACCCCTCTCCTCAGGGAGAGAACCTGGAAGCCCCAGAGGGAACTGAGCCCCTAGAGCTTGACCCTTACCAGGTTGAACTCTTGGGCCCAGGGGGACCCTCTAGGGAAGAGCTGTGCCAGGGACAGCAAGACTGTCCCACTCTTGAAAGCCTGAGGCAGCAAGCTGTTTCAGAAGCCAAGGGAGATGTCAGTGGTACCCACAGAGTCTATTGGGAAGAGGGATTACTGTACACTGAGGCAAAAGACCCCAACCCTGGAACCACCAGGAGAGTGGTAGTGCCCCAGAAGTACAGGGAGTTCCTCCTAACTTTGGCTCATGACATCCCCTAGCTGGACATCTGGGCCAAACCAAAACTTGGGAAAGGCTAGTTAGCCACTTTTACTGGCCCCAGATGCACCAAAAGGTGAAGGAGTTTGTCAGCTCCTGTGTTACCTGTCAAGCCAGTGGCAAGACAGGTGGCCATCCAAAGGCCCCCTGATACCACTACCTGTGGTGGGGGTTCCCTTTGAAAGGGTAGGTGTGGACATAGTGGGTCCACTGGAACCTCCCACAGCCTCAGGGAACAAATTCATACTGGTGGTAGTGGATCATGCCACTAGGTATCCTGAGGCTATTCCCCTTAGGACTACTACAGCTCCTGCAGTAGCCAAAGCCCTCATTGGTGTCTTCACCAGGGTAGGGTTTCCTAAGGAGGTGGTTTCAGACAGAGGTTCCAACTTCATGTCTGCTTACCTGACCCACATGTGGAAGGAGTGTGGGGTGCAGTACAAGTTTACTACACCCTACCATCCACAAACCAATGGCCTTGTTGAGAGGTTCAACAAGACATTGAAAGGCATGATCATGGGGCTCCCTGAAAAACTCAAAAGGAGATGGGATGTCCTACTACCATGCCTGCTTTTCGCTTACAGAGAAGTGCCACAGAAGGGGGTAGGTTTCTCACCCTTTGAACTTCTGTTTGGCCATCCTGTGAGGGGACCACTCTGTCTTGTAAAGGAGGGCTGGGAGAGACCTCTCCAAGAACCCAAACAAGATATAGTGGACTATGTGCTTGGCCTAAGGTCCAGAATGGCTGAGTACATGGAAAAGGCATCCAAGAACCTTGAGGCCAGCCAGGAGCTTCAGAAGCACTGGTATGACCAAAAAGCTGCACTGGTTGAATTCCAACCTGGGCAACTGGTATGGGTTTTGGAGCCAGTGGCACCAAGGGCCCTCCAGGACAGATGGAGTGGCCCTTACCCTATCCTAGAGAAAAAGAGTGAGGTCACCTACCTGGTTGACCTGGGCACCAGCAGGACACCCAAAAGGGTTATCCATGTGAACCGCCTAAAACTCTACAATGACAGGGCTGACATCACCATGCTGATGGTGACAGATGAGGAACAGGAAGCTGAGAGTGAACCTCTCCCTGATCTCCTCTCCCACAGCCCAAAAGATGGGTCAGTAGATGGAGTTGTCTTTTCAGACACCCTCACTGCCCAACAGCAGACTGACTGCCAGCAAGTCTTGCAGCAGTATGCTGGGCTCTTTTCCTTGACCCCTGGTCTGACAAACTGGTGTACCCATGATGTGGACACTGGTGACAGTGCACCTGTCAAAAACAAGATCTATCGTCAGTCAGACCAAGTTAAGGAAAGCATCAGAGCTGAAGTCAGCAAGATGCTGGAGCTAGGGGTTATTGAGCCCTCTGAGAGCCCCTGGGCTAGCCCAGTGGTTCTGGTCCCCAAACCTCATCAAAAGGGTGAAAAGAGAGAGATGAGGTTTTGTGTGGACTATAGGGGTCTCAACTCTGTCACCAAGACAGATGCACACCCTATCCCAAGAGCTGATGAACTGATAGACAGATTGGGTGCAGCCAAATACCTGAGTACCTTTGACTTAACTGCAGGGTACTGGCAGATTGGCATGGCCCCAGGAGCCAAACAGAAAACAGCATTCTCCACACCTGATGGGCATTTTCAGTTCACTGTTATGCCCTTTGGTTTAAAGAATGCCCCTGCCACCTTCCAGAGGTTGGTGAATCAAGTCCTTGCTGGGTTGGAGTCCTTTAGTGCAGCTTATCTTGATGATATTGCTGTCTTCAGTTCCACCTGGCAGGATCACCTGGTCCACCTTGGGAAGGTTTTAAAGGCCCTGCAAACTGCAGGCCTAACTATCAAGGCATCCAAATGCCAGATAGGGCAGGGCACTGTGGTGTACTTGGGCCACCTGGTTGGTGGAGGCCAGGTACAACCCTTACAGCCCAAGATCCAGGCTATCCTGGACTGGGTAGCTCCAACAACTCAGACCCAAGTCAGGGCATTCCTTGGCTTGACTGGGTACTACAGGAGGTTTGTGAAGGGATATGGGTCCATTGTGACTCCCCTCACAGAACTCACCTCCAAGAAGATGCCAAAGAAAGTAAACTGGACAGTCTGTTGCCAAAAGGCTTTTGACACTCTGAAAGAAGCAATGTGCTCAGCACCAATTCTAAAAGCACCAGATTATGCCAAGCAGTTCATTGTGCAGACTGATGCCTCTGAGCTAGGGATAGGAGCGGTCCTATCCCAGACCAATGATGAAGGCCAAGACCAACCTGTTGCTTTTATAAGCAGAAGGCTTCTCCCCAGGGAGCAGCGTTGGAGTGCCATTGAGAGGGAGGCCTTTGCTGTGGTCTGGTCCCTGAAGAAGCTGAGGCCCTACCTGTTTGGAACTCACTTCCTAGTTCAAACTGACCACAGACCTCTCAGGTGGCTAATGCAAATGAAAGGAGAAAACCCAAAACTGTTGAGGTGGTCCATCTCCCTACAGGGAATGGACTTTGAAGTGGAACACAGACCTGGCACTGCCCATGCCAATGCAGATGGCCTTTCCAGGTTCTTCCACTTAGACAATGAAGACTCCATAGGGCAAGGTTAGTCTCATCATCTTTCGTTTGGGGGAGTTGTGTGAGAAAGTGCCATCTTTCTTACATGGTATGCCCCCACTTTTGCTGAATGGCTGATGTACTTTGACTGAGTGTGCCCTGGGCTCCTGCCAACCAGGTACCCAGGGCCTGTGTTCCTTCCCTAAAATTGCATTGATACCTACCCCCAATTGACATCCCTGGCCACAGGTCAGCCCCTGGTAAATGGTACCATGGGTACCCAGGGCACTGTGACCAGGGAAGGCCCCTAAGGGCTGCAGCACTTGTTGTGCCACCCTTAGGGACCCTGCACCTTACACACACACACTGCCTTTGCAGGCTGCGTGTCTTGGTGCAGAACAAAAGTGAAGAGTCGACATGGCTCACATCCCTGTGTGCCATGCCTACCAGCCACTGCCCTGGCCTAGGTCAGCCACCCCTCTAGCTGGGTGCACTATGCCAGTGGTGAGGGCATAGAGGCATGAGCCCTGTGCCCCTACAGTGCCCAAGTCCATTCTTGGGCATTGTAAGTGCAGTGCTGCCATTAAGAGTATATGGTGCTGGGAGTCTGTCATTACGAACTCCACAGCACCATAATGGCCCCACTGAAGACTAAGAAGTTTGGTATCAAACTTCTCAGCACATTAAACCCCCACTGATGCCAGTGTGGGATTTAATGTAAAACTCACTCCAGAGGGCATCTTAGAGATGCCCCCTGAAACCAACCCGACCTCCAGTGTCCGGACTGAGTGGCTGCCCAGGCTGCCACCACCAGACATGTTTCTGGACCCCTGGGTCGAGAGCCTCTGCTCTCAGGGGCCTGAAACAATGCACATCCCGGGACGAGGTGCCAAAGCCTCCTCCCCCAGGATGGGCAGGGGAGCTTCAAAGGCCTGCCGCCTTTGGAGTTTCCCCAGACCATTTGCTGCTTCCAGCAAACTGGTCCCCACTGGTTCTACCCCCACTCCTGGCGGGAGAACCGGCGGGAAAACCAGAAGCAGGAAATGGGTTGTGCCCACCTCTGCCAACTCCACCCCTAAGGTGGGGGAGGCGAGGTGAAGCACAAACTCGAGTCCCCGCCATCTTGAGGATGGGGGACCTGACCAACCAGGGACAGGCTCCTGCCCCCTCCCACTGGAGAGGAACAGAATAGGGGGTGTACCCACCCCAGGGAAGGGACCCATTGGTCCCTGCCCTTACCTACCTGTAACCACCCCTAAATTTAGTATTTAGGGGCTCCCTGAACCTTCCTTCCGGAGTTCCCAAATCCGAAAACAAGAAGAGAAGACGAAGCAAGAAGACCAGCCGTGCAGCTGCTAAAAAGGAGGCGACAACAACTGACTTGGCCCCAGCCCTACCGGCCTGTCGACCTCTGAACCTGCTCCTGCGGAATCCCGGCCTCAGCAACCTCACAAACCCCGGAGGACCTGACTTCTGTGCTACAGCCTTCGACCCAGGGACTCCCACGAGCAGTGGTACTGCTCAAAAGAAAACCTACCAAAGACCCGGCCCTGGCACGGAGCCGCGAAACCTGCACACTCTGCACCCGCCGAGTCCAGCCTGTGCCTGAGTGACCAAAGACCTCGAGGACGTCCCCCGGCGATTCTGACCTGGAATCCAGTGGCCAAGGACCCTCCTCGACGACCCAGACGACGCCTGCAGCCTCAGGACAAGGGACCCCTCCAACCGCGACCAGCAGGGGGTAAGATTTCCCGACCTCAAAGACACCCCTGCACCCGGCGCCCCACGGCCCCTGTGCCCAACTCCTGGGTGTCAACCTATCCTCCAAGACCCCAACTTACCTCCTGAAGTGTTGGTCGTCCCTGAAGAATCACCGTCCCCGAGCCTGCAGCCTTTCTTCACCTTTCACGACCTCTATTGTTTAACATTGAGCGCCCGACGGCTCAAAGCACCCTGCACCCAGCCGCCCGAGTGCCCCTGGAAGTGCAACCTCTATCCTAACCTACTTCCCTACTTGCCCTGAGCAAGTGACCAGGAGCCCAGCTCCCACAGTCGCGTGGCCTGCTTGCCAGCAGCCACCAACCCGGGCCCCCCGCCTGCCATAGGATAACATTGGGCCTTCTCACTCTGCACCCGGCCGCCCCTGTGCCGCTGAGGGTGTAAAAACTGTACTTACCTGATCCTGGGGGACCCCTGAGTCTTACCCAGAACCTTAACCCTGCCAGTCAAGTACTTACCCGAAATCCGATAACTCACTTTTCTTCCATAGGGTTCCATTGACTGGTTTTCTGCGAAATTTCTTCTAAGTGTGGAGTTCTGAAACTTTAGAATATTCACCAAAAATCAACCGAGTCACGAAAACGAAAATACTCACCTAGTATTAGGAGGGGCCTCAGTGCTGGACCCGAGTGCCCAACACTGGCCCTAAAAAGTAATCGCAACGTTACTTACCGTTAACTCACTTTTCTTTCATAGGGATCCATTGACTGGTTTTCTGTGAAATTTCTTCTAAGTGTCGATTTCTGTATTTTACAAATATTCTTTAAAAATCGAACAAACTACAAAAACGTAATTACTTACCTGTTTTAAGTAAATGTCCCAGTGCTGAACCTAGGAGTCCAGCACTGGATTACAAAAGTAACGTAAACATACTTTGCTTGCACACTGTATTTCCTTTCATAGGATAACATTGGTAATTTTACCCAGAAAAGTTTCTAAGTGTCAGCTTTTGAAATATAGTAATATTCTTCAAAAATCACTACAATAACCAAAACGCTTTTTCTTACCTGTTTACAGGAAGTGTCCCAGGACTGAATCCAGGATCCAGTCCTGTGGTTAGAAAAGTGCTCTGCAAAGTAATCAATAGTAATTAAGTATAATTTTCCATTGAGCTCAATGTTGCATTGAATTTGACCCTGTGTTGCCTCTTGCACCAACTGTGATAACCACTATCAACAAAGTCTATTGCCTATCTGTAAGGTGAATAACCAAAGCATCTCATACTGAGAAAGTATATTTTGATCCTATTGTTGGTTCTAAAATAAAACAAGCATATATTTTTTATATATACAAACCATTGGCCTAGAGTTCAGTTCTTGAGTGTGTGGCTTCATTTGCTGACTGAGTGTGTACAACAAATGCTTTACACTGTCCTCTGATACTGCCTTACTGCTCGACCAAGCTACCACTTTGGAGAGTAAGGTTATATCTAACTTTAGCCTCTGTCAACCCTCTGGGGACTGTGGACTCTGTACACCCTGAACCTTACTTAGGTACAGTATATACAGAGCCACTTTCCTACAGTACCTTGATCTTTATTTTTAATATGAGTCCGTGTGGCAGGATTAAAAACAGGAGGCGATGCCTTCGAGTTCCTATCACTCGAGAATCTATTTTGGTCTACACGTTTAAGCCACCCTCGAAACCAAAAATGGTCACATGGCCTTCCTCAGGACCGATTCAGATCGCTAAACTACCCAGATTCTTTTAGTTGTAACCTATTCCACAGAGCACATTCAAACAAAGCATTCATACAAACCAATCCAGGAGGACTTCTCAGTATTCTGTAGGTAGAAAAAGGGAGGAGAGATTCAAATAAATATAGTATTTCTTACAAGATCGGTTTAATTCTCATGCCCCCTGGGGTGCTGGAGGGGGTGCGCCTTGCCGTCACACACTGTTGAATAATTAGAGAAATGGATAGACAAGATCCACATGCTTGTCTCTACTTACTTCATTAAATGAACATGCCCTCAGTCGCACATAAGTACCTTCTCCAGCCCTTGAATGGTGAAAGAGGTGGAACGAAACTGTACCTTTTCAACTGCTCGGCGCTTCCGTGTCATCGCATCAACGTGATGACGTGACAATCATTTTGGACAGGAAGCATTATCATACAAAACTCCCCCCATATGTTTCTTTTGGGTTGTTCATGGGTGCAGAGTTAGAAACCCATGTTGCTTTAATAACCTGTGTCTAACTGGCTGCCTGTCTGATAAAGAGAGAATGGTAGAAGATACCCATTACTCAACATCGGTAATTAAATGGCAGGGTGATATTTTGTTATCATTGAAAACTACTCCAAAATATTTTCATATAACCATTTCCCATCTTTAACTCTGCTGATCACACCTGTTCATGTAAAAATTCATATAGCCATTGTAAGTATGACCCATATTAATGTATGGTTCATGTGTATCATGCTTCACTATGTTTCATTCATGAATAATGGAGAGGAGTGATGGGTAAATAGTGACTTGCCATTTATGGTCATGCCCATATGGTTTCTGAAAACAGGAGTGAGTGATAGATATCTAAAGTCATGGGTTCACTTATAATTTATGAAAGTTGACCCAAGGCATGTCATCATTCAAACCAGCCTTGTCCGTGGCTCAACTATATACCCACCGTTGTTCTTTCTCATATAAGACATTTTCCACATCACTTGTCAAGTTGTGCACCTTCTCAAAGACTACCCAATACATAGATATGTAGTGATTTGTCACTTGAGTTGTGTTCTGCTTGCATCTCAAATTATTGTGTTGCTCACATATATGTGGTCTTATTTTTCTGCAAGTCATTAACCTGTGCTGAGCTACATTTGGTATCTCTTTGCAGGATCCAAGTTTTCCCCAGACCCAGGTCCAATGTATTAGTTCGATTCCTTAAGGGAGAAAACACTGCAGTTGCCACAAGGAATGGGGCCAATTATGCTAAGGCGACCGCACATAGTGGTCAAGAATGTTGGTTTGGATTCAACCCTGCGAGGTCTTCTGCTAACCAAAATGACGTCTAAACTCGGGCTTCCTTTGTGGCAGAACATGGGTTTCTCAAGATTAAGGAGACTATTATTGAGTATTCTTCAGTTTTTTAAATTATTCTCCTTGAAATGGATAAAAGTGATATTATACGTAGTTACACATATCAATCTATTGTCATTCTTTTCTCTTATTGTGTTTTCCAAGAGAGTTTACCAGTTGTTGTTCTTTACCCGCTTCATAACGTTTTGTATGAACTTTTTGAGATATTTCCTTCTCTAACTTTATCCGCTAAGGACAATGCTTGTTCCTTGTGGTCTTGGAGGCAAGTACAGTTCCTCCTTATTTGTATGAACTAGCCATATGGTAAACTCGAATATAGCATGTTACAACGCATGCTATTACATCATGTGCTTTTACAACGAGGTCGTTGTACCGGAAAGCTCTCTTGGAGGCCTTGGATGGAAACTGTGAAAGCTAAGTAAGTTGTTTTTTGCAATGGGCTACTGATATGTCACAGCACTCCGTCCACCCCGTTCAGGAAAAACCCTGATGTCCAAAAACGTGAGTTTGATGCTCCATGGGTCTGTAAATAGAGTACCCACGAATTAAAAAAAAAAATTAGTTAAAGCCATTTTAGCATACTCTAGAATGTAATGTCTTGGGATTGAATATTAGGTTTGAGTAATTCCAAGGTGGTATAGGACCTCTTCAATTACCTCCAACGTATTTCCTTGGGGTATGCTAGTATATAGGCTTTCAATATCTAGGCCTATGACAATTTTTTTCTCTGGCTCAAATGCCAAATCTCGTAACTGACAGAGAAGATATTTTGTGTCCCCCGAGTAATTTGATATACTTTGGACTATTGGGAATAGAAAAAGTCACAGAATTGTGAGAGCGGTTCTAAAAAGGAACCTATGACCAAAGTGAATGGACGTCATGGTGGGGCGATTTTATTCTTGTGGACTCTGAGGAGTGTATAGAAATATGGGCTCACTGGTTTCTTGTTTACCAGAAACTCAGCCTCTCTTCCTGAGATCCAGCCACATAATGGCTTCTTTAATCATAAAACCTATCTCTCATTAAGAGTCTGTGTTGGATCATGATCCATTAAACTACCTCAAGCCCCACTTTGAGAGATCTGTAGTCACTATGCTCTTGGTGACAGATGGTGGTGAGGAGGTTGAAGAGAGTAAATCCTTCCCTGAACTCTCCTGCTTCCAAGGAGCAAGATGCATCAGTGATAGGAGTCATCTACTCCCCTACCCTGATCAAAGAGCAATGGAGGGTCTGTCATCAATTGCTGAATTAATTTACCTCTCTATTCTCAGTTGCCACAGGGTTCATTGACTGGTGTACCCACATATATGACATGGACAGGACAGCATGCCTGCCAAAAATAAATTATACAGGCTCATTTTTAGAGCATCGAGGACAGTCGGTGTGGATGGCACCATATGCCTCTGCTACGAAGGCTCTTAACCTAGGGTTGCCACAGGGCTCATCTTTAAGCCATACCTTATTTAACATCTACATGGCTCCTTTGGCCCCCTTGGTCAAGTCTTTCAATGCCAAAATAATCTTGTATGGTGATGATACACAGCTATACCGCTCATTTAAGAAAGGATCCTTGGCTGGCCGAGAGTCTTTTAAAACCTACCAGGAGACCATGTTGAATTGGACGCGACTCACAATCTTCAGTGTAACTCTGATAAGACTGAGATTTTTGTATTTGGACCCACCTGCTCCTTGTGGTTGGAGAATTGCTATCGTCGCTGACTTTCCCAACCTGCTACGGTGCAGAGGAACTTGGCTGTGAAATTCAATCAACAGCTGTTCTTCTGGCCTCAGGCATCGTCCATGGTGGGCTCTTGTTTCACATTTCTGTGAGCCAATAATAAGTTCCTTTTCCTCTGGTCAGTTTATTCCAGGAAATTCGTGGTCTATGCTCTTATTACTTCATGTTTGGACTGTGCAAATTGTCTGTATGTAGGCCTTCCGGGAGTTTTAATTAAGTTCCTGCAGATGGTCGAGAATGCAGCAGAATGTCTACAGTTGCCGATCTCTCTACGAACTTCTATCTCTCAGCTTCTTTCTGCTTTGCATTGACTCCAAACCCAGTGGAAAGAGAAGCTGCCCAAGAACTGGTTTGAACTGACCACAAGGGAGAGTTTGTCCATTAACATAGCCACACCTCGTGGTGTGCCCAAGAAACTTTGACTAAGGGAAAAAAGGTCCTGCCACCTTGAATGTAGGTAAAGAGGGGCACTGCAAGATAATTTACAGTAAAATACACACGAAGTGCTGTAAAAGTGTGTAGGGTCACCTTTGGGGACTCCTGCCTCATTACCCATGATGTGACCTGTGGGTGCCTCCATTCACAGGCTGGCACTGGGCATACATTTGTCATCCCCAGTACCCTCCTCAGAACTCTCCAGGGCCTGGGAAGAATCAGAAGGAAAATGTAGTAAGGAGGTCCACGCAGGAAGGTTGTAGTTCAAGTTGATTTATTGAAGATAGCTACATGAAGGATATATCCAGAACAACAGGTAGTTAGGTTCTGTAGAGCAGCCCCACCAGGAGCAGCCTGCTTGCTGCTCAGCCCATTCTCAACTGTCACATCCAACCCTTCAGGAACCCAGCATTCCAATCGCATCATCACTCCAACATTCCGTGCAGCACACTCACAAACACCCTGGCTGAGCAGGGGATGAAAAGGGGATAACAAGAACTAGAACATGAGTAGGATACTACATATCCCCCTTTCTTATAAAACGGAAGCAATAGTCCTATACCTAAAATATAAGTAACAATAAATAACCCAGTAAGGAAAGAGCTGAAAGGAATGCAAAAGCAACAGAGGGAGTGGAGACAAGAAAAGGACAGAAAGGAACGAGCGAAGAGAAAGGTGTGGGAAAACAGAGAGGAAGCAAAGGGTGAGTGGCACAAATAGAAATAACCCATCCTCTCCAACAAGGAAAACAGTAAAAAGTCATAAGAAACAACAAAATAACAGAAAGACATAAATGCACCAAAGACTACCCCCAAACACACCCACTGGCCAGGCAGGCAGGAAAGGAAGGACAAGGCACGTACATGACCTGAACACCAGCTGTACACACAGACACACGAAGAAGAGAAGGACGGACCTCCTCCTAAACTAGGAAGAAAAGGAACGAGACTACAATGAGGGAAAAGCTGGGGGCAAGGAAGACTAACAACCAATAAAGTCCAGAAAACCAAGGATGAAAAGAATACGTGACATAGAGAAGAAAACTGGACAAGAGAGAAAACAGAGAAGAAAAACAACAATGTGTATAGTTCAGGTTCCAAGGATGAGACAAGAATGAAATATCACGTATGTTACTGAACAAGTACGAAAACAGAGAAGAAAAACAACAATGTGTATAGTTCAGGTTCCAAGGATGAGACAAGAGTGAAGCATCGCGTGGATTACTGAACCAGTACGGAAACAGAGGAGAAGAATAATGATACAGAAAAGTATAATTAAACCTCCCCCGCTTCCATAAAGATAACAACAAAAATATGAAAATAACGTTGCATGTACAACAATGTATAATAATGTAAGCATGACATTATAAGAAAATGACAGTAAATGGGAATGAGACCCATGAATGATAGCCCGTGTAGGGACAACCCCCGTGTAGAGGTCATGTACTGTAAAATGTAGTGATGGGAAAGTAACCCATGAGACACACCCTGTGTGAGGGTAAAAGTGTAAGAGAAAATTGGACTAAAACCCATGACCAACCCCGAGACGTAAGGGGGGAAAGCTAAAGTAAATGGGACAGAACCCATAAGCTATCCCCAGGCATAGGGAAGGTTAACACTGTGTATGGGACTAAAACCCATAGAATGATCCCCTGTGTGTAGGTGGAAAACGTAAGTAGCCGTGTAGGCTAGTGTATAGTGAGCAAATAGGGCTAGTACCCATTGCCATCCCTATGTAGGGAACAATAAAGTGTAAGAAGTACACATGTATGTAAGTCAGATGAGCACACCAGGGCTAAGGCTGTCCAGTGGTGGTGACACTGGTGGTAAAACTCAAAGTCCATAGGAAGTAAATCAGATGAGCACAGAACGCCTGGGCTAGGGTTGTCCGATGGTGAGGACACTGGTGGGGCTGAGAGGCATAGTGCGTCATATTTACTTGAATCTTGTTGTCTTCTTTTCTTTTCTGTGAGGAAATTCTTTCTTGGATGTAGGCGTAGCTGTTGTTCTGTGAAGAACACCCTTGTATCTTGGTCGCAGTTTTTCCTTTCCTGTGGATACCTCCTCTTTTCCTTTTTGTTGCCTGTGACTGTCTGATGTGTAGCTTGTTTCATCTTTAGGTCCTATTTTGTACGCCAAGTTCCTGAGATATGCTTGTTTCACGTAGGTTCGTCACCAACTCGTCGCCAAATAAATGTAGTAAGGAGGTCCACGCAGGAAGGTTGTAGTTCAAGTTGATTTATTGAAGATAGTTACATGAAGGATATATCCAGAACAACAGGTAGTTAGGTTCTGTAGAGCAGCCCCACCAGGAGCAGCCTGCTTGCTGCTCAGCCCATTCTCAACTGTCACATCCAACCCTTCAGGAACCCAGCATTTCAATCGCATCATCACTCCAACATTCCGTGCCGCACACTCACAAACACACTGGCTGAGCAGGGGCTGAAAAGGGGATAACAAGAACTAGAACATGAGTAGGATACTATATACTGCTCTGCTGTCTGAACAACTTGAAGGAAGCCTGGACAGCCTTGCCTTAAACCCAGAACCCCAGATTTGACTGCAAGGGCCATTTGGCTGACCTCCTGGTTGAGCTGCAGGTCTACAACAAGCTTCCAGATGCATTTTCCTGCTTTCTGGCTGACGAGTCCCAACTGGACCTGACCTGGTACCTTCTGCTGGGAGTGAGTCCTGACCCCCCAAGCACTGTCCCTAAGGCTCTGGACCCTTGGCCATGGTCAGAGTGTACTCTTCCCCTGCCCAACTGAAAGCATCACCGGACTTGACCACGAGCATTGACGCCAACAATCTTCGTCGATGGCCTCACTAGACTCGACACTAAGAAGCCCCTGATTGACAGCTTATCTGGACTTGATGTAGAGCAGCTCCCAGTCAGTGGCTTACTGGACTCGAGGTCAAGCAGCATCCGAGCAATGCTGACCACCTTCGTTGATGCTGAGCAGACTCTGATCTATTCTGAGACCTTGGGCAGTGGATCCCCATCATCATAAAGCCCTTCCTCTGATCCAGTCGGCTGCCTGCCCCTGCTGAAGACTTTTTACCTCTATGAACTTTCTAAGTGAGTAGGTAACTTTGTGACCAGAACGAACCTGGTACTTGGATCTGACCCACACTACATCACGATTGGCTTTAAATCTTACCCTTGTCCCGGTTCAGCACGACCAGTTGCCCTTGTCGGCACTTAATAGTTTTTCGTGCTATTTTGAAATACACATTTTTAAAGTTTATAACTCTGGTTCTACTAATTGGATTTTTGCTATTTTTGTGCCATTTTATTTATTAAAAAATTCTCTATTTTCTAAATTGTTTTGGGATTTTTCTTGTGTTATGTTTTCACTGTCTGAGTAATGCACAAATACTTCCAACATTGCTCCTAAGATATGCCTTGCTTCTAGGTGCCATAGCTACCAGGGGGTTGAGTACAGGTTTATTTAGTGACTTCATGGTTGTCAAGGTTTGTTTTTTTGTTATTTTTTTCTTTGTTCGAATGGAGATGAAACAGTTACGAAATATGGTACACTGGGCTGAGGAAAGAGTGTTGGACCCTGTTTGGTATTTCACTATGTTCCATGCCAGCAGCTATGCACAGTGTAGGTCAGGTTAAAAAACAGACTTCAAAGTACATGACCTAAACTCCCCTGGCAAAAGATATCATGCACAGTCCTACATCAAGAGGCGTGGGGTGGGGGGAGGGGAGGGGGCTGGGGGAGGGACACTCAAGATTTCAATTTTACAAGAAATGAATCTAATCGAGATGGAGGGACAGGCATTACAGGCACGGGCTTCTGTACTACACGTCGTACACTGTGTTTACCCGTAGAGTCTTGAATTCGAGTTCCAGCCCATGATTGAACTGATTGACATGGAGGAGAGGTACATTATAGTATAGGGTAGTCAGGAAGAGAAAGATTTAACATTGATAAATGTCTATACCCCAAACGTGGACGAGGCTTTTCTGGACAATCTGGCACCACAATTTAAGCAGGTGACCTAGCACCCTACGAATTACCTGTGCCTGTCCTCTGACCAGGCAAGGCCCTTTCGGACTCCTCTCTAGTACCTCGTGGCTCCCATTTTGCTCCTCTACAGATCACTCTCTCTCTTTCTCTCTCTCTCTCCCAATCAAGCACTCTCTCTCTCTTACTCTCGATCACGCTGTTCCTTAGGTTTGTGCTGTCTCTTTTTTTTATTTACACATCTGCTCTATTTTGTGCCTTTATTGCTTTGTCTTTTGCCCTTCTTGCTCTGTGTTGTGCCTTGTTGCTTTGTTTTCTGTTCTGTGCTTCTTTTTCTCTGTTTTTGTGGTCTCGGTTTCACCCTTTGTATTTTCCACTTCCTCTCTTTTGGTGCCTCTTTGACCCTGTTTTGTGCCTCTTCTCTCTGTGATCATTGCCCTTTGATCTCAGCCATTGTCATTTTGTTTGTTTTTT
Source organism: Calotriton arnoldi (assembly GCA_963921515.1). Taxonomy (NCBI): domain Eukaryota; kingdom Metazoa; phylum Chordata; class Amphibia; order Caudata; family Salamandridae; genus Calotriton; species Calotriton arnoldi. The sequence continues at coordinate 261,636 of CAWUFW010008718.1, read as the reverse complement.
CTCTTTAGCCTCAATTTTTTCCTGCTCTTCACCTCTGTCCTGCTCCAACACTTCCCGCCTCCTGCACCGCCCTTTACTCCGCCCACTGCCCCTCTCTCCCAGGACCTACTACCTACTGAATGGTGGACGCATGCAGGGGATGCACTGGTGTACTGAATGCGCACCCAAGATAAGCCCGTCTGTGCCCGCTCACACCTGGACTGTGCCCAGCATCAGGATCCCAGGTCCCACTCCATCCATCCACTACCCGGGCGTTCCCCTGCTCACCCTCAACCCGTGCTCCACAGGGTGCATTCTCCTGTGCATCCTGAAACCACTCATGCACACTTCAACAACCATCTCTCTCAACCCCTGAACAGACAGCACATAATACACTGACGTTGCATACTCACACAGACCAGATGCCACCTTCACCGCAACCCACACTCGCATGCATGTTCCTCAATACCACGTTTGCTCACAGAACACGCCACAGAGATCTGGCATCTGCTGCATGATCATGCACCAGACTTTCTATTCCTCCCTGTAACATGGCTGAACCCAGCTTCTGCACCGACATAACTAAAGCCATCCCGCCAGCTACAATATCGCGAGGCAGTACTGGCAGCACAAGCACCATCATATTCAAGGACACCATCAGCTGCACCACCACCCCAGACAGCCACCAGCTACATGTAACACCTCACGTTAAAACTACACATCACAGAAACCTTGAGCCTGCACCGAACCCTCATCTACAGACCACCAGAACCTCGCATCAACTTTCCCAGCAACATCGCAAACTTCGTCACCCCCCTCATCATCGACTCCAGAACCTTCATCCTCCTTGGATGGCAAGAATAAAACGGATTTTTTTTTTTTTTGTGGAGTTTTATATAGCGCTAACTAGACCCGAAGGTATCAGAGCGCTTTACATGAAAACTGTTCATTGGAACAAGAAAGAGACGCCGTCTCTCCTGCACTGTTCGCTATAGCTGTAGAACCGTTGTCTTTGATGGCTTCGAGTAAACGGATTGCCCTTACGCATTTTGCTTTATTCGGATTATCTGTTATTATACTTACGAAGAGAAGGGACATATGTTAAGGGTGCGATCAGAACTCTGGAGGGCTTTTGTAAAATATCAGGACCGAAAGCAAACGAGCATGTAGTGCGGGTATACTATAAGGACACCTTTGGAAAATGAAAGGCACCCGAAATGAGTGATGCTCTGCAGTGAGAACTGACCACCATTATGTACCTGGGAGTCCATCTTTTTATAACTGAAAATGATTTGCTAGAAGGGAACATTGTGAAGGCATTGACTTGTGTAAGGCAGGCAGTTATATTCTGGCATTTGTTACCCATGTCGGCCTTGGGGAAAATAGGTTTGTCTAAAATGGTCCTTCTACCAAGATTATTATATTTATTTTCCTCCTGGCCCATTCCTAGGAGTGCTTTCTGTGAGATTGATCACGTGTTATTTAATTTGATATGGGGTAGGAAGAGGTGCAGGCTAGCATTATTCAGGCTTAGGATCCAGGTGGATGAGGGGGGGCTAGCCGCCCCAGATCTGGGGTTTTACTGCCTGGCTGCTGAACTGCAGTGGGCAGCCAGGAGGCGTGCTGCTTGTTGGGATGGTGCGAATGCTGACCAAGCTGACGGGCCTTCACTACTGACTTGTTTAACACACAAAGAAGGAGAGAATTCCAAAATGAGGGTATTTTGATCAAGACGCTTTAGAATGTCTGAGTCAGGGCTCTTCAGAGAACATGCATTAAAATATTCCATGTACAGGATATCCTTAAAACTACCCTGAAGGTATTGAAATAGTGTATCATACAAAAAATAAAACATCTAGAATTAACAAACTGCAACACTAACAAGCATTGGCATAGCCAATAGGTCTCGCTTTTGGGACCTTATAAGTATTTAGTTATGCAGCAGAATATCCTTGGTGCAACAACATCAATTGTTGCATGGCTAAACACTTATAAGGTCCCAAAGGCGAGACCTATTGGCTATGCCAATGCTTGTTTAGAACTTGTGCCCTCGTGCAAATAAATTGCCAAACGAAAAGCACAGGGATGTTGATTGTTTTATGTACAGAAAGGTTCATTGAGGTTGAAACATTTAAGCACAGAGAGCATAAACTGAGATAAAGCTCGGTGTTTAAACCTGTCAGATCCTAGCACTTACATTTCGTGGGGTGTAAAGGATGAGATTACTGAGTTCAGAGAATGACTGCGGAAGAAGGTAAAGGCGAGTAGTTTAACCTAAAATAACTCACTGGAAGCTGTCATTGTTTATTCGGTAATTGATCTTGCTCCGGATTTTAACACTTGCATAATGGTTGCGGGGCTGATTGAACGCCTCAGAGGCGCTTCTACTCCAAGCTGTTGGCGAGAGAGGAAGTGTGCCGCCGCATCAGAGACTGTAATTAGAAATACCAGTCGGGATGCGCTTTGCTGTTCACACCCCGCAATATGGTATGTAGACTTTATTCCTCCTAACCCTGAGGCTACTTTCTCCTTCTTGAAAAGACTTATCTGCACAACAGGGGCACGGACAAGGAGACCACAAGAGCCTGTCGAGCTGTTTCCATGTCCGAGAGAAATGAAGCAGCAGTGCTATGTAGAATTAGAAATGGCTAACAGTGATGGTTTTTTTATTTTAGTGGCATCAAATGGAAAACAAGAAAAGAAAAACGGCATGCTGCGCTGCTCAAAAAAAATTAGAATAATGAAAAATCCGAGTTGGGAGAGTCGTGCGGCCGCCATTGTTTAAGATTAAGAGAGGCGTGCTGCACTACTTAAAAAAATCGAATATTAAAAAATTGAGTTTGGCGAGCCATGCAAAAGAAAAGAAAGGTGTGACCTTCATTGTTAAAGATGCTGGGTCGTGTGCAGCATCACTGTGCAGTTAAACTGCAGGGTGGGTTGCAGAAGCGGGATAAGCTGAAAGTAAAAAAAAAAAAAAAAAAAGCTGCGAGACGTGCTCTGTGGTGGGGGAGAGGGAGGGGCAATGAAGCGAGGCGCGCGTGACGGCAAAAGGAAACCAGGAGTTGCATGCGCGCGTGCCGCGAAAGTGAAAGTGCATCGCGATCCACTTAATGACCCGTGACAGGAGGAAAGACAGATGGCGGCTGCGCGCATGCACGCTTGCATGCATGCAAGCTTGAGGCCACCAAAATGCCTGTGGTAGCACTTTGAAAACCCGCTTTCTAAATGTCTCGCAGTGCAGCGCATGCGCTGGCTCAGGCGAGACCTAAAAATTAGGTGTACATCAAACGCCCATGCAACGTGGCCTATTTTGGAAAAACAACATGAGAAGTAACAAAATGTATAATCTCGGATTAGAAATGAGGTTCCTAGTGCCATATTAGCACAACATTCCAAGACATATCATCACACAGAAAATTAAATATCTTGTTTGAAGCATGAAGCCACAACCAAATAAGGCCAAAGTAAATAGGGCCAAAGTAAGGTCAATACTAAAACGACTAACAGTAGAACATGGTCTCAAGGAACTATTGGAGCTAAATAACATATAACACAGGAGAGCTCAAAAATGATCAGCCTAGGGGGGCGTGGTCGGCAGCCGAAGGAAATGGCCGCCGCCTAGAGCAGCTCCGTGTCTCCACAGACACCCCTTACTCTCCGTGCAATAATCCGCAGGCAGAACCCTCATAACGACGGTGGGAAAACTGTCGGAAGACATCTGGCTTTGGACGAACCGCCCGCAACGCGAAAAGAACACTGTATTATGTGGCCATTCCAACGAGAACGACTGGGGCCTACACAGAGAGCTGCGACCGGGACCTCGAGTGCGCACCAATTCACGCACTGTGAACATCATCAGCCCCTCCCCCAGAGACGAGAGCGGGAGAGATCGGAGACGACGGCCGAGCCGTGGGACTCGGCAGCAGTCGGTGAGCGAGTCCTACACCCAGTGAGAGGCCCAGACGAGGTGACGAAAAAGAAGGGCCCAGCTGGTGGCGCGATTTGAAACCCGCCATCCCAACCGAGGCCTCACAGCAATCGGAGCCGGGTGCGGGCCCTGACACTACGAGCTAGGAGATGTTGGGGACAGGTCCTGAGATCGTCGCTTCGGTGACCCTGGAGGATTTAACGATCACGGGGAGGGAGAAACGCTCCCTCCGCCCTCTCAATTACTAAACGAAAGAGCTAAAAGAGAACATTTGCGGAGGATGTGCCAAAATTAAGACGCCGCTATAACAGAGGGCCATAACTCACCACCGGGCACCAGCAAGCTCCATGCGGGGGTCGGAGTGCGGCCCCCACCCAGACGTGTGGCCCACGTGGTGGACCGTTGCTCCCCTCGGCCTCCGCAGATGTTGGCACTTGAGGGAAGAGGGGCTCATATCCTAAGAACACCCCCGGCGGGGCTCCAGAAACACAGGAACCACCAGTATAGCCATCAAAAGTACCTGCTCAAAGAGACTAAGCGACACGATCACCCCGGGCGGCGACAGAGACATTGGGGCAGATCAAACACAGAGCCCACAGCCGCTTTCTTCTGCCACACGCAACCGACGGTGGTAAAAGATGGGTGCAGGAAACCCGAATGGCCGCGTGTGACTCCATATCACACTGGCAGGCAGCGGTGAGTACTACCACCCACATACCTATTGCTGTGTAACGCTATTCGAGGCCCACAACAATGACGGGACGAGGCCCACGAACCACGCACCAAACCAAGCTAGATAAATTTGCATGCTCTGCAACCCCACAAGAAACGGCGACACAAGCTACAATCCAGGCAACAGACAATACCACGTCAGATGGGAAAGATATTACATTTCAGGACATTATGACCACACTAAACAAAGTAGTTGGATTTGCGAATAGGCACGATCTCAGTAGAACTCTCACTAATCTGTGCCGATTTCAAGAACATGAGTACCAGAGTGACCGAGATGGAAACCACAACAACACATCTCTGCAAAGACACTGCCACACTTCAGCGCCAAGTAAAACAACTAGAGACAGAAAGCAAAACCATGGCCGCAAAACTGGATGATTATGAAGGCCGCTCAAGGCGTAATAATGTAAGAATCATTGGGGTGCCTGAGGGAACGGGGAGTCCGGCAATGGACCTCTTTGTGGAAGACCTCATCAAGAAGCATTTTCAACCGCGGGGCCTATCACACTATTTCTCAGTGGAGAGGGCACACCGTGTCCCAGGCGGCAGACCTAAACCGGATGCCCCCCCAGACCCATACTGGCCCACATTTTCAACTTTCGAGACCGTGACCTCATCCTTCAGATGGCTCGCGTAACACCACCAGTGCGCTACGAGCATAGCACAATCACTTTCTTTCCTGATTATACTGCGGCAGTGACAAAACAAAGATGCAATTTCTTGAGCATAAAGAAAGAACTGAGAAATCGCTATGATGTTCCCTGCCAAATTGAGGGTGGAGGCGGAGGGAAAAGTGTGGGACTTTACAACACCGGAAGAGGCCCTGGTGTGGCTCGAGGGATGGCACTGAGGGGGTCATTATGATGGCGGGCGGATCGGCACCGGCTGCGGTGGCTTCCGCCGGCCTGGCGGGTGCAGTTTTGCCAACCACGGTCGCGAATCCCCGCCCGCCATATTACGATGGGCAGACATAGGCCAAATCCCTACCGCCGCAGAGTTTTCAGTACCGCCAGCACCTTGGTTCCGCGACGACGGCGGACATAGCCAATAGCGGGAGACCGCCGTGCGGAATGACGTGTAGACCGCCGTCCGAATCACAATGCCTCAAATAGGCAATCGGACCGCAACGGAGAAACCACCCATTCAAACACGGCGGAAACAATACTGCGGAGGAAAACGGCAATAACACACAACTCCACGCGTTCGCAACCGCAATGGATCCTGCTCTACAAGCCCTACCGCTGCTGTTCCTGATCCTCCATCAACAAAGACGCCGACGCCGTCGACAACACCGCAGGTACGTCATCACCGCATCCTCCCGGTCACGTCACCGCAGCGGTGAAGACGCGGGAAAAGTTCCGCACAATCCAGTTCATGGCCAGCGGCACACATGGGCAGTCACAGGGACGTGTAAGGATTGTGTTGGCCCTGGCCCAAATGTACATTGTGTGCCTCAGTTGGTAGCAGCTGACATTACCTGATACCATCACAGCTCCTACCATCCCACCCTGTTCAACATCAAAATGTGTGCCCATCTGACATTCAGGGATAGTGATGTAATTGAACAAGTCCATAGGTGTATTGAGGCAAAACAACACCTGCAAGCTAATGCCAAATAGGTGCCTGTGAAGTGAAACCCCCTTCCTGCCACTGCCAAGATGAGTATTAGGGGGCAACCCCACCTGCAAAGTAATGCCAAAAAGGTGCATGTGTTGTGAAACCCCCTTACTGCCACTGCCAAGATGAGTATTAGGGGGCAAACAACACCTGCAAGCTAATGCCAAATAGGTGCCTGTGATGTGAAACCCCCTTCATGCCACTGCCAAGATGAGTATTAGGGGGCAAACCCCACCTGCAAAGTAATGCCAAAAAGGTGCATGTGTTGTGAAACCCCCTTCCTGCCACTGCCAAGATGAGTATTAGGGGGCAAACCCCACCTGCAAAGTAATGCCAAAAAGGTGCATGTGTTGTGAAACCCCCTTCCTGCCACTGCCAAGATGAGTATTAGGGGGCAAACCCCACCTGCAAAGTAATGCCAAAAAGGTGCATGTGTTGTGAAACCCCCTTCCTGCCACTGCCAAGATGAGTATTAGGGGCAAACCCCACCTGCAAAGTAATGCCAAAAAGGTGCATGTGTTGTGAAACCCCCTTCCTGCCACTGCCAAGATGAGTATTAGGGGGCAAACCCCACCTGGAACATACATGTCTGTAGTTGGCATGTACAGGGCCACATACACCTCAACACCACTGACAAGGACAGGCCAAGCACACTGTGTGACCACTCAACTGCACACATCCAAATATACCCATGTGAGTACGAAGACAGGCCTTCACAAGATTACCACACGCACATTGCTGTCCACACATCCAAACACATCACACAGACATCACCAACCTTGGACACCACGCAAGTTAGACTGTGTGTAGAATTCACCTCTGTTGTGGTATAGCCCCCTAACATGACATGTGTACTATCATACTGAAATCAACAGCAAATGATGATTGCAAGAGTACATCAACACCCACAAACATCATTGCACCCCCAAACCTCAGAGTAAAGCAGACCAAAAGTGTGTGTTACGTTTGCCAAACAATGACAAAGTGAATGAAGTCAATGGCAATGTGGAAGTGGCATGCAGAGCATGTGGCACATTCATCCATACCCACACATCAAAATGTTTAATTAAGCAAGGGCAGTAACAAACGATACAACAGGAGTAACAGTGTTTATTGCAAAATAACCTGATAGGCACAAAATGACAAACAAATAAAAGGCCATTGGCCAGTCCACAGTCCAAACAATGCACATGTGTGCATGAAAATGTGTACAGTGAATGTGGAACACCGTACACTGCCATGTGAATGAACAAAGCACCGGGGCTATCAAAGCGCAGTCCAGGCACCGCTGTGGGAGAGATGGGTATGGGAGGGGGTCTGTGCCTCAGACTTGCCTGTCAGTTGTACTGGGAGGTGGCTGATTGTCGTCGACACTGGCGGAACTGGACCTGGACGAGAGAGGCTCGTCAGAGTCAGAGTCAGCAGTGGCTGTGGCAGGCGTAGGGCTGCTTGGACCGGGTGGCATGGTGGCACGTGGAGGCGGAGAGATGCTGCCGTGAGACACAGAGCCAGTAGTGGCTGTGGCAGGTGTAGGCCTGCTTGTACTGGGTGGCATTGTGGCATGTGGAGGCGGAGAGATGCTGCCGTGAGAGACAGAGCCAGTAGTGGCTGTGGCAGGTGTAGGCCTGCTTGGACCGGGTGGCAATGTGGCACGTGGAGGCGGAGAGATGCTGCCGTGAGACACAGAGCCAGTAGTGGCTGTGGCAGGTGTAGGCCTGCTTCGACCGGGTGGCATTGTGGCACGAGGAGGCGGAGAGATGCTGCCGTGAGACACAGAGCCAGTAGTGGCTGTGGCAGGTGTAGGCCTGCTTGTACCGGGTGGCATTGTGGCACGTGGAGGCGGAGAGATGCTGCCGTGAGACACAGAGCCAGTAGTGGCTGTGACAGGTGTAGGCCTGCTTGGACCGGGTGGCATTGTGGCACGTGGCGGCGGAGAGATGCTGCCGTGAGACACAGAGCCAGTAGTGGCTGTGGCAGGAGTAGGGCTGCTCGGACCGGGTGGCATGGTGGCACGTGGAGGCGGAGAGACGCTGCTGTGAGACACAGTGGGTGAGGGTGAATGTTGAGGGCTGCCTCTACACTTCTTGGGTATACGATATTGCAGAAGTGTCTTGGGAGTAGTGGGAAGTGTGGCTGGCACAACAGAGTCCCTCGCCATCAAAGGTGTGACAGGTGCAGGTGGCCCTCCTTGTGGGGTTTTGCAGGATGTGGACTTCGACTTGCTTTTTGCTTGCCTTTTGCCCTCCCTCCCCTGTGGCCCTGGTGAACGACTCACATTGCTCTCCTGACCACGCTTCACAGGGGTGTGGGTGGGAGTAGAGGTCCTGGGTGAAGCAATCTTAGGTTGCTTTGTGGGCTTACCCTTCAGCGGCACCAGCACCACATCAGGCATGCCAACTGTTTGTCTGTCACTTGGAGCAGTTGTGTGGATGGGAGTCTCTTGTGATGGGTGCAATCTTGTGGACCGTGAGCTAGAAGCCTGCTTCTTTGCCTGATGGTCCTGAGTGTCATGTGAAGGGCTTTTTTCTTTGCGTCCCTGTGTGCCTGTGTCACTTTTTGGGGATGGTGTCTGTGGTCTTGCACGCTTGGAGCGCTGCTGTCATGTGCTGGGTGTTGACGACTTGGGGCCTGAGGGCTCAGTTGTGTGGACACTCCCCTCAGGGGTTACCACTGGCAGGGTGGTTGGTGAAGGCATTGGGGCTGAACTTGGATGCTGTGATAGCTGAATGGCTGCCGTCACGGTGGAGGCCAAACCCTGGACAGTCCTGTGTAGCCCACCCACGTCCGAATGAATGCCCTCCATAAATGCCAGAACCTGTCCCAACTTCTTGTCCTGATCCTGGAAAGCATTTAGGAGAGCTGTCTGACCCACACACAGCTGGCGCAAGAGTTCAATCGCCTCAACACTGAGGGCAGTAGGGGAGACAGGAGCAGGGGCAGCGGTGCCTGGGGTGTATGCGACTCTACCCTTAACAGCCCTGCTGGCACGGACAGCACTAGTGGTAGTAGCCGGGATGGTGGGCACTGGCCGATGTGTGGTGGAGGAAGAGGCAGCATTGTCACTCCCTGTGACCACCATTGTCGCTAACTCCCCACTGGAGTCCGATGATGTTGAGCTTGTGCTTTCTGCGCGTGAGTCCTCAAGGACACTCCTGTCCCCCTCCGAGGCGCTGGTCACATCAGTGTCAGTGATCTCATGGCTATCATGCATGCCACATGCTTCAGCACTGGTGTCCGTATCATGGCCTTCCGTGCACTCGGTAGATGCTGCAATGGACAGAGACATAGGTTCAGTACAGTGCCATACACACAAACATCAAATGCAAGCACAGAACCAGACTAGAAAATGACAACCCCAAGTTGCACAACACCCTGTGCAGTCTGCATGTGCAACAATCATGCTGAACACAGAAGATGCATGGAAATATGCATTGTTTACATCAATGAGCCATGTGAGGTTCACACCGGCAAATAGCAGGTCCCTGCCTCCTTGTAATGTAACCTAAACATCTCTGCAAGCATACCCACGTGCCTGTATGTGAGAGAGGCATACATCTCAGCATGTTGCCTCTGTCACATATGGAGTCACTGTAAGGGGACAACACAGATACAGATTCAAATTTCTACTTAATAATGTCCATGAGCTACTGATGTCTGACAAGGTGAGCAATTCATCTTGCAAACTGATGCACGTTGGTGTCAGATGTGTACTTCACACCATTAACAAGTCCTGTAGAGCACACATCGTTAAATGCACACTGACATGATGCACACTGCTGTACACTGCCTGGTGATGTCCATGACACCCAGAATGCAGAAGATGTCATAAGGCCACATCTCATCATGCAATGGCAAGGGCCATTGTATGAAACACATGATCAAGTCCATCTATGGGAAAATACATGACACCTGCACTGAACACATAGGCCACTGAGAAGTAGTTCCTAAAAATGTACACAGCAGCAAGATCAGCAATGTCTCACGGTCGCCATTCATGCAGTCACTCACACCCAAAGTCAGCCTACGCAGGATACTCACCACTTACTCCCTTCTGATGGTCCCTCAAACGTACATACAGCTCTGGCTGTGTCACAGACAAGATGCGGGACATTAGTGGAGTCATGGTTCTGCGCGCCAACCTGCCACTGCGAGGGACCAGCCCCACCGTCATCTCTGCCACGGTCCTGCTCAGACGGGAGATGTCGTCCCACCTCTTGTGGCAGTGTGTGTGCCGTCTGTTGGATACACCCAGAGTCCGCACCTTCCGTGCAATGTTCTTCCATGCGGCCTTACGCTGGTGGACCTTCAGCTGCAGGCATAGGAGACAAGAAAAGGAAGTATCAGAGACCCTGTGTCATTCACACTGTGTGTCAGCACAGGAGAACATAAATGCATGGCACACAAATCGCTACATCTTCATCAGAGGCCATACAGCATGACACATAGTACATGTTCATTACAATACTACACAGAAATGAATGCATGTATGGCAAGGCACACAGTACATGGCCATCTCATACACATGCACAATGGCAGCACAGACAGCCATGTGCAGAAGGCCCTCATCTGTGATGCAGTATGTGAGTGAGCATGACATGCAATACAGTAATAATGAAGTGTAGTGGCAGACTCACTGTGTCCACCACTACACACCCCACGATGCCCTTGGCCTGTGAATGGCTCAATGCATTTCCCAGGAAACATATTGGGACATAATCCAATTTATCACGCACTTCTCACATTGTTAAGTCCTCGATTGTGCAATTCTCAGTACTATGATGGCTCAGTGAGTATTAGGTGTGTGGACTAAACACATGTTTGACTCAGTCCAGTTAGGCATGGCTCAGAGTAACATTGGACAGTGTCTGTGCAGGCCAGAGGAACTCACAGTGCGGCTCAACATGCTCCCTCAGATAAATCACATGGATGTTTAGCATGAGGGGCTGAAAAGTGCCAACACATGCCAGACTGAACACATGTTCAAATCAATGTAAGGATGACATCTACTACTTACATTGATGTGGAAGTGTCATTGTTGCATTAACATCAAGTGGGTTCCACTCATGCATTAGACTATTGTGCATGATGCTCACATCAACATAGTGCACTTAAGAAATAGTCAACACACATAAGTTAGTGCTCCATACCAATATACATTTCAACAGTCACATATGAGGTTGTGATGAGTGAGTGGACAGTCACATAACATGGCACAGTAAAAATCAGTCCCGACTTGTGCTGTTTCAGAACACCATCGTATCTGTGTGGCTGTTTAAACAATGCATGTCTCCCCCTACCTACAATAAACTGATGTAGGTGTGGAAATAAGCCTACAGACACCATTGACATGAAGTTAGCATGTTTGGCAGTGTCACACATTTACATCACCTAGTCTCAGACCAACATGTTCATTAAGTTTGTGCAAGAATGGCTGTAGGAGTGTCCATTTACTACACATAATCAAAGTCAAGTCCCACAGAACATGTATGGAGCATGCCATGTCAACTATTAGGATGCCTGTACATCGACTTGCACTCACAGCCACATACTACTGCACAGTAACATCATGGTATCATTTTGATCACTCTCACACTTGGAATCAGGGACACTTACCAGTACATCTGGTGCACCAAAAAGCCTCCCATACTGTGCAAGGACCTCGTCCACCAGAAGCTCCAGCTCCTCTGTAGTGAAGGGACGGGCCCTGACATTCTCTGTTCTCGCCATCACTGGGGCCAGGATACAGCAAAATATGCAGTTGTAGAGGAATGGCAGTCTGCAGTGTCTGAATGCATGTGAAATGTGTGGCTCGCCCACAGAGATTTATAGGCCCCTGGGTTGGTATCAGTGGCAGGCAGCTGCTGCAATTGGTCCACCTGGCTGGCATCTTTCAAGTGTGGCCAATGAGCGGCACCGCGGTGGCGGTGCACACCTACCGCCATTTTCAAAGTTGCATTGCACTACCGTGATCGCGGTTCCCATTGGCTGCAATGGCATTGGTGGTGTCACACCGCGGGGGACGGGCGGTCGCTACCGCTATGCTGCATCTTTCAAGTGTGGCCAATGAGCGGCCCCGCGGTGGCGGTGCACGCCTACCACCGTTTTCAAAGTTGCATTTCACTATCGCGATCGCGGTTCCCAATGGCTGCAATGGCATTGGTGGTGTCCCACCGCGGGGGACAGGCGGTCTCTACCTCTATGCTGCATCTTTCAAGTGTGGCCAATGAGCGGTCCCGCGGTGGCGGTGCATGCCTACCGCGGGTTCCACAGTAGCATGTCACTACCGCGACCGTGGGTCCCATTGTCTGCAATGGCATTGGTGGTGTCACACCCCGGGGGACAGGCGGTCGCTACCGCTATGCTGCATCTTTCAAGTGTGACCAATGAGTGGTCCCGCAGTGGCGGTGCACGCCTACCGCGGGTTCCACAGTAGCATGTCACTACCGCGACCGCGGGTCCCATTGTCTGCAATGGCATTGGTGGTGTCACACCGCGGGGGACAGGCAGTAGCTACCGCTAAGCTGCATCTTTCAAGTGTGGCCAATGAGTGGTCCCGCGGTGGTGGTGCACGCCTACCGCGGGTTCCACAGTAGCATGTCACTACCGCGACCGCGGGTCCCATTGTCTGCAATGGCATTGGTGGTGTCACAGCGCGGGGGACAGGCGGTCGCTACCGCTATGCTGCATCTTTCAAGTGTGGCCAATGAGCGGTCCCGCGGTGGCGGTGCACGCCTACCGCGGGTTCCACAGTAGCATGTCACTACCGCGACAGCGGGTTCCATTGTCTGCAATGGCATTGGTGGTGTCACACTGTGGGGGACAGGCGGTCGCTACCGCTATGCTGCATCTTTCAAGTGTGGCCAATGAGCGGTCCCACGGTGGCGGTGCACGCCTACCGCGGTTATGGGCACATCATGCACTAGCAATGGCAATGGTCAAATTTAACAATTGAACACTATGGGGCAGATTTACAAGCCCCCTGCGCCACCAGTACGTGACTTTTTGTGACGTACTGGTGGCGCAGGGGGCTGCTCCATATTTACAAGGAGAGGAAAAGCCACCCTGCGTGACTTTTCCTCTCCTTGTAAATACGGCCCCTTCACACGCAGCACTTTGCGTTGAAGGGGCGTTCCATGGGTGTTGCTGTGGGTGTTCCCACGCAACACCCATGGAACAAGACACATCTCCAGAATTACGAGAAATCGTAACTCTGGAGATGCGTTTGAAGCTACGCCACCCTAGAGGTGGCGTAGCAAGAGCACCGAGGAGAAATGTTTTCATTTCTCCTCGTTTTTCCTCTTTCAATGCGTGCTGCATTCTGCAGCACGCATTGAAGAGGAAAATGGTTGTAGTGATTGTTTTTGTGCAGGAAGGTTCCCCTTCCTGCACAAAAACAATCTCCACGCATGAGGCATCCTTGCACCATGGTGCAAGGATGCCTGCGCCAGCGCATGGCTGCAGTTTGTGCACCAGCGCAGGGGGAAGCACAAGGATGCGACATATTCTTGTAAATATGTCGCATCCTTGTGCTTTCCAAACTAACGCAGCATGGCGCAGCAAAATGACTTGCTGCGCCGTGCTGCGTTAGTTAATTGTAAATCTGCCCCTATGCCTCCATAGTGTCTTTGTGCACTTGTTGTGTACAATGAATGCTGGTGTGACATTAAACTCACTGATGCCTACACATGCCATGTCTGTGGAAACTGTGACATGCATTCACATGCACTTACGCACGTCACCCATGATATGTGTGTGGATGTACATCTATTGGTTGTATGATGTTGTCTCATCTTTGGAATCAACTTAATGTGTGAGATGGCTAATCAAACAACAGTAATGTTGGCCTGAACACATAATGGTGGTATGTTACTGTGCCCATGGCTGGTTTAAGTAGGATATGTGCTCAGCTTACACACACTGTGCACATTGTGTTGATAACTAGTGGTCTGTGCAACTTAAGCAAGAAGGTGTGACAGGTGAAGCAGCTACATATGAATCAGCAGTGTTGCTGTCTCATACCTGTGCTGTGTCACCTACTCCTCGGCCTGGGGCCACCAGATGTATTGGTGTACCATTCACAACCTCTGAATATGTTTGTCTGGTAGTCAGTATGTACAACTTGACCCCTTGTAAACACACATGTGGTGAATGTCTCTCTGCATCTGAGTTGTGGATTCAGCAATTGTTGGAGTACGTTCATTGTTTCTGCTGCGTGAGTCAAGATGTGAGAAGTTGGACACATCTCATTGTGTAATTTGAATAACATTAGTCCTCTCCCATTTCATGTAGGCGACGACCAAATGTGCACCGGCCTTTCACAGTCCTGGCGGACATGGAGGATGTGGACATCATCAAGAAATTTCGTCTGGATCGCGTTACACTGCAAGAGCTGTGTGCTCAGTTATCATTATGCAGGCAGTCGCTGGTAGAGGGTAGGTGCTACTGAGCCGGCACCCGACGCAACCCCAGTAGGGTGCGGACATCCAGCGTACACTAGCCGTGGGAGATTCTTCCCCTAGATTTGAGGGTACTTCTTTGTTTTGGGCATATCTACAGTCGAGATTTTAACCACACAGTAGGGAACTAAGTTCTGTGGTTAGCTCCAAGACACCTCTCACTTATGTGGGTTACCATCCTCACTACGGAACCCCATTTTTACGTGCACTACCATCTTAACTGTTAGGTCCTGAAGAAACACCACTGATCACTTAGACAAACCAGGCGTGAAACATGTCGACCTTGTAATAGTTACTTGGGCACATTATGCCTCACAGTAACTTATTAACCTTCGGGTTTTTTAGTCTACCAGGGGTACCACGCGATTAAAATTTCTTCCTGTGGATACTCCTAGGCAGTTTTAATTTTGAGCATTTTTTACTGCACGCACTTCACCACTTCCACTACTGTATCCACCCCACACACCCGCACTCACCTGACGGCTTTTCTCTTAAAAGATCTCAGCGAAAGTGACCCTTCGGGGGACCCGTCGGGCATTGCAGCGCCGGCCCGACGAGGAGCAAAGGCCCAGTGATGAAGCATGACATCCTTCGGGGTGTGTGAGGGCTACTTAGAGTCAAGACTCGGGCCTCCCCTTCGGGACATGATCCTTGATACTGGGGATGTACCTCTGCCTCTCTCTTTTTCCTCTCCCTCTCACTATCTATTCTACTCTTTATCTTTCCTCTTGATGAGTGGGTGACATTTTGCACCCTGAACTCGGAACAGTGTCCCCTGTGATTTAACGTTCATTTGTGGAGCACGGACACTGGACCTTAATAGGCTCCTGGTCCCCCCTCTCTCTCTTTGACTTAACATTAGTCCTCTCCCATTTCATGTAGGCGACGACCAAATGTGCACCGGCCTTTCACAGTCCTGGCGGACATGGAGGATGTGGACATCATCAGGAAATTTCGTCTGGATCGCGTTACACTGCAAGAGCTGTGTGCTCAGTTGGAGCCCCATCTGAGTCCTCAACGCACATATCCAACTGCCCTATCCCCAACCGTGAAGATCATGGCAGCGCTGCATTTCTTCGCTACGGGCTCTTTCCAATGCACGGTGGCCACCGCCGGTGGGATGTCGCAACCAACATTCAGCGTGGTGCTCTGGGATGTGGTGTCCGCAATGATGCTATACAAGGACCAATACATACGATTCCCGAATACAGCAGATTTGCCTGCTGTGAAGGCAGGTTTTTATGCCCTTGGCCACATTCCTCATGTAGTTGGTTCCATTGACAGCACACACATTGCCCTTGTCCCACCACAGGCACGTGAGCAGGTGTATAGAAACAGGAAGCACTACCATTCCATAAATGTGCAGGTGGTATGCCAAGCTGATATGATCATCAGCCATGTTTGTGCGCGATTTGTTGGCTCCGCCCATGACTCCTACATCCTGCGGAACAGCATTGTACCCCGGCTGATGGAAAATCTACATCCAGAGCGTGCATGGCTTGTAGGTGAGTACACTGAGTCAAGTAGTGTGCTGTGTGTGACATGCTGTTCTCGTCAACTGTTTGTATCACAACATTTCTCTGTGTATGTCACACCTAGGCGACTCAGCGTATCCCAACAGGCCGTGGTTGCTGAGTCCACTGCGGAATCCAAGTACCCCGGGTGAAGTCAGCTACAACGAGGCACATGGTAGGACACGACGTGTGGTGGAGCGCACCTTTGGCCTACTGAAGTCCCGATTCCAGTGCCTGGACAAGAGCGGAGGTGCACTGTTGTATTCCCCACGAAAGGTGTGGCGGATAGTTGTAGCATGCTGCATGCTACACAACCTTGCCTTGCGCAAAGCCGTTCCGCTGCTCATGGATGACGATGAGCAGCAGATGCCCCCTCCTGCACACCCACACACTTCCAGTGCAGATGATAGTAGTGAAGAGGAAGGTGTTGACCTGCGTCAACAGCTCATTGCCAACTACTTCCCTTGAATGTAAGTGACTTTGTAGACAAGTGACATTGTGTGTTTGCTTGGATGTTACTATCAAGGCTTTGATAACTCTAACTGCTAGCTGTTGTTGTGTGTGTGATGAGGGATGATGTGTGTGGCACAGGGTATGTGTATCCAGGTACATCATGTGTATGTTGAGGTTGTTGACCATTGCTAGGGGTGCTTGTTTTTGTGCCTTAATGCCTAGTGTTGTATTTCTGCTGTGAAGGCGTCACCTGATGGGAAATGTCATTCTCTTGTGTCTTTCTAAGTTCATTCACCCTCTGAATGCCTCCACTGCATCACAGCTGTTGGAACATTGAAATCAGATTTGTAATTGTACATACTGGAATAAACATGTAGCTCACACAGACATAGGTATGTGAAGAGTGTTTATTTGGAATTAGTTTTTGTGCAAGTGACGGGGATATGTACATAAATGTGAACAGTGAATAAATGAGTTGTCAGTCATGGTAGTTGAGACAAATAGTGTAGTCACCACAAAGCAGGAGTCACACAGTCCAACAGACTCAGGCCATCAACATGGCAATGTGGGCAAGAATAGTCAACATAGTCAATGCAAAGGGGAACAACAAGATACCATCATGGCTGGCTCTGTGAGTGGCGTTGGTATGGTGGCCTGCCACCAAATCCTCCCCTGTGGATTCTCGGACGGCCCCTGGTGCGTTTGGGAGGGGGGCATCTGCTGCAGGGTCAGTGGTGTCTGAGTACTCACTCTCCTCCTGCACACCCCTCTCTGTGGCTGCAGCTGGAATGTTGGGCTGCACAGCAGGCAATCCACTGGAGGGGGTGGAGCGGCACTTGGGGCTGGGAGTCTGTCCCTCAGAACACCCACTAGCTGGCCAACAAGGTCGACAAGTTGGCCCATCCGTGTGTCCATGGACTGCTGCAGCAGGCGGATCTCATGCATGTCTTCTGCAAGCTGGCCCATTACTCCCTGGTTCTCTTGGTAGGCACCAAGGACTCTTGCAATGGTGGCCAGGGATTCAGGGTCATTGTCCTCCTGTGTCTCTGCCCCAGTTGTACTCCCACCTGCCCTCCTGACACAGACCTGTGGCATAGTCCCCTGACGCACTGGCACACTCTCCCTGTCATGCTGGGATTGTGTGGTGGTGTTGGTAACCACCGTGGCAGGGCGTGTGTTGCAGGCAGCAGTGGTGATGGTGGTGGTGGAGGCCACACAGGTCGTAGTGGCAGGGGGCAGCACAGTTGTTGTTGCTGTGGTGGTGGTGGTGGAGCCCACACAGGTTGTAGTGGCAGGGGGCAGCACAGTTGTTCTTGCCGTGGTGGTGGTGGTGGAGGCCACACAGGTCGTAGTGGATGGGGGCAGCACGGTTGGTCTTGCCGTGGTGGTGGTGGTGGTGGTGGGGACAATGAGGGCTTGAGACATGTTAGTCCCTCCCACACCAGAGGGGCCAGCTTGAGAATCCTCGTCGGAGAATGTTGGGGAATCTGCATCCGAGAGTCCACGTTCCAGGGGGAGACTGGCTCCGCATGTTGGTGTCATCCTCTGCAGTTAGTTGTTGATCTCCTGTTGAACAGAGGTGATATGGTGATTGAGTTGCACGCAACAAGCTTGATGTTAGACAATTGTTTGAGACATTTGATCCAACACACACTTTACAATGCAATGACTTTGTATGCCTGCTATATGCTGTGCACCATGTCATGACGTTGAGGTACATACCTTTTAAGTCCATGCTTTTCGTTGGGAATTGATACATGGTGCAGTGTACAGATAGTGTTAATACACGGACATGTCCTCATCTACCTAATTGCGTGACATCAATTTTCTGTTGTGCGTCTTTTTATTTAGCTGTTCATGTTATCTATTTCAACAGAGCTAGTAGGAACCATTGTCATGTTATACATAGCTTTGTAATCACATGTAATTCCCTTTTTTTCCATGTAGACCATGCATGTTTGGTGTTGAGATGGGCGTTCATGCTCAGACACCATGGCACTTCCACATTGCATTCTCTGCTGTGCACAATTGTGGGATGCATTTGTTTCACTTGTGACTTGGTGAGTATGAGTTCAAAATATGTGACAGTTACGTGCACTTAGATGTCTGCACAATGGATGTGGCATTGAAAAGTATGCAAAGTTGGCTGACATGTTAGTGCTGAAGTTGTTATGTGGCTACATGCATTTAGATGAGGATGACGGGGTACATGCAGTCACTACCTACCTGTAAGTTTGATGAGAACAATGAAATGGCTGCCACATGGGTGTGGGGAGTGCTCCATCCTGCTCAGCTGTGGGACAAGGGGGCCTGTTGGGAGTTGTAGTGCAGACTTCACAGCCACACAGACCCCTCCCTGTTGAGATGGCTACCTACCTGTGAAGTTACACATTGGAGGGAAATGGCTGCCCCATGCTTGAGGGTGTGGGGGATGCTCCATCCTGCTCAGCTGTGGGACAATAGAGCATGAGAAGGCTACCTACCTGTAAGTCTGAGGAGAGCAGTGAAATGGCTGCCACATGGTTCTGGGTGGGGGGGACATGCTCCATCCTGCAGAGCTGTGGGACAAGGGTGCCTGGTGGGAGTTGTAGTGCAAGCTTCCCACACACAAACACCCCTCCCTGTTAAGATGGCTACCTACCTGTTAGTTTGATGTGAAGAATGAAATGGCTGGGCCATGCTTGTGGGTGTGGGGAATGCTCCATCCTGCTGAGCTGTGGAACAAGGGTGCCTGGGGGGAGTTGTAGTGCAAGCTTCCCACACACAAACACCCCTCCCTGTTAGATGGCTACCTACCTGTTAGTTTGATGTGAAGAATGAAATGGCTGGGCCATGCTTGTGGGTGTGGGGAATGCTCCATCCTGCTGAGCTGTGGAACAAGGGTGCCTGGGGGGAGTTGTAGTGCAAGCTTCCCACACACAAACACCCCTCCCTGTTAAGATGGCTACCTACCTGTTAGTTTGATGGGAAGAATGAAATGGCTGGGCCATGCTTGTGGGTGTGGGGAATGCTCCATCCTGCTGAGCTGTGGAACAAGGGTGCCTGGGGGGAGTTGTAGTGCAAGCTTCACACACACAAACACCCCTCCCTGTTAAGATGGCTACCTACCTGTTAGTTTGATGGGAAGAATGAAATGGCTGGGCCATGCTTGTGGGTGTGGGTAATGCTCCATCCTGCTGAGCTGTGGAACAAGGGTGCCTGGGGGAGTTGTAGTGCAAGCTTCCCACACACAAACACCCCTCCCTGTTAAGATGGCTACCTACCTGTTAGTTTGATGGGAAGAATGAAATGGCTGGGCCATGCTTGTGGGTGTGGGGAATGCTCCATCCTGCTGAGCTGTGGAACAAGGGTGCCTGGGGGGAGTTGTAGTGCAAGCTTCCCACACAAAACACCCCTCCCTGTTAAGATGGCTACCTACCTGTTAGTTTGATGGGAAGAATGAAATGGCTGGGCCATGCTTGTGGGTGTGGGGAATGCTCCATCCTGCTGAGCTGTGGAACAAGGGGGCCTGTTGGGAGTTGTAGTGCAGACTTCACAGCCAGAAAGACCCCTCCCTGTTAAGATGGCTACCTACCTGTAAGTTTGATGAGAACAATGAAATGGCTGCCACATGGTTGTGGGTGTGGGGAGTGCTCCATCCTGCTGAGCTGTGGGACAAGGGGGCCTGTTGGGAGTTGTAGTGCAGACTTCACAGCCACAAACACCCCTCCCTGTTGAGATGGCTACCTACCTGTGAAGTTACACATTGGAGG
The DNA here is from genome assembly GCA_963921515.1 of Calotriton arnoldi. Classification (NCBI taxonomy): domain Eukaryota; kingdom Metazoa; phylum Chordata; class Amphibia; order Caudata; family Salamandridae; genus Calotriton; species Calotriton arnoldi. Next base: position 241,202 of record CAWUFW010008718.1, on the reverse strand, counting down.
GAAATGGCTGCCCCATGCTTGGGGGTGTGGGGGATGCTCCATCCTGCTGAGCTGTGGGACAAGGGGGCCTGTTGGGAGTTGTACAGCTGGCTGCCTGTACATGTGCCTCCATGTAAATATTGTTATGTACCTTTGTGGTGAATGAGAGGGAGTTCTTGTGGGATCTGTGAGACCTGTTTGGGGGTAGTGTGGTGGACATGAGTACATTTGGGCCTAGGAGGTGTTGCTTTTTAGTTGTGCAAGCTAATACATAGCAGTGTTATGGCAGACCTTTGTTGGTACTTACCAGCCTCCATTCCCCCCTCAATTCCAGTGCAACTCTCTGGGTGCAGTATGCCAAGCACCTTCTCCTCCCATGCGTTGAATGTTCTTGGTGGAATGTGAGGGCCACTGCCAGTCCGGTTTGCCAGCTCACGGTTCTTGCTGTTCTTCTCCTTGACCTTGCTCTTGAGGTCAGTCCACCTCTTCCTGATCTCCTTCCTGTTGCGTGGAACTTGCCCTACAGCATTGACTCTGTCAACTATCCTTTGCCACATTTGATTTTGCCTGGCTGATGGGGTCTGTTGGACCCTGCTTCCTAAAATATATGGCTCAACTCTTATTATCTCATCCACCATGACTGACAACTCACCATCAGTGAATTTGGGCATCTTATGTGCCATGGTGTGTGATGTGCTGAGTGGTTAAGAGTGCAGGTGTGCAGGTGGTGGTGGTGGTGGTGATGTGTGTGGTGTGTGTGTGTTTGTGATGGTGTGATGTGTGCAGGGTTGCCTATCCTTTGTGTGATGTTGTTGGGCCCTTCTGTTCTGGAGTTGTGCAAAGAATTGTGGTCATGCAGGGGCTGGTTTTATGCTCTGCTATGTGGGTGGGTCCCAACTGGATATTCATGTCAGATGTGTTGTCTGTGTTGTGCTGGGATTTGTAGTTCTTATTTGCCAGGGGCATGTGGCAATGGGCTGTTTTGGCTGTTTTCATTGGCTGAGCCAGATGCACAGCCAGATTTGGTGGTTTTGTGGTGTAGTTGCTTCCGACCGCCATTACTGTTTCCGCGTGGACGCCGCGGTCGGACTGCAATGGTCATTCCTCCAGCTCTCCCATTCATCATAGCTGTCAATCGCGGCGGTCGGAAACAAGCGGTCGTACCGCTGGCACCGCGGTAAGATCATAATTGCACTCGTGGGAATTCCGCTTGTGTATCGGCGGGTTGTGAGTTTTCCGCAGTGGATCCGACCGCCGTGGAGGGTATTTCGCATTTTCTGCACGTGCGCCGCCGGTCTTTCTTGGGTTCCGACCGCGGCGGTCTGATTTTTCCGGTGGTGCATCGTAATGTGATCGGCGGTGGTGCCGCAACCCATGCGGGCGGTCTTTTCCCATTGCCACGGCGGGGGGAATGGTTTTCCGACCGCCGTTGTAATCGGCCCCTGAGTCTCTAACCCCAGAAAGCCCGGGAAAAAACAAGATCGACAGCCACCGGGAGCGGCTCAGTCAGAGCTTGAAGAAACAGGATCGATAAACGGAGAATCAAACATGGGACATTGAGATCAAAGAGACATTTCCCATGAAAGACTGAGACTCATGATGCTCATCAACTGGAACAGCAAACTTCCACACATAAGAGGCCAACACAACCCGAGGTCAAATGGAAATCGTCCTTGAAGCACCGGCTGAAACTCAAGCGGTCAGTCCTGTACAACGCAGCTCCTGAACAGTCATGAACAAAGCAGAGGACTATTGCCTCATACCACCTACTTTGTCATATTTGTACTTTCAACTGATATAGTAAACATCTGAGGAACTGCCAATATAAGGTATTACAAAAGAGGGGGTGTTCTGGGGGGAATGCTGGAGACGTTCCCCCCCCTTACGAAGGTAACAGGAAATGGGTATTAGGCACTCTGCACTGTTGGGGAGCAGGGAGGCAGGGAGGCAGGGAGGGGGGAGGGGTGGGTACTAGGATTACTAAGTTTTTGTCTGGTTCATTTTCGTTATTGGCTATGATATAAGGTATGACTTGCACATTTCCAGATAGGACCTCAAGCCCCTTCTCCGATCCAGATTTCTTGCACAGATAGCCCACATGACACAGACATCCACGCAACCTAGCTACACTGCTTCTACACCCAAGGCGCACCCCTCACATATACAGCAATTGTCACTTATCTCATGGAATGTAAACAGTCTGGGTGACAAAGTATAGAGGGGGCTAGTATTACAATATCTTAAACGCCAAGCACCAGCAGTAGTTATGATACAAGAAACCCGTTTGATGGGTACCGCATGCAAGGCCCTTGACAGATGGGGCTTTAAGTTGGCGGTGCATTCCGAATTTACATCAGGCTCACGAGGCGTAGGGTTCCTAATTAGGAAACAATTCCCACTTATTATCAAGTACACACAAGCAGACGACCAAGGCCGCTTTGCAGCAATTTTGTGTCAGTGGGAAGGGCGTACTATTAATATAGTTACGATATACATTCCCCCTGCACTTCACTCGCTGGCGTTCCCGGCGCTTAGTGAATTCTTACTTAGGCTCCCAGAGGGAGAATTAATAGTAGGGGGAGATTTCAACACTACCCTAGATGACTCGCTAGATCGCACTCCCCCGACAACAACACCACACACACTCCAAATTTGCAGACTTCCTGGAGACAATAGGTCTGGTGGACACTTGGCATGCCCACTTTCCACAGGCACAACAATATACATACCACTCAGGCACACACAACTCGAGAATAGACTATATACTTGCACTGGCAGATTGTGTTGGGAGGTTTAAGGAATTGACTCATTTACCCAGGGGTATCTCGGACCACTCGCCTGTATCTGTCAAATATGCATTGAACACCTCAACTCAAAGTCGTATATTCCTGATATATCCAGGCTACCTGAAGAACACCCAGATTAGGAGGGGACTGATCACCGCCACACAGTACTGCTTTAGAGAAAACGAACCATCGGTATCCTCCCCCCTCATTCTATGGAAGGCATACAAACCAGTTCTTCGAGGGCAGGCCATCTCCCTAATCACGGGTCACAAAAAAGAAAAAGTAAGAATAGTGACAGCCCTGGAGCAAGACGTGAGTCAACTAGAGGTAGTGCACTCCCAAAATCCCTCAGACACAACCGCGCAGCAATTAAATATAAAAAAACAGGAATATACAGAACACATGTGGGAGGATGCAAGAACTAGACTAGCTGCCACCCAGCACAAGATGTATAAAGTGGGGGATAAAGCCGGCAAGCTCTTGGCTTGGCTCTATAAACGAGAACGGGCTGATCGATGGGTGGCGGAACTCCGACTTGACACTAGAGAAACCATAACAGACCCGCAAAAAATTGTAGATACATTCGCACTGCACTACAGACAAGTTTACGCCCCGACAGCCACAGTGACACCAGAGGAAGCAATGGCATTCCTCGAGGACATCCAGATCCCCACACTCACAACGGCAGAGACCCAGTCGCTAGAAGCAGACCTCACAACAGAGGAATTAACATTAGCCATAGGGAATATACAATAGGGGAAAGAGCTAGGGCCTAACGGCATCCCCATTGAACTATATAAAAGAGCAGCAACCAAACTCACCCCGCATTTACTAAAAATGTATGAAACCAGCGTAGAACAGGGTGAACTCCCCAAAGACCAACGCATGGCGACAATAGTGACTGTTCATAAGCCTGGTAAACCACCCCAAGAGTGTACATCTTATCGTCCCATATCACTTCTTAACGCAGAGGCCAAGATCCTGGCCAAAACACTAGCCAATAGACTGACACCACACCTCACCAAACTAGTACACCCAGATAAATCCGGATTCATGCCGGGAAGAAACACAGCGCTTAACTTGAGGCGCCTCCATAGTGTAATTGGTCGCAAACACACCATTCAAGAAGAGGCCATCATATTATCCCTAGACGCACGTATGGCCTTTGATATGGTCAAATGGCCCTTCCTCTTCGCGGTCCTTGAATGTATAGGGTTTGGACCTAAATTCTGCTCTTGGGTCAAACTATAATGCACAAAACCACTCACGCACGTAGTAGCAAAGGGACATGTCTCCGGTGAATTCCCCTTGGGGCATGGAACGAGACAGGGCTGCCCTTTGTCGCCGCCCCTCTTCGCCCTTGTACTGGAGCCTCTGGCATCTTGGATAAGGAGAGATCCTATAATTTGAGGACTCCGGTGGGCAGAAGGATGGGAAGACCGCATATCCTTATACGCCGATGATGTCCTGTTATATATGGCATCTCCCAAACGATCGTTACATAGATTATTAAATATCTGCGAAACATATGGGAAATACTCGGGGTATAACGGTGGCCAGGACTGTAAACTGGAAAATGTTAATTTTATGTACACAAGACCTTATTGTATGCATTAATCCAACAAGTCATGTACGCAATAAAAAGAGTTTTAAAAAAATGATCAGGCTAGAAAACAGGAGATCACAAGAAGTGCTGATCCAGCTCATCGTCTATCACAAAACGAGAAAGCTCTTTCGACACACTGAATGTAGCTCACAAAAATCCTAATGGTCCTGCAATAAAATTTGAGGAAGGAGACTTACACCAGCAGGATGATATTGTACTGTAATTCACAGATAAAGAAGGATCATGAACGTTGGATAACTTCAGGGAAATAAGAGTATTCATGACAGTCCAACCAAGACAAGAAGTGACTATGCCTTCGGCATTAAAGACAAGCATTTGCAATGCAATAGGTCTCGTGATTACGCGAGTTTGAGCTATTGGCATTCTAAGCGACAATGCCTTTTTTTTTATTTTGCTTTTTAAAACATAAATAAAAGGCATTGTCATTTACAATGCCAATAGTTTAATCTGCCGTAAATGCAAGACCTATTGCATTGCAAATACTTATTATCTTATTATCAGGGACCAGGGACCCGCCTATTGAACACCAGAGCCCTGACCTCAGGAAGCTTTGTGCATTGGCTGAGTATGCTGTATTTCCCTTTGTGTTCATATATAAATACAAATTTTTTCATAAAAGAAACTATCTGACTGGACAGGATCACTGACATAATATCGATTACCAAAATATCCCCATACACAAATATCGACACATAAATATCGTTGTCAAAAATATCAACATCCTATCTTTATAATGTAAAGTACAAAAATATTGAAAAATAATATCGATGTAAAAAATATCGATGTATAAAATATCATTTTTTATATATAAAAAATAATGTTAAATAAATAAAATAATGAAATTAACTTTAAAAAATTATTTAGATGTAATGTACATTTTAACAAATATAAAAAATAAATTTAATTTAAAATATTTAAACATACGTATATAAAATCTAATATATGTATATTTACTATAAAACAATTAATAAACTAATAATTTTAATTTATTTTAAAATGTTATAAATATATAAAAATGTACAACTAAATATATATATATATTTACATACACCTATAACATAAAATCTAATAAAAAAATTTATATTATAAATTAAAACATTTAGGGGTCGATTCCGATCCCGGCCGGAAGCGCACCTAACACTATTCGTCCGGAAAAAATACCAGCCGAACGCGTGTTTCCCGACCGATTCGAACAGTCGTCCGAACGAGCAAGTACGATGCGCATAACTGCTCAGATTCCGAGCGAGCCGTACTTACCCATTCCAGCTCCAGTTCCCCGCCCGAGCCGGATCCGTAAACGCCGAATCGAGTCGCACGGAAGTAAATACACAGCACCTTCCGGCCGGACTAGTACGATGCACCTTCCATACGCGCCGAACCCGTCGCTACGTCCGGCATGTCAGAGCATCCGGGAGAGCTGCACATAAGCTCCGATTCGCGCCACAAGACGATCCACGGCTACGAGACGAACAAGCCAGCGACGAGTACGAGTCGAAGCAACGAGAAACCCGAACGAGACGAACCAACCATGAATCCCATCGCGCAGGTCCTACCAATACTCTACATTTATTACCGGAACAGGTACGGACGAGTACGGCGCAGACGGTAAGTCAAACACCCACTACACAAACAAACGACACGTACCCGACATATGTCACACACACATAGGGATGCAGAAATGACGCACACCAGCAACAGCAGAACCATAGGGGCGGGATGGCTAACACCAATGCCATACACACCCATAGGGGCCTGGATTCCTACCACTACCACCACCCCTACTCAGGGGGGGCTGGATGCCTACCACTACCACCACCCCTACTCAGGGGGGGCTGGATGCCTACCACTACCACCACCCGTACTCATGGGGGGCTGGATGCCTACCACTACCACCACCCCTACTCAGGGGGGGCTGGATGCCTGTCACTACCACCACCCCTACTCAGGGGGGGCTGGATGCCTACCACTACCACCACCCCTACTCAGGGGGGGCTGGATGCCTGTCACTACTACCATCCCCACACATAGGGGAATGGATGCCTACCACTACCACCACCCCTACTCAGGGGGCTGGATGCCTACCACTACCACCACCCCTACTCAGGGGGGCTGGATGCCTACCACTACCACCACCCCTACTCAGGGGGGCTGTATGCCTACCACTACCACCACCCCTACTCAGGGGGGCTGGATGCCTGTCACTACCACCACCCCTACTCAGGGGGGGCTGGATGCCTACCACTACCACCACCCCTACTCATGGGGGGCTGGATGCCTACCACTACCACCACCCCTACTCATGCGGGAGGCTGGATGCCTGTCACTACCACCACCCCTACTCAGGGGGGGCTGGATGCTTACCATTACCACCACCCCTACTCAGGGGGGGCTGGATGCCTACCACTACCAGCACCCCTACTCATGGGGGCTGGATGCCTACCACTACCACCACCCCTACTCAGGGGGGCTGGATGCCTGTCACTACTACCATCCCCACACATGGGGGATGGATGCCTACCACTACCACCACCCCTATTCAGGGGGGGCTGGATACCTACCACTACCACCACCTCTACTCAGGGGGGGCTGGATGCCTGTCACTACCACCACCCCTACTCAGGGGGGCTGGATACCTACCACTACTACCACCCCTACTCATGGGGGGCTGGATGCCTACCCCTACCACCACCCCTACTCAGGGGGGGCTGGATGCCTGTCACTACCACCACCCCTACTCAGGGGGGGGCTGGATGCCTACCATTACCACCACCCCTACTCAGGGGGGGCTGGATGCCTACCACTTCCACCACCCCTACTCATGGGGGGCTGGATGCCTACCACTACCACCACCACTACTCAGGGGGGCTGGATGCCTGTCACTACCACCACCCCTACTCAGGGGGGGCTGGATGCCTACCACTACCACCACCCCTACTCAGGGGGGGCTGGATGCCTGTCACTACTACCATCCCCACACATAGGGGGATGGATGCCTACCACTACCACCACCCCTACTCAGGGGGGCTGGATGCCTACCACTACCACCACCCCTACTCAGGGGGGCTGGATGCCTGCCACTACCACCACCCCTACTCAGGGGGGGCTGGATGCCTGTCACTACCACCACCCCTACTCAGGGGGGGCTGGATGCCTACCACTACCACCACCCCTACTCAGGGGGGGCTGGATGCCTGTTACTACTACCATCCCCACACATAGGGGGATGGATGCCTACCACTACCACCACCCCTACTCAGTGGGGGCTGGATGCCTACCACTACCACCACCCCTACTCAGGGGGGGGCTGGATGCCTACCACTACCACCACCCCTACTCAGGGGGACTGGATGCCTACCACTACCACCACCCCTACTCATGGGGGGCTGGATGCCTACCACTACCACCACCCCTACTCAGGGGGCTGGATGCCTGTCACTACTACCATCCCCACACATAGGGGGATGGATGCCTACCACTACCACCACCCCTACTCAGGGGGGCTGGATGCCTACCACTACCACCACCCCTACTCAGGGGGCTGGATGCCTACCACTACCACCACCCCTACTCAGGGGGCTGGATGCCTACCACTACCACCACCCCTACTCATGGGGGCTGGATGCCTACCACTACCACCACCCCTACTCAGGGGGGGCTGGATGCCTGTCACTACCACCACCCCTACTCAGGGGGGGCTGGATGCCTGTCACTACTACCATCCCCACTCATAGGGGGATGGATGTCTACCACCAACACCACCCCTACTCATAGGACAGGTAATGCATGACACAACCAGCACACTCCAACATAAGGAATGTCAGAAAAACACATCCCCCCAACACCATGACAAGCGTGTGTAGTCTGTGTCAAATGCCTTCAACACTGAACATGACATTGAACATACAATGTGACCCCCTATCACATGTGTCACACATAAATGTGTGTGGCCTCCACAATGCAAGCAGACCATGACCACTGTGGCAATGGGGTCTAACACCCCATCATCACAGTGACCAAAAGGTAAGTGTGGGGTCCATAGCTGAAGCACATTTTGAACATTGTGGCAATGGGGTCCAAACCACCATCATCACAGTGACCAAAATGTAAGTGTGGGGTCCATAGCTGAAGCACATTTTGAACATTGTGGCAATGGGGTCCAAACCCCCATCATCACAGTGACCAAAAGGTAAGTGTGGGGTCCATAGCTGAAGCACATTTTGAACATTGTGGCAATGGGGTCCAAACCCCCATCATCACAGTGACCAAAAGGTAAGTGTGGGGTCCATAGCTGAAGCACATTTTGAACATTGTGGCAATGGGGTCCAAACCCCCATCATCACAGTGACCAAAAGGTAAGTGTGGGGTCCATAGCTGAAGCACATTTTGAACATTGTGGCAATGGGGTCCAAACCCCCATCATCACAGTGACCAAAATGTAAGTGTTGTCATGGAAAAAGCTGCAAATGCCAAACAGCATGGATGATTCCTGGTCACACAACAACAAACACATCAGTGGCATAGTAGTGCTTGTGTCCCATAGCAACATAGATTGGGTGAGGCAAACAGTGCAGTGCAAATAAGACATACCTTTGGCCATGTGCAGACAAACATCACCCATGGGGGCTGACATTGTCAACATTCATCAATAACACAATGACAGAAGTGACCATCATAATGCAGACCCACATATCTGCACCAATGGACACACAAATGTAGATACCCTGTGGAGACTGTAGATGTGAGGTGAACAAATACCATACCATGGCAGCAATGGGACATACAAACCATGATTATTGTGCTGACTGATGACCTAGGAGTCCCAGGGACAGCAGGGGAAACCCACCAAACAACATACAGCCAATGGCACACTAAAGATATGCCAATGCAGTGGTGCAGATGCACAAACACAAACAGGCAGCCTCACACTGCATATCAAACACAACAGGTGATGGGGGGTGTGCCAGTGTCCCCAGGCAACCACACAACACATGAGGAGGCCTGAATCCCAATTACACAGATGTGTATACAGTGCCACACAAAAGTAACTCATGGATCGGATTCCCCTATGTGGGCAATCAGGCATTGTTAGATGAGAGGGAGCCCAAATTACACATGTCACACAAGCTTGTAGGAACAGCAACTAACACAGCAAGAGACAGACCCACCACAGCACTACCCCCAGGGACCCCACATTGTGGTGACACTGGCCTGCATGATAATCCCACTGTGATGACAAAGCTAGATGTCGTTCACACTGTGAACCACAGTCATGTGTCCTGAGCAACAAACTACCATCACACCTACACAAGCACAAATCAACCAGCACGGCCTGTCAGCCAAGGCCAATATGGAGGTAGGGGTCTAGCCGTGCAACAACTCTCATTTGCACACACTCAACACCACACACCTTGATCTCCACCAATGTGCAGCAGTGAAGCTCACATGGACTGGTGACATTGCACATGCACCCATGACAATCCCAGGGGTGGTGGTGGGAACTAAGGTGCAGAAACCCATCACACATGGCCAGTCAACAAGACTCGTGAATGTCTGACACACTGCACAGTACGCTGTACATGGGCATGACGTCAAATCCACACCAACCAATGGGATCCCGGCCACAGTCACACACCAATGAAGAAGCCAAGGTCACCCACAAAGAACACACATAGACAACTTCCAACATTGCAGCTCTGACCCTGAGGAGTGGCAGCAGTCACACACACAACGTGTCACAATCACTGAAAGCTACCACAAACTGTAAATTACATGACTTGTGTAACCAACAAGTGCCAAGGGGAATCCTGACTGTGTCTCATCTGCGTTTGCCCACAAACTCAGCCCTGACAGCAAACACACCTATGGATGACACCCTGATGGCCAGTAATGTGCCATGCACCCACATCCCAGAGAACCCAGGGCGAAGATTTTGGGGGAACATAGGTCAACTCAGCAAGCATCACAAACAGGAACATCACTAGGGATCCCAGCCTGCGTAGCGAAATGGAAGTGAACACACACAGACATGCTCACACAACACACACCTTGGGCTCAGGCAATGTCACGGAATTACACACTGCCATGAGGGGACTCCACTCCTGTGTAAGGAAAGCTGTGCCATACGTTGTCTCTGCAGGGCTCTATCATGTCAGCAGAACACTTGGTCACTCAGTCAACAATTAGCACAAAATGAAGTCTCTCGTCACATCAGCCTGGTCATGGGAGTGTCACCGAAATCATCTGCACAGATCCAACACACATGTATAGCAAGTTGCACTGATAACACAGATGAGTCCTTCCCCATTGATGCCCAAACTTGCATGTCCAGTGGAGATGGTCACACGGTCAGGGAAATAGACAAATTGAACAATGGCAAGCACAACAGATGTGCAGGGGTGTAAGCCACAGATGTGATATTGCAAATAAAAGTAGGAAATCCCATTGGCAAGTATTGAAAACATGACACCCTCATATTGCTGCAAAGGATGACATGGATACACACCAGGATAGGACACATTCCCCCTGGACCACATGGGGTCCTGCACAGTAACACTTCATTTTCCTGATATCAAAAATCACCATCACTGCAGCAAGGGCATGGTTAGCATCATCAACATCATGTACATCTGAAGCAAAACCACTAGAGAACAGAAAGTAGCTTTATTCAGCATATGTGGGTGTAAAATTGAAAGTCCTGAAAAAACACAAAGGCCAATGGCCAGTCCATCAGTAAAGTCCGAACAGGGTGACAGTGGCAGATGTCACCCTTTGCTTGCCTGCACTGCTACGGACCAGGGACATTCCCCTCGGAGGGGCATACGGGGGGCAGGCCAGGCACCGCAGGGACAGGATCAGGGCTCACCAGAAGGAGGCAGGGAAGGGGTGGTGGGTGCTGGAGAGTCACTGACAACTGCAGTGGAGGTGTCTGACATGGTGTGTGCCGGCACAACTGGGGGGCATGAGTCAGATGGTGTGGGTGCCAGCACGACTGCAGTGGGCTGGCCAGATGGAGTGGACAGGTTCCCCACTGCAGTGCCCAAGTCAGACGGGGTGGTAGTGGACTCCACTGCAGTGCCTATCTCCAGGGGAGTAGAATGGGGTTCAGGTAAGGTGGGCAGGACAGAGGGGAGGACACGGTCTCCACACCAGTGGCACAAACATGCGCAGCGGGGGTGTGGGGCTGGAAGAGCAAGTGGTAGGGGAGAAGGCCGGATCATTTTGGGGATGGTGTATCTGTGGGTGGGGAACCTGGGGCAGGGTGTGGTGGGGGAACCTGTGTTGTGGGGGCCTGAGGGATGGAGGAAGGAGACTGTGTGGTTGAGCTGCAGGGCGGTGGCGGGGTCTTGCTCTTCCGGGTCCGGGGGACTTGCGGGTGGGGGCCTCAGTTCGTCTGTGCCTGGGGAGGGTGTCCGGGGGTGAGGGGCACTCCCCTCTGTGTGGGTGGACTTCCTCTTCCCCCTGTATGCTGGATCAGCTGGATCGGAGGGGAAGAGGCTGAGGTCACAGAGGAAGAGCTGCTTTGTAGGTGGGGTTGCAGGTGAGGCAAGGGAAGGGGTCTTGGAGGGAGAGGTATCGGTGGACTGCGGAGTGACTGTGGATGCCTGTGTGTGTGTCTGTTCCCCATCCCCTGTGGGTGTGGTATCAGTCCCCTGAGGATGCTTGCGTGCACGTTGTGACTTTGTTTTGGGTGTTTCTGTGCTGCTCGTGTCTGTGTGTTTGGGTGATTGTGCAGGTGTGCATGTGCTTGGGACAGGTAGGGTGCCAGGAAGTGTGGATGGGGCAGAGGTAGGAGGGGTGAGGGACTGTTGGTGGAGGGACACTGCTGCCGTCAGGGAGGAGGCCATGGACTTATTGCTCCTCTGTAGGGCATACATGCCCGATGAGATGCCCTCCATGAACGACACCAGCTGTGTCAACAGAGTGGTGTGTGCATGGAGGACACTCAGCAGTGATGTCTGCCCTACATGGAGCTGGCGAAGTAAGTACACAGACTCCTCACTCAGGGCAGCAGGGGTCACAGGGGCAGGGGGTGCGGTGCCTGGCACGAAGGAGACACGCTCCCGAACACGGGAGCCTCCACGGACCTCTGGAATGGGAGCCGATGGGAGGGCGGTGGTGGTGGTGGTGGTGGTGGCGGGGCCAGCCATACTAGCTGGGGTGTGGTGGCTGCTGACACCCGCCTCCACAAGGGAGTCATCCTCCGAGCTGCTGTGGTCCTCAGCTGAGGTGGATGGTGCTGAGGACTCCTCGGTGTGGCTCCCCTCGCCCTCCGTGCCACTGGGTCCCTCCGACCACTCATCGGCTGCTGACCCAGTCTGGCTCTGCAGCTCCTCCTGGTCCGTGGAGCTGTCCCCTCCTGTGGCCGTGGATGTATCTGCAAACAATTAGGGAAACAGACAAACATCAGTCACCTGCACTGACCGCACACACCACAGTAAGTACAGCACATTACAGAGCAAGCCCTGGCATCCTTAGTTGAACATTGCCAAAAGTGCTCACACAGATTAGGAGAAGCCAATTGTCAGTCTGATGGTCAACCATGGCACTCACATCCCTCCTGGCCTTGCACCCATCTGTCTGGTGCCTGTCGGATGGTAATACCCCAGTGTGGACACATGCACCACCTACACAGTTGTTGGACATTGCAGAGAACACGGTGAAGTATGTGAACATGCACACATCACATCTCTTGCCACTGAGTCAGTACAGGTGTCCGGATAAAGGGATGGCCAGAGTCTAATTTGAAATGCATGTGATGCATACCAGCACCAGACACCATGATGCACCCATGTCCTGATAGTCAATGCCACAATGGGGTGCATGTAGCACATGTCACTCCCCTGCAGGATCACTCTTAGGAAGTTTAATGCCATGGCACAGGCATGCCTGCAAAGTCATACATCACTGTCTCCAGTCACATGGGCAGGGCAGCCAGCCAACAACAGTCTGCACTGTGTCACAATCCTAGGTCATGGGGAATGCAAGTTCTGTAGCTGACAAGTGCACATGTCCATCCCCACAAACCACATCATCTGAACTCTTATTTGTCCACGTCATACCAATTGGACATATGGGAGACATGAAACACAACTCTCTGAACCTGAGCACCTCACAGTCTGCTGTGAATGAAAAACAGCTGCCTGAACTTCACAGTCGCATACACCAGTCTGCACAGTCAAGTGATCAAACACCTATATGTCACACAAGTATCGTCTCCTATGGTCACATCTCAGATGGCATGCTGAGCCCTAACCGATAAACACCCCAGTAGTCCTGACAATGAAGCCACAGCACAATGACACAGAGGCAGACACCTGAGGGAACATTTCACTGAGCACAACGTGTCAGCTGATACACGGGAGTGGGAGTACAGAGTGTATTGTATGCCCTGGAGTAGGCATGACTGTCCTGCTCCACGTGAAAGAGGGATGAGCCCTGGACAGTAGGCAGGTGGCTAAGCATGTGTGACACACTTGATATACATACTCCTGAGGCCCAAACATTGTTCCCACCCGCAGCATGGGGGTGTGCCAAATACCCCAGGCACATGTGGTGAGTCAGATCAGCAATTGGACCACATATCAAAGTTACACGCAGATTACATGTCAGAACTCAGGCATTGTGTAAGCAATTTACCCACCCATGAAGCCCACCACAAAGTTACGGGAACAAATGCTGTCCCCCACCTTGAGCTAAGCAAAATGCAAGGACACAGTACCCAAGTGACACAATTTCCTGACTGTAAGGGCCACACCTGGGTATCAGATGAGGAGTGGGCATGTCACAATTGAGGGACATGGGTCCTGGACCACAAGACTGATGTACTGTGGAAGTTTAACCAGGCCAGAGAAGGGCACATAGCATGTCAGACAAAGTTCACAGTGCAGTCATGGACTCACCCCCTCCTTGCTGCTGTCTGGCCTTCAGCTGCCCATCCAGGTCAGAGAAGACCACCGCCAGGATCCTGAGCATGTGGGGGGTCAGGGTCCGGTGTCCGCCCCTCCTGCGAGGAGGCGACAGCTTCAGCTGGACCCTTGCGATCCTCCGGGTCCAGCCCCGAAGGTCCTGCCACCTCTTCTGGCAGTTGCGGACCCGGCGCTTGTAGACCCCCACGGATCTTACTGCCCGGGCGATGGTCAGCCAGATTTCCTGCTTCTGGTGGGCATCAACCTGTGAGGATGACAAAGTGAAAAGGCCATTACTACACATGCAACATATCCGTGCATCACACATTTGGATATACATGTCTCAATCACAGGGGCACATGATGTACACAGGCAGTGCAACGATGGCTATGAACAGTTTGCCAGCAGTTACTACATGGTATCATTGCCTGGGAAGTAAAACCTTGTTGGAATGCACTGTTACTGCACTATACCTGTTCAGTGCATGTAACTACACACTTTGGGGGTGACAACTACTCAGTGAGCATGCTAGCCAGTGGTGTGCACACTGTAAGTCTTGCTAGTCAGACAACATGCACATTTAGTAAGGCAGTGGACAGCACACTCACCTGCTCCCCTGGTTTCCCATACAGCTTGCTGTACTGTGGAAGGAGGCTGTCCAGCAGGGCCTGGTTCTCCTCAGTGCTGAAGGCTGGGGCTCTCTCCACAGTACGTGCCATTGCAGTAGCCAGAGGATGCAGAGACAGCAGCAGTGGTGGTGGCAGATGTCGTCCTGGAGCATGTAGTGCAGGCAAGTGAGCTCTCAGGGGAACAGCCAGCATTATATGTGTGCTGCAGAGGCAGATACTGTCCCATGTGTCCAAAGTGATAGGTCCAAGTCGTTTGCATCTTCTGAATCTGGCCAATCCATGGAATTGCACCACTTATACACGCCCACAGCATCCTTCAAAAGTTCAACTTCATGACACCCATGAATTTGCAACATTGTTGTGGGTGGCCAACTGAATTCACTGCATCAGACTCGTTAAAGCTTCGAAAACGCGTCCGTTGCCATGCCAGGCCATAGCCAATGCGTGCGCACCGATCGGTCCATTGCTGTACAACGCGTATTTCGAAAAACAACGCGCACCCGTTCACATCATATCCAATGTCCAATGCGTGCGCACCGATCGGTCCATTGCTGTACAACGCGTACCCGTTCACATCATATGCAATGGCCAATGCGTGCGCACCGATCGGTCCATTGCTGTACAACGCGTATTTCGAAAAACAACACGTACCCGTTCACATCAAATGCAATGGCCAATGCGTGCGCACCGATCGGTCCATTGCTGTACAACGCGTACCCGTTCACATCATATGCAATGGCCAATGCGTGCGCACCGATCGGTCCATTGCTGTACAACGCGTATTTCGAAAAACAACGCGTACCCGTTCACATCATATGCAATGTCCAATGCGTGCGCACCGATCGGTCCATTGCTGTACAACGCGTACCCGTTCACATCATATGCAATGGCCAATGCGTGCGCACCGATCGGTCCATTGCTGTACAACGCGTATTTCCAAAAACAACGCGTACCCGTTCACATCATATGCAATGTCCAATGCGTGCGCACCGATCGGTCCATTGCTGTACAACGCGTACCCGTTCACATCATATGCAATGGCCAATGCGTGTGCACCGATCGGTCCATTGCTGTACAACGCGTACCGTTCACATCATATGCAATGGCCAATGCGTGCGCACCGATCGGTCCATTGCTGTACAACGCGTATTTGAAAAACAACGCCTACCCGTTCACATCAAATGCAATGGCCAATGCGTGCGCACCGATCGGTCCATTGCTGTACAACGCGTACCCGTTCACATCATATGCAATGGCCAATGCGTGCGCACCGATCGGTCCATTGCTGTACAACGCGTATTTTGAAAAACAACACGTACCCGTTCACATCATATGCAATGTCCAATGCGTGCGCACCGATCGGTCCATTGCTGTACAACGCGTACCCGTTCACATCATATGCAATGGCCAATGCGTGCGCACTGATCGGTCCATTGCTGTACAACGCGTACCCGTTCACATCATATGCAATGGCCAATGCGTGCGCACCGATCGGTCCATTGCTGTACAACGCGTATTTCGAAAAACAACGCGTACCCGTTCACATCATATGCAATGTCCAATGCGTGCGCACCGATCGGTCCATTGCTGTACAACGCGTACCCGTTCACATCATATGCAATGGCCAATGCGTGCGCACCGATCGTTCCATTGCTGTACAACGCGTATTTCGAAAAACAACGCGTACCCGTTCACATCATATGCAATGTCCAATGCGTGCACACCGATCGGTCCATTGCTGTACAATGCGTACCCGTTCACATCGTATGCAATGGCCAATGCTTGCGCACCGATCGGTCCATTGCTGTACAACGCGTACCCGTTCACATCATATGCAATGGCCAATGCGTGCGCACCGATCGGTCCATTGCTGTACAACGCGTATTTTGAAAAACAACGCGTACCCGTTCACATCATATGCAATGTCCAATGCGTGCGCACCGATTGGTCCATTGCTGTACAACGCGTACCCGTTCACATCATATGCAATGTCCAATGCGTGCGCACCGATCGGTCCATTGCTGTACAACGCGTACCCGTTCACATCATATGCAATGGCCAATGCGTGCGCACCGATCGGTCCATTGCTGTACAACGCGTACCCGTTCACATCATATGCAATGGCCAATGCGTGCGCACCGATCGGTCCATTGTTGTACAACGCGTACCCGTTCACATCATATGCAATGGCCAATGCGTGCACAGGGATCGGTCCATTGCTGTACGACGCGTCCCTGTACAAGTCACTCGCATATGTCACCATGGTTGTCACTGGTGAACGTATGCCAACCACATTTACTTGCCAGGGACTCAGGGGCACACCTACAACACCACAGCCTGTCCACACTGTATCCTAAGGCATGTAAGGCTGCATTTCCCTTTCTGTGTATGGGGGAAACATGTGGTTTTTTGGGTGGCACTTGGGGGCAGCCACTCCCAGGCTGTGCACGTGTTCATGGGGACAGAATCCTTTGTGTGTTGTGCACATGACCACTGTGGTGTGCAACTGTTCATTTCAGAGCATGTGGCATGGTCACATTTCCAGGTTGTGTATGTGTATGTCATGTCACATACCCCCTGAGTCCCATGTGGGAAGGTATGTACGTCACAGGGTGACCCATTGCCACAATAGTGATGGCCCTCCACAGTCTGTGTGCATGTTGTGTTTCCGATGTCTCTGATTCCATGTGCACAATGGGTGACAGTCTCCACATCCACGTTGTTTGTGCATGGACTTTGATGTTGTGCCTGTGTGTGTCACAGATGTCCATGTCTGTCCTGCAGAGGCAACAGGGGCCACTACCTGTGGAGTCATGGTTGTTTTGCTGACGTGTACATGATACGCCATGTCATGCCAGTGTCCATGTGGCAATACAGGGTCCCTGGGAATCAACCTGTCAATGAGCTGTGATGCCTGGGGCACATCTGTCCTCACATGTCACTGTGGTGTGTGTTTGGAACGTGACAGCAGCACATGGGTACTGTGACACAGCCTAATGATATCCCATAGCACAACCTTGAACTTGTTGTCAACACATGTTGAACCGTGATGTTAGATGTTGGCCATGTAGGTGCCATACATGTCCTTACAGAACGGCACACACATCAGGTACTTGTGTCTCGTATTGATGTATCATGTGATATTGAGTATGGTCTATGCCACATTTGTGGGGTGACTGACAATCTTTCTTTCTTCACCTATGCACTGCAGGGCACCAGCTGTCCATAGACCATTCCCTGACCTTGCAACGATGGTTGAACATGACTGCATCCGACGGTACCGCTTCAACAGGCCGCTGATTGAGGAATTGGCGGTGCGGTTGGCCCCACATTTGGAACCTGGCCGGCCATACCCTGCAGCGCTGACTCCCAAGGTGAAGGTGATGGCAGCCCTACACTTCTTTGCCACTGGTACCTTTCAACACACTGTGGCGTCTGCTGGTGGGATGTCACAGACCATGTTCAGCCATGTGCTACGCGATGTTTTGGAGGCAATGTTGAGATACCTGAACCAATACATCTATTTCCCTAAACGTCAACAACTCACTGACGTCAAGAGTGACTTCTATACCCTGGGGAGGATGCCACATGTCATTGGCTCCATTGATGGGACACATGTGGCTTTGGTACCACCACAGGCACATGAGCAGGCATACAGGAACAGGAAACATTACCATTCGATCAATGCTCTGGTGGTATGTCTTGCAGATATGAGCATCTCACACGTGTGTGCCCGTTTCCCCGGTTCTGCACACGATGCCTACGTGATGAGGAGTAGTCGCATCCCGAGGATGATGTCACAGATGCAGAACCAGCGTGCCTGGCTTGTCGGTGTGTACTGACTTTGTACCATTGTGTGTGTTCTGCAATGTAGTATTCCGCCCTCTTTTCCAACTCAGCTAATGTGCAATTGTCTGTATGTAGGTGACTCCGGATACCCCAACATGCCGTGGTTGCTGACACCCCTCAGGAACCCTGTGACACCAGCCCAGATGCGCTACAATGAGGCACATGGTCGGACCAGGAGAGTGATCGAGCGGACATTTGGTCTCCTGAAGAGCCGCTTTCGCTGCCTAGACAAGACAGGAGGGGCCCTCCCATATGCCCCAGCAAAGGTGTGCAAGATTGTCATCGTCTGCTGCATGCTACACAACCTGGCAGTGCCTCTCATCCTGGATGACGATGACCAACATCCGCCCCCTGTGGAGGATCCTGGCCTGGGCCACGATGCCAGTGATGATGATGATGATGAGGGTGATGTCCGCACACAGCTCATCACCAACTTCTTCAGCTGAATGTGAGTATCCAGAGATGTCATGTCAATGATGTGAGTTTGCATGATATGTGTTGGTGGTGCTCTGGTGCTGTTTGAGTGTGGCCATGTGCTACTTGACTGGATGCGTGCAGCGATGTACTCCCCAACAGTGTTGACATGCTAACTTGGTTTTGTGTGGGTATCTTGTGACATGTATTGGGCATGAGTATTGCAGTTCTGTCCTGTTCCTCAGTGCTTTTGACTGTGTGTCATGTCTGTCCTTCACAGGGTACTTTCAGAGTGGTTTGGTCTAGTCGGATCCCCCGACACCATGATTCAGCTTCCAGGGTGGAAGCAGTCGTTTCCCTACAGGTGATGTGCCACACACCCATGGACTTTATTTCTTCTACACTTGTTGACTGTGTGGCCACTGCCACGTGGGATTACCTTGCATTTGTAGTGGAAACAACATGTTGCAAATGTGTAATAAACCTGTGTTTCACTTTGGGATGTGCGTTGTCTGTGGTCACACATCTGACTGACATTTGCTTACTGCACCTGTGGGCTAGTTAACACAGACTCTGAATAGGTGTGGTGTCTGTGCATTCCACTGTATTTCCTGGCAACATCAGTGTAGGCGATGAGTCAGATGGCCCTGGTGTCTATGTGTTGTGTAGCCCTAGTGGTGTGTCTCCCTCATATGTGTCACGTCGCCATGACTCACATGACGGTGTTGAACTTGCTGTAGCAGTTAGCATGCACAGTGTCATTTAGCAGATCATCATCTCCATGACAAAAACCACGTTGTAATCACAACAGAGGCAAGTATGGTGTATTAGTGAGTTTATTTACATACATGTGTGAGGATAGTGCACAGGATGGTGGGTGCTGTACATTGGGATTGGAATCCAAAGTTCCCAGATGAGTTGGAAGTGTTGGTAGCAGAAATGTCCTGAGTAAAGTCCACAGTCATATGATACATTGGTCCAACTTAAACTCCCCATGTCATGTGGGAGAGCTGTGTTGCATTTGACAGGGTGAACAGTTTGCACACAAAGGTGAATTTCCAGAACAGGTGTTGGGTTCCTGGGGGATGTACATGGCCACCGGCCTCTCAGTTTTCCTTCCTCGGACGACCCCTCTTCTTTCGGGGGGGACCCTCACGTGCAGGCTGCTGCGGTGCAGAGGACTCTCCGCCAGAGTCATCCTCTCTCCCTGTGGCAGTTGCAGTTGTTGCAGCACCAGATGTTGTGGGCACACAGGGAGGTGTGGCCATGTTGGTGCTAATCTGGCGGAGGCATGTCAATATGTCCCTATGCACCGCTGTCAGTTCTTGCAACGTGTCCCACTTGAACTCCATGCCAGACATGTGTGTCTCCACACGGGACATGTGTGAGTCCAACCAGGCATGATGGGCAGCCTGCTGCTGTTGAATGTCCTTGAGGATCCCCACTACCTGGCTGACCTCTCCGGTGCTATTCTGGTACGCATCAGCAATGCGTACCAGTTGTGGGTCATCATGCAGTCCAGACCCCTCTGCAAACAGCGACCTATGCCTACCACCCCTCCCACCACCCCATGCCACACGTGTGGGACCTGCGGTGGCACGCACAGGTGACCCTAGGCCCCCTTGGGGGTTGGTACTGGGGTTGTTGTCCGTTGCTCCACGGTGGGCCGGGGTCCCTGTGCTGTTGTCATTGGTGGTCCTTGGTCTGTCCGTGTCGGCGGGGGTGGTCTGTGTGTTGGCAGTTGTTGGAGGAGTGGGTGCAGGGGGTGCAGATGTTGGTCCTGCTGGTGCTGCATGATGACTCACACCGGAGGTGCCAGGTAGGTCTTCGCCATCCGAGGAGGGCAGAGGCTGTTCCACACCAGTGAGCTCAGTGTCCCCGGAGCCTGGGACAGGGACTCCTCATCGTCTGCTGCTGTGTACCCATCATCACCTGTTTTTGGAAGAGACACACAATGTATGTTATGTTTCTACAGGCATCAATGGTTCAAACACCTGACAGTTGTGACTGTACCTCTGGATGCGGGCCTGTACATTGCATTGTCCTAAGTTGTCACAGTCAGAGGTTGATATTGGTGTAGCACATTGTCCTGCCAACCTGAAGGATTTTAATGTGAATGTTGATGTGTGTGCATGGCCAGCAATGGTGGTATTTGGTGGACATCCGGCCCTCCTTCTCCCCCCAGCCCAGTTATCCCACCATGAAGCATGCCACCCTTGCAGTGGGTGCAGGTTAACTCCCAGGATGTCAGTTAGTGGTGTCCTGCTGTTGGTTGGTGCCCAGTTCCCAGCAGGGCCTTGTGCTCCCCACAACAGAGCACCATTGTCAGACATCTTTGAAGTGGCTTTTCACTCCCTGTGAGGTGTGCATGCTTCAGTGTGAGCTTGCTGGGCCATGTGGGTGGGGGATGTTGAGCTGTGACTTCCACTCCCATCATGCTATTGCCTACACCCCCCTTCCCAGCATGCCCATACTTCCTTCCTTTTGACTCTGCTTCCCTGTGGGGTAGTGTGCCTGTGCTGACAGGATGGCTGACAGTGTTGTCCTGGTGTTTGTTTGGCTACAAGTCCCAAAAGTGTCCCTGTGCTTCACACAGCATAACCCAGTGTGGTTGTTCTTTGTGGGATATTTAATTAGAGTGTGAGGCATTGCATTCTCCCAGGTGAGTTGTGTGGAGTTTGTGTTAAGGAGGGGTGTGAGAAAAACTGCTTGTGACTATGGTCAGAGCTGTCAGTCCTCCTTCCCACCCAGCCAGATATCCCACCATGGAACGTGCTTCCATTGCAGGGAGTGCAAGTTGGCTTTCAGGATGTCAGTCAGTGGTGTCCTGCTGTTGGTTGGTGCACAGTTCCCAGCAGGGCCTTGTGCTCCCCACAGCAGTACCCAGTGTCAGCCATCTTGTCAGTTCTTTTCCACTTCCTGTGATGTGAGCATGGTTCAGAGTGGTGTTGATGGGCCAATTGTGAGGGTGACCAATATCTGTGACTACAACTCCCATCATGCCATTGCCTACACCCCCTTCCCAGCATGCCCATACTTCCTTCCTTTTGACTCTGCTTCCCTGTGGGGTAGTGTGCCTGTGCTGACAGGATGGCTGACAGTGTTGTCCTGGCGTTTGTTTGGCTACAAGTCCCAAGAGTGTCCCTGTGCTTCACACAGCATAACCCAGTGTGGTTGTTCTTTGTGGGATATTTAATTAGAGTGTGAGGCATTGCATTCTCCCAGGTGAGTTGTGTGGAGTTTGTGTTAAGGGGGTGTGTGAGAAAAGCTGCTGGTGACTATGGTCAGAGCTGTCAGTCCTCCTTCCCACCCAGCCAGATATCCCACCATGGAACGTGCTTCCATTGCAGGAGTGCAAGTTGTCTTTCAGGATGTCAGGCAGTGGTGTCCTGCTGTTGGTTGGTGCACAGTTCCCAGCAAGGGCTTGTGCTCCCCACAGCAGTACCCAGTGTCAGCCATATTGTCAGTTCTTTTCCACTGCCTGTGATGTGAGCATGGTTCAGAGTGGTGTTGATGGGCCAATTGTGAGGGTGACCAATATCTGTGACTACCACTCCCATCATGCTATTGCCTACACCCCCCTTCCCAGCATGCCCATACTTCCTTCCTTTTGAGTGGACTTCACTGTGTGTGAGTGTGACAGCAATGGCAAGATGGCTGACAGTGTGGTCCTGTTGTTTGTTGGTACACAGTTCCCAGCAGGGCCTTGTGCTCCCCACAGCTGAGGCTAGTGTCAGACATCTTTGAAGTGGCTTTTCACTCCCTGTGAGGTGTGCATGCTTCAGTGTGAGCTTGCTGGGCCATGTGGGTGGGGGATGTTGAGCTGTGACTACCACTCCCATCATGCTATTTCCTACACCCCCTTCCCAGCATGCCCATACTTCCTTCCTTTTGACTCTGCTTCCCTGTGGGGTAGTGTGCCTGTGCTGACAGGATGGCTGACAGTGTTGTCCTGGCGTTTGTTTGGCTACAAGTCCCAAAAGTGTCCCTGTGCTTCACACAGCATAACCCAGTGTGGTAGTTCTTTGTGGGATATTTAATTAGAGTGTGAGGCATTGCATTCTCCCAGGTGAGTTGTGTGGAGTTTGTGTTAAGGGGGTGTGTGAGAAAAGCTCCTGGTGACTATGGTCAGAGCTGTCAGTCCTCCTTCCCACCCAGCCAGATATCCCACCATGGAACGTACTTCCATTGCAGGGAGTGCAAGTTGGCTTTCAGGATGTCAGGCAGTGGTGTCCTGCTGTTGGTTGGTGCACAGTTCCCAGCAAGGCCTTGTGCTCCCCACAGCAGTACCCAGTGTCAGCCATCTTGTCAGTTCTTTTCCACTCCCTGTGATGTGAGCATGGTTCAGAGTGGTGTTGATGGGCCAATTGTGAGGGTGACCAATATCTGTGACTACCACTCCCATCATGCTATTGCCTGCACCCCCTTCCCAGCATGCCCATGCTTCCTTCCTTTTGAGTGGACTTCACTGTGTGTGAGTGTGACAGCAATGGCAAGATGGCTGACAGTGTGGTCCTGTTGTTTGTTGGTGCACAGTTCCCAGCAGGGCCTTGTGCTCCCCACAGCAGTACCCAGTGTCAGCCATCTTGTCAGTTGTTTTCCACTCCCTGTGATGTGAGCATGGTTCAGAGTGGTGTTGATGGGCCAATTGTGAGGGTGACCAATATCTGTGACTACAACTCCCATCATGCTATTGGCCACACTGACTTCACCAGCATACACAGAATTCCTTCCTTTCAGTGAGCTTCCCTGTGAGGTGGTGTTCTAGTGGTGGCAAAATATCTGACTGTGTTTGTTGGTTAGATTTGTGCCACTGCCTAGCTCTATTTGTTGTTCGGTTTGTACATGTCATGACACAGTTACATATCACTATGAGATGGCATGTATTGTGTTTATCTAACTAACATACACATCTTGGGATGATTATGTTTTGGTTGCTGTGGATTTGCTAAGGGTGCATGGTTTGACTATCCCCTTGACAGTGATGTGTGTGTATTGTCACACAATGGGGCCGATTCCGATCTCGGCTGGTAGGGCTCCGAATCGGATTCGGCTTAACCGAATCTGATTCGGAGCCCTATTTCCCGACCGATTCGTACGCGCGTCCGGGCGAGCGAGTACGATGCGAAATCGCCGACCGACTCGTCCGGGCGTCCCAACCGCTCCGACCGACTCGATCCCGGGTCTAACCGCACCGACCGACTCGCTTGGACTCGACTCGCACCGCGCAATGGAGACGTTCCCCGGCCGGGTAAGTACGATGCGTGCCGCGAGCAGTCCGACCGTGCCGCGCACTCCGGCTCGAAAGAGCAGTCGGAGCCGTACTTTGGGGGTCCGTGTCGGACCCACCTGTACGCGTAGCCGCGCGAGTCGCACACAGGGGGGACCCATGGGTCCCCCCTACCTGTGCGTGTACGGCGCGAGTCGCTTCGCCGCGTACTCGCTGTAGGGGGCGCCCTTGTCCGCCTCGCACCCATTGAGTCAATGGGAGCCCGCGTACGCGTTGTACGACAGGCTCCCATTGACTTCAATGGGAGTCCGACCGAATCGAGTCCGATGGCATACGTGCGCATTGTACTCGTTCGGTCGGGCTGCATGGGTCCGATTCGGTCGGAAATCTCTCCGGGTCCGGCTCGGTCGGAGAGATTTCCGGCCCGAATCGGAATCGGCCCCAATATTGTGTATATTTGTTGTGTACTCACCAGGCTCTGGGATGTTTGATAGTCCATATACGCTCACTGGTGGTAGGATGGCCCGCACCTTCTCCTCCCAGGGCCTGAGGTATACTGGTTTGGCAGGAGGGCCACTGCCGGTGCGCTGACTCAAGATGTAATCCTTCTTTAGTAGGTCCTTGACCCTCCTGCGCACATCATACCACCTGTTCTGGATGTCTTCCTTTGTGCGCAAACATGGTGATTGTGCGTTCACCCTGTCGACGATCCTCTCCCACATCTTGGTTTTCTGCGACATGGTTGTCTGTTGGACCAATGTACCAAACAACTGTGGCTCTACCCTGAGGATCTCATCTACCAGGACTTCCAATTCACTGTCTAGGAACTTTGGATTCTTCTTTGGGAGCATGGTGATGGGTGGTGGTGGGGATTGATGTGTGTGTGAGTGTGCAAGTGAGGGTGGGTGAGTGTAGGTTTTGCTGGGTGTATGTGAGGGTGCTATTTGTGAGGTGCTAATGGTGTGTGGCTTGTGTGATGGATGAGTTGTGAGTGTGTCTGTGGTTGCTGTCTGATGGTGTTCTGTGCTGGCAGGTCAGTTGAATTTGCAAAGGATCATGGTAGGGATTTGTGGCCTTTATATGGGTGGAGTTGGGGGTGTGTCTTTGTTCCATGTTTTTTCCCCACAGTATTTATTGGCTTTGTCATTGCTTGTTTGGCCCTTTTTTTTGTATTTATCCTTTGTATTTTTTGGGCATGTAGGAGACGTTCTTCTGACCGAGTAGGACGCTGCAGTTGTCTCGTGCGAGCTTCTCCGAGTCGTTCACGCTGTGTTTCATGTGCGGCGTACGCGTCGGTCACGTAGTATTGGGTTGTTTCGGCTGGATTTTGTATGCGTGTCGGTCGTGCGGCTTGGGCTCCGTGCGACTCGTCTGGTTTTCCACGCATTGCATTGTACTGCGCAGGTCGGAGTTCGCGGGTACGTTTCGTTCAGGTTCATTCCGGGTGCGTGTCGGTCGGTTCGATTCGCGTAGTTTCCCGGCCCGATAGCTTGTTTCCGTGCAGTTCGGTCGTTCGGCTTGTGTTCCGTACGAGTCGGTCGTGAACCACATGCATTTCATCGTACTACGCAGGTCGGGCAGCGCAGGTACGTGTCGGTCGGACTATATTCCCGTACCGAGTCGGTCGGTATGTTTTCCGGCCCGAATCGGAATCGGCCCCTAAATATTTAATAATTTTTAAACTTACATATTGCACTCCATTCAGTGCAACAATAGGGAAAGTATTGGATAGCGGAGGGGTAAAATTACTATTCCCACTCCAGTGATTGCAACAGTAGGGAAAGTGTTGGATAGCGGAGGGGAAAAAATTACTATTCCCACTCCAGTGAGTGCAACAGTAGGGAAAGTGTTGAATAGCGGATAGGTAAAAATTACTATTCCCACTCCAGTGAGTGCAACAGTAGGGAAAGTGTTGGATAGCGGAGGGGTAAAAATTAATATTCCCACTAAAGTCAATACAAAATTTAAAAAAAACAAAATATCAACTACAATACAAAAGAGGTTAAAAAACAAAAAAAGAAAACATATATAAAAATATTAAAAATTACAAAAGATAGAAACATATTATAATGTTAAAAATATAAAAATTACCTACAAAGATTATTTTTAAAAAATTGAAAAAATAATTTACAAACAAATAACTTTATTTAATAGAAATTAATTGTAATCAAAAACATAAATATTTACATAAATTTAATATATTTTATTTCCTACCCTATAACACCACACAATTCACAGCACACATCTAATTCTTTTTAAAAGTGTACCTCCATAATTAACATAATTAATTTTCACATAAACAAATATTATTAATTAAAAAACAAATTAAAACAGATAAAAATTAATTTATTCACCAAGCGTTACCCCTATAAAACCAAAATCCACATACAAAATAAAAATAAACAATTACCATAAAAAATGAAATTAACTTTAAAAAAATTATTTAGATGTAATGTACATTTGAACAAATATAATAAATAAATGTAATTTAAAAAATTTAAACATATATAAAATATGATATATATGTATATTTACTTTAAACTAATAATTTATTTTAAAATGATATAAATATATAAAAAATTACAACTAAGGGGCCAATTCCGATCTCGGTCGGAGGCGCACCCAATACCATTCGGTCGGGAAAAAAGCCATGCGAATGCCTGTTTCCCGACCGATCCGTCACAGCACACCGATCGAGTAAGTACGATGCGCACAACAGCACAGAATCCGGCCGAGTCGTACTCACCCAATCCAGGTCCTGTTCTCCGACCGAGGCGAATCCGGAAACGCAGAATCGAGTCGCACGGAAGGGAAAATGCAGCTCCGTCCGGCCGAACAAGTACGATGCGCTTTCCGTACGCGCCGAACCCGTCGCTACGCACGGCACGTCAAAGCATCCGGGAGAGGCGCACAAAAGCTCCGATTCGTGCCACAACACGATCCACGGCTACGAGGCGAACACGCCAGCGACGAGGACGACGCGAAGCGACGAGGACGACGCGAAGCAACGAGAAGGACGAACGACACGAACCAACCATGAATCCCTTCGTCCCGATCATACCAATATTCTACATTTACTACCGGAACAGGCACGGACGCGTACGGCGCAGAAGGTAAGTCAGACACCAACCACAAAACACATACAACACGTACACGACACATCACACACACACAGAGGGATGCAGAATTTACTTACACCAGCAACAGCAGCACCATAGGGGCGGGATGCCCATCACCAATGCCACATATGCACACAGGGGCCTGAATGCGCACCACCACCCCTACCCAGGGGGGCCGGATGCCAACAACCACTACCACCCTTAGCCAGGGGGGTGCCAGATGCCCACCACCACTACCACCCTTACCCAGGGGGGCTGGATGCCTACCACTACTACCACCCTAAGCCAGGGGGGCTGGATGCCTACCACTACTACCACCCTTACCCAGGGGGGGCTGGATGCCTACCACCACTACCACCCTTACCCAGGGGGGGCTGGATGCCCACCACCACTACCACCCTTAGCCATGGGGGTGCCAGATGCCTACCACTACTACCACCCTAAGCCAGGGGGGCTGGATGCCTACCACTACTACCACCCTAAGCCAGGGGGCTGGATGCCTACCACTACTACCCCCCATACCCAGGGGGCTGGATGCCTACCACCACTCCCACCCTTAGCCAGGGGGGGCTGGATGCCCACCACCACTACCACCCTTAGCCATGGGGGTGCCAGATGCCTACCACTACTACCACCCTTACCCAGGGGGCCTGGATGCCTACCACTACTACCACCCTCACCCAGGGGGGCTGGATGCCTACCACTACTACCACCCTTAGCCAGGGGGTGCCAGATGCCTACCACTACTACCACCCTCACCCAGGGGGGCTGGATGCCTACCACTACTACCACCCTCACCCAGGGGGGCTGGATGCCTACCACTACTACCACCCTTAGCCAGGGGGCTGGATGCCTACCACCACTACCACCCTTACCCAGGGGGGCTGGATGCCTACCACTACTACCACACTCACCCAGGGGGGGCTGGATGCCTACCACTACTACCACCCTCACCCAGGGGGGCTGGATGCCTACCACTACTTCCACCCTTACCCAGGGGGGCTGGATGCCTACCACTACTACCACCCTTAGCCAGGGGGCTGGATGCCTACCACTACTACCACCCTCACCCAGGGGGGCTGGATGCCTACCACTACTACCACCCTCACCCAGGGGGGCTGGATGCCTACCACTACTACCACCCTCACCCAGGGGGTGCCAGATGCCTACCACTACTACCACCCTCACCCAGGGGGGCTGGATGCCTACCACTACTACCACCCTCACCCGGGGGGCTGGATGCCTACCACTACTACCACCCTCACCCAGGGGGGCTGGATGCCTACCACTACTACCACCCTCACCCAGGGGGTGCCAGATGCCTACCACTACTACCACCCTCACCCAGGGGGGCTGGATGCCTACCACTACTACCACCCTCACCCAGGGGGGCTGGATGCCTACCACTACTACCACCCTAAGCCAGGGGGCTGGATGCCTACCACTACTACCACCCTAAGCCAGGGGGCTGGATGCCTACCACTACTACCACCCTTACCCAGGGGGGCTGGATGCCTACCACCACTACCACCCTTACCCAGGGGGGGCTGGATGCCCACCACCATTACCACCCTTACCCAGGGGGGCTGGATGCCTACCACTACTACCACCCTTAGCCAGGGGGGTGCCAGATTCCCACCACCACTACCACCCTTAGCCATGGGGGTGCCAGATGCCAACCACTACTACCACCCTTACCCAGGGGGGACTGGATGCCTACCACTACTACCACCCTTACCCAGGGGGGGCTGGATGCCTACCACTACTACCACCCTTACCCAGGGGGGCTGGATGCCTACCACTACTACCACCCTTACCCAGGGGGGCTGGATGCCTGTCACTACTACCACATCTACCCATGGGGGGCTGGATGCCTACCACCAACACCACCCCCACTCATAGGATGGACAATGCATGACACAACCAGCACACCACAATCTTGGGAATGCAAGAAAAAGACATCCCCCCAACACCATGACAAGCGTGTGTAGACTGTGTCAAATGCCTACAACACTGAACATGACTTTGAACATACAATGTGACCCCCTAGCACATGTGCCACACCTATATGTGTGTGGCCCCCACAATGCAAGCAGGCCATGACCATTGTGGCAATGGGGTCCAAACCCCCATCATCACAGTGACCAAAATGTAAGTGTGGGGTCCATAGCTGAAGCACATTTTGAACAGTGTGGCAATGGGGTCCAAACCCCCATCATCACAGTGAACAAAATGTAAGTGTGGGGTCCATAGCTGAAGCACATTTTGAACATTGTGGCAATGGGGTCCAAACCCCCATCATCACAGTGACCAAAATGTAAGTGTGGGGTCCATAGCTGAAGCACATTTTGTACAGTGTGGCAATGGGGTCCAAACCCCCATCATCACAGTGACCAAAATGTAAGTGTGGGGTCCATAGCTGAAGCACATTTTGAACAGTGTGGCAATGGGGTCTAACGCCCCATCACCACAGTGACCAAAAGGTAAGTGTGGGGTCCATAGCTGAAGCACATTTTGAACATTGTGGCAATGGGGTCCAAACCCCCATCATCACAGTGACCAAAAGGTAAGTGTTGACAAAGAAAGAGCTGCAACTGCCAAACTGCATGGATGATTCCTGGTCACAGAACATAAAACACATCAGTGGCAAAGTAGTGCATGTGTCCCATTGCAACATAAATTGGGGGAGCCAAATACTGCAGTGCAAATAAGACATACCTTTGGCCATGTGCAGACAAACAACACCCATGGGGGCTGACACTGTCAACATTCATCAATGACACAATGACAGAAGTGACCATCAGAATGCAGACCCACATATTTGCACCAATGGGCACACAAATGCAGATACCCCTTGGAGACTGTAGATGTGAGGTGAACAGATACCAAACCATGGCAGCAATGGGACACACAAACCATGATCATTGTGCTGATCGATGACCTAGGAGTCCCAGGGACAGCAGGGGAAACCCACCAAACGACACACAGCCAATGGCACACCCAAGATATGCCAATGCAGTGGTGCAGATGCACAAACACAAACAGGCAGACCCACACTGCACATCATACACAACAGGTGAGGGGGGGGTGCCAGTGTCCCCAGGCAATCACACAACACATGAGGAGACCTGAATACCAATCATACAGATGTGCATACAGTGCCACACAAAGGTAACTCATGGATCCAAATCCCCTATGTGGGCAAGCAGACATTGTCAGATGAGAGGGAGCACAAATCACACATGTCACACAGGCACGTAGGAACAGCAACTGACACAGCAAGACACAGACACACCACAGCACTACCCCCAGGGCCCCCACAATGTGGTGACCCTGGGCTGCATTACAATCCCACTGTGATGACAAAGCTAAATGTCGTTCACACTGTGAACCACAGTCATGTGTCCTGAGCAACAAACTACCATCACACCTACACAAGCACAAATCAATCAGCATGGCCAGTAAGCCAAGGCCAACATGGAGGCAGGGGCCTAGCCGGGCAACAACTCCCATCTGCACACACTCAACACCACACCCCTCGACCTCAAACAATGTGCAGCAGTGAAGCACACATGCACTGGTGACATTGCACATGCACCCATGACTATTCCAGGGTGGTGGGTGGGAACCAAGGTGCAGAAACACATCACATATGGCCACTCAACAAGACTCCTGAATGTCGGACACACTGCACACTACGCTGTACATGGACATGACGGCAATACCACACCAACCAATGGGATCCCAGCCACAGTCACACACCAATGAAGAAGCCAAGGTCACCCACAAAGAACACACATAGACAACAACCAACATTGCAGCCCGGACCCTGAGGAGTGCCAGCAGTCACACACACAACGTGTCACAATCACTGAAAGATAACACAAACTGGAAATCACATGACAGGGGCAAACAACAAGTGCCAAGGGGAAACCTGACTGTGACCCATCTGCGTCTGCACACAAACTCAGCCCTGACAGCAAACACACCTATGGGTGACACCCTGATGACCAGTAATGTGCCATGCACCCACATCACAGAGAACCCAGGGAGAAGACTTTGGGGGAACATAGGTCAACTCAGCAAGCATCACAAACAGTTAAAACACTAGGGATCACAGCATGCACATCTAAACGGAAGTGAACACACAGACATGCACATACAACACAAACCTTGGGCGCAGGCAATGTCACAGGAGTACACACTGCCATGAGGGGACTCCACTCCTGTGTGAGGAAAGCTGTGCCATATGTTGCCTCAGTAGGGCCCCATCATGTCAGCTGAGCACTTGGTCACACAATCAACAATTAGCACCAAATGAGGGCTCCCGTCACATCAGCCTGGTCATGGAAGTGCCAACGAAATCATCAGCACAGATCCAACACACTTGTATAGCAATGTTGCACTGACAACACAGATGAGTCCTTCCCCATTGATGCCCAAACCTGCATGTCCAGTGGAGATGGCCACACGGTCAGGGAAGTAGACGAATTGAACAATGGCAGGCACAACAGATGTGCAGGGGTGGAAGCCACAGATGTGAAATAGCTAATCTAAGTAGGAAATCC
The DNA here is from genome assembly GCA_963921515.1 of Calotriton arnoldi. Taxonomy (NCBI): domain Eukaryota; kingdom Metazoa; phylum Chordata; class Amphibia; order Caudata; family Salamandridae; genus Calotriton; species Calotriton arnoldi. The sequence goes on along the minus strand of CAWUFW010008718.1, from coordinate 209,096 downwards.
CATTGCCAAATACTGAACACATGACACCCTCAGATGCTGCTATGGATGACATGGATACACCACAGGATAGGACACATTCCCCCTGGACCACATGGGTTCCTGCACAGTAACACTTCATTATCATGAGACCAAATATCACCATCACTGCAGCAAGGGCATGGTTAGCATCATCAACAACATGTACATCAGAAGCATAAGCACTAGAGAACAGAAAGTTGCTTTATTCAGCATATGTGTGTAATGAAAACAAAGTCCAGAAAAAACACAAAGGCCAATGGCCAGTCCATTGTCAAAGTCCAAACAGGGTGACAGTGGCAGATGTCACCCTACGCATGCCTGCACAAAACCAGGGACAATCCACTAGGAGGGGCAACCGGGGGCAGGCCAGGCACCGCAGGGACAGGATCAGGGCTCACCAGGAGGAAGCAGGGAAGGGGTGGTGGGTGCTGGAGAGCCACTGACAACTGCAGTGGAGGTGTCTGACATGGTGTGTGCCGGCACAACTGGGGGCATGACTCAGATGTTGTGGGTGCCGGCACGACTGCAGTGGACCCTGCAGATGGAGTGGACAGGTCCGCCACTGCAGTGCCCAAGTCAGACAGGGTGGTAGTGGACTCCACTGCAGTGCCTACCACCAGGGGAGGAGAATGGGGAACAGGCAAGGTGGGCTGGACAGAGGGGAAGGACACCCTCACCACATCAGTGGCACAGACAAGCGCAGCGGGGGTGTGGTGCCGGGAGAGCAAGTGGCAGGGGGAGAAGGCCGGATCCTCTTGGGGATGGTATATCTGTGGGTGGGGGAACCTGGGGCAGGGTGTGGTGGGGGCACCTGTGGAGTGGGGGCCTGAGGGATGGAGGAAGGAGACCTGGTGCCTGAGCTGCAGGGCGGCGGCAGGGTCTTGCTCTTACGACTCCGGGGGACTTGCGGGTGGGGGCCTCAGTCTGTCTGCGCCTGGGGGAGGGTGTCCGGGGGCGAGGGGCACTCTGCTCCGTGTGGGTGGGCTTCCTCTTCCCCTGAATGCTGTATCAGCTGGATCGGAGGGGAAGAGGCCGAGGTCACTGAGGAAGAGCCGCTGGGTCTTTGGGGTTGCAGGTGAGGCAAGGGAGGGTGCTTTGGAGGGAGAGGCAACTGAGGACTGCGCAGTGCTCGTGGATGCGTGTGTGTGTTCCAGGGCCCCATCCCCTGTGAGTCTGGTTTCAGTCCCCTGACTGTGCGTGCGTGTGCGTTTTGTTTGTGGCGTGTGTGTCTGTGTGCTGGACGTGTGTGTGCTGGTGTGTGCCTGTGCCGGTGTGTGTGTGCTTGGGACGGGTAAGGTGCTGGGGAGTGTGGATGGAGCAGAGGCAGGAGGGGTGAGGGACTGTCTGAGGAGGGACACTGCTGCCGTCAGGGAGGAGTCCATGGACCTATTGCCCCTCTGTAGGTCAGACATGCCCGATGAGATGCCCTCCATGAACGACACCAGCTGAGTCAACAGAGCGGTGTGCGCATGGAGGACACTCAGCATGGCTGTCTGCCCTACATGGAGCTGGCGAAGGAGGTACACAGACTCCTCACTCAGGGCAGCAGGGGACACAGGGGCAGGGGGTGCGGTGCCTGGCCCAAAGGAGACACGCTCCCGAACATGGGAGCCTCCACGGACCTGGGGAATGGGAGCCGATGGGAGGGCGGTGGTGGTGCTGGTGGTGGCGGGGACAGCAACACTAGCTGGGGTGTGGTGGCTGCTGACACCCGCCTCCATAAGGGAGTCATCCTCCGAGTTGCTCTGGTCCTCAGCTGAGGTGGATGGTGCTGAGGACTCCTCGGTGTGGCTCCCCTCGCCCTCCGTGCCACTGGGTCCCTCCGACCACTCCTCGGCTGCTGACCCAGTCTGGCTCTCCGGCTCCTCCTGGTCCGTGGAGCTGTCCCCTTCCGTGGCCGTGGATGTATCTGCAAACAATGGGGAAACAGACAGACATCAGTCACCTGCACCAAACGCACACACCACTGTGAGCACAGCACATTACAGAGCAAGCCCTGGCATCATTAGTTGTACACTGCTAAAAGTGCCCTAACTGAACAGGAGAAGCCAATTGTCAGTCTGATGCCAACCATGGCACTCACATCCCACATGGCCTTGCACCCATCTGTCTGGTGTCTGTTGGATAGCAACACCCCAGTGTGGACACATGCACCAACTACACAGTAGTTGGACAGTGCAGAGGACACGGTGTAGCATGTGGACATGCACACATCACAACTCTTGCCACTGAGTCAGTACAGGTTTCCGGATGAAAGGGACGCCCAGAGTCAAATAGGAAATGCATGTGATGCATACCAGCGACAGACACCATGATGCACCCATGTCCTGATAGCCATCGCCACAATGGTGTGCATGTAGCACATGTCACTCCCCTGCAGGATCACCAATAAGTAGACACATGCCATGGCGGAGGCATGACTGCTAAGTCATACATCACTGTCTCAGTGATGTATGACTTGGCAGCCAGACAACAACACTCTGCACTGTGTCACAATAGTAGGTCATGGGGAATGCAAGTCCTGGAGCTGCACAAGTGCACATGTACATCCCCCACACAACACATCATCTTAACCCTCATCTGTCCAGGTCATACCGATTGGACATATGGGAGACCTGTGACACTACCCTCTGAACCTGAGCACCTCACAATCTGCTGTGAATGGGGAACAGCTGCCTGAACTTCACATTCGCATACCCCAGTCTGCACGGGCAGCTGATCAAACACCTATGTGACACACAAGTATCGTCTCCTATGGTCACATCTCCAGTGGCATGCTGAGCCCCTACCGAGAAACACCCCAGCAGTCCTGGCAACAAATCCACAGCACACTGACACAGAGGCAGACACCTGAGGGGTCAAATCACTGCGCACAATGTGTCAGCTGATACACGGGAGTGGGAGTACAGAGTGCATTGCATGGCCTGGAGTAGGCATGACTGTCCTGCCCCACATGAATGAGGGATGAGCCCTGGACAGTGGATAGCTGGCTATGTATGTGTGACACACGTAATCTGCACACTCCTGGGGCCCAAACATTGTTCCCACCCGCTGCATGGGTGTGTGCCACACACCCCAGGCACATGTGGTGGCTCAGCTCAGCAAGTGGACCGCATATCAAAGCAACACGCAGATTACATGTCCGAACACAGGCGTTGTGTGAACAATGGACCCACCCATGATGCCCACAACAGAGTTAGGGAAACAGATGCTGTCCCCAACCTTTAGTGAAGCAAACTGCAAGGACACAGTCCCAAGTGACACAATTCCCTGAATGTAAGGGCCACACCTGGGTATCAGATGAGGAGTGGGCAGTGCACAATAGAGGGACATGGCTCCTGGACAACATGACTGCTGTACTGTGGCAGTTGAACCAGGCCAGAGGAGGGCACATAGCATGTAATACAGAGTTCACAGTGCAGTCTTTGACTCACCCCCTCCTTGCTGCTGTCTGGCCTTCAGCTGCCCATCCAGGTCTGGAAACACCACCGCCAGGATCTGGAGCATGTGGGGGTCAGGGTCCGTGTTCCGCCCCTCCTGCGAGGAGGCGACAGCTTCAGCTGGACCCGTGCAATCCTCCGGGTCCAGCCCCGAAGGTCCTGCCACCTCTTCTGGCAGTTGCGGATCCGGCGCTTGTAGACCCCCACGGACCGGACAGCCCGGACGATGTCCTTCCAGATCTCCTGCTTCCGATGGGCATTAACCTGTCAGGATGACAAAGTGTAAAGGCCATTACTACACATGCAACATATCCGTGCATGACACAGTTGTATATACATGTCTCAATCACAGGGGCACATGATGGACACAGGCAGTGCAAAGCTGCCCATGGACAGTTTGCCAGAAGTCACTACATGGTATCATTGCATGGGAAGTAAAACCTTGTTCAAATGCACTGTCACTGCACCATACCTGTCCAGTGCATGTCACTACACACTATGGGGGGTGACAACTACTCAGTGAGCCTGCTAGCCAGTGGCGTGCAGACTTTCAGCCTTGCTAGTCAGACAAAATGCACATTCAGAAAGGCAGTGCACAGAACACTCACCTGCTCCCCTGGTGTCCCATACAGCTTGCTGTACTGTGGAAGTAGGCTGTCCAGCAGGGCCTGGTTCTCCTCAAGGCTGAAGGCTGGGGCTCTCTCCACAGTACGTGCCATTGCAGGGTCCAGAGGGGCAGAGACAGCAGCAGTGCAGTGGCAGATGTCGTCCTGGAGCATGTAGTGCAGGCAAGTGAGCTCTCAGGGGAACAGCCAGCAATATATATGTGCTGGAGAGGCAGATACTGTCCCTTGTGTCCAAAGTGATAGGTCCAAGTCGTTTGCATCTTCTGAATCTGGCCAATCCATGGAATAGCAGCACCAATTCACGCCCACAGCATCCTTCAAATCTTCAACTTCATGACATACATGATTTTGCAACATTGTTGTGGGTGACCAACTGAATTTCCAGCAACCGACTCGTTCGAATTTCAAAAACGCGTCCGTTGCCAGGCTAGGCCATTGTCAATGGGTGCGCACCGATCGGTCCATTGCGGTACAACGCGTACAGGGGTACAACGCGTACCCGCACACATTGAATGCAATGGGCCGGCCGGGGGCACCGATCGGTCCATTGCTGATACAACGCGTACAGGGGTACAACGCGTACCCGCACACATTGAATGCAATGGGCCGGCCGGGGGCACCGATCGGTCCATTGCGGTACAACGCGTACAGGGGTACAACGCGTACCCGCACACATTGAATGCAATGGGCCGGCCGGGGGCACCGATCGGTCCATTGCTGGTACAACGCGTACAGGGGTACAACGCGTACCCGCACACATTGAATGCAATGGGCGGCCGGGGGCATCGATCGGTCCATTGCTGATCAACGCGTACAGGGGTACAACGCGTACCCGCACACATTGAATGCAATGGGCCGGCCGGGGGCACCGATCGGTCCATTGCTGTTCAACGCATCCCTGTACAAGTGACTGGCATATGTCACCATGCCTGTCTCAGATGGACATATGCCAGCCACAGATAGCTCCCAGGGAGTGAGGGGCACACCTACAACACGACAGCCTGTCCAAACTGTATAATAAGGCATGTAAGGCTGCATTTCCTATTGTGTGTATGTTGGTGTACATGTTGTCCTGTGGGTGTCACCTGGGGGCAGCCACCCCCAGGCTGTGCACGTGTTCATGGGGACAGGATCCTGGGTGTTACGTGTACATGACCACTGTGATGTGCAACTGTTCATATCTGTGCATGTGCCATGGTCACATTTCACGGTGGTGTATGTGTATGTCATGTCACATACCCCGTGAGTCCCATGTGGGACGGTATGTTTGAGCCAGGGTGTCCCAGTGGCACAATAGTGATGGTCCTCCACAGTCTGTGTGCATGTAGTGTTTACAATGTCTCTGATTTCATGTGCACAATGGGAGACAGTCTCCACATCCACGTTGTGTGTGCATGGACTTTGATGTTGTGCGTGTGTGTGTCACAGACGTCCATGTCTGTCCTGCAGTGGCAAGTGGGACCACTACCTGTGGGGGTCATAGTTGTTTTGCTGTGGTGTATACATGATACTCCATGTAATGCCTGTGTCCATGTGGCAATACAGGGTCCCTGGGAATGTACCTGTCGTTGAGCTGTGATGCCTGGGGCACATCTGTCCTCACATGTCACTGTGGGGGTGATTGTGACACGGCAGCAGGAGATGGGAACTGTGACACGGCCTCATGATATCCAATGGGCCAACCTGGGACTTATTGATGCCACTTGTTGAACCGTGATGACAGATGTTGGCCATGTATGTACCATACATGTCCTTACGGAACTGCACACTTCATGTAGTTGTGCCTCATAATGATGTATGTTGTGATATTGAGTGTGTTCAATGCCGCATATGTGGGGTGACTGACAATCTTGCTTTCTTCTCCTCTGCACTGCAGGGCTCCTGCTGTCCATCGACCATTCCCAGACCTGGCAACGATGGTGGAACGGGACAGCATCCGACGGTACCGCTTCACCAGGCAGCTGATTGAGGATTTGGCAGTGCAGTTGGCCCCACATTTGCAGCCTGGCCGGCCGTATCCTACAGCGCTGACCCCCAAGGTGAAGGTGATGGCAGCCCTACACTTCTTTGCCACCGGTACCTTCCAACATACTGTGGCGACTGCTGGTGGGATGTCACAGACCATGTTGAGCCGTGTGCTCCGCGATGTTTTGGCGGCAATGTTGCTATTCCTGAACCGGTACATCTATTTCCCTAGACTGCAACGACTCACTGACGTGAAGAGTGACTTCTATGCCCTGGGGAGGATGCCGCATGTCATTGGCTCCATTGATGGGACACATGTGGCTTTGGTACCACCACAGGCCCAGGAGCAGGCCTACAGGAACCGCAAGCACTACCACTCGGTCAATGCACTGGTGGTGTGTCTTGCAGATATGACCATCACACACGTGTGTGCCCATTTCCCTGGTTCAGCACACGATGCCTTTGTGATGAGGAGTAGTCGCATCCCCAGGATGATGGCACAGATGCAGAACCAGCGTGCCTGGCTTGTCGGTGTGTACTGACTTTGTGCCATTGTGTGTGATCTGATCTGTAGTATTCCGCCCACTTTTCCAAGTCAGCTAATGTGCACTTGTCTGTCCGTAGGTGACTCGGGATACCCCAACATGCCGTGGTTGCTGACACCCCTCAGGAACCCTGTGACACCAGCCCAGATGCGCTACAATGAGGCACATGGTCGGACCAGGAGAGTGATTGAGCGGACATTTGGTCTCCTGAAGAGCCGCTTCCGCTGCCTGGACAAGACCGGAGGGTCCCTCCCATATGCCCCTGCGAAAGTGTGCAAGATTATCATCGTCTGCTGCATGCTCCACAACCTGGCAGTGCGGAAGGAGTTGCCTCTCATCCAGGATGACAATGACCAACATCCGCCACCTGTGGAGGATCCTGGCCTGGACCACGATGCCAGTGATGATGATGATGATGATGAGGGTGATGTCCGCACACAGCTAATCACCAACTTCTTTAGCTGAATGTGAGTATCCTGAGGTGTCATGTCAATGATGTGAGTTGGCATGATATGTGTAGGTGGTGCTCTGGTGCTGTTGGAGTGTGTCCATGGGCTACTTGACTGGATGTGTGTAGCGATGTGTGCTTACAGGTGGTCTGTACTCCCCAACAGTGTTGACATGCTAACTTGGTTCTGGGTGGGTGTCTTGTAACATGTATTGTGCATGAGTTTTGCTGTTCTGTCCTGTTCTCCATTGCTTTTGACTGTGTGTCATTTCTGTCCTTCACAGGGTACTTTCAGATTCGTTTGGTCAACTGTGTCCACCGACGACGTGATTGTACTTCCAGGGTGGTAGCTGTTGTGTCCCTACAGGTGATGTGCGCCACACCCATGGACTTCCTTCCTTCTACAGTTGTTGACTGTGTGCCCGCTGCCAGGTGGGATTACCTTGCATCTGTAGTGGTTACGACATGTTGCAACTGTGTAATAAACCTGTGCTTCACTTTGTGATGTGCGTTGTCTGTGGTCACACATTTGACTGCCATTTGCTCACTGCACCTGTGGGCTACTTGACTACAACTGGGAATAGGTGTGGTGTCTGTGCATTGCACCGTCTTCCCTGGCAACATCAGTGTAGGCAATGAGTCAGATGGCCTAGGTGTGTATGTGTTGTGTAGCCCTGGTGGTGTGTCTCCCTAATATGTGTCACGTTGCCTTTACTCACATGCCTGTGTTGTACTTGCTGTTGCAGTTCGCATACACAGTGTAATTTTGCAGTTCATCATCCCCATAACAGCACCCACGTTGGAATCACAACAGAGGCAAGTATGGTGTATTAGTGTGTTTATTGTGATACATTTGTGTGAATAGTGCATAGGATGGGTAGTGCTGTACATATATCTTGCAATCAGAAGTTCCTAGGTGAATTGAAAGTCCTGGTAGACAAAATCCCCGGTATCGGGGCCACAGTTGTCTGAGACATTGGTCCAACTTGTACTCCCCATGCAATGTGTGGGAGTTGTGTTGCCGTCAACAGGGTGAACAGTCTGTGCACAAAGGTGAACATCCAGAACAGGTTCAGGCTTCCTGGGAGTTGCGCTTGGCCATCGGCCTCTCACTTGCCCCTCCTCGGACGACCCCTCTTCTTTGGGGGGGCCCTCAAGTACAGGCTGCTGCGGTGCAGGGGACTCTCCGCCAGAGTCATCCTCCCTCCCTGTGGCAGTTGCAGTTTGTTCAGCACCAGATGTTGTTGGCACACAGGGAGGTGTGGACTGGTTGCTGTTCATCTGGCGGAGGCATTGTAAAATGTCCCTGTGCACCGCCGTCATCTCATGCAGTGCGTCCCACTTGGACTCCACGCGGGACATGTGTGAGTCCACGCGGGACATGTGTGCGTCCAAGCGGGCATGATGGGCAGCCTGCTGCTGTTTCATGTCTCTGAGGAGCCCCACTACCTGGCTGAGATCTCCGGTGCTGGACTGGTACGCATCAGCTATGCGTACCAGTTGTGGGTCATCATGCACACCAGCAACCTCTGCAAGCAGCGACCTCTGTCTCCCACCCCTCCCACCACCCCTGCCGACATGTGCAGTGCGTGCAGTGGCACGCACAGATGACCCTGGTCCACCTTGGGGGTTGGTGGTGGTGGTGTCCATGGCCCCACGTTGGTCCAGGGTCCCTGTGCTGGTGTTGCTCCTTGTTCTGTCCATGTCGGCGGGGATGGTATTTGTGGTGACAGTCGTTGGAGGGGTGGGTGCAGGGGTGCAGCTGGTGGTCCTGCTGGTGCTGCAGCTGGTGGTCCTGCTGGTGCTGCAGCTGGTGGTCCTGCTGGTGCTGCATGTAGACTTGCACCGGATGTGCCAGGTTGGTCTTCTTCGTCCGAGGAGGGCAGAGGCTGTACGACACCAGTGAGCTCCGCATCCTCTTGAGCCTGGGACTGGGACTCCTCAGCGTCTGCTGCTGTGTCCCCATCATCACCTGTTTTTGGGAGACACACACAATGTATGTTATGTTTCTGCAGGCATCAATGGTTGACACACCTGACAGTTGTGACTGTGCCTCTGGGTGCGGGCCTGTACATTGCATTGTCCTAAGTCGTCACAGTCAGGGGTTGATATTGGTGTGGCACATTGTCCTGCATTATTTGGGCATTACTATGTATTTGTTGGGGTGTGAACATGGTCTGCATTGGTTGTATTTGGTTGACAGCCGGCCCTCCTTCCCACCCAGCCAGTCAGTTATCCCACCATGGACTGTGCTTGCATTGCAGGGAGTGGAAGTTGTCTCTCAGGATGTCAGTCAGTGGTGTCCTGCTGTTTGTTGGTGCACAGTTGCCAGCAGGGCCTTGTGCTACCCACAGCAGTAGCCAGTGTCAGCCATCTTGTCAGTCCTTCTCCACTCCCTGTGATGTGAGCATGGTTCAGGGTGGTGTTGATGGGACAGTTGTGGGGGTGAGCTATGTCTGTGACTGTGACTCCCATCATGCTATTGCCTCCACCCCACTTCCCGGCATTCCCATACTTACTTGCTTTTGTGGGGAGTTCAGTGTGTGTGGGTGTGAGGGCAATGGCAAGATGGCTGACAGTGGTGTCCTGCTGTTGGTTGGTGTGCAGTTCCCAGCATGCCCTTGTGCTCCCCACAGCAGTAGCCAGTGTCAGCCATCTTGTGTGTCCTTCTCCACTCCCTGTGATGTGAGCATGGTTCAGGGTGGTGTTGATGGGCCAGTTGTGAGGCTGAGCAATATCTGTGACTACTACTCCCATCATGCTATTGCCTCCACCCCCTTCCCAGCATGCCCATGCTTCCTTCCTTTTGACTCTGCTTCCCTGTGGGGTGGGCTGCCTGTGCTGACAGGATGGCTGGGAGTGTTGTCCTGGCAGTTGTTTGGCTAAAAGTCCCAAGAGTGTCCCTGTGCTTCACACAACATAACCCAGGGTGGTGGTTCTTTGTGGGATCTTGAGTTAGGATGTGAGGCATTGCATTCTCCCAGGTGGGTTCTGTGGAGTTTGTGTTGAGGGGGGTGTGAGGGGAGGTGCTTGTGACTATGGTCAGTGCTGCAAGTCCTCCTTCCCACCCAGCCAGCCAGATATCCCACCATGGAACGTGCTTCCATTGCAGGGAGTGGAAGTTGTCTCTCAGGATGTCAGTCAGTGGTGTCCTGCTGTTTGTTGGTGCACAGTTCCCAGCAGGGCCTTGTGCTCCCCACAGCAGTAGCCAGTGTCAGCCATCTTGTGAGTCCTTCTCCACTCCCTGTGATGTGAGCATGGTTCAGGGTGGTGTTGATGGGACAGTTGTGGGGGTGAGCTATGTCTGTGACTGTGACTCCCATCATGCTATTGCCTCCACCCCACTTCCCAGCATTCCCATACTTACTTGCTTTTGTGGGGAGTTCAGTGTGTGTGGGTGTGAGAGCAATGGCAAGATGGCTGACAGTGGTGTCCTGCTGTTGGTTGGTGTGCAGTTCCCAGCATGCCCTTGTGCTCCCCACGACACAGCAACAGTGTCAGACATCTTTGATGGGCCTTTCCACTCTCTGTGGGATGTGCATGCGTGAGTGTGAGCTTGCTGGGCCATGTGGTGGGGGATGTAGAGCTGTGACTACGACTCCCATCATGCTATTGCCTCCACCCCCTTCCCAGCATGCCCATCCTTCCTTCCTTTTGACTCTGCTTCCCTGTGGGGTGGGCTGCCTGTGCTGACAGGATGGCTGGGAGTGTTGTCCTGGCAGTTGTTTGGCTGAAAGTCCCAAGAGTGTCCCTGTGCTTCACACGACATAACCCAGGGTGGAGGTTCTTTGTGGGATCTTGAGTTAGGATGTGTGGCATTGCATTCTCCCAGGTGGGTTATGTGGAGTATGTGTTGAGGGTGTGTGTGAGGGGAGGTGCTTGTGACTATGGTCAGTGGTGCGAGTCCTCCTTCCCACCCAGCCAGCCAGATATCCCACCATGGAACGTGCTTCCATTGCAGGGAGTGGAAGTTGTCTCTCAGGATGTCAGTCAGTGGTGTCCTGCTGTTGGTTGTTGCACAGTTGCCAGCAGGGCCTTGTGCTCCCCACAGCAGTAGCCAGTGTCAGCCATCTTGTGAGTCCTTTTCCACTCCCTGTGATGTGCGCATGGTTCATGGTGGTGTTGATGGGACAGTTGTGGGGGGGCAATATGTGTGACTACGACTCCCATGATGCTATTGGCTACACTGACTTGCCCAGCATACACAGAATTCCTTTCTTTCAGTGGTCTTCACTGTGTGTTGGTGTTGTAGTGGTGGCTACATGTCTGGATGTGTTTGTTAGTTCTATTTGTGCCACTGCCTAGCTGTAGTTGTAGTTGTGTTTGTACATGTGATGACACGGTTAAATGTAACTTTGAGATGGCATGTGTTGTGTTTATCTGACTGACATACACATTTTGGGATGATTCTGTTCTTGTTGCTGTGTAATTGCTATGAGTGCATGGTTTGACTCTCCCCTTGACAGTGATGTGTGTGTGTATTGTGGCAGAATATTGTGTACATTTGTTGTGTACTCACCAGGCTCTGGGATGTTCTCTAGTCCATATACGCTCACTGGCGGAAGGATGGCCCGCACCTTCTCCTCCCAGGGCCTGAGGTATACTGGCTTGGCAGGAGGGCCACTGCCGGTGTATTGGCTCAGGAGGTAGTCTTTCTTGAGCAGGTCCCGTACCCTCCTGCGCACGTCATACCACCTGTTCTGGATGTCGGTCTTTGTGCGCAGACATGGTGATTGTGCGTTCACCCTGTTGATGATCCTCTCCCACATCTTGGTTTTCTGGGAGATGGGGGTCTGTTGGACCAGTGTGCCAAACAGCTGTGGCTCTACCCTGAGGATCTCGTCTACCATGACTTCCAATTCACAATCTAGGAACTTGTGATTCTTCTTGGGGGCATGGTGATGGGTGGTGATGGTGAGTGATGTGTGTGTTGGTGTGCAGGTGAGGGTGTGTGAGTGTGTGTTTTGCTGGGTGTATGTGAGGTAGGTATTTGTTGGTGTGCTGATGGTGTGTGGCTTGTGTGAGGGATGAGCTGTGGGTGTGTGGTTGCTGTCTGTTGGGTGCTGGCAGTAGAATGGCATTTGCAAAGGATCATGGTTGGGATTTGTGTCCTTTATATGGGTGGAGTTGTGGGTGTGTCTTTGTTCTCTGTCCCCACCCCCACAGTATTTATTGGCTTTGTAATTGCTTGTTTGGCCTTTTTTTGTGTAATTTTTCCTTTGTACTGTCTGTGCATGTTGGAAACGTTCTTGTGACCGAGTCGGACCCTGCATTTGTCTCGTACGGTGTTCTCCGTTTCGTTCACGCTGTGTTTGTGCAGTTTTCTATGCTGCGTACGCGTCGGTCGCGGTGTTTTGTGTTACTTCGGCTCGGTTTTGTATGCGTGTCGGTCGTACGGCTTGTCCTCCGTACGACTCGGTCGTGGTTTTCGCGCCTTGCATCGTACTTACCGGTTTGGAGTTCGCGTGTACGTTTCGGTTGGATTTGTTCCAGGTGCGTGTCGGTCGGTTCGATTCGCGTGTTTTTCCGGCCGGATTGCTGTTTTCCGTGCGGCTCGGTCGTTCGGCTTGGGTTCGGTACGTGTCGGTCGGATTTTGCACGCCTTGCATCGTACTTGGCGTGTCGGGCGCCACAGGTACGTGTCGGTCGGAATAAATTCCGGCTCCGAGTCGGTCGGTGCTTTTTCCGGCCCGAATCGGAATCGACCCCTAAATATATATATATATATATATATATATGCATACACCTATAACATAAAAATCTAATAAAAAAAATTATATTATAAATTAAAACATTACAATATTTAATAATTTTTAAACTTACATATTGCACTCCATTCAGTGCAACAGTAGGGAAAGTATTGGATAGCGTAGGGGTAAAAATTACTATTCCCACCTCAGTGAGTGCAACAGTAGGGAAAGTGTTGGATAGCGGAGGGGTAAAAATTACTATTCCCACTCCAGTGAGTGCAACAGTAGGGAAAGTGTTGGATAGCGGAGGAGTAAAAATTACTATTCCCACTCCAGTGAGTGCAACAGTAGGGAAAGTGTTCGATAGAGGAGGGGTTAAAATTACTATTCCCACTCCAGTGAGTGCAACAGTAAAGAAAGTGTTGGATAGCGGAGGGGTACAATTTACTATTCCCACTCCAGTGAGTGCAACACTAGGGAAAGTGTTGGATACCAAAGGGGTACAAATTACTATTTCCACTCCAGTCAGAGCAACAGTAGGGAAAGTGTTGAATATCAAAGGGGTAAAAATTACTATTCCCACTCCAGTGAGTGCAACAGTAGGGAATGTGTTGGATAGCGGAGGGGTAAAAATTACTATTCCCACTTCAGTGAGGGCAACAGTAGGGAAAGTGTTGGATAGCAGAGGGGTAAAAATTACTATTCCCACTCCAGTGAGTGCAACAGTAGAGAAAGTGTTGGATAGCGGAGGGGTACAAATTACTTTTCCCACTCCAGTGAGTGCAACAGTAGGGAAAGTGTCCGATACCAAAGGGGTAAAAATTACTATTCCCACTCCAGTGAGTGCAACAGTAGGGAATGTGTTGGATAGCGGAGGGGTAAAAATTACTATTCCCACTTCAGTGAGGGCAACAGTAGGGAAAGTGTTGGATAGCGGAGGGGTAAAAATTACTATTCCCACTCCAGTGAGGGCAACAGTAGGGAAAGTGATGGATAGCGGAGGGGTAAAAATGAATATTCCCACTCCAGTGAGTGCAACAGTAGGGAAAGTGTTGGATAGCGGAGGGGTAAAAATTACTAGTCCCACTCCAGTGAGTGCAACAGTAGAGAAAGTGTTGGATACCGGAGGGGTACAAATTACTATTCCCACTCCAGTGAGTGCAACAGTAGGGAAAGTGTTCGATACCAAAGGGGTAAAAATTACTATTCCCACTCCAGTGAGTGCAACAGTAGGGAAAGTGTTGGATAGCGGAGGGGTAAAAATTACTATTCCCACTCCAGTGAGTGCAACAGTAGGGAAAGTGTTGGATAGCGGAGGGGTAAAAATGACTATTCCCACTTCAGTGAGGGCAACAGTAGGGAAAGTGTTGGATAGCGGAGGGGTAAATTTTACTATTCCCACTCCAGTGAGTGCAACGGTAGGGAAAGTGTTGGATAGCGGAGGGGTAAAAATTACTATTCTCACTTCAGTGAGGGCAACAGTAGGGAAAGTGTTGGATAGCGGAGGGGTAAATTTTACTATTCCCACTCCAGTGAGTGCAACAGTAGGGAAAGTGTTGGATAGCGGAGGGGTGAAAATTAATATTCTCACTAAAGACAATTCAAAATTAAAAAAAAAATATATCAACTACAATACAAAAGATGTTAAAGAACAAAAAAAAGAAAACATACATAAAAATATTAAAAATTACAAAAGATAGAAACATATTATAATGTTAAAAAAATATAAAAATTACCTACAAAGATTATTTTATAAATATTGAAAAAATAGTTTACAAACAAATAACTTTATTTAATATTAATTAATTATAATCAAAAACATTAATTTTTACATAAATTTAATATGTTTTTATTTCCTACCCTATAACACCACACAATTCACAGCACACATCACATTTTTTTTAAAGTGCACCTCCATAATTAACATAATTAATTATCAAATAAACAAATATTATTAATTAAAAAACAAATTAAAACAGATAAAAATTAATTTACTCACTAAACGTTACCCCTGTAAAACCAAAATCCACACACAAAATAAAAATAAACAATTACCATAAATATTTAACAATTAATAAATGAATATTAATGAGCAACTAATTATTAATTAATGAAACCCAAAATGCTTTCCACCCTCTGCCCCAATAAACACCACAACACACACCTAAAAATCATTACACAATTTTCATAACTAATTTTACATTATTTAATTAATATCAATTAACAACAATTTATTAATTAATTTAAAAGAATTTACTTCCCACCCTTTACCACTATAAACCCCACAACTCACATCTCAAATTAATTACACAATTGCCATTACCATTATTTAACAATTAATTATTAATTAATTATAAATAAATTACTTCCTACCCTATTCCCCTATAAACCTCACCACCCATTCCTACAAAATGACGCAATTAACATAATTAATTACCAATTAATTAATTAATTAATAATAATAATTAAAAAGCAATTGATAAATAATTATTAATAAATGAATTCTCACAATTAACACTATAAATTATAAATTAAATAAATATTAATATATATAAATTATTAATAGATGTATTCAAATTAAATTACTTCCCACCCTATTCCCCTTTAAACCCACAACCCTCTCCTACAAAAATGACACAATTAACATAATTACCAATTAATTAATAATACTTAACAACCAATTAATGAATAATTAATAATAAATTAATTCCCACAATTAACTTTATAAAATATAAATTAAATAAATATTAATAAATTAAAACTATTAATAATTTGATTATAATTAAATTACTTCCCACCCTATTTCCCTATAAACCCATAACCCGCTCCTAAAAAAATTAACACAATTAACATAATTGCCAATTAAGTAATTAATAAAAATTAACAACCAATTATTAATTAATTAATAATAAATTAATTCCCACAATTCACACTATAAAATCTAAATTAAATAAATACTAATAAATAACAAATATTAATTAATTTATTATAATTAAATTAATTCCCACCCTATTATCCTATAAACCCACAACCCGCTACAGAACTAAAAATGCAAAATTTAATTAACATAAAATTAATAACTACTAAAAAGTTTAACACATATATTAAAAAACAAAAGCAATACTTATCAAAACATAGATCGCATACTTTTAAAATACATACTAAGATACATAACACTAATTTAAAAATCGATATTTTAAACAACTACATTTTTGCAAACGATATTACTAACTTCAATATTTTCAAAAACTATATTTCTAACCTTAAAGTCGATATTCTTGACCCCTATATTCTTGCTGTCGATATTCCTGTATCACGATATTTCCAGCTCGATATTTGTGTATGTCGATATTTAAAACTCGATATTCTGACTGTGCACCGACTGGACAATCATTTATTGCTTCTAATGATTGTAGCTTGTGTAGATCCTCCTTCCCCCCCATTGAAGCCATTGTTTGCTTGACCAGCACTACCACTGAGTCAAGTGCTCAAGGGGTACTTTGCCCAGTTGCTCAGGACCCACAAGAGGTCAGGCCATGAGGCAATTGGAAGTACAATGCCTCAACCCCCAAGGGGCCAGTATCTCCTGCTTGCCCTGTGTCCCTCTGAAATGGGTTCTGACAGCAAGGATATAAACCCAAAAGTAAAGTCTACAAGGAAAACAGTAAACAGATCTCTAAGGCTTTTCCATGCCTGGCATGAAAAGCTCACTCATTCCAGGTTTTTATCCTTGCATTCTGGCACTGGTAGTGCGTTTTCGCCTTATAAATTGCTTACTATGCAATGAAAAAACAGTACTGTATAAACTATTCACATCTTTGTTGTTACATCTGGAGAACTCTAGGTGCTGCGCCCCAAGATAAAAGCACTTCTCTCACAACACCAAAGGACTTACTGTATAGGAGCACAAAAAATACGAACTGTGCCAACGATGAACCGTGCTACTAACCCAAAAATGTGGTCTAGGGAGTACGAAGAGCTGTATAACTGCAGTAACTCTAAATGAAGGGTGCGCCCCCCTCAACTTCCACCAGAGTCTCAATCACAAAAGTGACCCACAGTCACCACCACTTTTGAGCACGCCCAATACTAACAACACCCTCTCCCAAAACTCCATACACCAGGAGTTCCCCCATACCACCGAAAAACAAGGTGGGTCCCATAAGGCCACAGAAGTACATAGTTACTCCATAAGTACATCCTCAATCGCTGCAGGCTGCGAAGTATCACTCCCTAACGAGAATATTGGCTGTAGAATGCAGTCGCTGGAATGCTTAAAATCCATTACCGGCAGTTATACACAATATGAGGTGATTTGGTACTTTTATGGGCGAACCTTTGCACTAGAAATCGTCTTCACCCTCATGCTAATAAGCACCTTCCATTAACCCTCGCCCTTCCACTCTAGCAGCCCATCACTCCACACCATGCATACCTATAAACTGCCCTCTTCGTTTGCAGAAGGATCATTGAGGCTGAGGCAGAAGGAGCACCGCAGCGCTTCACCCCAAACCGGAAGTCTAAAGGATAGGCAATACCGATAGAGTGTCCCCAAACTTCCGCCATGGAGAAAGGAATACTAAGCGCGCCCCCTTGGTTGCGGCTCGGTTCTGTGCAGTAGAAAAAGAGTCTTGTTTGGATACTTTACTGAGTGTTTAAATGTCAACTTTTGATTACCCAAGGTGAGGCTGAGACGTAGCAGAAACAAAAATCGAGAGAACAGTATAATAGCATTTATTAGACAGAACAAGCATTTGCATTGCAATACGACTCGCATTTACACGAGACCTATTGCATTGCATCACGGACAACGGGAGGGGGGAAGCACGGACAACGGGAGTGCGGGCGGGGGAGGGGGGATAAGGGAGCGAGAAGGCACGGACAAAGTAGTGCTCACAGTCTAAATAACACGTACCGTACCGTGTAACACTCGAAGTAAAGCGGCCAGTAGTCATGGGAGGGTACAAATGACAACATGGCCATAATAAGGAGGGACTAACATGCCACATAATCAATCAGAAGGCAGCATTTACGAAAGACAATGACACGAGCCAATTAAAAACATGGGCAGAGAGTGGGCGGAGCTTCCACTGCATACTCCAGTACTGCATGCCTCGCAGAGCGAGCAGCGCTTGCGCGCTTGTCGCTATAGGCTCGACCTAAAAAAGGATGAGATCCCCAGACTGACAACTAAAGCAAGGGTCAACATGGCAACATGCACAAGTCATAAATATATTTACGGGTCACCGGTAGATCATCTCACAAAAATGAATAGAAGGCAGCATTTTTAAAATTATTATCAGGCAAGAATTGAGGCCTGTTACTATACAAATCACAACTAGCAACAGGCAAAGTTTGTCAGAATCCAGTGTCACAAAACATTGTGCAAACACACGCAAAGACTACAATTGCCAGAAGCACAGAAAACATGCAACCGTGTAACCACAGGCAGAAGGAAGCGCAGATGTTGGACACCTGCGATAGTCAAAGAGAAAACTCCGATGTTAGGGAATACACACGGCGCAACCAAACAGGCAAGGCCCACGACCCGGAAGATAGCGGATTGGACCGTGCCCCGCAATAAGGGAACCGGCAACAGTTCCCAGTATGGGCGACACAGCCAAGTTCCACAGCTCCATTGAATGAAAAAAAGGAAATAACAAACGATTGTCTGCCTAAAAACATAAGCAATAAATGATGAAAAACAATTGTCTGAAGAACTGCATGGGAAACAGCCATTACATCGCATGTGTAACAACGCATTTGATTACAATGCAGTCGTTACAACGACCGCGTTGTTACATCGCAGTACCATTACTACGCAAGTCGTTACAACGACTTGCTGTAGGGGGCACTCTAAGATAAGGAATAGTATAATTTACTATTCCAACACCTTCCCTACTGTTGCACACACTGGAGTTGGAATAGTAAATTATACTATTCCAACATCCAGCGCTCCCTACAGCAAGTCGTTGTAACGACTTGCGTAGTAATGGTACTGCGATGTAACACCACGGTCGTTGTAACGACTGCATGCGATGTAGAAGTATATATTCGAACTGCATACAAAAGAGTTGATAAGAAGTAACTGATATATACATATTTTTGATTTCTCTCTCCGTGCCCCTGATCTCACACAAATACTTCCTTCCCATAGCAGGAGAGATCACAAAAATGTCACCACAAGAGTGTACGGTGGAAAGCCATAGTTCTACGAAATAAAGGTTTTTAATAACTTCAACCCACAGAGAGGCATATAAAACCACCTGACCATTCTTCGAAGGACTATACTAGCCCTGAGGAAGATCTCATAAGTTTTACCTCCGTAATAGATCGAAACACAGTGGAGTACTCTATTGCCACTTACTAAAAAAGTGAATACACACGGGTGAATCTAGAGACACCACTAAGAACACATGAAGAGGGACAAATAATTGGACATTTCCAAACATTGTGTAAATAGGGACCTCAGGTCAAAACCCCTAAAAACATGATGGACTACTGGAAAACATTTCTTGTAATGTTTTGCACTTCTCAATGGTCACAATGATAAGAAACTACGTGCACTTATGTTGACATCTGATTTAAACACACTGTATTGTGTTAACAAACAGAAAGGTCTGATGCAGCGGAAATCTCATTTTATTCGTAGGGGTGCATTATAATCACACGTGTAGAGCGCACCTGCATGTAATCTTTTGTTTTATTAACTTAAAGTGTTTGAATTTGAAATGTATTAACCTGAATGTGAAGTGTTTAGGCCGTTGAAAAGTTACTTGGAGAATCAACATAGAAAGTGAATGTAACTAGCAGAAAACATTAACGTGAAGAACTCGTGTTGTGTAACTGACAAGTATCCCTGTACTCAATGTGGTTATTAATTGTGTCGTTTTCAATGTAGGTAAATGCATTAATTGAAGGTGCCTTGTTTTCCATGCAAATTCGTAAAGATTATAGGATGCTTTCTTATGTCAGCTGAATTTTGTAGGCCTGAAATGCAGTTCCCTTTAAACTCTCACTTTAGAATTAACAGTTTGAATGTTATGTGTGCTGTGGAATTTGTTCTTTCTCGCGTTTTGTGTTGAAGGTGAAAGTAGCGCTCCTGTTAGCTAGAATAATGTCTTTGTTTTATTAGTCAGGCAAGGAGAGAAGAAGTCACAATCGTGAGGCTTGCGTTGATAAAGGAAGGTCATTGTGCTTCATATAGGAGAAGGCCTGGGAACCAAGGACAAAATGTATCGGGGAAGGAAAACCGGCGTCCCGTGGAAAAACACCTTTAGGATAGTGCCGAGAGCAGATGGCGTGACTCGCAATTGATCCTGGGAATGTTACCGACGAATAATGTGTTGTTGGGAGCAGAGAAATCACCCACTTCTTCTTTCGCCTTCAGAGAGAGAGCATCTTGGAACAAGCTTTGTCTTGGTAGCTTTATACTACATGACCCATTGATCATGGAGAGGCTTCTTAGGAAGACTCCACATGCTGATACCTTTTATCTTTCATCCTAGAGATGCTTCAGTAGGGATGTCAGCTTAGTGTTACTGTAGGGATAGATTAATGCTTTTTATTCATCAACCCTCGATGCAGGGAAACTTGGACTCTTGCTTTCTGATCCTCTGCATTTTGCTTCTTGAACTAATTGTATTACTTATGCTGCACTGTTTAAACTGGATACGCAGATTTGACTTCATGCTAATTCTGATGTATGTCTACACTCTCGTATTGAGGTGTCTTTATGTTCAGTTATTTTTGGTGTTGTAATAAACAAACTAACCGTATGTAGTTGCCTGTGGTTATTATGTGTCCAAGAGTATTATTAACTAATTGATTGATCACTTAATTACTTTTCTCCCCTTTACACTTTCATGCTGCAAAAAAGAACCATCGAATTGTGACTTTAGAATAGGTCTAGAAATTATGGGCCTGGCCCTTTCAGTTGGTAGCAGTGTAGGATGGTTCGCACATGAAGTAAGGGGTAGACTCTAGAATCAATCTAGAATAAGTCAAACCTAGAACCCCAAAGCCCCGAAATAGAGCACAATAACCGAGAACGGAAGGAGATGGAATTCGGCAGAGACTGACGAAGTTTGAGGGTGTGGTGAGATCAGCGGCGGACGGAGGAGTGAGCATTAATACAGTCCACGTTGTGTGTTAGATTGGGGATTTATTTGACTGTGTGATGTCTTGCAGAGATGGTGTGAGAGTCGAGTGAATGTGGTTTCGGGCCTGACTTGGTCCAAGGATTGAGATTTGAGGTGTAGGTCCCGAAGTGGCCTAAGATCAAGTGATATATTAAAGGTGCAGAAGACACAGAGATTGTGATTGTCTGATTGAAGAATTGAGGAGTTAGATGTCATTGGTGGCTGCACCTAAGACAGGGAACTTCGTGTGAATAAGACGCAAGAGAATCGTTTAGTAGACCTTGGGTACAGAGGTGAGCTATACTGATTCGGGTGACTAGCACAGATCGAGGGCCAAAGTGTGTGAATGTTCTTGGATGATTGAATGCTATTGATCTTTTAGATGGCAGACAATTGCGGATTTTAAGATGATTGTGTGAGTTAATGTGTATGGAGAAATTGTGAAGGAGGGTGAGCCACTCTGAGGAGTGAAGGTGATATCAGAGAGTGTCGTGCTGCGGTAGGTCGGTTGGTGTAACGCTGAGCAGGGATTGGTTTGTAGTCATCGGGAAGTGTGGTTGAAAAGGGTCATTCCGTCGTAATCTATTGAACAACAAATTGAAATTATGCAATGATTTATGGTGTTGTGAGATCTGTTCAGGGGTGATGAAGGGGTTGTTACTCGAGTGGGTGAAAAGGGGTGCCACCCGAGGATACTCCAGCACATTACATGGTGACAAAAGTTGGGCTTCACTCTATAATTTGGCTTAAAAATTGGCATAAGATCACTGAAAAGGAGGGTGAATTGTCTTTTCCACGCTTTGGCTCATTTTGGCTGGATGCATTGCATCAGTTAAGGGGAGCAATGTTTGCATTGCGACCTTGTCCTAGACCAACACAGTTTGAAGCAATAGATGCATGGATGCGTGCAGCACATGCTAAACAGAGGGGAAATACCAATGGATAATGAGTAAAACTGTGAGGGCATATCAGGACGCACAGTGGGATGCACAGTTTAAGAGATGTGTGCATACAATAGAGGGAGAAAGTTATACCCAGTGCTGGTGCGAGAGGGGGGTCTCCAGGACAGTAGTAACAAGACAACTGGAAGGAACAGTAGTGACAATGAAGACAGCTTGTTGGGTGGGGTGTTAGTTGATCGTCCTCTACCTTATAGTCCTCAATCAGGGGATGGGGCGAGACTTGGGAAGTGCAGAAAACGTGGGAAGTGCAACAGCTCAAGTGGGTCCTGGTATAGGAGTTGTGGGAAGAATGTCCACAGGAATAGGGGGGACAGGAGTGTCCACCTTGGGAGCTATTGAACAGAACTGAGCTAACACTGCTTCCCGGTTACTGGAAGTTCTTACGGTGCCAGTTACTTTTGGTCCTGTTGTTCCTGTGTATGACCCGAGGTCAGTGGGAAACCTTGGTCAGAGACAGCCCATACATGCTGAAGGGACTGGATTGGGAAGAACAGGGAGCAAGAGTGGGTATTGCCCATCTTTAGTGCCTATGGAATCTAGTACCCCTTTAGCAGCTACTGCTGATCCTTCCGGAGCACGCATTGATTCTAGTATTATACGGTCTATACCCATGACTAGCACTAGTTCAGATCTGCGGATGTGGGAAACTCCAGTGAGAGGACTTAGTGGTGCAACTTTAGAAGCAAGCACAAGTCAATGAGCCTCCGGAAATCAACATGTCTTAGATGTTGCAGATTTAGAATCCTGGTTGAGAGACCATAACAACAGCAGGGTGATTCAGAGTAGTACATTGAGTCAAGGCTCTATCAAGGCTGCAGTGAAGGCGAAACTATTGGATGTGGTGAGGCTGAAGGCTGGGGTAGACAAGAACATCAGTGGGAATTTACCTTTGGACAGAATAGAGACTTATGATCCAGATGGCCTGTTGTTTGTATTGAAGGATGTCACCCGAAGATGTCAGAATTAGCTCTGAGGTATGGAGTGGACTTGTCTTGAACAAAAACTTTGCAGGGAAATCACAGGCTCACTTAGAGTGACCAAGAGCTGGAAGAGAAGAGAGTGACGGGGTTGAAGACACACATCCAGTAATTGGTCATGGGAATAAGGGCTTGGAGTATGCTGGATAGGTGGGAGAAGAGATGGTCAAAAAAGAAAAGTGCGAGAAAGGTGACGTGAGAAACACCACCTCCAGGAGGTGGGGACACAGGGAGTCAAAGCATACCCATTACGGGAGGTGCCTAGCGGGGGGTATGTGCATGTTCCTTGGAGTAAAGGTGACCTAGCTACGTTTACAAATGTTTTTCCCAGGTTGAGGGAGAAACCTGCTGAATGGTATAAGCAAGTTGATCGCTTTGTTAAGATCTCGAAGGTGTTGTAGATTGACCTAAATACCTTGTCCGAAATTGTGGTTCCTAGTGATCTGTGGTCTGCTTGTAAAATAGCTATTGAGTGGCCTGCTGCTGAGCCAGAGGGGGAATCAGTAACTCATAGTCCTTCACCTTCAGTTATGAAGAAGTAAGATCAAGTGATCACATAGTTGCATTCCAAAATAGCCCCTCAAGACATTGATTTGGTTAAGGTAGATCGAATGACCCAGGAACCTAAAGAGTGAGTGCATGACAATTACGAAAGGCTATTACAAGCCTTTATGTAATACAGCTGGTTGGAAACACTTGACCCTAAAGACATGGGACAATTTGTATCAAAGTTTGTGACTGGATTGAGGCCGGAGATCAGCCTTATGATCCAACAGCACTTAATCTGCTGGCAAAACAAATCCGTAGATGAGATCTTACGGTAAGCCAGGTACGCCAGGTACTACAGTGATGAGGTCGATTCCAAGCATATGAGGATAAAGGAGAAGTTGATGCTGGTTCAAATGCCAAATTCACAGAAGGGAGAGCAGGTACGGGCAACAGGGGGAATGGTAGTTCAGGGTCAAGGGAATGTTCCAGGAGGTGTTCAAGTCACATCTGTCATAGGACTGATGGGAAAGGGAAGAGCTGTACCTATAGATCCTAAGACAGGGATAGACTTTGCGACCCTGAAAAAGACCAATGCTTCTCATTTTTGTCAAACGATCGGGCATTGGAAGCATGAGTGTTGTCTAAATCCTGCGAATCAAGTGCAGAAAGGAGAACTCGTGCAGGTGACAGATGTGGTGAATCAGTTACCAACGGTTACTAGGCCGAGATCGCTTAACGCGGAAGGGAATCAGAACCAGTTTGTGCCACTGCCCCAACCTCTGAGAATCTCGCAGGGCAATCAAACCTAACATCAGATTCCCCTAATGTAAGCACTGGATGGATTTGATCAGGACCCATCCTTATGACGGTGCCTGAGGGGGGAGGAAGACTATACATTTGGCGCAGTTTTAGAGGTAGACCAGAGTGAACCATATGTAGAAGCAGACTGTTAGAACTGGGGATATCTAGTTGGCAGAGGTATGTACCTTTGTCCAAGTAGGGACCCTTGCTTCTAGTCAGGGTAAGGGGGATACACACTCTAGATAACCCCTGCTCACCCCCTTGGTAGCTTGGCACGAGCAGACAGGCTTATCCCAAAGGTAATGTGTAAAGTATTTGTACTCAAGACACACAGTACTACAGTGAAAACACCACAAATGGACACCACACCATTTAAAAAAAATAAAGTATCTTTATCTAAATTCAACAAGACCAAAATGGCAAAAATCCAACATACATGTCGTAAAATAGCACTTAAAAACAGTTATTTCCAAAATAAAGCTTGTAGAAAAGAAATAGCTCCACCTACAACGTTGTGACAGCAATAAATCCAAAATATGACGCTGACGGCAAAGTGTGTGGCGATGGCACGGATGCACACGGACCCCCCAAACAAATAGTACATTGGAAAACTAAGTCTATGGCAATGCACAGCGTCGTGGAGGTGAGGCGTCGGTGCCGAGGTTAAGGTCGGTTCCCTGGCTGCAACGGGGGAGGTGAGGCATCATGTCCGCGAGGAGACGACGTGTCGAATACAGGACTGGGGAAGTCGGCTGCATCGGCAGTGAGGCGTCGGTTCCAGTGAAGCGATGCAAAGTCGGCGAGTTCGTGGAGTCACCCTTGGCGGTTATTGGCACAGCGACAACTGGATGCTGGTGCTGGAGGTAACAGAGTCGGTGCGAGCGCTGGCGTCGGTAAGCCCAATAACTGCAGGCGACGAAGGGCGTCGGAGCTGCGGTGCAGGCCGAGCAGTGCGTCGTGCACTTCACATGCGGTGCCCCTGGCCCCGGTGCACTTCGAGGCATCACAGCGGCATCACTGGCGGCGGTGGAGAATGCTTTTCTTGCTTCTTTTAGGTTTATTCCAGCTCCCAACCGAAGGAGCAACCTCCAGAGGCCCAAAACTGGAACAGGCACCTCCTGGCAGCTCAGAACTCCCAGCAATGGAGTTCAGGGGAGCTGGTGGTGAAGTCTTTGTGTCCCTGAGACTTCAGAACAGGAGGCCAGCATGCACAAGCCCTTGGAGATTCTTCTTCATTCAGGTTTCTCAGCAAAGTACCAGTCTTTGTCCTTTTCTTGGAAGAAGCAGCAACTGCAGACTACCCCCACACAGCACACAGCAAAAGGGCAGTCTTCCTCCTCACAGCTCTCCAGCTCTTCTCCTTGGCAAAGATTTCTCTTGAGTCCAGAAGTGATCTAAAGTTCTGGGGTTAATTGTTGACTACTTATACCCCATTTTGTCTTTGTTCTTCTTTGTGCAAGGGTCTCTGAGCCCAGTCCAAACCAGTTCTGTTCTCACTGGTGCAGTATGACCACAGGGGGTGGAGACAGCATTGTGCAAGGGATACAGGCCCTATTCGGGTGCAAGGAAAACTCCTCCCACTACTCTAAATGCAGCCAAGGTCTATTCAGCTCAGCTCTGAGTCATCCAGGAAGGGCCAGGCACACCTCAATCCTCCTAGTGGCTGTCTACAGTGAATGCTCAACACTAGCCCCTGTCACTCGAAAACCAGACAGTCAATCCACAAACAGGGAGAGGCACACAGAATGGTTAAACAAGAAAATGCCTACTTTCTAAAAGTAAACACAAGGAGATGATGGACGGAGCGCTGATACTTTCCAGACACTCACCCCCAGTCAACGTTCTGGGTTGAATCCATCATCGTTCTTTAGCTCACTTCGCCACCCCAGTTCAGACCCAGCTATATGCAAATCAGTCTTGACCCAGTGCCTCACGGGAACAGTCCAGCCTGAACTGCCAAGCCAAGTCTTCCCTCGACCAGAACAAGCATCCTGGGACCGGTTTCGGGTAACACCTCTCATCAGCCAGGCTAGCTTGAATCCAGTGGCAAAGTGAGCAAGGGACCCACGTCTGGGCATACCCTGCCATCTTAGGGCGAACAAAACAAACACAAGGAGATGAACGACGGAGCGCTGAAACTTTTCAGACACTCACCCCCAGTCACAGATCTGGGTTGAATCCATCATCGCTCTTTAGCTCACTCCGCCACCCCATTTCAGACCCAGCCATATGAAAATCAGTCTTGACCCTGGGCCTCATGGGAACAGTCCAGCCTGAACTGCCAAGCCAAGTCTTCCCTGGAGCGGAAACAAGCATCCTGGGACCCGTTTCGGGGTAACACCCCTCATCAGCCAGGCTAGCTTGAATCCAGTGGCAATGTTTTATACAGGGAGCACTTGCACTTTGACACTGATCATCAGTGGCAAAGTGCCCAAAGCATCTACGCCAGCAAAAACGAAATCCAGCACAGCATGAAAAATACAGGAGGTAGAGGCAAAAGTCTGGGGAACCCACACCAAAGATGCCAAGTCTAATACAGATGTAGATGGTCATCTCATTACATTTTTGATTGATACTGGTGCTACCTGTTCTAATGTGAGATCTGCAGTAGTCCCAAACCTGCCCCTCTCAGGAAAATCAATCCAAGTTGTAGGAGTCTCTAACAAAAGAATGACAAATCCGTTGACAGAAGAGGTCCCGGTGAACAACAGAACCTTTCAGGATCACCATCTATTCGTGGTGTGTGTTTCGAGTCCAGTCTGTTTGCTAGGGCGTGATCTTTTGTGCAAATTGAATTGTACCATCTTCTGCACGCTGAAGGGAATCGAATTGCAGACTAATGATGAGGACATTGCTTTCAAATTGGCTAACCAGAATCATTATACAGCCATGTTTCCCTTACTGACCGTGGAAGACATACGCTGGATTTGAGAGACACCGTCTCTCCAGTTGTATGGGACTTCTCTGGAAATCAGACTGATTTGCAGAGTCGAGCCAGTCCGCATACAGGCCAAGCCTAACTCAGAATTTCCAAGAACACCTCAGTACAACCTGACCCCAGAAACGGTGGGAGGGATTACACCTGTAATTGAGTCCATGATTGTGCAGGGCATTCTAAAGGAGATCATAGGAAGTTCGTGCAATTCGCCAATCATGGGATTGCAGACACCGAGCTGGAAGTATCGCATCGTTCAAGACCTTATAAGGGTCAATAACATAGTGATCCCATGCTATCCCATGGTACCGAATCCATCTGTGATCCTGTTTTAGATTCCTTGTGAGGCTGAGCGGTTTACAGTGATTTGCCTCTGTCAGGCATTTTTCTCCATTCGGTTGCATGAGGAGAGGCAATTTTTATTTGCTTTCTGTCTGGAGAATCTTGTCTTAATGTGGTGTTTTATCCCTCATGGGTATACTGAAAGTCCATCCAACTTCAACCAGGTCTTAAAAAAGAACCTTGAGAATTTTGATTTTGCCCCGAAACTCGGTGCTAGTCCAGTACACATACGACCTCCTCATTGCGCCTGAAACACGGGAGGCTTGTAAAGATGATACTATTGCATTACTGAATCATCTGGCTGACAATGGGCATACGGTGTCTCTGAGCTTCAGTATTGTCTGAACGAAGGACAGTGTTTGGGTAATCGAATCAAAAAAGGCAAGAGGAAGGTGTCACCAGAACGAGGGGAGGCATTCATGAAAATGAATCCGTCCAGTACCCAGAAAGAGGTCAGGATGGGTCTGGGAATGGTTGGCTACTGCTGACAATGGATTCCAAATTTCTCCTTGATGGCAAAACCTTTGCAGATGCTGACCCACAAGGATGTGTGCCATCACGTAGCTTGGGATAACAACTATTTGCTTGCTTTCCTGGAGTTGAGAGAGTGCCTGTGTCGCGCTCCTGCTTTAGAAATTCCTGATTACAACAAAGCGTTTTTGCTGTTCTACCAGTAAAGAGAGGGCTGTGCACTTTCTGTACTCACCCAGACACATGGAGGTGCCCGTAGACCAGTGGCCTATTTCTCAGCTACATTAGATCCTGTAGCTGCAGCGTTGCCCGGATGCCATAAATCCGTTGCTGCAACAGGTGTCAGTATTGAACGAAGTGAGAGCTTTGTGATGGGTCATCCTCTTACTGTATATGTACCGCATTCAGTTGAGCTCTTGATGACGAGGACCAAAAGACAGCATTTGACAAATAACAGGTTGACAAGATATGAGCAGGTGTTGCTCACTGCCGAGAATGTGACCCTGAAATGTTATTCTGTGTTAAATCCTGTTTCGTTGATACCTGTTCCAAATGCTGATGGGGAAGATTGTGAAGACCTTAACTGTGTGGATGTCACTGAGCTCTGCACAAAACCGAGACCTGACATTGTCGATGAACCATTGTATGATCCCGATCAAGTCCTTTTTGTTGATGGTTCATGTCTAAGAGACAATGAAGGTAATTTAAGAGCAGCGTTTGCTGTCTGTACCATCTCTGGAGTGGTGGAAGCTGCTTGTTTACATTGAGTACACTCCGCACAGGTAGCTGAAATCATTGCTTTGACTCGTGCATGTTGAGTTTCTGAACAGATCCGAGTCACCGTCTATACCGATAGCCAGTACGGTTTCAGTGTGGTTCATGAGTTTGGACAGCTATGGTCGCAGAGAGGGTTCTAGCTACATCAGGTTCTTCAATCAGGAACGAAGAATACGTGAGACAACTGCTGGAAGCATTGGAATTACCAAGAGAAGTGGCTGTTGTTAAGTGCGCAGTCCATGGAAGAGGAGATGACTGTGTTACCACACGGACTAGATATGCAGACGAAGTTGATCGTTTTTGTGCTACACATGCATGTGTTTTCAATGGGGAATATATTGGCGAGAGTACAGAGAAGACCGAACTCAGCATGATGCTAGCTGTTGCAGACACATGGGATGAAGTTGGCATTTGCAAATGTAAGCCACAGACAAGGAACAAGCGGGTTGGATCAGAGCAGTGTCTGAGAAGGGAGAACATTACTTATGGGTGTCAGCTGAAGGTAGGGCAGTGTTACCTGATTGTCTGTTACATCCAATGGCAAGGCAAATTCATGGAGCAGCTCACATAGGAAGGGATGCAATGGTGAGATTGTTCAGGCAGACTTGGTTCAATCTGAGGTTTTACGTGATTGCAGAAGCTGTGTTCATCAGTGTGTCACGTGCCAACAGATGAATGCTGGACTATTGTTGCCTTGAGCCACATTGGCATATCAGGGGGTCCCTTCAATTGGATCCAAATGGATTTTGTTGAGATGCCTGTGTGTAATGAGTTGAGATACATCTTGGTTGTTGTGTACATCTTTTCTCGATGGGT
This sequence comes from Calotriton arnoldi, assembly GCA_963921515.1. Classification (NCBI taxonomy): domain Eukaryota; kingdom Metazoa; phylum Chordata; class Amphibia; order Caudata; family Salamandridae; genus Calotriton; species Calotriton arnoldi. Next base: position 179,653 of record CAWUFW010008718.1, on the reverse strand, counting down.
GGAGGCTTATCCAACTAGAAGGTGTGATAGTCTCACAGCAGCAAAGTTATTGTTGAGGGAACTCATTCCTAGATTCGGATTTCCAACTACATTGGAGTCGGATAGAGGAATGCACTTTCATAACGAAGTCATGAAGTTGTTGTGCACCGCCTTGAGTGTGGATCAAAGACTGTATTGTAGTTACAGGCCGGAGGTATCCAGCATGGTGGAGCAGATCAACGGCACCTTGAAAGCGAGACTGGCTAAAGCGTGCGCTTCGACGTCTTGGAAATGGCCTGATGCATTGCCTCTGGTTTTAATGAGTTTGCACAGCATTCCTGAAAGGAGAACTGGGTTCTCACCCCATGAGATATTGATGGGAAGAGCTATGCAGTTGCCTACTGTGCCTGCCACTGTGTTGATAAATATCACAGATGACTTGATCCTTGATTACTGTAAAGGATTGGCTGATGTTATTTGTTCTGTGTCTCATCAGGTTGAAGCTGCGATTGCATAGACCTCGAAAGACCTCTGCCACGATCTGAGCCCAGGTGATTAGGTGCTCATCAGAAAGCACGTGAGGAAAAACTGTCTTGACTCTCAGTGGCATGGACCATATCAGGTGATATTGGTGATGAATACTGTTGTGAAGTGTGGAGGAGTACTGAACTAGGTTTACGCTTCCCATACCCGACGAGTTCCAATCATGACCAAAGGGTCACTGGAGAGGGCAAGCCAAGCTGTGGAGGTTCCTGAAGAGGCTGGATTCCGACCAGATCAGGCTGAGGATGGTCATGCTACACAAGACCCTGGTATAGACTCTGAGGGAGACAGTAACTTTGTGAGGGGTATAGAGTCTGACTCATCAGAAAAGTCAGGTGTGGAAAATGGTTGTGTGCAGTTAGGGAAGAAAGATGCTGCAGATGAAACCCGAGAGATGCCGGCTCCTTGATATGCCTCACCACGCCTTCAGCTGACTTCTCCAAGTAACCTGCTCAGCAGCTTTTGGCCTATCGCTACTCAGAGCGATCGCTCGTGATTCTTGCTGGATCCCCTGGGACTCCCATTCCGTCCCTTCCAACAGAACCTTCTCAGGTCCTACTTAAACTATTTCTGGACCTTACCCTACCTGAATTTTGACAGTTGCAACACATCGCCACTGCCATATAAATAACAGTAACCTGGTCCTGATGATGGCCTAAATACTTCTACATGCCGAAACGCCGTCGACTTTTACAGTGGAAATCTCTGCGCTATTCCCTCAAGGATACCCCACTTGATTGTTTTTGTATTCATTATCATTTATTGTTTGGGTATCCTGACTATGTAAATTTTACTCTCACTTGCTCTTTGTTACGCCCCTTCCTGTCGCTGTATATACTTTCTCACGTGTCACTTGCGCCGTCACAATTTTTCACGAGCACTTGTGTACAGTATCCCACAGGTTACATGCCATTCAATGCAATGCAGTGTCACCCTTCCATATGTTTGATTATATGAGCTCAATATGACAAATATATGCATTTACTAAATACAATTTATGCTACCAAAGAATTTTGTCTCCCTGGTTTTCTCCTTTTCCCCATCTGCTCTCAGCAATTAATTGTGCTGCCTGAAACTGACCTTGAATTAATACCCTATGAGACATTGTTGTATGTTACAGATGATTGCCCTAGTCTCTTTAGGGTTTATGGGCTACCTCCTGTAGTCTGATACTGCAGATGAAACGTGGCCTGTGAGACAGAGGAGAAGAAATCTGAGACCTGCATCTGAAAGAGAACTTGTACCGATAAGTGAATCTTTGGAATCTGATCTTAGTGAACTGAGCACGCCACAGGAAGTGCTAGGAGGTCCAGGAGGGCAAGAGTGCCGTATCAGAGATATTCCTCTCCCGAGCTGACTTATCTGGTTACAAATGCCGGGGAGAGTGAGGTCCGAGATGTCGATACTGATTGTCGAGATCTTGTTGAGAGGTCCTGGAATTGAGGCTAATGCACTCCTGTCATTGACTGTGCGTTTTCCACCAAGGTTGAGTGGCCTATGGATTCTAGAAGAAATCGAATTCTCAAGTTTCAGAGTTCCACAGTCTCCTCAAGAGATTGCAGCATTGAGAGCTGAACTGTTACAACGAGTCATTGAGGAGATTGGCTCTGATCTCAGAAGGGATATAAATTGAATCTTTGAACTGCAAATAAGTTGCTTGAAAGAAGATAACCTAGTCCCGAATTAAAGAAGAATAAAATAGGGACTTTTCATTTAGAAGAAGAAAGATGGCTAGGGAAGTCTTCCAAGCTGTGTAAATATGGTGCAATGGGCTCCTAAAATAATTTCCCAAGATCCAAGGAAATTGCCCGAGAACTTTTGTTGTACGTGAATAAGAGGCAGAGAAAAGAGACTCTGGGGTCGATTCCGATTCGGGCCGGAAAACGTACCGACCGACTCGGTGTGGGAATTTATTCCGACCGACACGAACCGGCGCCGTCCGACCCGGGTAGTACGATGAAATGCATGTGAAACTCGACCGACTCGGACGGAATACAAAACGAACGACCGAGCCGGATGGAAACAAGCCATCCGGCCGGAAAACCAGTCGAAACGAACCGACCGACACGCACCCGGATAGAAACCGAACGAAACGTACCCGCGAACTCCGACCCGCGTAGTACGATGCTGTGCGTGCGAAACACGACCGACTCGCACGGAGCACAAGCCGGACAACCGACACGCATACAAAACCCAGCCGAATCAACCCAATACTCCGTGACCGACTCGTACTCTGCATATGAAACCAACCTGAAACACAGCGGGAACGAGTCGGACAACATCGCACCAGCCAACAGCAGCATCCGACTCGGACACAAGAACGACTCCTACATGCACCAAAAGCACCAAGGGAAAAAAGTCCCCCAAAAAAAATGGCCAAACAAGCTACCACAAAGCCAATAAATACTGGGGGTGCGGAAAAAATGGAACAAGGACACACCCCCAACCCCACCTACATAAAGGCCACAAATCCCTACCATGATCCTTTGCAAATTCCACAGACCTGCCAGCAAACAACACCATCACACAGCAACCTCAGACACACTCACAGCTCATACATTACACAAGCCACACACCATTACCACACTTACAAATAGCACCCTCACACACACCCAGCTAAACCTACACTCACACCCCCCCACTTGCGCACACACACACACACACATCAATCAACACCACCACCCATCAACATGCCCCCAAAGAAGAACCACAAGTTCCTAGATAGTGAATTGGAAGTCCTGGTAGACGAGATACTCAGGGTAGAGCCACAGTTGTTTGGTACATTGGTACAACAGACCCCCATGTCGCAGAAAACCAAGATGTGGGCGAGGATTGTCGACAGGGTGAATGCACAATCACCATGTTTGCGCACAAAGGAAGACATCTAGAACAGGTGGTATGATGTGCGCAGGAGGGTCCGGGAGCTACTGAAAAAGGACTACCTCCTCAGCCACCGCACCGGCAGTGGCCCTCCTGCAAAACCAGTATACCTCAGGCCCTGGGAGGAGAAGGTGTGGGCCATCCTACCACCAGTGAGCGTATACGGACTAACAGACATCCCAGAGCCTGGTGAGTACACAACTTATATACACAATATGATGTGACAATACACACACAGCACCCTCAAAGGGATAGGCAAACCATGCACCCTTACCAAATACACAGCAAACAAAACATATTCATCCCAAGATGTGAATGCCAGTCACACAAACACAATACCTGCCATCTCATAGTGACATCTAACTGTGTCATGACATGTACAAACCTAACAACAAATACAGCAAGGCAGTGGCACAAATAGAACCAACAAACACTCCCAGATATTTTGACACCACTAGAACACCACCTCACAGGGAAGATCACTGAAAGGAAGGAATTCTGTGTATGCTGGTCAAGTCAGTGTAGCCAATAGCATCATGGGAGTTGGAGTCATAGATATTGCTAAGCCTCACAATTGCCCCATCAACACCACCCTGAACCATGCTTACATCACAGGGAGTGGAAAAGGACTCACAAGATGGCTGATACTAGGTAATGCTGGGGGGAGCACAAGGCCCTGCAGGCAACCTAGCAACAACCAACAGCAGGACACCACTGACTGACATCCTGAAACACAACACATCCTGAAACACTCCCTGCAATGGAAGCATGTTCCATGGTGGGATACCTGGCTGGGTGGGAAGGAGGACTCACAGCACTGACCATAGTTACAAGCACCTCCCCTCACACACACCCTCAACACTAACTCCACAGAACCCACCTGGGAGAATGCAATGCCTCACATTCTAACTCAAGATCCCACAAAGACCAACCAGCCGGGCTCATACTCTGGGAAGCACAGGGACACTCTTGGGACTGGTAGCCAAACAACTGCAAGGAGAACACTCTCAGCCAACCTGTCAGCACAGGCACCCCACCCCACAGGGAAGCAGAGTCAAAAGGAAGGAAGGATGGGCAATCTGGGAAGGGGGGTGGAGGCAATAGCATGATGGGAGTGGTAGTCACAGATATTGCTCAGCCTCACAATTGGCCCATCAACACCACCCTGAACCATGCTCACATCACAGGGAGTGGAAAAGGACTCACAAGATGGCTGACACTGGCTACTGCTGTGGGGAGCACAAGGCCCTGCAGGCAACTGTGCAACAATCAACAGCAGGACACCACTGACTGACATCCTGAAACACAACTTGCACTCCCTGCAATGGAAGCATGTTCCATGGTGGGATATCTGGCTGGGTGGGAAGGAGGACTCACAGCACTGACCATAGTTACAAGCACCTCCCCTCACACACACCCTCAAAACAAACTCCACAGAACCCACCTGGGAGAATGCAATGCCTCACATTCTAACTCAAGATCCCACAAAGACCAAACAGCCGGGCTCATACTCTGGGAAGCACAGGGACACTCTTGGGTACTGGTAGCCAAACAACCGCAAGGAGAACACTCTCAGCCAACCTGTCAGCACAGGCACCCCACCCCACAGGGAAGCAGAGTCAAAAGGAAGGAAGGATGGGCATGCTGGGAAGGGGGTGGAGGCAATAGCATGATGGGAGTGGTAGTCACAGATATTGCTCAGCCTCACAATTGGCCCATCAACACCACCCTGAACCATGCTCACATCACAGGGAGTGGAAAAGGACTCACAAGATGGCTGACACTGGCTACTGCTGGGGGAGCACAAGGCCCTGCAGGCAACTGTGCAACAACCAACAGCAGGACACCACTGACTGACATCCTGAAACACAACTTGCACTCCCTGCAATGGAAGCATGTTCCATGGTGGGATATCTGGCTGGGTGGGAAGGAGGACTCACAGCACTGACCATAGTTACAAGCACCTCCCCTCACACACACCCTCAAAACAAACTCCACAGAACCCACCTGGGAGAATGCAATGCCTCACATTCTAACTCAAGATCCCACAAAGACCAACCAGCCGGGCTCATACTCTGGGAAGCACAGGGACACTCTCGGGACTGGTAGCCAAACAACCGCAAGGAGAACACTCTCAGCCAACCTGTCAGCACAGGCACCCCACCCCACAGGGAAGCAGAGTCAAAAGGAAGGAAGGATGGGCATGCTGGGAAGGGGGGTGGAGGCAATAGCATGATGGGAGTGATAGTCACAGATATTGCTCAGCCTCACAATTGGCCCATCAACACCACCCTGAACCATGCTCACATCACAGGGAGTGGAAAAGGACTCACAAGATGGCTGACACTGGCTAATGCTGTGGGGAGCACAAGGCCCTGCAGGCAACTGTGCAACAACCAACAGCAGGACACCACTGACTGACATCCTGAAACACAACTTGCACTCCCTGCAATGGAAGCATGTTCCATGGTGGGATATCTGGCTGGGTGGGAAGGAGGACTCACAGCACTGACCATAGTTACAAGCACCTCCCCTCACACACACCCTCAAAACAAACTCCACAGAACCCACCTGGGAGAATGCAATGCCTCACATTCTAACTCAAGATCCCACATAGACCAACCAGCCGGGCTCATACTCTGGGAAGCACAGGGACACTCTTGGGACTGGTAGCCAAACAACCGCAAGGAGAACCCTCTCAGCCAACCTGTCAGCACAGGCACCCCACCCCACAGGGAAGCAGAGTCAAAAGGAAGGAAGGATGGGCATGCTGGGAAGGGGGGTGGAGGCAATAGCATGATGGGAGTGGTAGTCACAGATATTGCTCAGCCTCACAACTGGCCCATCAACACCACCCTGAACCATGCTCACATCACAGGGAGTGGAAAAGGACTCACAAGATGGCTGACACTGGCTACTGCTGGGGGGAGCACAAGGCCCTGCAGGCAACTGTGCAACAACCAACAGCAGGACACCACTGACTGACATCCTGAAACACAACGTGCACTCCCTGCAATGGAAGCATGTTCCATGGTGGGATATCTAGCTGGGTGGGAAGGAGGACTCACAGCACTGACCATAGTTACAAGCACCTCCCCTCACACACACCCTCAAAACAAACTCCACAGAACCCACCTGGGAGAATGCAATGCCTCACATTCTAACTCAAGATCCCACAAAGACCAACCAGCCGGGCTCATACTCTGGGAAGCACAGGGACACTCTTGGGACTGGTAGCCAAACAACAGCAAGGAGAACACTCTCAGCCAACCTGTCAGCACAGGCACCCCACCCCACAGGGAAGCAGAGTCAAAAGGAAGGAAGGATGGGCATGCTGGGAAGGGGGTGGAGGCAATAGCATGATGGGAGTGGTAGTCACAGATATTGCTCAGCCTCACAATTGGCCCATCAACACCACCCTGAACCATGCTCACATCACAGGGAGTGGAAAAGGACTCACAAGATGGCTGACACTGGCTACTGCTGGGGGAGCACAAGGCCCTGCAGGCAACTGTGCAACAACCAACAGCAGGACACCACTGACTGACATCCTGAAACACAACTTGCACTCCCTGCAATGGAAGCATGTTCCATGGTGGGATATCTGGCTGGGTGGGAAGGAGGACTCACAGCACTGACCATAGTTACAAGCACCTCCCCTCACACACACCCTCAAAACAAACTCCACAGAACCCACCTGGGAGAATGCAAAGCCTCACATTCTAACTCAAGATCCCACAAAGACCAACCAGCCGGGCTCATACTCTGGGAAGCACAGGGACACTCTTGGGACTGGTAGCCAAACAACCGCAAGGAGAACACTCTCAGCCAACCTGTCAGCACAGGCACCCCACCCCACAGGGAAGCAGAGTCAAAAGGAAGGAAGGATGGGCATGCTGGGAAGGGGGTGGAGGCAATAGCATGATGGGAGTGGTAGTCACAGATATTGCTCAGCCTCACAATTGGCCCATCAACACCACCCTGAACCATGTTCACATCACAGGGAGTGGAAAAGGACTCACAAGATGGCTGACACTGGCTACTGCTGGGGGGAGCACAAGGCACTGCAGGCAACTGTGCAACAACCAACAGCAGGACACCACTGACTGACATCCTGAAACACAACTTGCACTCCCTGCAAGGGAAGCATGTTCCATGGTGGGATATTTGGGCTGGGGGGAGAAGTCCACCAATGCTGGTCAGGCACACACCTCAACATTCACATTGACATGCCACAGGTTGGCAGGACAATGTGCTACACCAATATCACTCTCTGACTGTCATAACTGAGTAGAATGCAATGTCCAGGGCCGCATCCAGAGGTCCAGTCACAACTGTCAGGTGTTTTAACAATTGATGCCTGTAGAAACATACCATACAATCTGTGTCTCTCCCCAAAACAGGTGATGATGGGGACTCAGCAGCAGATGAGGAGGAGTCCCTGTCCCAGGCTCCGGGGGACACAGAGCTCACTGGTGTGGATCAGCCTCTGCACTCCTCGGATGGCGAACAACAAGCTGGACCCTCCGGTGTCAGTCATCATGCAGCACCAGCAGGACCAACATCTGCACCCCCTGCACCCACCCCTCCAACAACGGCCAACACACAGGCCACCCCTGCCAAACACGGACACACCAAGGACCACAGGTGACAACAGCGCAGGGACCCAGGACCAAACTGGAGCCGCTGCCATCGAGCCCACTAACAACACCCAAGTGGGCACACGGTCACCTGTGCGTGGCACCGCAGGCCCTGCACGTGTTGCCAGGGGTGGTGGGAGGGGTGGTAGACACAGGTCGCTCTTTGCAGAGGGGTCTGGACTGCGTGATGACCCACAACTGGCACGCATTGCAGATGCGTACCAGACCAGCACCGGAGAGGTCACCCAGGTAGTGGGGATCCTCAAGGACATACAACAGCAGCAGGCTGCCCATCATGCCCGCTTGGACTCCCACATGTCCCGTGTCGAGACACACATGCCTCGCATGGAGTCCAAGTGGGACACATTGCAAGAACTCACAGCGGTGCATAGGGACATACTGACATGCCTCCGCCAGATCAGCACCAACATGGCCTCACCTCCCTGTGCGCCCACAACATCTGTTGCCACTACATCCGCAACTGCCACAGGGAGGGAGGAGGAGGACTCTGGCGGAGAGTACCCTGCACCGCGGCAGCCTGCACCTGAGGGTCCCCCCCAAGAAGAGGGGCCGTCCGAGGAGGCCAAACTGAGAGGCCGATGGCCAGCTACATCCTCCAGGAAGCCAACACCTGTTCTGGAACTTTTCCCCTGTGTGCAAACTGCACGCCCTGTCGATGGCAACCCAACTCGCCCACATGACATGGGGAGCTCTAGTTGTACAAATTCATCAGATGACTGTGGACTATACCCTGGACATTTCATCTACCAGGACTTCCAATTCACAAGGGAACTTTGGATTCCTAATTCTATGTACAGCACCCACCATCCTGTGCACCATCCCCACACCTTTTGTAAATAAACTCACCAAAACACCATATCTGCCTCTGTTGTGATTCCAACGTGGTCTCTGTCATGGAGATGGTGATCAGAAAAATGACACTGTGCATGCTGACTGCTACAGCAAGTCCAACACCGTCATGGCAGTCATGGCGACGTGACACATATGAGGGAGACACACCACTAGGGCCACACAACACATACACACCAGGGCCATATGACTCATCCCCTACACTGATGTTGCCAGGAAATACAGTGCAATGCACAGACACCACACATATTCACAGTCTGTGTCAACTACACTACAGGTGCAGTAAGCAAATGTCACTCAGATGTGTGACTACAGACAACGCACACCCCAAAATGATGAACAGGTTTATTACACATTTGCTACATGTTGTTTCCACTACAAATGCAAGCTAATCCCACCTGGCTGTGGCCACAAAGTCAAACAATGCAGAAGATAGAAAGTCCAGGGGTGTGTGGCACATCACCTGTAGGGAAACAACTGCTGCCACCTTGGAAGTTGAATAATTGATTCGGGGGATCCAAGTTGTTCTAACAACTCCAGCAGCACCCTGTGAAGGACAGACATGACACACAGTCAAAAGCACTGAAGAACAGCACAGAACGGCAATACTCATGTCTAATACCTGTCACAAGTTAAATACACAAAAGCAAGTTAGCATGTCTACACTGTTGGCAAGTACAGACCACCTGCAAGGTCAGCTCCGCACACATCCAGTCAAGTTGCACATGGCCACACTCAAACAGCACCAGAGCACCACACACACATATCATGCTAATCAAATTCATTGATAGTACAACACTCTGGATACTCACATTCAGCTGAAGAAGTTGGTGATGAGCTGTGTGCGGACATCACCATCACCATCATCATCATCATCACTGGCATCGTGGCCCAGGCCTGGATCCTCCACAGGTGGCGGATGTTGGTCATCGTCATCCAGGATGAGAGGCAACTCCTTCCGCACTGCCAGGTTGTGGAGCATGCAGCAGACGATGATAATCTTGCACACCTTTGCTGGGGCATATGGGAGGGCGCCTCCTGTCTTGTCCAGGCAGCGGAAGCGGCTCTTCAGGAGACCAAAGGTCCGCTCAATCACCCTCCTGGTCCGACCATGTGCCTCATTGTAGCACATCTGGGCTGGTGTCACAGGGTTCCTGAGGGGTGTCAGCAACCACAGCATGTTGGGGTATCCCGAGTCACCTACAGACAGACAATTGCACATTAGCCAACATTGAAAAGTGTGCGGAAAGCAACATAGCAGAACACACACAATGGTACAAAGTCAGTACACACTGACAAGCCAAGCACGCTGGTTCGGCATCTGTGACATCATCCTCGGGATGCGACTACTCCTCATCACGTAGGCATCGTGTGCCGAACCGGGGAAACGGGCACACACATGTGTGATGGTCATGTTTGCAAGACATACCACCAGATCATTGACAGAATGGTAATGTTTCCTGTTCCTGTATGCCTGCTCATGTGCCTGTGGTGGTACCAAAGCCACATGTGTCCCATCAATGGAGCCAATGACATGTGGCATCCTCCCCAGGGCATAGAAGTCACTCTTGACGTCAGTGAGTCGGTGAAGTTGTGGGAAATAGATGTACTGGTTAAGGCATCTCAACATTGCCACCAAAACATCGCGTAGCACACGGCTGAACATAGTCTGTGACATACCACCAGTAGATGCCACAGTGTGTTGAAAGGTACCAGTGGCAAAGAAGTGTAGGGCTGCCATCACCTTCACCTTGGGGGTCAGCGCTGTAGGATACGGCCGGCCAGGCTGCAAATGTGGGTCCAACCGCACTGCCAAATCCTCAATCAGCTGCCTGGTGAAGCGGTACCGTCGGATGCTGTCACGTTCCACCATCGTTGCCAGGTCAGGGAATGGTCTATGGACAGCAGGAGCCCTGCAGTGCAGAGGTGAAGAAGGCAAGATTGTCAGTCACCCCACATAAGTGCCATTCACCATACTGTAGTTCACATGATACATCATCAGCAAACACTAGTACTTGATGTGTGTCTCGTTCTGTTTGGACATATATGGCACCCACATGGACATCATGTAACATCTCTGTTCAACATCTGTGCACAACAGGTCCCAGGGTGTGCTATGTGAAACCATTAGGCTGTGTCACAGTACCCATTTACTGCTCTCACATTCCACACACATACCACAGTGACGTGTGGACAGATGCGCCACAGGCATCACAACTCATTGACAGGTAGATTCCCAGTGACACTGTCTTGCCACATGGACACTGGCATGACATGGCGTATCATGTACACGTCAGAAAAACAAACATGACTCCCACAGGTAGTGCCCCCTGTAGCCTCTGCAGGACAGACATGGATGTCTGTGACACACACACACAACATCATAGTCCATGCACAAACAACGTGGATGTGGAGACTGTCTCCCATTGTGCACATGGAGTCAGACATGTGAAACACAACATGCACACAGACTGTGGAGGGACATGACTATTGTGGCAATGGGCCACCCTGTGACGTACATGCTTTCCCACATGAGCCTTGGGGTATGTGACATGTCATACATATACACAACCTGGAAATGTGACCATGCAACATGCTCCAAAAATGAACAGTTGCACATCCCAGTGGTCATGTGCACGACACACATAGGACCCTGTCCCCATTAACATGTGCACAGCCTGGGTGTGTCTGCCCCCAAGTGCCAGCCCAAAAACAACATGTACACCCCCATACACAGATAAGGTCATGCTGCCACACATGCCTTAGATACAGTGTGGACTGGGTGTGGTGTAGTAGGTGTGCCCCAGAGTCCCTGGAAAGTATAAGTGGCTGGCATAGGTTCACCAGTGACCAGCATGGTGACATATGCGTGTGACCTGTACAGGGACGCATTGTACAGCAATGGTCCGTCGGTGTGCCCGCCCGGACCATTGCATTGAATGTGAGCGGGTACGCGTTGTATCGCGGGTACGCGTTGTACAGCAATGGTCCGATCGGTGTGCCCGCTCGGACCATTGCATTGCATGTGGGCGGGTACGCGTTGTATCGCGGGTACGCGTTGTACAGCAATGGTCCGATCGGTGTGCCCGCTCGACCATTGCATTGCATGTGGGCGGGTACGCGTTGTACAGCAATGGTCCGATCAGTGTGCCCGCTCAGACCATTGCATTGCATGTGAGCGGGTACGCGTTGTATCGCGGGTACGTGTTGTACAGCAATGGTCCGATCGGTGTGCCTGCTCGGACCATTGCATTGCATGTGGGCGGGTACGCGTTGTACAGCAATGGTCCGATCGGTGTGCCCGCTCGGACCATTGCATTGCATGTGGGCGGGTACGCATTGTATCGCGGGTACGCGTTGTACAGCAATGGTCCGATCGGTGTGCCTCCTCGGACCATTGCATTGCATGTGGGCGGCTACGCGTTGTACAGCAATGGTCCGATCGGTGTGCTCGCTCGGACCATTGCATTTCATGTGGGCGGGTACGCGTTGTACAGCAATGGTCCGATCGGTGTGCGTGCTCGGACCATTGCATTGCATGTGAGCGGGTACGCGTTGTATCGCGGGTACGTGTTGTACAGCAATGGTCCGATCGGTGTGCCCGCTCGGACCATTGCATTGCATGTGGGCGGGTACGCGTTGTACAGCAATGATCCGATCGGTGTGCACGCATTGGCTGGGGCCTGGCATGGCAATGGATGCGGTTTTTGAATTTTCAACGAGTCTGATGCACTGAATTCAGTTGGCCAGCCACAACAATGTTGCAAATTCATGGGTGTCATGACGTTGAATTTTTGAAGGATGCTGTGGGCGTGTATTGGAGCTGCTATTCCATGGATTGGCCAGATTCAGAAGATGCTACCAACTTGGACCTATCACTTTGGACACATGGGACAGTATCTGCCTCTGCAGCACACATATAATGCTGGCTGTTCCCCTGAGAGCTCACTTGCCTGCACTACATGCTCCAGGACGACATCTGCCACTACACTGCTGCTGTCTCTGCATCCTCTGGCTGCTGCAATGGCACGTACTGTGGAGAGAGCCCCAGCCTTCACCCATGAGGAGAACCAGGCCCTGCTGGACAGCCTCCTTCCACAGTACAGCAAGCTGTATGGGACACCAGGGGAGCAGGTGAGTGTGCTGTCCACTGCCTCACTAATTGTGCATGTTGCCTGACTAGCAGGATTCACAGTGTGCACACCACTGGCTAGCATGCCCACTGAGTAGTTCGCACCCCCAAAGTGTGTAGTCACTTGCACTGAACAGGTACAGTGGAGTAACAGTGCATTCAAACAAGGTTCACTTCCCATGCAATGATACCATGTAGTAACTGCTGGCAAACTGTCCATAGCCCTCGTTGCACTGCCTGTGTACATCATATGCCCCTGTGATTGAGACATGTCTTTCCAACTGTGTGATGCACGGATATGTTGCATGTGTAGTAATGGCCTTTTCACTTTGTCATCCTCACAGGTTGATGCCCATCGGAAGCAGGACATCTGGCTGGACATCGTCCGGGCAGTCCGATCCGTGGGGGTCTACAAGCGCCGGATCCGCAACTGCCAGAAGAGGTGGCAGGACCTTCGTGGCTGGACCCGGAGGATCGCAAGTGTCCAGCTGAAGCTGTCGCCTCCTCGCAGGAGGGGCGGACACCGGACCCTGACCCCCCACATGCTCCAGATCCTGCCGGTGGTGTTCCCGGAGCTGGATGGGCAGCTGAAGGGCAGACAGCAGCAAGGAGGGGGTGAGTCTAAGACTGCACTGTGAACTCTGTCTAACATGCTATGTGCCCTCCTCTGGCCTGGTTAAACTTCCCCAGTACATCAGTCTTGTTGTCCAGTACCCATGTCCCTCTATTGTGACCTGGCCACTACCCATCTGATGCGCCGGTGTGCTCCTTACGCTCAGGATAATTGTGTCACTTGGGTACAGGGTCCTAGCATTTTGCTTTGCTCAAGGTGGTGACAGCTTTTGTTCCCGTGACATTGTGTTTGCCTTCATGGGTGGGTCAGTTGCTCACACAATGCCTGAGTCGTGCAATGTAGTCTGGGTGTAACTTTGATATGTGATCCACTTGCACATCTAATTCACCACATGTCCCTGGGGTATTTGCCACACCCCTATTCTGCGGGTGGGTACATTGTTTGGGCCTCAGGAGTGTGTATGTCAAGTGTGTCACACATGCTTAGCCACCTGCCCACTGACCAGGGCTCATCCCTCTTGCAGGTGGAGCCGGACAGTCATGCCTACTCCAGGGAATACAATACACTCTGTACTCCCACTCCCGTGTATCAGCTGACATGCTGTGCTCAGTGAAATGTTGCCTCAGGTGTCTGCCTCTGTGTCGTTGTGCTGTGACTACGTAGTCGTTACTCCTGTGATGTCCTTCGGTTAGGGGTCAGCATGCCATCTGCTATTGGACCATGTGAGACAAGACTTCTGTGACTCATAGGTGTTTGATCACTTGACTGTGCAGACAGGTGTATGAGACTGTGACTTTCAGGCAGCTGTTCATCATTCACAGCACACTGTGAGGTGCTCTGGTTCAGGGAGTAGTGTTTCATGTCTCCCATTTGTCCAAATGGTGTGCAGTGTACAAATACAAAAAATGAACAGTTGCACATCCCAGTGGTCATGTGCACGACACACATAGGACCCTGTCCCCATTAACATGTGCACAGCCTGGGTGTGTCTGCCCCCAAGTGCCAGCCCAAAAACAACATGTACACCCCCAAACACAGATAAGGTCATGCTGCCACACATGCCTTAGATACAGTGTGGACTGGGTGTGGTGTAGTAGGTGTGCCCCAGAGTCCCTGGAAAGTATAAGTGGCTGGCATAGGTTCACCAGTGACCAGCATGGTGACATATGCGTGTGACCTGTACAGGGACGCGTTGTACAGCAATGGTCCGTCGGTGTGCCCGCCCGGACCATTGCATTGAATGTGAGCGGGTACGCGTTGTATCGCGGGTACGCGTTGTACAGCAATGGTCCGATCGGTGTGCCCGCTCAGACCATTGCATTGCATGTGGGCGGGTACGTGTTGTATCGCGGGTATGCGTTGTACAGCAATGGTCCAATCGGTGTGCCCGCTCGGACCATTGCATTGCATGTGGGCGGGTACGCGTTGTACAGCAATGGTCCGATCAGTGTGCCCGCTCAGACCATTGCATTGCATGTGAGCGGGTACGCGTTGTATCGCGGGTACGTGTTGTACAGCAATGGTCCGATCGGTGTGCCCGCTCGGACCATTGCATTGCATGTGGGCGGGTACGCGTTGTACAGCAATGGTCCGATCGGTGTGCCCACTCGGACCATTGCATTGCATGTGGGCGGGTACGCGTTGTATCGCGGGTACGCGTTGTACAGCAATGGTCCGATCGGTGTGCCCGCTCGGACCATTGCATTGCATGTGGGCGGCTACGTGTTGTACAGCAATGGTCCGATCGGTGTGCCCGCTCGGACCATTGCATTGCATGTGGGTGGGTACGCGTTGTACAGCAATGGTCCGATCGGTGGGCCCGCTCGGACCATTGCATTGCATGTGAGCGGGTACGCGTTGTATCGCGGGTACGTGTTGTACAGCAATGGTCCGATCGGTGTGCCCGCCGGACCATTGCATTGCATGTGGGCGGGTACGCGTTGTACAGCAATGATCCGATCGGTGTGCACGCATTGGCTGGGGCCTGGCATGGCAATGGATGCGGTTTTTGAATTTTCAACGAGTCTGATGCACTGAATTCAGTTGGCCAGCCACAACAATGTTGCAAATTCATGGGTGTCATGAAGTTGAATTTTTGAAGGATGCTGTGGGCGTGTATTGGAGCTGCTATTCCATGGATTGGCCAGATTCAGAAGATGCTACCGACTTGGACCTATCACTTTGGACACATGGGACAGTATCTGCCTCTGCAGCACACATATGATGCTGGCTGTTCCCCTGAGAGCTCACTTGCCTGCACTACATGCTCCAGGACGACATCTGCCACTACACTGCTGCTGTCTCTGCATCCTCTGGCTGCTGCAATGGCACGTACTGTGGAGAGAGCCCCAGCCTTCACCCATGAGGAGAACCAGGCCCAGCCTTCACCCATGAGGAGAACCAGGCCTCCTTCCACAGTACAGCAAGCTGTATGGGACACCAGGGGAGCAGGTGAGTGTGCTGTCCACTGCCTCACTAATTGTGCATGTTGCCTGACTAGCAGGATTCACAGTGTGCACACCACTGGCTAGCATGCCCACTGAGTAGTTCGCACCCCCCAAAGTGTGTAGTCACTTGCACTGAACAGGTACAGTGGAGTAACAGTGCATTCAAACAAGGTTCACTTCCCATGCAATGATACCATGTAGTAACTGCTGGCAAACTGTCCATAGCCCTCGTTGCACTGCCTGTGTACATCATATGCCCCTGTGATTGAGACATGTCTTTCCAACTGTGTGATGCACGGATATGTTGCATGTGTAGTAATGGCCTTTTCACTTTGTCATCCTCACAGGTTAATGCCCATCGGAAGCAGGACATCTGGCTGGACATCGTCCGGGCAGTCCGATCCGTGGGGGTCTACAAGCGCCGGATCCGCAACTGCCAGAAGAGGTGGCAGGACCTTCGTGGCTGGACCCGGAGGATCGCAAGGGTCCAGCTGAAGCTGTCGCCTCCTCGCAGGAGGGGCGGACACCGGACCCTGACCACCCACATGCTCCAGATCCTGCCGGTGGTGTTCCCGGAGCTGGATGGGCAGCTGAAGGGAAGACAGCAGCAAGGAGGGGGTGAGTCTAAGACTGCACTGTGAACTCTGTCTAACATGCTATGTGCCCTCCTCTGGCCTGGTTAAACTTCCCCAGTACATCAGTCTTGTTGTCCAGTACCCATGTCCCTCTATTGTGACCTTGCCACTACCCATCTGATGCGCCGGTGTGCTCCTTACGCTCAGGATAATTGTGTCACTTGGGTACAGGGTCCTAGCATTTTGCTTTGCTCAAGGTGGTGACAGCTTTTGTTCCCGTGACATTGTGTTTGCCTTCATGGGTGGGTCAGTTGCTCACACAATGCCTGAGTCGTGCAATGTAGTCTGGGTGTAACTTTGATATGTGATCCACTTGCACATCTAATTCACCACATGTCCCTGGGGTATTTGCCACACCCCTATTCTGCGGGTGGGTACATTGTTTGGGCCTCAGGAGTGTGTATGTCAAGTGTGTAACACATGCTTAGCCACCTGCCCACTGACCAGGGCTCATCCCTCTTGCAGGTGGAGCCGGACAGTCATGCCTACTCCAGGGAATACAATACACTCTGTACTCCCACTCCCGTGTATCAGCTGACATGCTGTGCTCAGTGAAATGTTGCCTCAGGTGTCTGCCTCTGTGTCGTTGTGCTGTGACTACGTTGTCGTGACTCCTGTGATGTCCTTCGGTTAGGGGTCAGCATGCCATCTGCTATTGGACCATGTGAGACAAGACTTCTGTGACTCATAGGTGTTTGATCACTTGACTGTGCAGACAGGTGTATGAGACTGTGACTTTCAGGCAGCTGTTCATCATTCACAGCACACTGTGAGGTGCTCTGGTTCAGGGAGTAGTGTTTCATGTCTCCCATTTGTCCAAATGGTGTGCAGTGTACAAATACGGGTTCAGATGATGTGGTTAGTGGGGGATGGACATGTGCACTTGTCAGTTACATTACTTGCCTTCCCCATGTCCTAGGAGAGTGACACAGTGCAGACTGTTGTTTGCTGGCTAACATGGCCATGTGACTGGAGACAGTGATGTATGACTTTGCAGGCATGCCTGTGTCATGGCATTAAACTTCCTAAGGGTGATCCTGCTGGGGGTGACATGTGCAACAGGCACCCCATTGTGGCATTGACTATCCGGACATGGGTGCTTCATGGGGTCTGGTGCTGGTATGCATCACATGCATTTCTTTTTAGGCTCAGGCCGTCCATTCATCCAGACACCTGCACTGACTCAGTGGCAAGAGATGTGACGTGGGCATGTTCACATACTTCACCGTGTTCTCAGCAATGTCCAACTACTGTGTAGGTGGTGCATGTGTCCACACTGGGGTCTTACCATCAGACAGGCACCAGACAGATGGGTGCAAGGGCAGGAGGGGTTTCTGTTCCATGGCTGACCATCAGACTGACAATTGGCTTCTCCTAATCTGTGTGATGACTTTTGGCAATGTTCTACTAGTGATGCCAGGGCTTGCTCTGTGATGTGCTGTACTTACTGTGGTGTGTGCGGTCAGTGCAAGTGACTGATGTTTGTCTGTTTCCCTAATTGTTTGCAGATACATCCACAGCCACAGGAGGGGACAGCTCCACGGACCAGGAGGAGCAGTGGAGCCAGACTGGGTCAGCGTCCGACGAGTGGTCAGAGGGACCCAGTGGCACGGAGGGCGAGGGGACCCACACCGAGGAGTCCTCAGCACCATCCACCTCAGCTGGGGACCACAGCAGCTCGGAGGATGACTCCCTTGTGGATGTGGGTGTCAGCAGCCACCACACCCCAGCTAGTCTGTCTGACCCCGCCACCACCACCACCACCACCGCCCTCCCTTTGGCTCCCATTCCTGAGGTCCGTGGAGGCTCCCGTGCTTGGGAGCATGTCTCCTTCAAGCCAGGCACCGCACCCCCTGCCCCTGTGTCCCCTGCTGCCCTGAGTGAGGAGTCTGTGTACCTCCTTCGGCAGCTCCATGTAGGGCAGACAGCAATGCTGACTGTCCTCCATGCACACACCACACTGTTGACACAGCTGGTGTCGTTCATGGAGGGCATCTCAACGGGTATGTCTGCCCTACAGAGGAGCAATAGGTCCATGGACTCCTCCCTGACGGCAGCAGTGTCCCTCCTCCAACAGTCCCTCACCCCTCCCACCTCTGCCCCATCCACACTTCCTACCACCCTACCTGTCCAAAGCACATGCACACCTGCACAATCACCCCAACACACAGACACGAGCAGCACACACACACCCAAAACCAAGGCAAGACGTGCACACAAGCATCCTCAGGGGACTGATTCCACACACACAGGGGATGGGGAACTGACACACACACAGGCAACCACAGTCACTCCGCAATCCTCAAGATCCTCTCCCTCCAAGACCCCTTCCCTTGCCTCACCTGCAACCCCACATACACAGCAGCTCTTCCTCTGTGACCTCGGCCGCTTCCCTCCAATCCCGCTGATCCAGCATACCGGGGGAAGAGGAAGTCCACACACAGAGAGGAGAGTGCCCCTCACCCCCGGACACCCTCCCCCAGGCGCAGGCAGAGTGAGCCCCCACCCGCAAGTCCCCCGGACCCGGAAGAGCAAGACCCCGCCACCGCCCTGCAAGTCACCCACCCAGTCTCTCACCTCCATCCCCCAGGCCACCACTCCACAGGTTCCACCGCCACACCCTGCCCCAGGTTCCCCACCCACCGATACCACATCCCCAAAGTGCTCAGGCCCTCCCCCTGCCACTTGCTCTTCCACCCCCAAACCAGACACTCTGCCTGTATGTGCCACTGGTGTGGAGACCGTGTCCCCCCCTCTGTCCTGCCCAGCTCTTCTGCCCCCCCTTCCACTCCCTTGGAGTCATGCACTGCGGTGGAGTCCACAACAACCCCGTCTGACTCGGGCACTGCATTGGGGACCCAGTCCACTCCATCTGACCAGCCCACTGCAGTGGTTGCAGCACCAATACCATCGGACTTGAGCCCTGCGGTGGTGCCGGCCCCCCCTGAGTCAGACACCTCCACTGCAGTTGCCGGTGACACTCCTGCACCCACCTCACCTTCCCTGCCTCCTTCTGGCATCCCCTGATCCTGTCCCTGCGGTGCCTGGCCTGCCCCTCGTATGCCCCTCCAAGGGGCATGTCCCCTGTTGGTACCTGTGCAGGCAAGCAATTTGTGACAAGTAGTCACACATCACCCTGTTGGGACTGTGTATTTGGACTGGACATTGGCCGTAGTTAATTTTGGACTATTGATTTGAGTTGCACACTTGCTGAATAAAGCCTCTTTTTGTTTACTTGTGGTTAATCTTTGGTGGTACATAATGTAGATGTGTAGAATCATGCACTTGCTGTTGTAATTGTGTTCAGATCAGGTAAATGAAGTTTTGCTGTGATGGGCTCCATGTGGTCCATGGGATATGTGTCCTAATCTAGTCTGGATCTATAGCATCCCTTGCTGCAGTCTGAGGGTGTAATGTTCAGCATTTGATACAGGGATGTACGTTTAGCATTTGTAGATTACCATCTTTGTCCTACACTGTTGCACATCTGTTGGGCTTACCACTGTCCAATGTTCCTAGTACCCTGACTGTGTGCCCGTCTCCACTGGACATGCAGTTTTGCACATCAATTTTGGAGGACTCATCTGTGTATACAGTACAACTGGATTGCCACGTGTTTTGGGTGTATGCAGATGACTGACGTGACACTCCCGTACCCAGGCTGATGTGAGCAGAGGCTTCTGTGTGTTGTAGTTGTTGACTCACTGACGGAGTGTCCTGCTGATATGTTTGAGTCGTGCACAGACAAGGTTTGGCACAGCGGAGCTTCCACAGGAGTGGAGTGCCCTCATGGCTGTGTGTAATCTGGTGACATTGCGTGTGCCCATGTTGTGTGTTGTGTGAGCATGTCTGTGCATGTTCCCTTCCCTTTTCCTACACAGGCTGTGTCCCTAGGGATGTTCCTGTTTGTGATGGTTGCAGAGTTGGTATGTGTTCATCCAGCATCTTGGACCTGGTTTCTCCGTGATGTGGTTGCATGGCAAATTGATGTTCATGAGGTTGTCATCCCAGGTTGTCTTTGTTGTCAGGGCTGGGGATGTGGGGATACACTGATGGGACACATTCAGGATTCCCCTTGGCACTTGTTGTTTACACAAGTAATGTGATTTAGAGTTTGTGGTAGCTTTCAGTGATTGTGATGCGTTGTGTGTGTGACTGCTGCCACTCCTCAGGGTCAGAGCTGCAATGTTGGAAGTTGTGTACGTGTGTTCTTTGTGTCTCACCTTGGCTTCTTCGTTGGTGTGTGACTATGGCCAGGATCCCATTGTTTGTGGTGGATTTCACATCATGCGCATGTACGGCGTACTGTGCTGTGTGTCATATAACCCTGGGCAAAGCACTACGCTACGCTCGCGTAGTTTGCGAAGTTTGCGCTACTTCACACAACGCGAATTGCACGTAGCACAGTGCAAACACGCGTAGCGTAGCGTAGTGTAGTGCAGCGGTCATTTTTTGCTTGCTCGCGGTCCTCAACGTCAAGTTGGCGACTGCGAGCAAGCAAAATGACATCCTGGCGAGACTTTTTCTTCGCTCGCGATCAGCAACATCAAGTTGCCGATCGCGAGCGTGGAAAATAAACCTCCCGGCGAGATTCTCAACGCGGGAGGTCAGGTTTCTCATTGCGAGTGGTCGCGTATGCTCGCGACTGCTCGCGATGAGAAACTACCAGTCCGCGTTGAGAAAGCTGCCGCCGAGTAAAAATCTACTCGATCGGCAGTAAAAGACAGCTCGCACTGTGCAAGATGCCGTTTTCAATGATTGCACAGTGCGGACAAGCATCCGGCACTGTGCAATCATTGCGAACAGTGCACTACGCAGTTCGCGTAGTGCTACGCGTAGCTCGCGTAGTGCGAACTGCACTTAGCGTAGCTTCGCGTAGCGCTACTTCGCGAACTACGCCCAGGCTTAGTGTCATACATAGACGAGTCATGTTGAGTGGGCATGTGTGATGGGTTTCTGCACCTTAGTTCCCACCACCACCCCTGGGATTGTCATGGGTGCATGTGCAATGTCACCAGTCCATGTGAGCTTCACTGCTGCACATTGTTGGAGATCAGGGTGTGTGGTGTTGAGTGTGCAAATATGAGTTGTTGCACGGCTAGACCACTACCTCCATATTGGCCTTGGCTGGCAGGCCCTGCTGATTGATTGGAGCTTGTGTAGGTGTGATGGTAGTTTGTAGCTGAGGACACATGGCTGTGGTTCACAGTGTGATCAACATCTACCTTTGTCATCACAGTGGAATTGTCATGCAGGCTAGTGTCAGCACAATGTGGGGTCCCTGGGGGTAGTGCTGTGGTGGGTCTGTCTCTTGCTGTGTTAGTTGCTGTTCCTACAAGCTTGTGTGACATGTGTAATTTGGGCTCCCTCTCATCTGACAATGCCAGATTGCCCACATAGGGGAATCCAATCCATGAGTTACTTGTGTGTGGCACTGTATACACATCTGTGTAATTGGGATTCAGGCCTCCTCATGTGATGTGTGGTTGCCTGGGGACACTGGCACACACCCCCATCACCTGTTGTCTTTGATATGCAGTGTGAGTCTGCCTGTTTGTGTTAGTGCATTTGCATCACTGCATTGGCATTTCTGTAGTGTGCCATTGGCTGTATGTTGTTTGGTGATATTCCCCTGCTCTCCCTGGTACTCCTGGGTCATCAGTCAGCACAATGATCATGGTTTGTATGTCCCATTGCTGCCATGGTATGGTATTTGTTCACCTGACATCGACAGTCTCCACAGGTTATATACCTTTGTGTGTCCATAGGTGCAGATATGTGGGTCAGCATCATGATGGTCACTTCTGTCATTGTATAATTGGCTGATTGTTGGCAATGTGGTCCCCCATGTGTGATGTTTGTATGCACATGGCCAAAAGCGATGTTTCTGTGACACTGCACTGTTAGCCTCGCCCAATCTATGTTGCAATGGGACACAAGCAGTACTATGCCACAGATGTTTTAGTTGTTGTGTGACCAGGATTCATCCATTCAGTTTGTCTTTGGCAGCTTTTACCATGCCTACACTTACCTTATGATCACCGTGGTGATGGTGCTTTGGGCCCCATTGCCACACTGATCAAAAGGGCCATCAGCCTTGGACCCCACACTTACCTTTTGGTGACTGTGGTGATGGGGCTTTAGGCCCCATTGCCACACTGATCAAAAGGGCCATCGGCCTTGGACCCCACACTTACCTTTTGGTGACTGTGGTGATGGGGCTTTAGGCCCCATTGCCACACTGATCAAAAGGGCCATCGGCCTTGGACCCCACACTTACCTTTTGGTGACTGTGGTGATGGGGCTTTAGGCCCCATTGGCACACTGATCAAAAGGGCCATCAGCCTTGGACCCCACACTTACCTTTTGGTGACTGTGGTGATGGGGCTTTAGGCCCCATTGCCACACTGATCAAAAGGGCCATCAGCCTTGGACCCCACACTTACCTTCTGGTGACTGTGGTGATGGGGCTTTGGGCCCCATTGCCACAGTGGCCATGGTCGGCTTGTATTGTGGAGGCCACACACTTTTATGTGTCACACATGTGATAGTGGGTCACATTGTATGTTCATTGTCATGTTTAGTGTTGTAGGCATTTGACATGGACTACACACGCTTGTCATGTTGTTTGGGTGGATGTAATTTTCTGTGATTCCTTATGTGGGAGTATGCTGGTTGTGTCATGCATTACCCGTCCTATGAGTAGGGGTGGTGGTAGTGGTAGGCATCCAGGCCCCCCTGTGTAGGGGTGGTGGTAGTGATAGGCATCCAGGCCCCCCTGTGTAGGGGTGGTGGTAGTGATAGGCATCCAGCCCCCCATGAGTGGGGATGGTAGTAGTGATAGGCATCCAGCCCCCCATGAGTGGGGGTGGTGGTAGTGATAGGCATCCAGCCCCCCATGAGTGGGGGTGGTGGTAGTGATAGGCATCCAGCCCCCCATGAGTGGGGATGGTAGTAGTGATAAGCATCCAGCCCCCATGAGTGGGGATGGTAGTGGTGATAGGCATCCAGCACCCCATGAGTAGGGGTGGTGGTAGTGATAGGCATCCAGCCCCGAGTAGGGGTGGTGGTAGTGGCAGGCATCCAGCCCCCCATGAGTGGGGATGGTAGTAGTGATAGGCATCCAGCCCCCCATGAGTGGGGATGGTAGTGGTGATAGGCATCCTGCCCCCCATGAGTGGGGATGGTAGTAGTGATAGGCATCCAGCCCCCCATGAGTGGGGGTGGTGGTAGTGATAGGCATCCAGCCCCCCATGAGTGGGGGTGGTGGTAGTGATAGGCATCCAGCCCCCCATGAGTGGGGATGGTAGTAGTGATAGGCATCCAGCCCCCCATGAGTGGGGATGGTAGTGGTGATAGGCATCCAGCACCTCATGAGTAGGGGTGGTGGTAGTGATAGGCATCCAGCCCCCCCCTGAGTAGGGGTGTTGGTAGTGGCAGGCATCCAGCCCCCCCTGAGTAGGGGTGGTGGTAGAGGCAGGCATCCAGCCCCCATGAGTGGGGATGGTAGTAGTGATAGGCATCCAGCCCCCCATGAGTGGGGATGGTAGTGGTGATAGGCATCCAGCACCCCATGAGTAGGGGTGGTGGTAGTGATAGGCATCCAGCCCCCTGAGTAGGGGTGGTGGTAGTGGCAGGCATCCAGCCCCCATGAGTGGGGATGGTAGTAGTGATAGGCATCCAGCCCCCCATGAGTGGGGATGGTAGTGGTGATAGGCATCCAGCACTCCATGAGTAGGGGTGGTGGTAGTGATAGGCATCCAGCCCCCCCTGAGTAGGGGTGGTGGTAGTGATAGGCATCCAGCCCCCCATGAGTGGGGATGGTAGTAGTGATAGGCATCCAGCCCCCCATGAGTGGGGATGGTAGTAGTCATAGGCATCCAGCCCCCCATGAGTGGGGATGGTAGTGGTGATAGGCATCCAGCCCCCCCTGAGTAGGGGTGGTGGTAGTGGCAGGCATCCAGCCCCCCATGAGTGGGGATGGTGGTAGTGATAGGCATCCAGCACCCCATGAGTAGGGGTGGTGGTAGTGGCAGGCATCCAGCCCCCCATGAGTGGGGATGGTGGTAGTGATAGGCATCCAGCACCCCATGAGTAGGGGTGGTGGTAGTGATAGGCATCCAGCCCCCCATGAGTGGGGGTGGTGTTAGTGATAGGCATCCTGCCCCCCATGAGTGGGGGTGGTGGTAGTGATAGGCATCCAGCCCCCCATGAGTGGGGATGGTAGTAGTGATAGGCATCCAGCCCCCCATGAGTGGGGATGGTAGTGGTGATAGGCATCCAGCACCCCATGAGTAGGGGTGGTGGTAGTGATAGGCATCCAGCCCTCCCTGAGTAGGGGTGGTGGTAGTGGCAGGCATCCAGCTCCCCACGAGTGGGGATGGTAGTAGTGATAGGCATCCAGCCCCCCATGAGTGGGGATGGTAGTGGTGATAGGCATCCAGCACCCCATGAGTAGGGGTGGTGGTAGTGGCAGGCATCCAGCCCCCCATGAGTGGGGATGGTGGTAGTGATAGGCATCCAGCACCCCATGAGTAGGGGTGGTGGTAGTGATAGGCATCCATCCCCCCATGAGTGGGGATGGTGGTAGTGATAGGCATCCTGCCCCCCATGAGTGGGGGTGGTGGTAGTGATAGGCATCCAGCCCCCCATGAGTGGGGGTGGTGGTAGTGATAGGCATCCAGCCCCCCATGAGTGGGGGTGGTGGTAGTGATAGGCATCCAGCCCCCCATGAGTGGGGATGGTAGTAGTGATAGGCATCCAGCCCCCCATGAGTGGGGATGGTAGTGGTGATAGGCATCCAGCACCCCATGAGTAGGGGTGGTGGTAGTGATAGGCATCCAGCCCCCCCTGAGTAGGGGTGGTGGTAGTGGCAGGCATCCAGCCCCCCATGAGTGGGGATGGTAGTAGTGATAGGCATCCAGCCCCCCATGAGTGGGGATGGTAGTGGTGATAGGCATCCAGCACCCCATGAGTAGGGGTGGTGGTAGTGATAGGCATCCAGCCCCCCCTGAGTAGGGGTGGTGGTAGTGGCAGGCATCCAGCCCCCCATGAGTGGGGATGGTAGTAGTGATAGGCATCCAGCCCCCCATGAGTGGGGATGGTAGTGGTGATAGGCATCCTGCCCCCCATGAGTGGGGATGGTAGTAGTGATAGGCATCCAGCCCCCCATGAGTGGGGATGGTAGTGGTGATAGGCATCCAGCCCCCCCTGAGTAGGGGTGGTGGTAGTGGCAGGCATCCAGCCCCCCCTGAGTAGGGGTGGTGGTAGTGGCAGGCATCCAGCCCCCCATGAGTGGGGATGGTAGTAGTGATAGGCATCCAGCCCCCCATGAGTGGGGATGGTAGTAGTGATGGGCATCCAGGCCCCCCTGAGTAGGGGTGGTGGTAGTGATAGGCTTCCAGGCCCCCCTGAGTAGGGTTGGTGGTGGTGGCAGGCATCCAGGCCCCTATGAGTGTGTATGGCATTGGTGATGCCCATCCCACCCCTATGATTGTGCTGTTGCTAGTGTACGTCATTTGTGCATCCCTATGTGTGTGTGACATATTTTGGGTACGTGTAGTTAGTTTGTATTGTTGGAGTTTGACTTACCGTCTGCGCCGTACGCGTCCGAACCGGTCCCGGTAATAGATGTAGAGTATTGGTAGGACCTGCGCGATGGGATTCATGGTTGGTTCGCCTCGCTCGGGTTTCTCGTGTCTTCGACTCGTACTCGTCGCTGGCTTGTTCGCCTCGTAGCCGTGGATCGTCTTGTGGCGCGAATCGGAGCTTATGTGCGGCTCTCCCGGATGCTGATACGTGCCGGACGTAGCGACGGGTTCGGCGTGTACGGAAGACGCATCGTACTAGTCCGGCCGGAAGGTGCAGTGTATTTGGTTCCGTGCGACTCGATTCGGCGTTTACGGATCCGGCTCGGGCGGAGAAAAGGAGCTGGATTGGGTAAGTACGGCTCGCTCGGAATCTGGGCTGTTATGCGCATCGTACTTGTTCGTTCGGTAGAGTGTTCGAGTCGGTCGGAAAACACGCGTTTGGCTGGTATTTTTTCCGGACGAATACTGTTAGGTGCGCTTCCGGCCGACATCGGAATCGACCCCTCTGTGTGTTGATCCTCTTACATGTTGTAATCTGAGCCACTTTGAAAATGGAGTCTGGAAATTCGAATTGTAGGCACAAATGTATTATAGGTACACTCATTGTAGGAGTAATTATAGTAATAGCTGTAATCATCACCGAGTCCATTTTAAGCGCACATAAGATTGAGGAACATGGAGTGGGGGTACATGAGACATCCACACCTACCACTACTGCCTCAAAGAGGGGTACATTAGGATCTGAAAAAGGCTTAATAGAGCAAACTAGTTGTTTTCTTCATGTAGATTTGTCTAAAGGTGTTGATACGCTGAATGCTTATGCTAAGTTGCTTTATGAATATGTCAACACTATAGAAGTGAGAGATTGTTATGTGTGTCTGCAATTGCCTGCTTCGGTCGAGGAGGGGATTAGATATCATCACTAACCCTTGACGTATGGCATTAGTTGTAGTTTGCTCCTTAGCATGTTTTATGGGAAAGGTCATTACAAGTACTACTTCTCAAATTATGATGTGGGACTCTCAGAAATACCTGTTTATAAAAATTTGAACAAACCTGATTATTATAAGCAGGAAGAGAGAACGGGAAAATATTTTGCACCCACAGTAACATTAGACACTGCTTACTTGCATAGACTTAACCTAACCTGCAAGTTAACAGACATAGAAAAGAAATTTGTAGATCAAGTAGAAGACAGACATAGGAGTTTAGTTGTTAAGTTTAATAAACAGGACAGAAAGTTTGAATAGACCAAAGAGGAGTTAGCTCACAAGGCTAAAGGAAGCTATGGTCCTAAAGGTTTAGATTGGGAACAACGAGGCAAGCTTTGCATACGTCAAGTTCAGAGCTGTTATGACACTGTATTTGTGGGAGAGAGTGTGTGTGACCACATCTATCTAGTCAATGGTCCTTGGAAGATGTTTCTGCAAGAATCAGTACAAGTGGTTTCAGGAGTATATTTTGTGTGTGGTAAGAATGCATATGTTCGGCTTCCGAACTATGTGGCAGTTGTGTTTACAAAGATATATCATGTGGAAGATTTGGAAGGTTTGGAGGGAAAATCGAACCATTGAGAAAAACGAGGACTGACTGCTGGTGAGGTCGTGTGAGACATATTTGGAGCGATGATACTTAATTTAGGAGTGGTGTTGAATGACGTCAAGATCAGGAAGTTGTCTACTATTGTGGATAAGTTGTCGGTTAACACAGCTCAGTCATTACTACTTATAGACAGGGCGATGGTTTCGATAAGGGCGATGGTGATGCAAAACCATCTTGCATTAGACGTGTTACTGGCAAAGGAAGGCGGAGTGTGTCAGATGCTGAAGTCCAACAGTGTTGTACTTATATTCCTGATAAAAGTAAAGATCTGAGTAAATATATAAGTAATATCACTGAGATACATCATGAGATACATGATCTGGCAGCTGAGAGAGTTTGGGATAAAATTGGAAAGGGATTTGGTGCAATTGGAAGTTGGTTTGCAAACCTAGGGAAGGAATCCCTGGATGCATCCTGAAGCAAATCATAATTGTTGTAATCTGTGTTATCATCTTCGTAGGTATGATAAGAGCATACATATGGCAGGACAGTCATTATGAGAAATTGAAATGGTTGGAGGAGTTCAGACAGAGGAGGTTAGCTGCGACATCTTTTTAGATCAGTCTACTTTACAGGGATTTTAAAGGTGTTTTGTGATGACTCCACGTCATCAGAGGGGGAACTGATGCAGAGGAAATCATATTTTAATTATGGGGTGCATTAGAATCACATGTGTAGAGCGCACCCGCAGATAATCAATTGTTGTATTGACTTGAAGTGGTAGAATTTTGAAATGTATTAACCTGAACGTGATGTGTTTAGGGAATCACTGACAAAATATCGACCACACAAATATCGACGACAAAAATATCGGAGTCGAAATATCGATGGCCACAATATCAAAGTCCTATCTACATTATGGTTAGTACAAAAATAAAGTTGTCAAAAATATCGTTGTTAAAAATATTGTTTTTTTTAATGTTTAAAAAATAATGTAAAATAAAGTAAATAATACATATAATTAAAAGAAACATAGTTAAAATTATTTTAAAATGTTTAAAATTATAACTAATACATATAATGTAAAAATAAATTAAACATACATACGTATAAAATCTAATATATATACTTACTTAATAATATTTATAAATAATTATTTTAATAACTTATAAATTGTTAAAACACATTAAAAAATTATAAATACATATATACAAAAAAACAAATGATATAAATCAAAATACAAAAATATAAATAACAAATTAAAAAATTACAATATTTTTAATCTTTTTAAAATAAATTATACACTACATTAACTAAAACAGTAGAGAAAATATTGGATAGCGGAAGGGATAAAATTACTATTCCCACTCCAGAAAGTGCAACAGTAGGAAAAGTTTGGGATAGCGTAGAGGTAAAAATTACTATTCCCACTCCAGTGAGTGCAACAGTAGGGAAAGTGTTGGATAGCGTAGGGGTAAAAATTACTATTCCCACACCAGAGAGTGCAACAGTAGTGAAAATGTTGGATAGCGTAGGGGTAAAAATTACTATGCCCACACCATTGAGTGCAACAGTAGGGAAAGTGTTGGATAGTGAAGAGGTAAAAATGACTATTCCCACTCCAGTGAGTGCAACAGTAGGGAAACTGTTGGATAGCGTAGGGGTTAAAATTACTATTCCCACTCCAAAGAGTGCAACAGTAGGGAAACTGTTAGATAGCGTAGGGGTAAAATTACAATTCCCACTGCAGAGAGTGCAACAGTAGGGAAAGTGTTGGATAGCATAGGGGTTAAAATTACTATTCCCACTCCAGAGAGTGCAACAGCATGGAAAGTGTTAGATAGCGTAGGGGTAAAAATTACTATTCCCACTCCAATAACTGCAACAGTAGGGAAAGTGTTAGATAGCGTAGGGCTAAAAATTACTATTCCCACTCCAGATACTGCAACAATTGGGAAAGTATTGGATAGCGAAGGGGTTAAAATTACTATTCCCACTCCAGAGAGTGCAACAGTAGGTAAAGTGTTGGATAGCGTAGGGGTAAAAATTACTATTCCCACTCCAATAAGTGCAACAGTAGGGAAAGTGTTGGATAGCGTAGGGGTAAAAATTACTATTCCCACTCCAGATACTGCAACAATAGGGAAAGTATTGGATAGCGAAGGGGTTAAAATTACTATTCCCACTCCAGAGAGTGCAACAGTAGGGAAAGTGTTGGATAGCGTAGGGGTAAAAATTACTATTCCAACTCCAGAGAGTGCAACAGTAGGGAACGTGTTGGATAGCGTAGGGGTAAAAATTACTATTCACACTCCAGAGATTACAACAGTAGGGAAAGTCTTGGATAGCGACGGGGTTAAAATTACTATTCCAACTCCAGAGAGTGCAACAGTAGGGAAAGTGTTGGATAGCGTAGGGGTAAAAATTACTATTCTCACTCCAGAGACTGTAATTTTAGGTGAAGTGTTGTATAGCAGAGGGTTAAAATTAACATGATTATCAATTTAATATTTTTTTAAATTACATAAACAATTAATAAATAATTAACAATATAATAATCATCAATACCAATAAATACAAATTAATAATTACTTTATTATACTTAAATTACTTCCCACCCTATTCCCCTATTAACCCACAACCCACTCCTAACAATAAATTAACCCAATTAATATAATAATCAATTAATCAAGTAATCAAAATTATTTACCAATTACTAATTAATTAACAATAAATTAATTTTCAATACCAATAAATAAAAATTAATAATTACTTTATTATAATTAAATTACTTCCCACCCTATTTCCCTATTAACCCACAACCCGCTCCTAAAATAAATTAACACAATTAATATAATAATCAATTAATCAATTAATAAAAATTAATTACCAATTAATCATAATTAATTAACAATATGGAATCTGATCTGAGTGAACTGAGCACGCTACAGGAAGTGCTAGGAGGTCCAGGAGGGCAAGAGTGCCGTATCAGAGATATTCCTCTCCCGAGCTGACTTATCTGGTTACAAATGCCGGGGAGAGTGAGGTCCGAGGTGTCGATACTGATTGTCGAGATCTTGTTGAGAGGTCCTGGAATTGAGGCTAATGCACTCCTGTCATTGACTGTGCGTTTTCCACCAAGGTTGAGTGGCCTATGGATTCTGGAAGACATCGAATTCTCAAGTTTAAGAGTTCCACAGTCTCCTCAAGAGATTGCAGCATTGAGAGCTGAACTGTTACAACGAGTCATTGAGGAGATTGGCTCTGATCTCATAAGGGATGTAAATTGAATCTTTGAACTGCAAATAAGTTGCTTGAAAGAAGATAACCTAGGCCCGAATTAAAGAAGAATAAAATAGGGACTTTTCATTTAGAAGAAGAAAGAGGGCTAGTTAAGTCTTCCAAGCTGTGTAAATATGGTGCAATGGACTGCTAAAATAATTTCCCAAGATCCGAGGAAATTGCCCGAGAACTTTTGTTGTACGTGAATAAGAGGCAGAGAAAAGAGACTCTGTGCATTGATCCTCTTACATGTTGTAATCTGAGCCACTTTGAAAATGGAGTCTGGAAACTCGAATTGTAGGCACAAATGTATTATAGGTACACTCATTGTAGGAGTAATTATAGTAATAGCTGTAATCATCACCGAGTCCATTTTAAGCACACATAAGATTGAGGAACATGGAGTGGGGGTACATGGGACATCCACACCTACCACTACTGCCTCAAAGAGGGGTACATTAGGATCTGAAAAAGGCTTAATAGAGCAAACTAGTCGTTTTCTTCATGTAGATTTGTCTAAAGGTGTTGATACGCTGAATGCTTATGCTAAGTTGCTTTATGAATATGTCAACACTATGGAAGTGAGAGATTGTTATGTGTGTCTGCAATTGCCTGCTTCGGTCGAGGAGGGGATTAGATATCAACACTAATCCCTGACATATGGCATTAGTTGTAGTTTGCTCCTTAGCATGTTTTATGGGAAAGGTCATTACAAGTACTACTTCTCAAATTATGATGTGGTACTCTCAGAAATACCTGTTTATAAAAATGTGAACAAACCTGATTATTATAAGCAGGAAGAGAGAACGGGAAAATATTTTGCACCCACAGTAACATTAGACACTGCTTACTTGCATAGACTTAACCTAACCTGCAAGTTAACAGACATAGAAAAGAAATTTGTAGATCAAGTAGAAGACAGACATAGGAGTTTAGTTGTTAAGTTTAATAAACAGGACAGAAAGTTTGAATAGACCAAAGAGGAGTTAGCTCACAAGGCTAAAGGAAGCTATGGTCCTATGGGTTTAGATTGGGAACAACGAGGCAAGCTTTGCATACGTCAAGTTCAGAGCCGTTATGACACTGTATTTGTGGGAGAGAGTGTGTGTGACCACATCTATCTAGTCAATGGTCCTTGAAAGATGTTTCTGCAAGAATCAGTACAAGTGGTTCCAGGAGTATATTTTGTGTGTGGGAAGAATGCATATGTTCGGCTTCCGAACTATGTGGCAGTTGTGTTTACAAAGATATATCATGTGAAAGATTTGGAAGGTTTGGAGGGAAAATCGAACCATTGAGAAAAACGAGGACTGACTGCTGGTGAGGTCGTGTGAGACATATTTGGAGCGATGATACCTAATTTAGGAGTGGTGTTGAATGACGTCAAGATCAGGAAGTTGTCTACTATTGTGGATAAGTTGTCGGTTAACACAGCTCAGTCATTATTACTTATAGACAGGGCGATGGTTTCGATAAGGGCGATGGTGATGCAAAACCATCTTGCATTAGACGTGTTACTGTAAAGGGAGGCGGAGTGTGTCAGATGCTGAAGTCCAACAGTGTTGTACTTATATTCCTGATAAAAGTAAAGATCTGAGTAAATATATAAGTAATATCACTGAGATACATCATGAGATACATGATCTGGCAGCTGAGAGAGTTTGGGATAAAATTGGAAAGGGATTTGGTGCAATTGGAAGTTGGTTTGCAAACCTAGGGAAGGAATCCCTGGATGCATCCTGAAGCAAATCATAATTGTTGTAATCTGTGTTATCATCTTCGTAGGTATGATAAGAGCATACATATGGCAGGACAGTCATTATGAGAAATTGAAATGGTTGGAGGAGTTCAGACAGAGGAGGTTAGCTGCGACATCTTTTTAGATCAGTCTACTTTACAGGGATTTTAAATGTGTTTTGTGATGACTCCACGTCATCAGAGGGGGAACTGATGCAGAGGAAATCACATTTTAATTATGGGGTGCATTAGAATCACACGTGTAGGGCGCACCCGCAGATAATCAATTGTTGTATTGACTTGAAGTGGTAGAATTTGAAATGTATTAACCTGAACGTGATGTGTTTAGGGAATCACTGACAAAATATCGATGGCCACAATATCGAAGTCCTATCTACATTATGGTAAGTACAAAAATATCGATAAAAAAATATCGTTGTCAAAAATATCGTTTTTTTAATGTTTAAAAAATAATGTAAAATAAAGTAAATAATACATATAATTAAAAGAAACATAGTTAAAATTATTTTAAAATGTTTAAAATTATAACTAATACATATAATGTAAAAATAAATTAAACATATATACGTATAAAATATAATATATTACTTACTTAATAATATTTATAAATAATTATTTTAATATCTTAGGGCCCCATTCTGATGCGGGTTGGAAAAGCTTCCCGACCGATGGCCTGATTCTGATGCGGTTAGGAAGGCCTCCTAATGGCATTTGCTCCTTCCAAATCGGATCGGGAACGTGTCTTCCCGACCGAGGGTCCAATTCTGATGCGGTTAGGAACAAATGTTCCCATTGAAGTCAATGGGAGTTCAACCAAATCGTATCTGGAAACATCTGGATGCATCCTACTCTGCCGGTTGGACTTTCCCGATCCGAGTGGGTCGGAAACCATTTCCCAACCGATTCGGTCGGGAAGCTTTTCCAACCCGCATCAGAATCGGGCCCTTAATTGTTAAAAAAACATTTAAAAAAATTATAAATACATATATACAAAAAAACAAATAATATAAATCAAAATATAAAAAATATAAATAACAAATTAAGAAATTACAATATTTTTAATCTTTTTAAAATAAATTATACACTACATTAACTAAAACAGTAGAGAAAATATTGGATAGCGGAAGGAATAAAGGGGCATATTACGAAGGATTTGCAATAATTATCGCAAAGCGCGCTTAGCGCTGTTTTTTTTATCGCTGGCTATCACTGGATTTCATCGCGGAGATAACGCGTTATCAACGCTTATCTCCAAGGCGATAAAAAATCCAGCGATAGCGGCGAAACCCAGCAATAGCGCGAGTAATCCAGCGATAAATTCACTGCGCTAATGAAAAGCTTGCTAATAGGCAGGTGAGGACTTAGGGGCCGATTCCGATTCGGGCCGGAAAACATACCGACCGACTCGGTACGGGAATATAGTCCGACCAACACGTACCTGCGCTGCCCGACCTGCGTAGTACGATGAAATGCATGTGGTTCATGACCGACTCGTACGGAACACAAGCCGAACGACCGAACCGCACGGAAACAAGCTATCCGGCCGGGAAACTACGCGAATCGAACCGACCGACACGCACCCGGAATGAACCCGAACGAAACGTACCCGCGAACTCCGACCCGCGCAGTACGATGCAATGCGTGGAAAACCAGACCGAGTCGCACGGAGCCCAAGCCGTACGACCGACACGCATACAAAACCCAGCCGAAGCAACCCAATACTACGCGACCGACGCGTACGCCGCACATGAAACCTAGCAGAAACACAGCGTGAACGACTCGGAGAAGCTCGCACGAGACAACTGCAGCGTCCTACTCAATCAGAAGAACGTCTCCTACATGCCCAAAAAATACAAAGGAAAAATACAAAAAAAAGGGCCAAACAAGCAATGACAAAGCCAATAAATACTGTGGGGAAAAAACATGGAACAAAGACACACCCCCAACTCCACCCATATAAAGGCCACAAATCCCTACCATGGTCCTTTGCAAATTCAACTGACCTGCCAGCACAGAACACCATCAGGCAGCAACCACAGACACACTCACAACTCATCCATCACACAAGCCACACACCATTAGCACCTCACAAATAGCACCCTCACATACACCCAGCAAAACCTACACTCACCCACCCTCACTTGCACACTCACACACACATCAATCCCCACCACCAACCATCACCATGCCCCCAAAGAAGAATCCAAAGTTCCTAGACAGTGAATTGGGAGTCCTGGTAGATGAGATCCTCAGGGTAGAGCCACAGTTGTTTGGTATATTGGTCCAACAGACCCCCATGTCGCAGAAAACCAAGATGTGGGAGAGGATCGTCGACAGGGTGAACGCACAATCACCATGTTTGCGCACAAAGGAAGACATCCAGAACAGGTGGTATGATGTGCGCAGGAGGGTCAAGGACCTACTAAAGAAGGATTACATCTTGAGTCAGCGCACCAACAGTGGCCCTCCTGCCAAACCAGTATACCTCAGGCCCTGGGAGGAGAAGGTGCGGGCCATCCTACCACCAGTGAGCGTATATGGACTATCAAACATCCCAGAGCCTGGTGAGTACACAACAAATATACACAATATTGTGTGACAATACACACACATCACTGTCAAGGGGATAGTCAAACCATGCACCCTTAGCAAATCCACAGCAACCAAAACATAATCATCCCAAGATGTGTATGTTAGTTAGATAAACACAATACATGCCATCTCATAGTGATATGTAACTGTGTCATGACATGTACAAACCGAACAACAAATAGAGCTAGGCAGTGGCACAAATCTAACCAACAAACACAGTCAGATATTTTGCCACCACTAGAACACCACCTCACAGGGAAGCTCACTGAAAGGAAGGAATTCTGTGTATACTGGTGAAGTCAGTGTAGCCAATAGCATGATGTGAGTTGTAGTCACTGATATTGGTCACCCTCACAATTGGCCCATCAACACCACTCTGAACCATGCTCACATCACAGGGAGTGGAAAACAACTGACAAGATGGCTGACACTGGGTACTGCTGTGGGGAGCACAAGGCCTTGCTGGGAACTGTGCACCAACCAACAGCAGGACACCACTGCCTGACATCCTGAAAGCCAACTTGCACTCCCTGCAATGGAAGCACGTTCCATGGTGGGATATCTGGCTGGGTGGGAAGGAGGACTGACAAGTGTGACCATAGTCACCAGCAGCTTTTCTCACACACCCCCTCAACACAAACTCCACACCT
Organism: Calotriton arnoldi; assembly: GCA_963921515.1. Taxonomy (NCBI): domain Eukaryota; kingdom Metazoa; phylum Chordata; class Amphibia; order Caudata; family Salamandridae; genus Calotriton; species Calotriton arnoldi. The sequence goes on along the minus strand of CAWUFW010008718.1, from coordinate 143,539 downwards.
CACTTGGGAGAATGCAATGCCTCACACTCTAATTAAATATCCCACAAAGAACAACCACACTGGGTTATGCTGTGTGAAGCACAGGGACACTTTTTGGACTTGTAGCCAAACAAACGCCAGGACAACACTGTCAGCCATCCTGTCAGCACAGGCACACTACCCCACAGGGAAGCAGAGTGAAAAGGAAGGAAGTATGGGCATGCTGGGAAGGGGGGGTGTAGGCAATGGCATGATGGGAGTTGTAGTCACAGATATTTGTCACCCTCACAATTGGCCCATCAACACCACTCTGAACCATGCTCACATCACAGGGAGTGGAAAAGAACTGACAAGATGGCTGACACTGGGTACTGCTGTGGGGAGCACAAGGCCCTGCTGGGAACTGTGCACCAACCAACAGCAGGACACCACTTACTGACATCCTGAAAGCCAACTTGCACTCCCTGCAATGGAAGCACGTTCCATGGTGGAATATCTGGCTGGGTGGGAAGGAGGACTGACAGCTCTGACCATAGTCACAAGCAGTTTTTCTCACACCCCCCCTTAACACAAACTCCACACAACTCACCTGGGAGAATGCAATGCCTCACACTCTAATTAAATATCCCACAAAGAACAACCACACTGGGTTATGCTGTGTGAAGCACAGGGACACTTTTGGGACTTGTAGCCAAACAAACGCCAGGACAACACTGTCAGCCATCCTGTCAGCACAGGCACACTACCCCACAGGGAAGCAGAGTCAAAAGGAAGGAAGTATGGGCATGCTGGGAAGGGGGTGTAGGCAATAGCATGATGGGAGTGGTAGTCACAGCTCAACATCCCCCACCCACATGGCCCAGCAAGCTCACACTGAAGCATGCACACCTCACAGGGAGTGAAAAGCCACTTCAAAGATGTCTGACAATGGTGCTCTGTTGTGGGGAGCACAAGGCCCTGCTGGTAACTGTGCACCAACCAACAGCAGGACACCACTAACTGACATCCTGGGAGTTAACCTGCACCCACTGCAAGGGTGGCATGCTTCATGGTGGGATAACTGGGCTGGGGGAGAAGGAGGGCCGGATGTCCACCAAATACCACCAATGCTGGCCATGCACACACATCAACATTCACATTGAAATCCTTCAGGTTGGCAGGACAATGTGCTACACCAATATCAACCTCTGACTGTGACAACTTAGGACAATGCAATGTAGAGGCCCGCATCCAGAGGTACAGTCACAACTGTCAGGTGTTTGAACCATTGATGCCTGTAGAAACATAACATACATTGTGTGTCTCTTCCAAAAACAGGTGATGATGGGGACACAGCAGCAGACGATGAGGAGTCCCTGTCCCAGGCTCCGGGGGACACTGAGCTCACTGGTGTGGAACAGCCTCTGCCCTCCTCGGATGGCGAAGACCTACCTGGCACCTCCGGTGTGAGTCATCATGCAGCACCAGCAGGACCAACATCTGCACCCCTGCACCCACTCCTCCAACAACTGCCAACACACAGACCACCCCCGCCGACACGGACAGACCAAGGACCACCAATGACAACAGCACAGGGACCCCGGCCCACCGTGGAGCAACGGACAACAACCCCAGTACCAACCCCCAAGGGGGCCTAGGGTCACCTGTGCGTGCCACCGCAGGTCCCGCACGTGTGGCCAGGGGTGGTGGGAGGGGTGGTAGGCATAGGTCGCTGTTTGCAGAGGGGTCTGGACTGCATGATGACCCACAACTGGTACGCATTGCTGATGCGTACCAGAATAGCACCGGAGAGGTCAGCCAGGTAGTGGGGATCCTCAACGACATTCAACAGCAGCAGGCTGCCCGTCATGCCCGCTTGGACTCACACATGTCCCATGAGGAGACACACATGTCCTGTATGGAGACACACGTCTGGCATGGAGTCCAAGTGGGACACATTGCAAGAACTGACAGCGGTGCATAGGGACATATTGACATGCCTCCGCCAGATTAGCACCAACATGGCCACACCGCCCTGTGTGCCCACAACATCTGGTGCTGCAACAACTGCAACTGCCACAGGGAGAGAGGATGACTCTGGCGGAGAGTCCTCTGCACCGCAGCAGCCTGCACGTGAGGGTCCCCCCGAAAGAAGAGGGGCCGTCCGAGGAAGGAAAACTGAGAGGCCGATGGCCATGTACATCCCCCAGGAACCCAACACCTGTTCTGGAAATTCTCCTTTGTGTGCAAACTGTACACCCTGTCGAATGCAACACAGCTCACCCACATGACATGGGGAGTTTAAGTTGGACCAATGTATCATATGACTGTGGACTTTACTCAGGACATTTCTGCTACCAACACTTCCAACTCATCTGGGAACTTTGGATTCCAATCCCAATGTACAGCACCCACCATCCTGTGCACTATCCTCACACATGTATGTAAATAAACTCACTAATACACCATACTTGCCTCTGTTGTGATTCCAACGTGGTTTTTGTCATGGAGATGATGATCTGCTAAATGACACTGTGCATGCTAACTGCTACAGCAAGTTCAACACCGTCATGTGAGTCATGGCGACGTGACACATATGAGGGAGACACACCACTAGGGCTACACAACACATAGACACCAGGGCCATCTGACTCATCGCCTACACTGATGTTGCCAGGAAATACAGTGGAATGCACAGACACCACACCTATTCAGAGTCTGTGTTAACTAGCCCACAGGTGCAGTAAGCAAATGTCAGTCAGATGTGTGACCACAGACAACGCACATCCCAAAGTGAAGCACAGGTTTATTACACATTTGCAACATGTTGTTTCCACTACAAATGCAAGGTAATCCCACGTGGCAGTGGCCACACAGTCAACAAGTGTAGAAGAAATAAAGTCCAGGGGTGTGTGGCACATCACCTGTAGGGAAACGACTGCTTCCACCCTGGAAGCTGAATCATGGTGTCGGGGGATCCGACTAGACCAAACCACTCTGAAAGTACCCTGTGAAGGACAGACATGACACACAGTCAAAAGCACTGAGGAACAGGACAGAACTGCAATACTCATGCCCAATACATGTCACAAGATACCCACACAAAACCAAGTTAGCATGTCAACACTGTTGGGGAGTACAGACCACCTGTAAGGACACATCGCTGCACGCATCCAGTCAAGTAGCACATGGCCACACTCAAACAGCACCAGAGCACCACCAACACATATCATGCAAACTCACATCATTGACATGACATCTCTGGATACTCACATTCAGCTGAAGAAGTTGGTGATGAGCTGTGTGCGGACATCACCCTCATCATCATCATCATCACTGGCATCGTGGCCCAGGCCAGGATCCTCCACAGGTGGCGGATGTTGGTCATCGTCATCCAGGATGAGAGGCAACTCCTTCCGCACTGTCAGGTTGTGTAGCATGCAGCAGACGATGACAATCTTGCACACCTTTGCTCGGGCATATGGGAGGGCCCCTCCTGTCTTGTCTAGGCAGCGAAAGCGGCTCTTCAGGAGACCAAATGTCCGCTCGATCACTCTCCTGGTCCGACCAAGTGCCTCATTGTAGCGCATCTGGGCTGGTGTCACAGGGTTCCTGAGGGGTGTCAGCAACCACGGCATGTTGGGGTATCCGGAGTCACCTACATACAGACAATTGCACATTAGCTGAGTTGGAAAAGAGGGCGGAATACTACATTGCAGAACACACACAATGGTACAAAGTCAGTACACACCTACAAGCCAGGCACGCTGGTTCTGCATCTGTGACATCATCCTCGGGATGCGACTACTCCTCATCACGTAGGCATCGTGTGCAGAACCGGGGAAACGGGCACACACGTGTGAGATGCTCATATCTGCAAGACATACCACCAGAGCATTGATCGAATGGTAATGTTTCCTGTTCCTGTATGCCTGCTCATGTGCCTGTGGTGGTACCAAAGCCACATGTGTCCCATCAATGGAGCCAATGACATGTGGCATCCTCCCCAGGGCATAGAAGTCACTCTTGACGTCAGTGAGTTGTTGACGTTTAGGGAAATAGATGTACTGGTTCAGGTATCTCAACATTGCCTCCAAAACATCGCGTAGCACACGGCTGAACATGGTCTGTGACATCCCACCAGCAGACGCCACAGTGTGTTGAAAGGTACCGGTGGCAAAGAAGTGTAGGGCTGCCATCACCTTCACCTTGGGGGTCAGCGCTGCAGGGTATGGCCGGCCAGGTTCCAAATGTGGGGCCAACCGCACCGCCAATTCCTCAATCAGCGGCCTGTTGAAGCGGTACCGTCGGATGCAGTCACGTTCAACCATCGTTGCAAGGTCAGGGAATGGTCTATGGACAGCTGGTGCCCTGCAGTGCATAGGTGAAGAAAGAAAGATTGTCAGTCACCCCACAAATGTGGCATAGACCATACTCAATATCACATGATACATCAATACGAGACACAAGTACCTGATGTGTGTGCCGTTCTGTAAGGACATGTATGGCACCTACATGGCCAACATCTAACATCACAGTTCAACATGTGTTGACAACAAGTTCAAGGTTGTGCTATGGGATATCATTAGGCTGTGTCACAGTACCCATGTACTGCTGTCACGTTCCAAACACACACCACAGTGACATGTGAGGACAGATGTGCCCCAGGCATCACAGCTCATTGACAGGTTGATTCCCAGGGACCCTGTATTGCCACATGGACACTGGCATGACATGGCGTATCATGTACACGTCAGCAAAACAACCATGACTCCCACAGGTAGTGGCCCCTGTTGCCTCTGCAGGACAGACATGGACGTCTGTGACACACACACGCACAACATCAAAGTCCATGCACAAACAACGTGGATGTGGAGACTGTCTCCCATTGTGCACATGGAATCAGAGACATCGGAAACACAACATGCACACAGACTGTGGAGGGCCATCACTATTGTGGCAATGGGTCACCCTGTGACGTACATACCTTCCCACATGGGACTCAGGGGGTATGTGACATGACATACACATACACAACCTGGAAATGTGACCATGCCACATGCTCTGAAATGAACAGTTGCACACCACAGTGGTCATGTGCACAACACACAAAGGATTCTGTCCCCATGAACACGTGCACAGCCTGGGAGTGGCTGCCCCCAAGTGCCACCCAAAAAACCACATGTTTCCCCCATACACAGAAAGGGAAATGCAGCCTTACATGCCTTAGGATACAGTGTGGACAGGCTGTGGTGTTGTAGGTGTGCCCCTGAGTCCCTGGCAAGTAAATGTGGCTGGCATACGTTCACCAGTGACAACCATGGTGACATATGCGAGTGACTTGTACAGGGACGCGTCGTACAGCAATGGACCGATCCCTGTGCACGCATTGGCCATTGCATATGATGTGGACGGATGCGTGTTGTCATCCGAAATACGCGTTGTACAGCAATGGACCGATCGGTGCGCACGCATTGGCCATTGCATATGATGTTAACGGGTACGCGTTGTACAGCAATGGACTGATCGGTGCGCACGCATTGGACATTGCATATGATGTGAACGGGTACGCGTTGTACAGCAATGGACCGATCGGTGCGCACGCATTGGACATTGCATATGATGTGAACGAGTACGCGTTGTTTTTCGAAATACGCGTTGTACAGCAATGGACCGATCGGTGCGCACGCATTGGACATTGCATATGATGTGAACGGGTACGCGTTGTTTTTCGAAATACGCGTTGTACAGCAATGGACCGATCGGTGCGCACGCATTGGCCATTGCATATGATGTGAACGGGTACGCGTTGTACAGCAATGGACCGATCGGTGCGCACGCATTGGACATTGCATATGATGTGAACCGGTACGCGTTGTTTTTCGAAATACGCGTTGTACAGCAATGTACCGATCGGTGCGCACGCATTGGACATTGCATATGATGTGAATGGGTACGCGCTGTTTTTCGAAATACGCGTTGTACAGCAATGGACCGATCGGTGCGCACGCATTGGACATTGCATATGATGTGAATGGGTACGCGTTGTACAGCAATGGACCGATCGGTGCGCACGCATTGGACATTGCATATGATGTGAACGGGTACGCGTTGTACAGCAATGGACCGATCAGTGCGCACGCATTGGACATTGCATATGATGTGAACGGGTACGCGTTGTTTTTTGAAATACGCGTTGTACAGCAATGGACCGATCGGTGCGCACGTATTGGCCATTGCATATGATGTGAACGGATACGCGTTGTACAGCAATGGACCGATCGGTGCGCACGCATTGGACATTGCATATGATGTGAACGGGTACGCGTTGTACAGCAATGGACCGATCGGTGCGCACGCATTGGACATTGCATATGATGTGAACGGGTACGCTTTGTTTTTCGAAATACGCGTTGTACAGCAATGGACCGATCGGTGCGCACGTATTGGCCATTGCATACGATGTGAACGGGTACGCGTTGTACAGCAATGGACCGATCGGTGCGCACGCATTGGACATTGCATATGATGTGAACGGGTACGCGTTGTTTTTCGAAATACGCGTTGTACAGCAATGGACCGATCGGTGCGCACGCATTGGCCATTGCATATGATGTGAACGGGTACGCGTTGTACAGCAATGGACCGATCGGTGCGCACGCATTGGACATTGCATATGATGTGAACGGGTACGCGTTGTTTTTCGAAATACGCGTTGTACAGCAATGGACCGATCGGTGCGCACGCATTGGCTATGGCCTGGCATGGCAACGGACGCGTTTTCGAAGCTTTAACGAGTCTGATGCAGTGAATTCAGTTGGCCACCCACAACAATGTTGTAAATCCATGGGTGTCATGAAGTTGAACTTTTGAAGGATGCTGTGGGTGTGTATAAGTGGTGCAATTCCATGGATTGGCCAGATTCAGAAGATGCAAACGACTTGGACCTATCACTTTGGACACATGGGACAGTATCTGCCTCTGCAGCACACATATAATGCTGGCTGTTCCCCTGAGAGCTCACTTGCCTGCACTACATGCTCCAGGACGACATCTGCCACCAACACTGCTGCTGTCTCTGCATCCTCTGGCTACTGCAATGGCACGTACTATGGAGAGAGCCCCAGCCTTCAGCACTGAGGAGAACCAGGCCCTGCTGGACAGCCTCCTTCCACAGTACAGCAAGCTGTATGGGAAACCAGGGGAGCAGGTGAGTGTGCTGTCCACTGCCTTACTAAATGTGCATGTTGTCTGACTAGCAAGACTTACAGTGTGCACACCACTGGCTAGCATGCTCACTGAGTAGTTGTCACCCCCCAAAGTGTGTAGTTACATGCACTGAACAGGTATAGTGCAGTAACAGTGCATTCCAACAAGGCTTTACTTCCCAGGCAATGATACCATGTAGTAACTGCTGGCAAACTGTTCATAGCCATCGTTGCACTGCCTGTGTACATCATGTGCCCCTGTGATTGAGACATGTATATCCAAATGTGTGATGCACGGATATGTTGCATGTGTAGTAATGGCCTTTTCACTTTGTCATCCTTACAGGTTGATGCCCACCAGAAGCAGGAAATCTGGCTGACCATCGCCCGGGCAGTAAGATCCGTGGGGGTCTACAAGCGCCGGATCCGCAACTGCCAGAAGAGGTGGCAGGACCTTCGGGGCTGGACCCGGAGGATCGCAAGGGTCCAGCTGAAGCTGTCACCTCCTCGCAGGAGGGGCGGACACCGGACCCTGACCCCCCACATGCTCAGGATCCTGGCGGTGGTCTTCCCTGACCTGGATGGGCAGCTGAAGGCCAGACAGCAGCAAGGAGGGGGTGAGTCCATGACTGCACTGTGAACTTTGTCTGACATGCTATGTGCCCTCCTCTGGCCTGGTTAAACTTCCACAGTACATCAGTCTTGTGGTCCAGGACCCATGTCCCTCAATTGTGACATGCCCACTCCTCATCTGATACGCAGGTGTGGCCCTTACAGTCAGGAAATTGTGTCACTTGGGTACTGTGTCCTTGCATTTTGCTTAGCTCAAGGTGGGGGACAGCATTTGTTCCCGTAACTTTGTGGTGGGCTTCATGGGTGGGTAAATTGCTTACACAATGCCTGAGTTCTGACATGTAATCTGCGTGTAACTTTGATATGTGGACCAATTGCTGATCTGACTCACCACATGTGCCTGGGGTATTTGGCACACCCCCATGCTGCGGGTGGGAACAATGTTTGGGACTCAGGAGTATGTATATCAAGTGTGTCACACATGCTTAGCCACCTGCCTACTGTCCAGGGCTCATCCCTCTTTCACGTGGAGCAGGACAGTCATGCCTACTCCAGGGCATACAATACACTCTGTACTCCCACTCCTGTGTATCAGCTGACACGTTGTGCTCAGTGAAATGTTCCCTCAGGTGTTTGCCTCTGTGTCATTGTGCTGTGGCTTCGTTGTCAGGACTACTGGGGTGTTTATCGGTTAGGGCTCAGCATGCCATCTGAGATGTGACCATAGGAGACGATACTTGTGTGACATATAGGTGTTTGATCACTTGACTGTGCAGACTGGTGTATGCGACTTTGAAGTTCAGGCAGCTGTTTTTCATTCACAGCAGACTGTGAGGTGCTCAGGTTCAGAGAGTTGTGTTTCATGTCTGCCATATGTCCAATTGGTATGACGTGGACAAATAAGAGTTCAGATGATGTGGTTTGTGGGGGATGGACATATGCACTTGTCAGCTACAGAACTTGCATTCCCCATGACCTAGGATTGTGACACAGTGCAGACTGTTGTTGGCTGGCTGCCCTGCCCATGTGACTGGAGACAGTGATGTATGACTTTGTAGGCATGCCTGTGCCATGGCATTAAACTTCCTAAGAGTGATCCTGCAGGGGAGTGACATGTGCTACATGCACCCCATTGTAGCATTGACTATCAGGACATGGGTGCATCATGGTGTCTGGTGCTAGTATGCATCACATGCATTTCAAATTAGACTCTGGCCATCCCTTTATCCGGACACCTGTACTGACTCAGTGGCAAGTGATGTGATGTGTGCATGTTCACATACTTCACCGTGTTCTCTGCAATGTCCAACAACTGTGTAGGTGGTGCATGTGTCCACACTGGGGTATTACCATCCGACAGGCACCAGACAGATGGGTGCAAGGCCAGGAGGGATGTGATTGCCATGGTTGACCATCAGACTGACAATTGGCTTCTCCTAATCTGTGTGAGCACTTTTGGCAATGTTCAACCAAGGATGCCAGGGCTTGCTCTGTAATGTGCTGTACTTACTGTGGTGTGTGCGGTCAGTGCAGGTGACTGATGTTTTTCTGTTACCCTAATTGTTTGCAGATACATCCACGGCCACAGGAGGGGACATCTCCACGGACCAGGAGGAGCTGCAGAGCCAGACTGGGTCAGCAGCCGATGAGTGGTCGGAGGGACCCAGTGGCACGGAGGGCGAGGGGAGCCACACCGAGGAGTCCTCAGCACCATCCACCTCAGCTGAGGACCACAGCAGCTCGGAGGATGACTCCCTTGTGGAGGCGGGTGTCAGCAGCCACCACACCCCAGCTAGTATGGCTGGCCCCGCCACCACCACCACCACCACCACCGCCCTCCCATCGGCTCCCATTCCAGAGGTCCGTGGAGGCTCCCGTGTTCGGGAGCATGTCTCCTTCGTGCCAGGCACCGCACCCCCTGCCCCTGTGACCCCTGCTGCCCTGAGTGAGGAGTCTGTATACTTACTTTGCCAGCTCCATGTAGGGCAGACATCACTGCTGAGTGTCCTCCATGCACACACCACTCTGTTGACACAGCTGGTGTCATTCATGGAGGGCATCTCATCGGGCATGTATGCCCTACAGAGGAGCAATAAGTCCATGGCCTCCTCCCTGACGGCAGCAGTGTCCCTCCTCCAACAGTCCCTCACCCCTCCTACCTCTGCCCCATCCACACTTCCTGGCACCCTACTTGTCCCAAGCACATGCACACCTGCACAATCACCCAAACACACAGACACGAGCAGCACAGAAACACCCAAAACAAAGTCACAACGTGCACGCAAGCATCCTCAGGGGACTGATACCACACCCACAGGGGATGGGGAACAGACACACACACAGGCATCCACAGTCACTCCGCAGTCCGCCGATACCTCTCCCTCCAAGACCCCTTCCCTTGCCTCACCTGCAACCCCACCTACAAAGCAGCTCTTCCTCTGTGACCTCGGCCTCTTCCCCTCCGATCCAGATGATCCAGCATACAGGGGGAAGAGGAAGTCCACCCACACAGAGGTGAGTGCCCCTCACCCCCGGGCACCCTCCCCCAGGCACAGACGAACTGAGGCCCCCACCCGCAAGTCCCCCCGGACCCGGAAGAGCAAGACCCCGCCACCGCCCTGCAGCTCAACCACACAGTCTCCTTCCTCCATCCCTCAGGCCCCCACAACACAGGTTCCCCCACCACACCCTGCCCCAGGTTCCCCCACCCACAGATACACCATCCCCAAAATGATCCGGCCTTCTCCCCCTACCACTTGCTCTTCCAGCCCCACACCCCGGCTGCGCATGTTTGTGCCACTGGTGTGGAGACCGTGTCCTCCCCTCTGTCCTGCCCACCTTACCTGAACCCCATTCTACTCCCCTGGAGATAGGCACTGCAGTGGAGTCCACTACCAGCCCGTCTGACTTGGGCACTGCAGTGGGGAACCTGTCCACTCCATCTGGCCAGCCCACTGCAGTCGTGCTGGCACCCACATCATCTGACTCATGCCCCCCAGTTGTGCCGGCACACACCATGTCAGACACCTCCACTGCAGTTGTCAGTGACTCTCCAGCACCCACCACCCCTTCCCTGCCTCCTTCTGGTGAGCCCTGATCCTGTCCTTGCGGTGCCTGGCCTGCCCCCCGTATGCCCCTCCGAGGGGAATGTCCCTGGTCCGTAGCAGTGCAGGCAAGCAAAGGGTGACATCTGCCACTGTCACCCTGTTCGGACTTTACTGATGGACTGGCCATTGGCCTTTGTGTTTTTTCAGGACTTTCAATTTTACACCCACATATGCTGAATAAAGCTACTTTCTGTTCTCTAGTGGTTTTGCTTCAGATGTACATGATGTTGATGATGCTAACCATGCCCTTGCTGCAGTGATGGTGATTTTTGATATCAGGAAAATGAAGTGTTACTGTGCAGGACCCCATGTGGTCCAGGGGGAATGTGTCCTATCCTGGTGTGTATCCATGTCATCCTTTGCAGCAATATGAGGGTGTCATGTTTTCAATATTTGCCAATGGGATTTCCTACTTTTATTTGCAATATCACATCTGTGGCTTACACCCCTGCACATCTGTTGTGCTTGCCATTGTTCAATTTGTCTATTTCCCTGACCGTGTGACCATCTCCACTGGACATGCAAGTTTGGGCATCAATGGGGAAGGACTCATCTGTGTTATCAGTGCAACTTGCTATACATGTGTGTTGGATCTGTGCAGATGATTTCGGTGACACTCCCATGACCAGGCTGATGTGACGAGAGCCTTCATTTTGTGCTAATTGTTGACTGAGTGACCAAGTGTTCTGCTGACATGATAGAGCCCTGCAGAGACAACGTATGGCACAGCTTTCCTTACACAGGAGTGGAGTCCCCTCATGGCAGTGTGTAATTCCATGACATTGCCTGAGCCTAAGGTGTGTGTTGTGTGAGCATGTCTGTGTGTGTTCACTTCCAGTTCGCTACGCAGGCTGGGATCCCTAGTGATGTTCCTGTTTGTGATGCTTGCTGAGTTGACCTATGTTCCCCCAAAATCTTCGCCCTGGGTTCTCTGGGATGTGGGTGCATGGCACATTACTGGTCATCAGGGTGTCATCCATAGGTGTGTTTGCTGTCAGGGCTGAGTTTGTGGGCAAACGCAGATGAGACACAGTCAGGATTCCCCTTGGCACTTGTTGGTTACACAAGTCATGTAATTTACAGTTTGTGGTAGCTTTCAGTGATTGTGACACGTTGTGTGTGTGACTGCTGCCACTCCTCAGGGTCAGAGCTGCAATGTTAGAAGTTGTCTATGTGTGTTCTTTGTGGGTGACCTTGGCTTCTTCATTGGTGTGTGACTGTGGCCAGGATCCCATTGGTTGGTGTGGATTTGATGTCATGCCCATGTACAGCGTACTGTGCAGTGTGTCAGACATTCACGAGTCTTGTTGACTGGCCATGTGTGATGGGTTTCTGCACCTTAGTTCCCACCACCACCCCTGGGATTGTCATGGGTGCATGTGCAATGTCACCAGTCCATGTGAGCTTCACTGCTGCACATTGGTGGAGATCAAGGTGTGTGGTGTTGAGTGTGTGCAAATGAGAGTTGTTGCACGGCTAGACCCCTACCTCCATATTGGCCTTGGCTGACAGGCCGTGCTGGTTGATTTGTGCTTGTGTAGGTCTGATGGTAGTTTGTTGCTCAGGACACATGACTGTGGTTCACAGTGTGAACAACATCTAGCTTTGTCATCACAGTGGGATTATCATGCAGGCCAGTGTCACCACAATGTGGGGTCCCTGGGGGTAGTGCTGTGGTGGGTCTGTCTCTTGCTGTGTTAGTTGCTGTTCCTACAAGCTTGTGTGACATGTGTAATTTGGGCTCCCTCTCATCTAACAATGCCTGATTGCCCACATAGGGGAATCCGATCCATGAGTTACTTTTGTGTGGCACTGTATACACATCTGTGTAATTGGGATTCAGGCCTCCTCATGTGTTGTGTGGTTGCCTGGGGACACTGGCACACACCCCATCACCTGTTGTGTTTGATATGCAGTGTGAGGCTGCCTGTTTGTGTTTGTGCATCTGCACCACTGCATTGGCATATCTTTTGTGTGCCGTTGGCTGTATGTTGTTTGGTGGGTTTCCCCTGCTGTCCCTGGGACTTCTAGGTCATCAGTCAGCACAATAATCATGGTTTGTATGTCCCATTGCTGCCATGGTATGGTATTTGTTCACCTCACATCTACAGTCTCCACAGGGTATCTACATTTGTGTGTCCATTGGTGCAGATATGTGGGTCTGCATTATGATGGTCACTTCTGTCATTGTGTTATTGATGAATGTTGACAATGTCAGCCCCCATGGGTGATGTTTGTCTGCACATGGCCAAAGGTATGTCTTATTTGCACTGCACTGTTTGCCTCACCCAATCTATGTTGCTATGGGACACAAGCACTACTATGCCACTGATGTGTTTGTTGTTGTGTGACCAGGAATCATCCATGCTGTTTGGCATTTGCAGCTTTTTCCATGACAACACTTACATTTTGGTCACTGTGATGATGGGGGTTTAGACCCCATTACCACTATGTTCAAAATGTGCTTCAGCTATGGACCCCACACTTACCTTTTGGTCACTGTGATGATGGGGGTTTGGACCCCATTGCCACAATGTTCAAAATGTGCTTCAGCTATGGACCCCACACTTACCTTTTGGTCACTGTGATGATGGGGTGTTAGACCCCATTGCCACTGTGGTCATGGTCTGCTTGCATTGTGGAGGCCACACACATTTATGTGTGACACATGTGATAGGGGGTCACATTGTATGTTCAATGTCATGTTCAGTGTTGTAGGCATTTGATACAGACTACACACGCTTGTCATGGTGTTGGGGGATGTGTTTTTCTGACATTCCTTATGTTGGAGTGTGCTGCTTGTGTCATGCATTACCCGTCGTATGAGTAGGGGTGGTGTTGGTGGTAGGCATCCATCCCCCTATGAGTGGGGATGGTAGTAGTGACAGGCATCCAGCCCCCCCTGAGTAGGGGTGGTGGTAGTGACAGGCATCCAGCACCCCATGAGTAGGGGTGCTGGTGGTGATAGGCATCCAGCCCCCCCTGAGTAGGGGTGGTGGTAGTGACAGGCATCCAGCCCCCCTGAGTAGGGGTGGTGGTAGTGGTAGGCATCCATCCCCCTATGAGTAGGGGTGGTGGTAGTGGTAGGCATCCAGCCCCCCCTGAGTAGGGGTGGTGGTAGTGACAGGCATCCAGCCCCCCCTGAGTAGGGGTGGTGGTAGTGGTAGGCATCCATCCCCCTATGTGTGGGGGGTAGTAGTGACAGGCATCCAGCCCCCCCTGAGTAGGGGTGGTGGTAGTGACAGGCATCCAGCCCCCTGAGTAGGGGTGGTGGTAGTGGTAGGGATTCAGCCCCCCATGAGTAGGGGTGGTGGTAGTGGTAGGCATCCAGCCCCCTGAGTAGGGGTGGTGGTAGTGGTAGGCATCCAGCCCCCTGAGTAGGGGTGGTGGTAGTGGTAGGCATCCAGCCCCCTGAGTAGGGGTGGTGGTAGTGGCAGGCATCCATCCCCCCTGAGTAGGGGTGGTGGTAGTGGTAGGCATCCATCCCCCTATGTGTGGGGATGGTAGTAGTGACAGGCATCCAGCCCCCCCTGAGTAGGGGTGGTGGTAGTGACAGGCATCCAGCCTCCCCTGAGTAGGGGTGTTGGTAGTGGTAGTCATCCAGCCCCGCATGAGTAGGGGTGGTGGTAGTGGTAGGCATCCAGCCCCCCCTGAGTAGGGGTGGTGGTAGTGGTAGGCATCAAGCCCCCCCTGAGTAGGGGTGGTGGTAGTGGTAGGCATCCAGCCCCAACCCCCTATGTGTGGGGATGGTAGTAGTGACAGGCAACCAGCCCCCCCTGAGTAGGGGTGGTGGTAGTGACAGGCATCCAGCCCCCCCTGAGTAGGGGTGGTGGTAGTGGTAGGCATCCAGCCCCCTATGTATGGGGATGGTAGTAGTGACAGGCATCCAGCCCCCCTGAGTAGGGGTGGTGGTAGTGACAGGCATCCAGCCCCCCCTGAGTAGGGGTGGTGGTAGTGGTAGGCATCCATCCCCCTATGTGTGGGGATGGCAGTAGTAACAGGCATCCAGCACTCCTGAGTAGGGGTGGTGGTAGTGACAGGCATCCAGCCCCCCTGAGTAGGGGTGGTGGTAGTGGTAGGCATCCAGCCCCCCATGAGTAGGGGTGGTGGTAGTGGTAGGCATCCAGCCCCCCCTGAGTAGGGGTGGTGGTAGTGGTAGGCATCCAGCCCCCCTGAGTGGGGTGGTGGTAGTGGTAGGCATCCAGCCCCAACCCCCTATGTGTGGGGATGGTAGTAGTGACAGGCAACCAGCCCCCCCTGAGTAGGGGTGGTGGTAGTGACAGGCATCCAGCCCCCTGAGTAGGGGTGGTGGTAGTGGTAGGCATCCAGCCCCTATGTATGGGGATCGGAGTAGTGACAGGCATCCAGCCCCCTGAGTAGGGGTGGTGGTAGTGACAGGCATCCAGCCCCCTGAGTAGGGGTGGTGGTAGTGGTAGGCATCCATCCCCCTATGTGTGGGGATGGCAGTAGTGACAGGCATCCAGCACTCCTGAGTAGGGGTGGTGGTAGTGACAGGCATCCAGCCCCCCTGAGTAGGGGTGGTGGTAGTGGTAGGCATCCAGCCCCCCATGAGTAGGGGTGGTGGTAGTGGTAGGCATCCAGCCCCCCCTGAGTAGGGGTGGTGGTAGTGGTAGGCATCCAGCCCCCCTGAGTGGGGTGGTGGTAGTGGTAGGCATCCAGCCCCCCCTGAGTAGGGGTGGTGATAGTGGTAGGCATCCAGCCCCACCTGAGTAGGGGTGGTGGTAGTGGTAGGCATCCAGCCCCCCCTGAGTGGGGTGGTGGTAGTGGTAGGCATCCAGCCCCCCCTGAGTAGGGGTGGTGGTAGTGGTAGGCATCCAGCCCCCCCTGAGTAGGGGTGGTGGTAGTGGTAGGCATCCAGCCCCCTATGTGTGGGGATGGTAGTAGTGACAGGCATCCAGCCCCCCCTGAGTAGGGGTGGTGGTAGTGACAGGCATCGAGCCCCCCCTGAGTAGGGCTGGTGGTAGTGGTAGGCATCCAGCCCCCTATGTGTGGGGATGGTAGTACTGACAGGCATCCAGCCCCCCCTGAGTAGGGGTGGTGGTAGTGACAGGCATCCAGCCCCCCTGAGTAGGGGTGGTGGTAGTGTTAGGCATCCATCCCCCTATGTGTGGGGATGGTAGTAGTGACAGGCATCCAGCCCCCCCTGATTAGGGGTGGTGGTAGTGGTAGGCATCCAGTCCCCCCTGAGTAGGGGTGGTGGTAGTGACAGACATCCAGCCCCCCCTGAGTAGGGGTGGTGGTAGTGACAGGCATCCAGCCCCCCCTGAGTAGGGGTGGTGGTAGTGGTAGGCATCCATCCCCCTATGTGTGGGGATGGTAGTAGTGACAGGCATCCAGCCCCCCCTGAGTAGGGGTGGTGGTAGTGACAGGCATCCAGCCCCCCCTGAGTAGGGGTGGTGGTAGTGGTAGGCATCCAGCCCCCCATGAGTAGGGGTGGTGGTAGTGGTAGGCATCCAGCCCCCCCTGAGTAGGGGTGGTGGTAGTGGTAGACATCCAGCCCCCCCTGAGTAGGGGTGGTGGTAGTGGTAGGTATCCAGCCCCCCCTGAGTAGGGGTGGTGGTAGTGGTAGGCATCCAGGCCCCTATGGGTGTGTATGGCATTGGTGTGAGCCATCCCGCCCCTATGGTTCTGCTGTTGCGCGTCATTTCTGCATCCCTATGTGTGTGTGACATATGTCGGGTACGTGTCTTTTGTTTGTGTAGTGGGTGTTTGACTTACCGTCTGCGCCGTACGCGTCCGTACCTGTTCCGGTAATAGATGTAGAGTATTGGTAGGACCTGCGCAATGGGATTCATGGTTGGTTCGTCTCGTTCGGGTTTCTCGTTGCTTCGACTCGTACTCGTCGCTGGCTTGTTCGTCTCGTAGCCGTGGATCGTCTTGTGGCGCGAATCGGAGCTTATGTGCAGCTCTCCCGGATGCTCTGACGTGCCGGACGTAGCGACGGGTTTGGCGCGTACGGAAGGCGCATCGTACTAGTCCGGCCGGAAGGTGCTGTGTATTTACTTCGGTGCGACTCGATTCGGCGTTTACGGATCCGGCTCGGGCGGGGAACTGGAGCTGGAATAGGTAAGTACGGCTCGCTCGGAATCTGAGCAGTTATGCGCATCGTACTTGCTCGTTCGGACGACTGTTCGAATCGGTCGGGAAACACGCGTTCGGCTGGTATTTTTTCCGGACGAATAGTGTTAGGTGCGCTTCCGGCCGGGATCGGAATCGACCCCTTAACCTTACAATCCACCTCCCATTGACAAGATGGTTAAGTCAAGTTTTTAGCAGGTGTTAAATTCCAGCGCTAATCGCGGTTAGCGCCACTTTTTTTATTGCTTCGCGGTTCTGCGGCCGCGTTGATAATAGGGCGAAGTTGTGTCTGCGAGTGTTTCCATGACGTGTTAGTCAGGAACGCCTACTTTGCATGTCATTAGCGATATATATCGCTGACATGCAAAGCAGCACCAAAACGGTCGCTTTCGCCATAAAGCTGTCGCTAACAGCTGTTAGCGACAGCTTGCTAATAGGGCGATAGAAATATCGCCGCTTTAGCGGCAAAAAGTGCTGCTAAAGCGGCAATACCGCCCTTGCTGATATGCCCCAAAGTTACTATTCCCACTCCAGAAAGTGCAACGGTAGGAAAAGTTTGGGATAGCGTAGAGGTAAAAATTACTATTCCCACTCCAGTGAGTGCAACAGTAGGGAAAGTGTTGGATAGCGTAGGGGTAAAAATTACTATTCCAACTCCACTGAGTGCAACAGTAGGGAAAGTGTTGGATAGTGAAGAGGGAAAAATTACTATTCCCACTCCAGTGAGTGCAACAGTAGGGAAACTGTTGGATAGCATAGGGGTTAAAATTACTATTCCCACTCCAAAGAGTGCAACAGTAGGGAAAGTGTTGGATAGTGTAGGGGTCAAAATTACAATACCCACTCCAGAGAGTGCAACAGTAGGGAAAGTGTTGGATAGCATAGGGTTTAAAATTACTATTCCCACTCCAGAGAGTGCAACAGTATGGAAAGTGTTAGATAGCGTAGGGGTAAAAATTACTATTCCCACTCCAATAACTGCAACAGTAGGGAAAGTGTAGGATAGCGTAGGGCTAAAAATTACTATTCCCACTCCAGATACTGCAACAATAGGGAAAGTATTGGATAGTGAAGGGGTTAAAATTACTATTCCCACTCCAGAGAGTGCAACAGTAGGTAAAGTGTTGGATAGCGTAGGGGTAAAAATTACTATTCCCACTCCAATAAGTGCAACAGTAGGGAAAGTGTTGGATAGCGTAGGGGTAAAAATTACTATTCCCACTCCAGATACTGCAACAATAAGGAAAGTATTGGATAGCGAAGGGGTTAAAATTACTATTCCCACTCCAGAGAGTGCAACAGTAGGGAAAGTGTTGGATAGCGTAGGGGTAAAAATTACTATTCCAACTCCAGAGAGTGCAACAGTAGGGAACGTGTTGGATAGCATAGGGGTAAAAATTACTATTCACACTCCAGAGATTACAACAGTAGGGAAAGTGTTGGATTGCGAAGGGGTTAAAATTACTATTCCAACTCCAGAGAGTGCAACAGTAGGGAAAGTGTTGGATAGCGTAGGGGTACAAATTACTATTCTCACTCCAGAGACTGTAATTGTAGGGAAAGTGTTGGATAGCAGAGGGTTAAAATTAACATGATTATCTATTTAATATTTTTTTTAATTAAATAAACAATTAATAAATAATTAACAATATAATAATTATCAATACCAATAAATAAAAATTAATAATTACTTTATTATACTTAAATTACTTCCCACCCTATTCCCCTATTAACCCACAACCCACTCCTAAAAATAAATTAACACAATTAATATAATAATCAATTAATCAAGTAATCAAAATTATTTACCAATTACTAATTTATTAACAATACATTAATTATCAATACCAATAAATAAAAATTAATAATTACTTTATTATAATTAAATTACTTCCCACCCTATTCCCCTATTAACCCACAACCCGCTCCTAAAATAAATGAACACAATTAATATAATAATCATTTAATCAATTAATAAAAATTAATTACCAGTTAATAATTAATTAACAATAAATTAATGATGAATACCAATAAATAAAAATTAATAATTACTTTATTATAATTAAATTACTTCCCCCTATCCCCTTATTAACCCACAACCCGCTCCTAAAATAAATTAACACAATTAATATAATAATCAATTAATCAATTAATAAAAATTAATTACCAATTAATAATTAATTAACAATAAATTAATTATCAATACCAATAAATAAAAACTATTAATTACTTTATTATAATTAATTTACCTCCCACCCTATTCCCCTATAAACCCACAACCCACTCCTAAAAAAAATGAACACAATTAATATAATTATCAATTAATCAATTAATAAAAATTAATTAACAATTAATTAACAATAAATTAACAATAAATTAATTATCAATACCAATAAATAAAAATTAATAATTACTTTATTATAATAAATTACTTCCCATCCTATTCCCCTATAAACCCACAACCCACTCCTAAAATAAATTAACACAATTAATATAATTATCAATTCATAAAAATTAATTACCAATTATTAATTATTTAACAATAAATGAATTATCAAAACCAAAAAATAAAAATTAATAATGACTTTATTATAATTAATTTACCTCCCACTCTATTCCCCTATAAACCCACAACCCACTCCTAAAAAAATGAACACAATTAATATAATTATCAATTAATCAATTAATAAAAATTAATTAACAATTAATTAACAATAAATTAACAATAAATTAATTATCAATACCAATAAATAAAAATTAATAATTACTTTATTATAATAAATTACTTCCCACCCTATTCCCCTATAAACCCACAACCCGCTCCTAAAATAAATTAACACAATTAATATAATTATCAATTAATAAAAATTAATTACCAATTATTAATTATTTAACAATAAATTAATTATCAAAACCAAAAAATAAAAATTAATAATTACTTTATTATAATTAAATTACTTCCCACCCTATTCCCCTATAAACCCACAACCCGCTACAGAACTAAAACGCAAAATTTAATTAAAAATAATTAACATTTTCTAAAAATTATTATTTAATTTACTATAATTAAATTACTTCCCACCCTATTCCCCTATAAACCCACAAACCGCTACAGTACTAAAACGCAAAATGTACTTTAAAAAAAATTACTAACTTCTAAAAATATAATACATATATTTAAAAAAAAAATACAATACTTAACAAAAAATATAAAACACATACATATAAAATACATACTAAAATACATAACACTAAAATAGACATTGATATTATTAACAACGATATTTTTGCAAACGATATTACTGACTTCGATATTAACAATAACGATATTTCTTACCTTTAGGTCGATATTCTGGTCACCGATATTCTTGATGTCGATATTCTGTCCCTTCGATATTTCCAACTCGATATTTCTGTAGTTCGGAAAAAAAAACTCGATATTATGTCTGTGCACCGTGTTTAGGCCCTTGAAAAGTTACATGGAGAATCAACGCAGAAAGTGAATGTAACTTGCAGAAAACATTAACGTGAAGAACTCGTGTTTTGTAACTCAATGTGGTTATTAATTGTGTCGTTTTCTATGTAGGTAAATGCATTGATTGAAGGTGCCTTATTTTCCATGCAAATTCGTAAAGCTTATAGGATGCTTTCTCATGTTAGCTTATTTTTGTTGGCCTGAAATGCAGTTCCCTGGAAACTCTCTCTTTAGAATTAACAGTTTGAAGTTTTTTTTGTGCCGGGGAATTTGTTCTTTCTCACGTTTTGTGTTGCAGGTGAAAGAATTGCTCTTGTTAGCTAGAATAATGTCTTTGTTTTATTATTCCAGCCCTGGTTTTACCGCCGATACGCCAGCACGCCACGCCAGCGCCGAGGAGAGGAGAGGTTGCTGCAGCTGTAGCCGCGGCCCCCCGGGCCGGTAACCAGTGACAGTCAGCAAACCGCGACCGTGAAGGAGAAGGCAGCGGGAGTGATACGGCCAGAGAAAAGCAGTGAGGCCGTTGGCAGCAGGCCTGGGGTCTGGACTTGGGCTTGGCGCCATGGGAGTAGCTGATCACCTCCCCCGCTCTAGCCTCCCTCCCCCCGCTCCCCCGCTGCCCGCGCTGTTCCGCATCGTTTGGCTCCTCTGAAAAAAAATAATCATTTAGCGGCTAGAGGATACGGTCTGCAGCGCGAGTGCCACCGCAGCAGACCGCTTGAAAAAGGGCTTGAAAAAGGGCAAGCGCGGCTGCCCTTTAGCGGGCGGCCGCATTAAGTGAGTGCCCCTGGCAATCTGCAGTGGCGGCCTGTTAGATCAGGTGCAGCCTGTAGCCTGCAATTGCCTTGTGAGCCCCGCTTGCCACACCTCGAATCTGCCTCAGCCGCTTCAGCCGCCCACAGTTGCCTAACAGCCTACAGCCACACAGCCTACACAGCCTACAGCCCCGCGACAACCATCGGAGCTATTCTTTTGTCTCCAAATTGATTTAAATAGACTTTAATTACCTCAGCTCCTCCTTTTTGCTACATCAACCCTCTTTATAATTGAACTCTCAGGAACCCGGCTGTACTCCCCTCCGGCTGTACCCCCCTCAAGCATGAGATCGGGGCGGGTGAGAGAAGCACCAACAAAGCCCGTAAATAAAAAAAACGCAAAAGTGAAGGCCTCCTCCAATTGTCCGGAAGTATTGGCCGAATCCCTCGAGCAATCACAACCACATCCACAACCTCCCGTGAATCTACATACAGGTTTTGATCCTGATTTAGGACACGACCTCAAACCTTGGCAGCCCTCAGTACAAGAACAATTAGCGAAAACCCACTTGCCACAAGCCGCAGGGGGGATGGCTACAGCGGAGGAACATTGGAGAAACGAGGCGCCAAAACCGGGCATAATAGCCCCTTCAAACCCACCGACTAAACAACTTTCATTAAGGGACTATTTTAGGAGCCTAGCACCATCTGCGTCCTCGAAGAAAAACCTCAGTCCAGCAGAACTGTCTCAGGCTCCCCTCCCTACGAAAACAGTTGCCACCTTGAATCAAATTCTGATCCATCCTATGATTCACGCGGCTGCCAATGAAGGCGAAAGTTCTTCGCTATTATGTTCGCTATCGTGTTCCACAGCGACGACGGACTCTCGCAACACGGACTCTCCAGATGCCCCTGAAGATAGTCGACTGTCTCAAACATCAGGACAGCCCTTCTTGGACCAACAGTCAGCTGAAATAGAACAGGTCCTTTCCCAAACCCCCTTTTTCAAAGAAGCCAGTTCGCCAACTGTTCAGTCCGCTCAGAACTCAAGTCAGTTTTCTCCATCAGCATCAAAATTTCCAACTGCAACTTTACTTGACAGTCAAAATAAGAGCGCAAGTATTCTGATCCCCCAAGTTGTGTTTCATTCCCGTCCTTTGTCCTATAACCTCAATCCCGAAATTCTACTAGAAAAGGCCGACCAAGGCGTCCAAACGAGTAATTCAGAAGGGTTGGGAGAGAATGTTATTCTCTCCCCCCTAGATCTATCGTTTTTTTCAAACGACCCTCAAAAACCCGCTGCCCAGGCAACCTCATCATCAATTGACCTCAATGATCTTTGGTCCCAGTTACTGCAAACTCTCCAAACCTCGGCAGCTGCCCTAGCTTATCACTCAGACAAGATGGACCTGCAGGTGCACCTTCTGAACACGTTAGCGGTGTACACTGCAGGAATAGACCAAAAACTTGAGGCACTCAACTTGCTCAATACTAAAGCCCAATCCCAAGCCCAATTGGTCCAATCGGTATGCTGCTGTTCCCCCATTATTGATTCTTTATCATCCCTAAAATTTCTTTCTTCAATGCTAACCGAAATCAAGAAGCTACCGTCGACAGGGCCATTAGACACCCTGCCCCTAGCTCTCAACTCAGTTGAGGGACCCACTGTCATGGAAGTCCAATCTCCATCCACTTCCCCGCATTATACGGAGTTTGAAGATAGTAAAGTAACCCCCACAAAATCAGCTCAACAACACAATACACACAGGTTGTCAAAACGGGAAAGAAAAAGACTACGGAAGAGTCGGAACAAACACGCAATCAAAACCAAAATCCCAAATGCTAGCAGCCTCGTCACCATTAACTCAGACCAAGCACGAGTGCAGGTGCCCTCATCTGGAGCAAATTCGGTCTTGAGTTCAGCAGCACAAGTCCCGCCTCCCCAGACCGATCCTCCACAACTAAATACCCAACAACAGGGGCCTCTCCAAGATCGACAGCCCCACTCACAGTATTCCACGCAAGTAATATCTGGATCCAGTCAACCTTCAATAGCTTTGCCTTCATCGGGTGTAGTGTATCTGGGAACTGAAATTCCCTTGACGCTGCCCCTAGACACCCGCCCTAATTGTCCATCAACAGAGGTGGGTAATCACCATTACGCTATGCAATACACAGTCAAAGAACCCGCTCACCCGAATCTTTCAAATTTGTCAAGCGACCAACTGCTGGCGCCCACGAGCAAAAGACTCTTTGCTTTACCACCAACTATTAAATATTGTGAGCCGTCCTCTTCATCGCCAGTTACATGTCCGACCAAGCAGGTTTTTATCGACAATTCAAAGAAAATAAAGCTTTTTACGACTGATGAAGCTCCTACGCAGCCTATTACCAACTCAGGCACCACACTACTGCTAAACCCAGAGTATGTTTCAAGAGGCCCCCACGACATCCTAAATCGTGGGAACATATTAAGACTTTTTAAATCATTCCTGGACTTGTGCGCCTTGCAATCCAATGACATAATCTCCATTACATTTATTCCATCATCAGGAACTAGAGCGGGCGAAACAACCGAAATAACGCTTGGGTCCTCAGCAATTCGAGAACTGGTCCAGTCAAAGAATGATCAATTTAAAAACTGGGGCATAACAATGTCAACGTTCAGTGCCCCGTGTTATCCAACAATACTGGAAAATAATCAGACCCAGGCTCTAAGTGATAGTTCGGTCCCCTTTTCTGTATTAAAGTCAGCAAGAAGTCGCTCGCCCACAGCAACCCAGGAGCACACAACAAACCAGCAAAACTCTGAAAAGGCCGACTGGTCATGGCTCCCAGGGGCCCTAGTGAGAAGCCGGAAAGATTGAAACACCTCCCAGCCCGGTCTATTAATATGTTCCTGGATTATCAATGGCCTTGGACATAAAATCCAATCAGCAGCCACCATTGGTTTTTTAAAGGAATATGACATTATTCTACTGCAGGAAACCTGGGCAGTAGACAGTATTCCCATTGAAGGTTACCTTGAATTTGCGTCTTTTGCAACAAGACAGTCCAAGTTTGGCAAGCCGAGTGGCGGCCTGGCGATCTATGTGTCAACCAAACTATCCCAGCCCACTAAGCAGCTAAAATTTGAGGAAGACTGGCTCTCTGGAATCCTTCTGGGCAGTCAACAGACCGACACCCAGTTGCTTCTCCTGAATGTTTACATATCCCCACGCACCACTGAGAAAAAATCTAAACTGGATTGTCTGGCCATCACCGCTTGCAACCTGCTCAGTGAGCATGGTAGTATACCAAGTATAATTACAGGAGATTTTAATACCAACCTTTACTGCAACTCCTTTGAGGAACCAGAGATCGACCCCTCAATGGTTCCATCACACCTTGCAACACAGTCAGTTCCCGTAGGAAACAGACCATCAAAATTGGGCGAGTATGCAGTTATTCAGCTAGGCAGCGTAGGTTATACCGTATTGAATGGTCGTTTCCACACAGATACTCCTCCAGCTTGGACACGATCCGACGGCCGAACCTTCTCCTTTCTGGACTTTTCCCTAGGGAGCACGGAAATTCTCCCTTTGATTGAGAGTTATCATATTGCACCACAAGGTGAGAGTGATCATCGGCCTCAAGTTATAACAATTCTTGCCAACACCCCGCATCATCAGGAGCTTGCCTACACCCACGTAGGTTGCTATACAGTGAATTTAAAACGAATGAAATGGTCAGTTGATGGGGCACCCCTCATGATGGAAAAATGCAGAACATTGTTAAGCCAACTATCAGATATTGATTCCTCTCCTACTAGCAGCTGGGCTAGTTTTACCAACCAATTACTAGAAGCAGTTCCATTTAAGAGGAGCACTGAGCAGCACATATCTCGACCATACATTTCACCAGCATTAAAAAAATTAAAGCTACGTAGAAACCGTGCCCTTCGGGAATCCAGGAAGACCCCAGGTAATAAAATCAACTTTAACAATTACAAGCAAGCTCAAGCTGCCTTTAAGCTTGCAGTACGCAGAGAAAAACAAGTGGCCTCGGATAAATTCTGGCTGACACTCCTCTACGAAAGTAAGAAACCAAACTCAAAGCAATTCTGGTCTCTTGTAAACAGGGGCCAGCGAGGTGGAAGCAGCTATGGCAGTGCAAACATCAGTGCTGACGAAGGGTCCTCCTTTTTATCATCTCATTTTAAGAGCAACATCAACAAAGTCGCCAGCCCCAAATTACCTAGTATAGCCAACGTAAAGGTACCGTCCATGGAGGCTACGAAGCCAACATGGCCGGGCCCTAGCCTCTCAGTCATTAGTCCTCTTGAAGAACCAGTAAATGTGGCTTGTGGGGACAACATCGATTTACCCTTTGAGTCAACAGCGACACCGGAAGAACTAAACCATAAGATTCTACGTTTAATAAAGAAAGCCAGAGCTGATGGTGCACCTGGGCCAAATGGTCTCCCCCAGGCCTTGTTTAAATCGGAAGCTGAATTCTGGACAGACCATCTGACCCCCCTGTTTTCTTATTGCAGGCTAAACAACACTGTTCCTGAGTCCTGGAGAGGTGCTATCATTCATCCCATATACAAGAGCGGGAAGAGAAACAACCCCAGTAACTATCGAATGATAGCACTCTTAGATGTCAAGGCTAAATACTATACAATTGAAAATAACATTCCTAGGCAATATGCATTAATACATAATGAAACACATAACACATAAGAAAAAGAGTTCAGTATAACTAAAATATATAGTAAAAATATTATTTTTTATTTATAAAAAATAAACATCACATTAACATATATATTTATTAAAAACCATCAATTTTATAAAGATACATTGACAATGATTTAATTATTTTCTTTCATATAATTGATATTAAAAATACAATGTAATCAAAGAACATAAGTGGCAAAAAGTATATTCTTCGACGCGCGTTTAGGCGTAATTGCGCCTTAAGTCAGGAAATGCCACAGGTAAACCTATAAATAGTTAAAAATACCATCAGAACTCATTTTCTAGTTACAAAATATTTCTATTTCTTATTAACAAGTTTTATGTACATCCTGCTTGTGATATAGTTGCCTGTAGGCATGTAGGATGTACATAAAACTTGTTAATAAGAAATAGAAATATTTTGTAACTAGAAAATGAGTTCTGATGGTATTTTTAACTATTTATAGGTTTACCTGTGGCATTTCCTGACGAAGACGCAATTAACGCCTGAAACTGCGTCAAGAATATACTTTTTGCCACTTATGTTCTTTGATTACATTGTATTTTTAATATCAATTATATGAAAGAAAATAATTAAATCATTGTCAATGTATCTTTATAAAATTGATGGTTTTTAATAAATATATATGTTAATGTGATGTTTATTTTTATAAATAAAAAATAATATTTTTACTATATATTTTAGTTATACTGAACTCTTTTTCTTATGTGTTATGTGTTTCATTATGTATTAAGGCATATTGCCTAGGAATGTTATTTTCAATTGCATAATTGCCCTGTCCTAGGAATTGTATCTTGAGTGTACAGGGGTCCTTGATACTTTTACTTGAAGGCTAAATACTATGCCAGCATCTTGTTAGAAGAGCTGCTGGCTTGGGCCAACGAAACAAAGCGCCTCCCCTTCAATCAGACGGGTTTTGTGGCCAACTCTGGCACAACAACCAACATACTAACCCTGTCTGTTTTGATAGAGAAAGCGTCAGTCCAACAAACCCAACTGCACTGCTGTTTCGTAGATTTTAAAGCGGCTTTCGACCGAGTACCCCGGGGCTTACTGTGGCAAAAATTAAAGTCCTGGGGCGTACCCCGGCCTCTGCTACTCGCAATAGTTCAACTCCATTCTGATACCTGGATTAGAACCAAGCTGGGTGAAGGCTCCCATGTCTCTAGGAAGATCGAGACGAGTAGCGGAGTAAAACAAGGCTGCGTGCTGGCTCCACTCCTTTTTAACTTGTTTATATCGGATCTCTTGCAAATTCTTGACAGTGTTAACTGCCACCCACCTCAATTAGACGGAGTACGTATCAGCAACCTCCTATACGCTGATGATCTGGTGCTGCTTAGCCATATGAAAGTGGGCCTACAGAGGCTACTTGATGAATTGCTCTCCTATACTACAAGCAAGTTCTTAGAGTTGAACTTATCAAAAACAAAAACAATTTCATTTGGGAAGCTAAAGAAGACGCGTGGAGGGTGGCACTTTAACAAAGTAAAAATTGATTCAACACCACACTACAAATACCTGGGAATATTTCTTGACACCAGAAGCTCATTTGTCAAACAGAAAGAAGCACTAAGGACTAAAGCCTTGGCCCTAGAAGTCGCCGCCACGAAACTGTCTAAAAAACTGCTTGGTCCCAGTTTAATTCCAATGTTGAAAGTGATGAAGGCGAAGATAACTAACACATTGATGTATGGCCCTGAGATCACGAAGGGTACCACAAATACTCTTTTAAATAAACTAATAATCAAAATTTTTAAACGTGCATTCCATCTGCCGAAGTCAGCATCGCCAGCACAAGTTCGCCTCGAACTAGGTCTATTTGACCATCACGGCATAGAGGCCGGCGCATTTATAAAGTTTTGCAACAGATTGCCCGGGAGAGTTCCTTGGAGGCCAGACCCTGGCAAGAAATCCAGAAAAGTCACGCCAGTCACAAATATCGGCTTCACCTGAATCATAGTTTACAACTACTCGGTGTCAAGGAATTTTGGGGAACAAATCCCTCCCAGTCGGCATTGAAAGCAGTCATTAAGAAGAGCGTCAGGTTGTGGTCCTTTCATTCGGATAGGGCAATATTGTCAAAAAGGAAACACACCTGGGCAGTGATTACAAATTTTAAACCAGGAGTTGTCCCCTTTTATTTATCTAGCACGTTCGCACTTTATTGGAAAAGAAAGTTCCTGGCTCTAAGGATGGGTGAATGGCCTTTTTAAAGAACCTCCAAGAATGGCGCCGACCAGATCAACACACCCAATGTATGCTGTGCGGCTACCATACTGAAGGAATGGAACACATAGTTTGCCTATGTCCCGCAATGCTCACTGTCAGACGACTTCTACTGCGAGATGAATGGATTAGGCTCGGAATTCGATCATGCCGCCAAGCCGTAATAACAGCCTTAAACCCGGACAATACGAAGCTGAATATCGGGTTAACAAAACTTGTCACCAAGGCGCAAAAACTGCTGGAAGTCATTGGCGCTCCCAACCACTCC
Source organism: Calotriton arnoldi (assembly GCA_963921515.1). Classification (NCBI taxonomy): domain Eukaryota; kingdom Metazoa; phylum Chordata; class Amphibia; order Caudata; family Salamandridae; genus Calotriton; species Calotriton arnoldi. The sequence continues at coordinate 115,127 of CAWUFW010008718.1, read as the reverse complement.
TCATTACGGCAGCGCGGCACTCCATCCCTGGGTCAAGTAATTGCTTTCCAACCACCATCAATCTGTTGACTCCTACCTGGTAATTAACACCAAAGACCTGATCTGAACGGGCCAACGAATCCTGTTCACTTCATGAGTGGGAATGGAAGTTTCTTTTCTTCCTCAATAACAGCCCTTCCTATTTTATAGGTATTGTCCCAACACAGAATCGCCCTATATTTAGTTATAAAAGAACCGACCAATGAGTCAACAGTCACCGTGTTCACATAACATACCCTGTACTATAACAGATATACATCACACATGAATGTGAAAAAATTGTGAAAACACGAGGTAACACCTCACGTGCGCACCACCAAGGGAGCTTACTGGTTAGTTATCACCAGTCATGCCCACGTTTCTCATCATTGGTTGCTACCTCGCAAACAAAAATAAACAAAATCGGTGTCCAGAAACCCAGTGAAAACCAGTGAATATGTGTATATAATAACACACATTGACCCCGTGTAAGTAAAATTGAGATAAGCCAACTCAGTTACCAACGAACCACCTTTAATCTCAACTCGAGGGCTTATTCAAATTAAAAACATACTGCATGTTTGCAGACCATGTAATGTTGGGCCGACATGTTTCATTGCCTGTAAATTGTAATGGCAATTTCTTCAGGGCACGAGGGCCTTATCCACCTTTTCTGGACCCTTATTGTGAACACGCAGTGACTGTTTAAACAAAGAGAAGGTTCATTAAAAGCAGTTCCAGCCAAAGCAGATTTCTCTGCCTATAATTATCCTGTATACAATTGCACCCCCAAATGTATATTTACCCGGTAGCAGCCAAGGCCTCTCGTACCAGCTAACCACCGTGTCACTGAGGGACTAAATACTATTTATAGCCCTCTTTCATGTAAGCGGACACATTTGTTGTCCGTGTGCTGCAAAAACAAACACACGTTAGTATTTTAATATACAACACGTTGCCAATAATCATAATTTTTATGGCACTCATTATCACTTAGTTTAAGCAATCATGCATACATGGGACTTTACCAAGTTTCACTTATGACTCACCCACAGACTAATTTATTCACACTAAAAAAAAAATTATTTTCTTTCTGTCATCAATCGAACGAATGTCACGAGACACCAACCACCGTAGCCTAAAAACGCCCATCCCATTCTGTTACTGAATGCGGATTCAGGCCCCCAATTCATTACCATTTTGTGCCATTACAATCGCAAATCGTGTAAATGGTCCTCTGAGAATAATCATAGAGGCTCTATGCCCACTCGGCTCTATATGACTCGCTGAATGAAACTGACATCTGCCCGATAAATCAATTACCCTCCATCTTCTTCACAGCATGCACTCAGTGCCTCCCGTACTGCATTTACAAGTACAGGGACCATTGAATCTCGGTGCCCCTTGTGTATTGCCCGATACTCTTACCGCATTCGTCACCCGACGAGCCTCGTCTCATTCAGATTCAGCGCCCGGAACCCGCAACCATATTTAAAGCGGAGAATCAACAACGGACATCCGCCTACTTAACAGGTCACGTGCTCAGATACTGCAAAAAATGCGCCATCTTTAAACGGCAAAAATATTCGTTGCGCCATTATTTGCCAAACATAGCATATTAAAAGTCAAAAAATAAATACTCATATAGAGCGGGTCAATCTCTACAACCCGTTCATATGTCAGTACAAAAACGGTTTTATTTATACCAGCCCGACTGACCAAAATCAGAGTGCCATATTCACCCTTAACCTAGAATGACAACACTTCATGTCACCAGCTTCAAGAGGGATACACTTACAGCAGTACCCTATCTTGATAGCTAATTATTTAATGATTATTTCAAAAACCCAAAAGTGTTTTTATTATAGACATGACAAGTGAACAGCCCACAGCCTCAACTTGAAAACATCCCAAGACTATATCCTTTTCGAGAATTGTTAGAGGAGTAGAAGAGAAATATCTCTGACACGCGCCCGTCACTGACAGGCAAGGAGCAGTTATTCTTCATCAAAATCAGAGCACTGATTTCCTTAATCACAGACTTACCCTGTTCCACTCTATATAATCATTCAGCCCCATTTGGTCTGCTTTCTCCAAAAAAATCCAACGTGCCTCTCTTTTAGATAGTAATTTCTCCATATTGTATGTGTCCCCCACCACTTTCTCCAATACAACCCAGTTCAATGATCTGGCGTCGTGATTCTCAATTTTAAAATGTTGTACAAGCCTTGTCGTGAGTTTCCCTGCTCTGATCGTACTGAGATGCTCCTGAATGCGAATCTTAATCTTTCTGGATGTAAGTCCTATGTAATGTAAACCGCATACACACGTTAGCCGGTAAATCACATTGACTGTGTTACAATTGGTAAATTTTGTCAAATGCCACACCCTGCCATCAAGCAACTTCACATTATTTGTCCTCACCGTAAGATCACACACAGAACAGGACCCACATGGGTAATGTCCGGCAGGGAGTGTGGATTCTTTGAGGCATGGTTTTGGACGGGAATGCACCAACTTGTCTTTCAAATTACATGCCCTTCTAAAGGCAAATCTAGGTTGAGGCATCTTAAAATCTATGGTGGACAGTAAGGCCCAATGTTTTCGAATGGCCTGGCGGATCTTACTCGCCAACGGATCAAAAGTCATAACCACCGGAAGACAATCAGTTTTGGATCTTACATTGGTCTCCAACAACGCACTCCGTGGAGTATTTAAGGCTCTTTTTCTAGCACGCTTCACAATTTGCCTTGGGTACTGTCTCTTCACCAATTTGTCGCGACAGCACCTCTGACTGCTGCACAAAGTCATTCGTGAGAAGAGCAGTTTCTGCGGTACCGCAAAAACTGCCCTACCGGCAAATTATCTCTAAGTGCCCGAGGATGGAATGATTGATAATGCAGAAGTGAATTTCTGTCAGTCGCCTTTTGATGTACCATAGTACAAAGTTTATCATTGCTCACTGCTATGTCCAAGTCCAAGAATACTGCCTTTTTATTACTGAATGCCCAAGTAAACCTGAGACTGCTATCTAATGTATTCAGCCAGTTCAAAATTCTACCAGCACTATCTCAGTGCCAGTCCAAATACATAAGACATCGTCTTATATATCGCCTCCAGAGGCGAAGATTCCTCTGGAAGGGATTAGACGGATGAAATATACAATGTTCCTCAAACTGGCCCACATAAATGCAGGCCAGACTGGGCGCGAAAGTCGCGCCCATAGAAGTCCCCGAGACTTGCAAGAATAAATCATTCTTGTAGCTGAAATAATTTCTAGTAAGGGCAATCTCAATACATTGTAAAACAAAAGATTGTGGAGTATCGCATAAAACCACTCTTGCTCCCCAAGAGCACGCGCTGCTGCCACCAACGTGGCATCCTGGGGTATGCAAGTATAAAGTGACTCAATATCAATCGTCACCAAAAACTCAGACATAGAGTCAAACTGTAGGTCCTCCAAAATATTAAGGACATCCCTGGTATCCTGGACATACGCGGGTTGTTTTATCACTGACTCCCTTAAAAAGAAATCAGCGAATTGTGACAAGGGCTCAAGAATCGATTGAATACCCGAAACTATCAGGCGGCCCGTCGGAGAGCCGTTGGGCCTTGTGTATTTTAGGTAATATATAAAACGCCGGGGTTCTTGGTTTTGGTATTGATTAAAAAATCTGCTTCTTTAGCAGTGATCCATTTTTCTCTTTTGCATCCTCCAACAAGCTGTTTAATAATTTCCTGTAATTCATTCACAGGATCACGGGGTAGCGGACGGTGGTTCTCACGCATACATAGCAGTCTCATGACTTCATTCTCATAATCAGTGGTGTTCCATAATCACCACCGCGCCCCTACTTTATCCGCTGATTTTATGGTGATCAAAGAATTCTCTTGTAGACTTTTGATTGCCCGCCAGTCGTCACTACTCATATTCTTATAAATTTGATGCTGCGCGGTACTCTCTGGAGAATTAATCTCTTCTAATACTTTCTGTTCAAAAACACAGACCTCAGGGCCTAGTGTGGAAGAAGGTGGGCAAAAATGTGAAGGCCGATGCGAAGTTGGTACAGAATAATGACGGGGGATCCTGTGCTTTGTTAGCCAAAAACTTTTTGAGTTTAATTTTTCTCATAGTTTCTTGGAATTCAATGCGACATCTAAATGAATCATGTACAGGGGTGGGAACAAACCCTAACCCTTTATTCAATACCTGTAGTTCATTTGACGTCAACACATGATCAGATAAATTTACCACAATGTTGTTTATACTGGAGTCCTCCCCCTGCTGCGAGTGATTCGAGGTGAGAAGGTTTGCCATGTTCGATCCTGATTCTGTCGTGTATTTCCTCTGGGTCTTTGGCCTCCCCCTCTGTAACCCCTCTGACTTTGTCCTAAAAAAGAGCGTAACAATGCTCCTAGATCTTCGTTGGATTGCTCTTGCTGATTAAATCTAACCCTGTTAGTTTTGTCAGATTGTGCTCCTACCTCGTCCTCTTCACTGTAAGTATTATCAAACGTCCAATTGTCTGGTGTACGCCTGAATGGTTGTCTTCCTCCCTTCCCTGGCCACCCCGTTGTCTTCGTTCAGTACCTTGCTGTCTTTGTTCGGGCCCTTGTTGGTAGTAACTATCACTCAGTGTAAGGGAATGCCCATGCGTGGGTAAAACGTTCAAGATTACGTTTTAAACCTTTTATCTTTTGATTAATCATATAATTTTTATAGTCAGAAAGGTCCTCTTGAATCCTTACTAACTGCTCCTTCGTATCAGCAAGAGTAGTGTCTCTTTTTATACCTCTCCTCCAGGTCAACAATCTCTTTAAGGAGTTCCTCACTGAGCCTCTTAGCAGTATTAATAATCAGAATCAACCAGTCGCGGGTACATTTATTGGCAATATAACTCCAATCAACCCGAAACTGGCTGTCTTCCAAAAAATCCTCGGTTCAATCCGCACCAATAAACTGGCTGGGGCTGCACCTGCTCTAAGATATTCTGTCATCAACGCCCCGTGCAAGGCTATCCTTACTTGTTTTTCTTAATATTACTCAATTTCTCCCATTCCTCCCTAGCTGATGTAGAACTTGCTAGCGATGTATCGGGAAAAAGTGATGGACCTGACAAAATGGCAGCTATCTGGTCATCTGAAAAGGCTAGACAGTGTTTAGCCATCCTATATAATCTCAACCTTTATAGAAGCTCCTGATAAAATATCTATTAGGCTGGTATGAGTAAGGGATACTCTAAAAACAACTCTCTCAAAAATGAGTTGTTTATTAGACATGAATACTCTGCAATGACTGGAACATGCAAGATCTATTTTCGAAAAGCTCTCACGGCTGAGCCGCCGTACACAATCTTTTACACAAAAAGGAGCTATAGAGGGAAAAACAGATCAGGTCGCCCTCCACTCAAAAATCATAATTAACACCAAAGACCTGATCTGAACAGGCCAACGAATCCTGTTCACTTCATGAGTGGGAATGGAAGTTTCTTTTCTTCCTCAATAACAACCCTTCCTATTTTATAGGTATTGTCCCAACACAGAATCGCCCTATATTTAGTTATAAAAGAACCGACCAATGAGTCAACAGTCACCGTGTTCACATAACATACCCTGTACTATAACAGATATACATCACACATGAATGTGAAAAAATTGTGAAAACACGAGGTAACACCTCACGTGCGCACCACCAAGGGAGCTTACTGGTTAGTTATCACCAGTCATGCCCACGTTTCTCATCATTGGTTGCTACCTCGCAAACAAAAATAAACAAAATCGGTGTCCAGAAACCCAGTGAAAACCAGTGAATATGTGTATATAATAACACACATTGACCCCGTGTAAGTAAAATTGAGATAAGCCAACTCAGTTACCAACGAACCACCTTTAATCTCAACTCGAGGGCTTATTCAAATTAAAAACATACTGCATGTTTGCAGACCATGTAATGTTGGGCCGACATGTTTCATTGCCTGTAAATTGTAATGGCAATTTCTTCAGGGCACGAGGGCCTTATCCACCTTTTCTGGACCCTTATTGTGAACACGCAGTGACTGTTTAAACAAAGAGAAGGTTCATTAAAAGCAGTTCCAGCCAAAGCAGATTTCTCTGCCTATAATTATCCTGTATACAATTGCACCCCCAAATGTATATTTACCCGGTAGCAGCCAAGGCCTCTCGTACCAGCTAACCACCGTGTCACTGAGGGACTAAATACTATTTATAGCCCTCTTTCATGTAAGCGGACACATTTGTTGTCCGTGTGCTGCAAAAACAAACACACGTTAGTATTTTAATATACAACACGTTGCCAATAATCATAATTTTTATGGCACTCATTATCCCTTAGTTTAAGCAATCATGCATACATGGGACTTTACCTGGTACCCGAGTCGATCACTAACTGCCAAGAAGCTCTGCAGAGTTTTAAGTAAAACGTTAATTTTGTATCTTTTTGCAATTTTATACAGTGCTTTTTTTTAAAGAATATGCTGTAAGTGTTTTTATATTGTAAGGGTTTTAATTAACCAACAATAAAGTTCTTATATACACTCTTTGTTTTATTAGTCAGGCAAGGAGAGAAGAAGTTACAATCGTGAGGCTTGAGTCGATAAAGGAAGGTCATTGTGCCTCATACAGGAGAAGGCCTGGGAACCAAGGACAAAATGTATCAAGGAAGGAACACCGTTGTCCCGTGGAAAAACACCTTCAGGATCATGCCCAGAGAAGATGGCGTGACTCGCAATGGATCCTGGGAATTTACCTATGAATAATGTGTGTTGTTGGGAGCAGAGAAAGCGCCCACTTCTACCTTTGCCTACAGAGAGAGAGCATCTTGGAAAGAGCTCTGTCTTAGTAGCTTTATGCTACATGACCCCTTGATCGTGGAGAGGCTTCTTAGGAAGACTCCACATGCTGATACCTTTTATCTTTCTTCCTGGAGATCCCTATGTAGGGATGTCACCTTAGTGTTAGTGTAGGGATAGATTAATTTTTTTTTTATTCATCAATGCTCGATGCAGGGAAACTTGGACTCATGCTTTCTGATCCTCTGCATTTTGCTTCTTGAACTAATTGTATTACTTATGCTACACTGTCTAAACTGGATACGCAAATTTGGCTTCATGCTAATTCCAATGTAATTCTAGACCCTCGTATTGAGATGTCTTTATGTTCAGTTATTTTTGGCATTGTAATAAACAAGCTAACTTTATGTAATTGCCTGTGGTTACTATGGGGTCGATTACGATGGAAGTCGGAAAAACATACCGACCGCCATGGTAGCGGCAAAAAAACGCCTGCATGGCCACTGGGAAAAACGCCGGATACATTACGATGAACCGGCACAATAATCCGTCCGCGGCGGGCGGGAGACAACAAAAAACCGCCCGCACACGCCGGATCAGCTGAAAATCCGACCGCAACGGCCGGATACTCAGCGGAAAAGCCAAGAACCGCCGCCATGCACACGGAGTAACCGCCCGTGACATTATGACATCCCCGCTACCACCATGGTACCTACCTATGAATCCGACTGCATCGTGCGCGAACAGTGATGAATCCGATAGGCGGCGGAAGGGCTGCAGCATAGCCACCGCTGCTGAGGAACCGCTGCGGAGGAACCGCAAAACAAATGGCGGACGTAGAAAAAAATACGAAAAAACAAACAAACAATGCACACACTGAAGTAGACCTGTCCCAACACAAACCAAAAGTGCCCAATGACAACAGCCCCAGAAATTTCAAAATAACCAATCACAGGACAACACACACAACACACCTGACAGCAACATACCAGCTTGCCACACCCCCCATAGCCGAGCATAAAACCAGCCCCTCCCTGACCACAATCCTTTGCTACACTCCACAACTGAAGGTCCCAACCCCAGAGAACAAAGGAGAGGCAAACCTGCACACCAGCACCACCACAACACAAACACCACCTACACCACCCACAACACCCACACAACTGCACCACAGAACATCTGCACAGCACACACCATGGCACCACACAAAATGCCAAAATTCACTGATGCAGAGCTTGCAGTCATGGTAGATGAGATAATAAGAGTTGAACCACAACTCTATGGCAACATGGTCCAACACACCCCATTAGCCACAAGAACCCAAATGTGGGTGAGGATAGTCAATAAGGTCAATGCAGTAGGGACCACCCCCCGCAACAAGCAGGAAATACAGAAGCGGTGGCATGACCTGAAGACCGTGGTGAAGAGGAAGAGGAAGAGGGCCAAGAACCATCAGCTGGCTGACGGGACTGGTGGAGGCACTCCCATCCCACCCAAACCATACAGTCCGTGGGAGGAGAAGGTCCTTGGAATCCTACATCCAGAGAGTCTTGAAGGAATCTGCGGGGACTGGAAGCTGGTAAGTACAAACCAATGTATATCATCACATTGCCATGTACCATCTTGCACAAATTCAAACCTACAACCCCTAGGCCAAAGGACATTCGTCTGACCCACAATACCCAAAACAGGTCACACAGATGTAACCACCACTCAACCTGAAAAAGCACAAAGCTAAACAAAACCAACTGGGATGCATGTGTACAGACAAAAAGCACTACAACACACACCAGGCCCCCATCTCCCACCCCTCAGCAGGATGGAGCACCCCACCCAGAAGCATGTGTCAGCCATTGAACGCTCCCCCACCACCAAACAGGTAGGTAGCCATCTTCACAGGGATGGGGAATGTGTATCTGGAGGCAGCACTACAACTCCCAACAGGCCCTCCTCTCCCACCCCTCAGCAGGATAGAGCACCCCACCCAGAAGCATGTGTCAGCCATTGAACGCTCCCCACCACCTAACAGGTAGGTAGCCATCTTCACAGGGTTGGGGAATGTGTATCTGGAGGCAGCACTACAACTCCCAACAGGCCCCCTCTCCCACCCCTCAGCAGGATGGAGCACCCCACCCAGAAGCATGTGTCAGCCATTGAGCAGCTCCCCCACCACCTAACAGGTAGGTAGCCATCTTCACAGGGTTGGGGAATGTGTATCTGGAGGCAGCACTACAACTCCCAACAGGCCCCCTCTCCCACCCCTCAGCAGGATGGAGCACCCCACCCAGAAGCATGTGTCAGCCATTGAACGCTCCCCCACCACCAAACAGGTAGGTAGCCATCTTCACAGGGATGGGGAATGTGTATCTGGAGGCAGCACTACAACTCCCAACAGGCCCCCTCTCCCACCCCTCAGCAGGATGGAGCACCCCACCCAGAAGCATGTGTCAGCCATTGAACGCTCCCCACCACCTAACAGGTAGGTAGCCATCTTCACAGGGTTGGGGAATGTGTATCTGGAGGCAGCACTACAACTCCCAACAGGCCCCCTCTCACACTACTCAGCAGGTTGGAGCACCCCACCCAGAAGCATGTGTCTGTAAGTAAAAACCAAAGTGACACTGCACAGGTAATCAGACAGTGCATGCACACCACCATCACTCAACAAAAGCATTGAGAGACATGACAACATGAGGCTCTACTTCACCCAAAAATAGAAAAGTAAAGCACAGCCATTGACAGGATGCAGACAGCTCAGCGTACGTAACTGTGACAGAAACAGAACTGTGACTCTCAACAAATATGTCCAAGCAAACGGGCCTCTGACATGCATCACCCAGACTTCCCTCTGTAGCGTACATGGGTGCTGATCATGAAGGACCATGGGAAAACCAAACTAGCATGGTCTGCTGTATAAAGAAATACAAGCACAGGACATGTCAACGGTATGCATGTGATGACAATGGCTAGTCCATGCACACAGGTAATGTCTGCCAGGCAGAGTGATCAGCAAAGATGCTGAACATCAACTTGTAGTCATGCCAGTTGTCAGATGACAACCTCACATTGAAATCACCAATACTAGACGTGTGGCATTCTAACCAATCACAGGTCACACCATTGTGAAATGATGAATGTAACTCCACTTCATGGCATGAGGCACATCACTGTGCAGACATACAATGTGTGAAAAAGGCAACTGTGTGTAGCATAACATGTAAATAAGAGACATCAAACACAGCAACCCTGAGGTGTGTAAGGCAATTACCATCTACTTCCTGTCCCACAGGTGACCAACAACTGACTGCAGAGGACGACAACCTCAACCAGCACAGCCAGTCACCAGCTCCCGAACATCTCCCCTCGGATGCAGACTCCCTGGATAATGATGAGGAGGAGGACCAACCCGGACCATCTGGTGTGGCAGGGCGTAATGTGTCCCAGGACCCCACAGCCCCACCACCCTCAGCAACAACATCAACGCAGAGCCCTGCTGCAACGACCTGTGCCACCACCACCACCTCCACCACCACTGCCACTACCACTGCTGCCTGCAACACTCGCCCTGCTCCACAGGCCAACCAGACCACAACAACTGCGGAGGTACGGGAGAGTAGGCCGGTGCCCACAGGAGGGAGGCAACAGGGCCGTGACAGCAGGCCAGGTGTGAGGACAAGGCTGACCCAAAGGGAAGAAGACCCTGCCACTGAATAACTGGCACACATTCACAGAGTTGTGGGGGCCTATGAACACGCCCAGGGACAGTTGAGGCAGGCTCAGCAGGATGCCCGTGAGCAACAACAGATGCTGCGCTCAATTGACAACCGCATGGGCCAACTCGTGGCCTGCATGGGCCAAATCAGGGACCTCCTGGGCCAGCTAGTGGGGGTCCTCAGGGACAGGCATGCGGCACCGCCAACACCTACAGCTCCCTCCGTTGTGACTCAGGATGACAGACCCCCACCCTCCCCTGCGTCCAGCGAGCATGGGGACTCATCAGACACCACTGGCCATGCACCTGTGTCCCCCCTGCCAAAAGAGCAAGGGGCCGCCCGAAAAAATCATTGGGAGCATCCCGTGGCAAAGCACCTGGCAAAAGCCAGTCAAGTAGCCAGCCATGATGGCACCCCTCTTCACCCTGCTGTGTACCCTGCAGACTGTCCCCACACACAATGGCGTGGGAATGGCAAATGACTGTTGGACTGTGTTGCCATACTGATCTAGTGTATACTCTATTGTCTCATCTACCATCACTGACAAATCTGTTATTCACCATTCACAAATCTGTCAATATCCACATCTACATCACATGTATCCACTGTAAATAAACACTAATAACGCACCAATGTAGTTGTCACTGTTCCATGTTCATCACAGTATGTTAACTCACACCCATGATTACAATGTCACAGGAGCAGGTATACTCCGCAGGCAAGTAGAGGCTGAAGGGACCTAGGAAAACACAACAGAACATCAGTTGCTACTCAGGTGGTGGACTAACAACCATCACACAACACAGCACATCAAGGTACGACAATCTGCACATGTCACAAGGAGCAACTGTACCAACATAGACATCAAGTAGCTGTGTCAAAAGATCCCTTGCCATACACATCTGCAGCCAGCACTGACTCTGCAACATGCTGTAGTCACAAAACTCACATACACATATTCACCAAGCACAACATCATCAGACAACAGCCAGTATTGACATTGCCACTGACCATCAAGTGAAGTAGTTGTTGATGAGCTGCTGACGCTGTCCAACACCTTCCTCCTCTCCACTATCCTCGTCACTTGACGTTTGGGTGTTTGCAGGTGGGGGCTGTGGCTGGTCATCATCATCCTGGATTAAGGGGATCCCCTTCCGCACGGCCAGGTTGTGTAGCATGCAGCATGCTACCACTATCTGACACACCTTGACGGGTGAGTACTGCAGAGCCCCTCCGGTCTTGTCGAGGCATCGAAAACGCGATTTCAGGAGTCTAAATGTTCGCTCAATGACCCGACGTGTCCTCCCATGGGCATTGTTGTAGCGCACTTCAGCTGGTGTCCTGGGATTGCGAAGTGGACTCAGCAACCAAGGTCCATTGGGATATGCAGAGTCACCTAAGTGTGAAAGACACATACAGATTGAGTGTCTGACATGCACACGACTCGAACCCTTTGTACTCACCCACAATCCATGCCCGCTCCGGCGCCAGATTGGCCATCAGCTGTGGTAAAATGCTGTTGCGCATTATGTGTGAATCGTGGGCTGATCCTGGAAACTTTGCACAGACGTGTGAGATGACCATATCTGCCTGGCACACCACCTGCACATTGATGGAATGATAATGTTTCCTATTTCGGTAAATATGCTCCCGTGCTTGGGGTGGAATCAGGGAAACATGTGTGCCATCTATTGCACCAACTACATTAGGAACGTGTCCAAGTGCATAAAATTCGCCCTTCACATCCGCCAACTCATGCCGCCTGGGGAAATGTATGAATTGGTCCCTGTGTTGCATCACAGCCAACAGGACATCACGTAGCACCATGCTGAATGTTGGTTGGGACATCCCCCTGCAATGCCCACAGTTTGCTGGAAGGATCCCGTAGCCACGAAATGTAGGAATGCCATCACCTTTGCCGTTGCCGTGAGTGCTGTTGGGTATGTCCTGCGTGGAAGCAGGTGTGGCTCCAATAGTGCACAAAGTTCCAGGAGGTTTGTCCGATCCAGACGGAATCGCCTTATGATGTCGGTATCCTCCATGTTAGCCAGCAGGGTGAAGGTACGAAACACATTAGGTCGCCTCCTAGGTGAGATGAAAGGGGACACGTCATAGCAACATAAATTAGGATGTGCACAAATTCATAAAGTCTGTCCTGTCACGGCGCTAACATTGACTGTCATCCCTGAAAGCACACAGTGCAATTCAGTGTTGTCCCAACATGAGACAGATTAATTGTACAACTGTCATGGATGTGCACAGTCAGTAGACACAATACGAACACTGTCTATGTGAATGCCAAGAGTCACATATTGAGCTGAGGTGGACTCAGCCTTGGGTGTACATGACACAGGACATGTGTGAAGCAGAGACACTGCTGGCTTCCACGTTGCTGCTGTACCTGCCACACCTCCTTGGCCAATAATTGCAGGGGACACATCAACAACACAATGTGGATAGATCATTGGGATTGTCTTTGTACTCAATGCCACTTCGAACACACTCAAATTCAATGACATTCACATCCCAAACCCATACATGTGCCAATCTCATCAGTACACAGGCCATATCTGCTGCTGACTTGAATACAAAGTCGGACAGTGACAGATGATGTCACGCCTGTGCAGAGTATGTGTACCACTGTAACAGGCCACCATTACCCCACTGCCCAATACTCTCTACAAGCACACAGATAGCCAATGTGGCACACATTAACAATAGATGAGGGACGTGATCAGCAGGGCCTGTATGCACCCTTAATCTTCCCCCATTTTGGACATTTACATGCAGCATCAAGGAGGGACTGCCCAAGGACACATGTGCACCACAACACATACCATGGTGATACACATCCAGCTGTTTCAAGACACAACAGTGCCACAACACATACATACAACACTACATGGACAATGCCAAGCCAGTATGCCAACAAGTCCACGCATGAACATACTGTATGCATGACATATGGACTACTGGCTCAGACACCTGACACCAGTGGATGTAATTTTACACCACATGTCCCAAAGGACATGCATCCTGACCCTCATTCCACACAGGCTGTCAGGCCCAACACAGCATACAATCAATATCCCACATCTAACAAACATGCTGGCTGTGCATGAGTAGTGGGACACTGGTACCTCACATTGACCAAATGTCGGAGTTGGATGAGTGTCACAGGCACAACAGTCAAGGTACATCTCACCTGTCTTGGGTGCCCACACCATCCTGATACACCAGCAGATGTGATCCACCCACACAGTGCTGGAATAGATGGTGAGCAAGGATGGCTAGCACCCCATAGCATGCACATACACTAGTGTTGGTGGCAACACACTGCACACGTGTGCCACTTGTGCTGACCATCCAACATTGCAGACAATTCCCGCTAATCAGTGACACACATTGCACAGGCAAAACTGGACACCCATAGCCTGTGGACAAATGTCGCATACTATATTCCATACAGTTAGCACAATCCACAACCGTGCATGCAGTCCATCTGCCAACGCAACATTCCTGATGTGAACAATGGACATGCACTGGTGGCAGGTGAGTAGCACCGGAACACAGCACAACACTCAAAAACATAGTGTAGCTAAGCATCATTGTTGAAATGTACATGTCACTGATTCACATACAACAGTCCAAACAACATGAGCACAGACCTGACACTACCACATAGGTCCCTGTGGTTACAGGTGGCAGACATGTAGCAAAGACATCTGCTCTGGCCGTCTACCCAAGTGACAAACAATAATAATGCAACGGATGCCAGGTGTGGTGCTGAAGTACTCGTCATCCTTTAGCAGGTCGAGCCCCCCTGTACATGTGGACATACACTGCAGGAGTTGCCAGTGTGTACAAAGACATAACATGCGGCATGTAATTGGTCTTAGCAATAACACAACAGGGTGACATCTGTTTCCAATGATGACAGTCATGCTGAATAAATGAGCTCATCTGGGTTTTCAGTGTAACACATGGGCTCAGGTGTGAGATAGTGGTCAGCATGGGTGGCAGATACGACATTGTGTGTAAATATTGCTCAACATAATGAAGTACAGTGTTCCATTTGGTGTGAGACGTTACACAGTGGCTGACATTTGTGACAGGAGACCATATCAATGTTATCCAGTGCCATGTGCCACTGTACGTATCCACTGTGCGTAGTACAGTAATGACCATTGATCCACACACAACAAGAACTGTCCGTAGGTGCCTTAAACGTGCCCCATAAACACAATGACGCACAGAGTGTACGATGTGATGCTGCATATTCCCCATAGCGGACGCACATACTGTCCGTGAATTGGGTGGCGGAGCATGCCAACCACCATTTGTACCTGTGTCGATGCCCACCACTGACGCAAGCGTGTCATGTGCTGCACATGACAGATTGGTGTTAGTGATGGCCCTCTACATAGCTGCAGATGGCGTTTGTCATGCTCCACCAGCCACATCCCGGTCACCCATGTCACTCTATGGCAATCAAACAGCGGTAGCGCCGGCCAGGACCCCACGGTGTGTCACCGCCATGAACCATGCCCTTGCAGCCAATGGGGACCGCTATCGCGGTGGCATGATGCAGATTCAAAAATCGCGGTAGGCGTGCTCCGCCCCCAGCGGATGCGGAGATAGGATGCATTTGTAAGATGCACCACCGCGGTAGCGCCGGCCAGGACCACGCGGTGTGTCACCGCCATTAACCATGCCCTTGCAGCCAATGGGGACCGCTATCGCGGTAGCATGTTGCAGATTCAAAAATCGCGGTAGGCGTGCTCCGCCCCCGCGGAGGCGGTCATTGGATGCTTTTGAAGAAGGCTGACCTGGAACACCACTGGCAGAAGACTATGACCACTGAAACGAGTCCAGGGCCCTATATATGTGTGGAAGGGAGCACCACATTTCCACTGCTCACAGAGCTTGCTGCCTGGGACCCCTCACCTGCTGCTGCCTCCAGGGACTGCTGCCTGGGACCCCTCACCTGCTGCTGCCTCCAGGGACTGCTGCCTGGGACCCCTCACCTGCTGCTGCCTCCAGGGACTGCTGCCTGAGACCCCTCACCTGCTGCTGCCTCCAGGGACTGCTGCCTGGAACCCCTCACCTGCTGCTGCCTCCAGGGACTGCTGCCTGGGACCCCTCACCTGCTGCTGTCTCCAGGGACTGCTGCCTGGGACCCCTCACCGCCCACTGCCGCCGCTGACGTCTCATGTCCACAGTGATGGCTAGGACGGAGAAGATCCGTGCCAGTCCATTTACAAGCGAGGAGCTGGATGTCCTGGTGGACGAGGTGCTGACACAGTACCCACGGCTATGTGGTGGCCCAAATGTTGTGGTAAGTCTCCAACAGTGGGGTTGTGAGTGCAAGGGGGGCACACATGTAGTCGATCAGATGGTGTATGTGCCTGAGAGTGTGGGGTTGTGTAATGCACTGGCTGACATGCTGTTTCCTAGTTGTTAAGGGGGTGTATGCAACCCACACATTAAATGCATGGACATGAAGGGTGGATGGACATGTGTTGTGTACACATCCATATGGTGTGACAGCTATCTGGTGATGCATGTTTCGGGACAGTTATTGTTCATGTGACTGTTTGTGTGGGTCCTCGTTGTCCATCTCTGTGTGATTCTACCTGGCATGGACTGTCCACGCCCAATGTGACAAGGACACATCACTGACTGTACAGAGTGTGATACGTGTGTGGTTGGCATGAGTGTACATCAATGACCCATATCTGCCGTGTGGAGATGAGTCTGTGTCATGCCACTGTTCAGAGAGAGAGGTTTTACCATGAGAGTGTGTCACTGATGTTTTCCCCTCTTGTCTCCCACACCTGCAGCTCAAGGTACACCAGCGTAAGGCCGTGTGGAGGTCCATTGCAACAAAGGTGCGGGCTCTGGGAGTGTCAAACCGCCGGCGCACCCACTGCCACAAGAGGTGGGACGACATATCACGACTGGCAAAGAACTTTGCCAAGATGACACTGGGGATACTCCCTCACAGTGGCAGGTTGTCACGACGCAGCTTGACACCACTGATGTGCCGCATCTTGGCTGTGACACAGCCTGAGCTGGACGCACGTTTGAAGGAGCATCAACAGCAAGCTAGGGGTGAGTATTCTGTGAAGGTTGATTTTGTCTGTGAGTGGCTGCATGTGTACCAAGCCTGTACCTGCGCTGGTGTACGTGATGTGGTTACTGTGATGCAGTGGGTTGTAAGTGGCCCCTGTGCTGGGTGTGGCAGTCACGGATATTACATACATGCACTTACTGATGTTTTTCCAATCCTGGGAATTTCAATGGCATTGTGGGTGGTGTGCTGCAGGCCTGGTCCATTGGTGTTAGTGTTTGTACGCCCCAACATGCATGATGTTGTGCTGTCTGCTCATCACATGGCTCAGCTATGCCGTGTTTAGATGTTTGTACGCACTGTTTGAGGTAGTGAAGTGTGTCTGCATGGTGAGATTGCACGGGGTGGCCTGCAACATGTAGACTTTGTCATCCTCAGTGTTGCTTTGCTTGAATATGTTTGTCCTGTTGCTGTCACTTTGCTGACCCTACATGTCTCTCTGTTATGCAGCATCTCCCGTGGGCACGGAGGGACAGGGGACGGACACCAGTGGTGGTGAAACAAGCACAACAGCTGCACAGGATCCCAGTGACACAGATGTGACCAGCGCCTCGGAGGGGGATAGGAGTATGCTGGAGGAATCACAGCCCGAGACGCAAAGTTCAACATCATCTGATGACGGCGGTGGTGCAGACATCTTGGAGGACACAGGGAACGGAGAGTCTGCTACATCTTCCAGCACACAGTGCCCACCCTCCCAGCTACTTCCTCTGTTGCTGCCCGTGTTCGCACCACAAAGAGGGGAAGAGTGTCCTTCATTCCAGGCACCGCTGCCCCTGCCCCTGTGCCCCCTGCTGCCATCAGTGCAGAGTGTGTGGACCTTATGCGCCAGCTGTGTGTGGGGCAGACAGGGCTCCTCAATGCATTGTCAGACCACGACCGCAAATTGGCACAGGTGTTAGCTTTCATGGAGGGCATACATTCAGACGTGGGTGGGCTGCACCGCACTGTCCAGACAATGTCCTCCATAATGGCGGCTGCACTTCAACTGGCTCAATCTCGTAGTCCAATTCCAGTCCCTTTGTCCACCCCCATGCCAGTGGCGACATCTGACGACGGTGACCACGCTTCACACACCTCAACGTCACGATACTGCACACGTAGCACACAGCAGCAGCAGCCCAAGCGGTCAAGGTCACAGACACCTTCCCCTACGAAGAAAAAACAACCCCAGAGCGCAAAGGGAAGAGCCCGTCAGGCGTTGCAAAGGCACATGATTCAAGGAGGAAGTACTCAGGGTCACAAGTCTCAGAGCAATCCCCGGCCACAGACTCTGTGGTCCCAAAAACGTCTCGCAAAGGCATGCAGACACTCTCCATGCCCACTGTGAAGGTGGGGCCTGGCAAGGCTACACATAGTAAGGTATCCAAGGCTGTTTCACCAACTACCTCTACTCCCATTCCAAGTCCAGTGAAGCAGGGACAGGAGGGCACTGTAGGGGGCACACAGGGTAAAGAGGGGATGGAGGGGCAGAGGCAATGCCAGGCTAAGCGTCCTTCTGGATCCAGCACATCCCCAAAGGGAGGTCCAGCGTGTGCACCTGCGGCAGCCTTGGTGATGAGTGTGCCGTTTGTGTCCACACCACTTCCCATTGATACCAAGACAGGCAAGCCATTTAGAATCCCCAAGAAGTGGAAAGGCACCCCTCCACTGTCTCCCTCCCACACTGTGTCCCACGTCGGCCTGAGTCCACCTCCACGTGCCACTACACCACCTGGTCCAAGCAGCCCTCCAGCGTCCAAGGCCACTGATAGCTCTTCCTCAGCTGGGCGTCTCACTCCCCAGTCAAGTGGTCCAACTGTGCCGACACACAGTCAGCTCCCAGTCAGACTGACAGCCAAGTCTGAATGTTGATCAATGTCACAGACCTGTCTCTCCCACACCGGTACCTGTGCTGCCCATCGTGACACACCAGACTGTGTTGCTGACCATGGCGGAGTTTGGTGACACACATTCCCTGTACAGCTTCTCATTGACTCTGTCAGCACCTTGGACTGGCCACTGGCCTTGCAGTTTGCCCCCTGCCTGTGCAGCTTCTCATTGACTCTGTCAGCACCTTGGACTGGCCACTGGCCTTGCAGTTTGCCCCCTGCCTGTGCAGCTTCTCATTGTCTCTGTCAGCACCTTGGACTGGCCACTGGCCTTGCAGTTTGCCCCCTGCCTGTGCAGCTTCTCATTGTCTCTGTCAGCACCTTGGACTGGCCACTGGCCTTGCAGTTTGCCCCCTGCCTGTGCAGCTTTCTCATTGTCTCTGTCAGCACCTTGGACTGGCCACTGGCCTTGCAGTTTGCCCCCTGCCTGTGCAGCTTCTCATTGTCTCTGTCAGCACCTTGGACTGGCCACTGGCCTTGCAGTTTGCCCCTGCCTGTGCAGCTTCTCATTGTCTCTGTCAGCACCTTGGACTGGCCACTGGCCTTGCAGTTTGCCCCCTGCCTGTGCAGCTTCTCATTGTCTCTGTCAGCACCTTGGACTGGCCACTGGCCTTGCAGTTTGCCCCCTGCCTGTGCAGCTTCTCATTGTCTCTGTCAGCACCTTGGACTGGCCACTGGCCTTGCAGTTTGCCCCCTGCCTGTGCAGCTTCTCATTGACTCTGTCAGCACCTTGGACTGGCCACTGGCCTTGCAGTTTGCCCCCTGCCTGTGCAGCTTCTCATTGACTCTGTCAGCACCATGGACTGGCCACTGGCCTTGCAGTTTGCCCCCTGCCTGTGCAGCTTCTCATGTTCAGGCTCTGCATCTTGTGCCTTGGTCCTGTCTGATATTGTTGCCTATCAGTGCTATTTGTGAATAAAAACAGTTGCTCATGTTGTCAGTTGTGTCATTGTCCTTACTGAATAAGGCTTTTCCTGTATGTCTCACATTTACTGGGCCACATGCTCTGTGTGCCACTTCAACTGTGCCACTGGCTTGTTTGACTTATCATTTATTTTACAGGGGTGACGGGGACTTCAGTTCTTCATGACTCGGATACTTGTGGGGTCAGTGATGTTGTTTTTGGTGACATACCAGACTCATGTTCCTTCCTTGTTGCTGTTGGCTATGTTTTACTGCATTCTGGTATGTGGGCACTGCAAACACATAGAGGGGTCATATACACTGGATTGCAGGCAGGCTGACCAGGCTCAACATGTATGTGCGTTCTTGCTTTCATGTATGCCTAGCAGTGTAGATGTGTAGTCATGTTGTGATGGGCAGTCATCCTAGTCACAACGGTTACTTACATGGTGTGCATTT
Organism: Calotriton arnoldi; assembly: GCA_963921515.1. Classification (NCBI taxonomy): domain Eukaryota; kingdom Metazoa; phylum Chordata; class Amphibia; order Caudata; family Salamandridae; genus Calotriton; species Calotriton arnoldi. The sequence continues at coordinate 95,221 of CAWUFW010008718.1, read as the reverse complement.
GGGTGGTCAAGGGTTGTACGGTGTGTTGGTTGTGGCTTTGTCGTGTGTGTTGATGTGTGTGTTAATGGCGTGTGACTCATGGCTGTGTGGGACTGTTGTGTGTTTGTGTGCATACACTGCTTGTTGTGCATTCAGTGCTGTGGGTGTATGTTGCCTTGTGCTGTCCTAGTGTACATCCCCTGATGTACTGCTGTGTTTGCTATGTGCTTTGTAGTGTTGTGCATCTGTTGTGTGTTTGATGTGTCTGTGTTGTTCTGTGATGGTGCACTTCTTGTCTGTGTTGTGGTATGTAGCCTATGCATTTTTCCTGACTGATGAGGTGGTGCACTCCTGTTGTGTGTGTGCTCCCATTGCCTTCCCCTAGTTTGGCTGCACAGGTGATGTGTGTTATTTTTGTGGTTCTGTATGTGTTTCTGTTTTGAATTGTGTTTGCCATTTTTGTTTTGGTGCAGACGTTGGTACTGAAATCCCTGTGTGTGTGTGATGTTTGTGGATGACCCCAGGGGGTTTGATTGTTTGTCTGTATCTTGTCTGGACATTATGTAGGCCCTTCTGTGTGTCTGGAATTGGGGTTGTGTGCTGCAGATATGAGGGGGGTATGTTTGGGGACTCCTACTTGTGTTTGACAGTCATTGAGTGTGCCAATGTGCCCTGTGTGATACTCATGTGTACTTGCTGTTCACTGTTTGACTTGAGGTCCTTCCTTTCATCCCTGTCCCTATACATGGGTTACCTTGCTGTCTCCCTGAGTTGTTGCACTGAGGTGACTGTTGTTTGACTTCACTCACTGTGCCAGCCATGTGCTTGGATGGGGTGTGGATGTTGTTCTAGGTTCCTTGTCCTGCATGTGTCTGTTCACCTGGTTGTTGGTTGTCTCCTTGCCCTCCCATTTGTGTGCACATAATGTTTGCTTTCCTCTATGTTGTGCTCCATTGCTGGTGGCATGTAGTCTGTGTATGTGGCTGTGTGTCGGTGTGGGGTATGTCTGTGTGAGTTGGCAGGGTGTGTGTCCAGTAGTCTGTATGTTCCTTGTGTGTGTGTATGTTAATTTTGTGCTTGTATTCTGCTTTCTTGCCATGTATGTGGTGTTGTGGTGTGTGTGTGTGTTGCCCTGGGCCTGTGCCTCTGTGCTGTGTGTTAATCTACACCCAATGCTGCTGTGTCTGTCTCCCTAGGTGTTAGTTGTGTGCTGCTGGGTGTGGATTTAGCTCGCTTGGTGTTGGACATGGGGGTGCACAGGGGGGGTATTGGCATGTTTCTTGCTGTGTGCGGCGGAGCTGTGGGTGGTGGGTGGTGGTGGTGGCCTGTGGTCTTTCTGGCCTGTCCGTTGCTGTACATGCATTCTGCTTTGTGCGATGGATTTCCCGCATACTCACCGCTGCGGTGTCGTCAGCAACACATTACATTATGTTCGCGGTAATTTGGTGGGCTTGATGCAGGGTGTGAATTGGTGCCAGCTGAGACATGTGTGGGTACACTGATGGATGTGTTCCTGTCCACACCAGTGTGTCTGGTGTGGCCAGGTGCCCTGTTTCAGCCCGTGGAATTTGTGTTCTGTTTTGTGTTGTATTGTGGTTTTTTTACGTACCTGCGGCGGCGTCCGCGGCGGGCGATGTTGACCTGGTGATGTATCACGTACCGCACCGGGAGGACGTGTAGTGCTGGATCCATGGTGTTCGGCTCCGGGTGGAGGGCTCCGGAAGTCTCATTTCACGCTCCGCTGTCGAGATTCCGCCGTGTCTGGAAGGGCGGTTTCTCCCCTGCGGTTCGACGGGTTGTTTGGCGCATCCTAATTTGTTGAGCGGACGGGACGTCATTCCGCACGGCGGTGAGTCTCCATTGGCTCCCACCGGCGCGGTGGCGGGCGCAATTTCATGGCGGTCGGCGTTGCACCGCGGAGGTCGGGAAATGGGGCATATTTGCCCTTCATAATATGGCGGCCGTGAGGACCGCTGCTGGCGGGCGGTAAAAGGCATTTTTCCGCACCGCCGGCACCGCGGTACTGACACCGACCGCCATCGTAATCGGCCCCTATGTGTCCAAGAGGATTATTGACTAATTAATTGATCACTTAATGACTTTTCTCCTCTTTACACTTTCATGCTGCAAAAAAGAACCATCAAATTGTGACTTTAGAATAGGTCTAAAACTTATGGACGAGTCCCTTTCAGGTCTAAATGCTTAAAAAAATAAAAAGAATTAAAAATTAATAAAATAAGGTTAGACATGGTGAAAAAGGTCTGAATGTCTTCAATCATAAAGTAACAAAAAAATATGATGAATGATGGTAATTCTTTTAGCTCTATTCAAAGGTACCCCACCATCAATTTTCCTAAATAAGGTCAAGTCACTTACATTGATGCAGCATTCTAAAAGTTGCACTTTCTGAACAGCAACTCAAAATCCTATTTTACCATTAAAGGGGATTTTAAATTACAATTTATTTGAGTGTTAACAGCAGATCTCTATCTGCTTACAATCTAAAGTTAGCACTTTCTAAATGTAATAAGGTAACCCAGTTTTAGTTTATGGGAGTAATAGGCCTTACAACAGTAAATAATTACTTTAGGAATTTTCCACTGTTCTGCCATGTAAAACGTAGCCCACATATTATACATTTTAAATACCCTGCACCCTGCCCTATGAGTCTTTAGGGCCTATTTTAGGAGGGACTTTAAAGTAATAGGAAGGAATGTTTAAGCCTGGCAAATGGTTTGTTTTGCCAAGTCGAAAAGGCAGTTTAAAACTACAGTACAGGATGCAGTCGCAGTTATGAGACATGTTTTAAATGTCTACTTTAGTGGGTGGGGCAGTGAGTGCTGCTGCCCACTAGTAGCATTTAATTTGCAGGTACTGGGTACCCATAGTACCATTTACTAGGGACCTATATATAAGTAAATTAACTATGCCAATTAGGTGTAGGGCAATTTACCATGTTTAGGGCGAGAAAACAAGAACTTTAGCACTGGTTAACAGGGGTAAAGTGCACTGAAGTCCTAATACCTACAAAAATGAGTAGAGCAAAGTAAGGGGCTGAAGGCAAAAACGTTTGGGAGTATACCATGCCAACGATGTCAAGTCTAACAATAATCCTGTTGTAAATTAATCATGTTATAATTATTTTGTATTTAATTAGTAATAATTAGATTGTAGAAATTGAATTACTGTCCTCTTTTGATTTGGCCAAGTCGTTCTTGGTGGACTTCCACTCAGACAGTCTGCTGGTATGGAGTCTTCAAGTTCAGATGTTTGGTTCATTTTTCTGTTCTTTATTTATACTCTTTTTAAAATAGGCATCTGTTTTAACATTTACTTTTACCCTGCAGGTAGGTGCGGTGAGAGGCTGCACCCGCCTGCAAGTGGATGTCTGAGGGGCCCATGGGACCCTCTTTCTCCCCTCTAGAGCGATGCCATCGGGGGGGTGCACTGACAGCTTCTTTGCCTCTGTGCCTGTGTCTATAATACAGCACGGGCGCAGAGGCAAAGGGATCCCCTCATTTGCATCGGTCCATGCTCCCATGCAAATGAGAGAACGCCCACTGATGATAGCGCGGGCGCTTTATGTGCACCAGTGCCATTGGTATTACAGAAAGGGGTGCACTAGCTTTTGCGGCCCCTTCTGTAACACCAAAGTGCCCAGGGGGGCATGCAAAGTGGGGGCAAATACCCCTGGGCAGTTCCATAATATGGCCCCAGGTCATTATCTCAAATGTGAATCAATCCACAAGCTCTGACATTAATGTCTTTAAATCATTTATTGAATGCATACAAGCATAAATGAATAAAGCTAAGATGCTCAGTCCTCCAGTGATCATACAGTTATATTTAGTGCAGTGAAGAAAGAATATGGATAAATAAGAGATAGTTAGCAGAATAATTCCTTATACACGATCCTGAATTTCATGTTCTAAATTATCAATCAAATAACTCCATGTATTGACAGCGTTTTGACCTTATTGCACAGTTAAGAGCCCATCACCGGTACGTAAATAGAGTCCAAGTAATCAAGCACAAGTGTTGAAATGGTGAGTGTGCCAGCCAGTCAGACAATGAAAGAAAAACCAGGAGGACGTCAGGGACTAGGTAAAGAGCCGGGCTGAAATGAGTAAAACAATAATAAATGCCACGTCCTGCATTATGATTAGGGCTCCCGGTTTTCGGTTTAAACGGATTTTTACATATAAATACAGACGGAAAACAAGTTTTCCTTTGTCTGTATTTATATGTAAAAACGGGAAAATACTAGCACATTTTGTGGCGCTGCCGTGCCCCAGCAGAGAGTTGCAAAACAGCAGGATGGTATGGTGATTGCTCACAGAGTAAGTATAGCCTCTGGTGTTATCAGTATTTACAACAAAGCCTCGTTAGCAAGTGAATGGTCTTTTAAAGACCTGTGAAGTACTCGGGTGCGGCTGGCAGCTCAAAAACTGTGTGTGTGCCCGGGAAGTTGTCTCGGCCCGGGCTGACACACACGATGTAGGGGGGAGGTATTGTGAAACGGTCCAGCTGTGTCTATAACGTCAAGCTTATCCCTCGACGCTACCTTAGCTTCGGCTCTGGAACTGTACGCCTGCCAAGTAGGGCAAAGTTCAAGTGGAGAAAGTGAACTCTGTAAACTGTGTCAGCGTAACTCCTCTGGTTGTACAGTTCACGCGGTTTGCACACAGTGTGCCTTTCTGTTACCATTCCAGACCCTTATCTACGCAGCGTTTCATAAAACACAAAACACACAAGGTAGAAACTAAACTGCGCAGAGGCGGACGTGAACTCTGGCCTACTGGATACATTCTCTAATGGTGTGTCCCTTTTTCATAATAATTCATAAATTGGATTCGACCATCACTTTTATGTTGACTTGGTAAAGCTCATCCATCTATCAGGAAGCAGGTGTTTTCAAAAACATGAAGTTGATGTAAATTATCTTCGCTCTGACAATATCTTACCTGGCGCAGCAGTCCAACTGCCTGATTCTATATGCTATTTACTGAAATGCCGTGGGTTTGCATCAATTCCATAATTCATTTCAACAAAACTGATGGTTTTCCAAAGACTGTTATGATCAACTAAAATGATACCTTAGAAGGCACAAATCCATGAACGGTGCAAGGATTTATAAAGTCCCAGGCAAATACGTATCATTCTGCACTCCCGACAAAAGGGTAATATTTATAGTCCCCAGCTGTGACATTGTTTCCTATGCTGCCTCCTGCTGGTGGCACCGTACCTTAACTCGCTTCAAGAAAGTGCCTGCACTTAAGTAATTTTTACTGGGCTCCAGCTATGTATCATATATGTTAAATTATTAAATGAAAAACACACTCCAAGAAAAATATTATTTCTGGATCATGCGATAACCCTTCAATAATTAGGACAATCCACAAACACTTGTCTTAAAGGGGTTGTAAAAAGTAAGAAAAATAAATGGAGGGGCTTAAAGTTTTTGCTTAGAAGCCCACCCCTGGTGCCGATTTATACTCTACTGTGAACAGAGTTCAGTCAAACCTGTACTGTTAAAATGGGGTTTCTTTTTTCTCTTAGTGCATCCATTGCCCCTGTGTGTCTGGCCATAATTGCGGTCAGGATCTCAAGCTGACAATGGCAAAAACTAAAATATTAATAACCATGGAATTATAAGGAAACACTAAAGTGCAAGCCACCCTCACTGTGCAATCTGTGTCAGTTAGGGTATGGAAAATCCGGATATTTTTCCCAATTCAAAAATGATAACATGCAGTTTAGAAAGCAGTGTTGGGCACAGACAGACATGCTTTTTCAGGCAGCATATTACTCTTGTCTAGTGCATAATTTGAATTGAGTTGCTTCCAGGTGTTTATAGTGGGGCACAATTGGGTTGTATCTGAAGGCAGTGTGAGGTTCTCTCAGTGGGGCAGTATGGTGTTCAGTGTGGGAGAGGATGTGGCACTCTGTGCCGATGACAGAAACTGCAAGGCTCTGAGACAAATGGCTTTTGATAGCACTTTTAGTCGTATTTGGGACATTCTGCGAATGGCAAAGTTTTCAGATGAATGTATTGTGTTGACCAATAACAAACGAGTGCATGTGTGCATTGTCAATTTAAATAAATGTGGAAAAATACTAGCTGCAGCATCGTCTTTTACTTGTGGGAAAAATAAATGTGGATAAATACAGATAAAATCCCCCAAAAATAAATATGGATAAATACAGACGGAAATGGCAAAAAAATAAATACCATAAAACCGGGAGCCCTAATTATGATCATCAAAAAGAGACTGGAAATTTTGATTTGGTGACTGAAACCCGGACATTTTTAGATGTGGGTAGAACCCAGGACAACTGGCTTGTGCAAAGGAAGGAACGGAGGTGAACGTATGGGACCAATAATACCCAGACTGATTTGCATATAGCCGTGTCTGAACTGGGGTGGCGGAGTGAGCTAAAGAATGATGATGGATTAAACCCAGATCAGTTGACTGGGGGTGAGTGCTTGCAATGTTCAACACTCCGTCCATCATCCCCTTTGGTTTTGCTTTGTTCGCCCTAAGTTGGCAGGTATGCCCAGACATGGGTCCCTTGCTCACTTTGCCACTGGATTCAAGATAGCCTGGCTGATGAGGGCTGTGAGCCCGAAACCAGTCCCAGGATGCTTGTTTCCAGTCCAGGGAAGACATGGCTTGGCAGTTCGGGCTGGACTGTTCCCATGAGGCACAGGGTCAGACTGATTTGCATATAGCCATGTCTGAACTGGGGTGGCGGAGTGAGCTAAAGAATGATGATGGATTAAACCCAGATCAGTTGACTGGGGGTGAGTGCTTGCAATGTTCAACACTCCGTCCATCATCCCCTTTGGTTTTACCAATAATACCCAATCATGGGTACACTTATGCCCGGTGGACTCAGATAGCCCCACCTGCGTACTCTAATTTTGCTTAATTTTTCAGCGGTAATTGATTCTTGCCATGCACACAAGTAAAACTTAGACCTATTTTTTTTACTGAATCTGGCTTTGGGGTACCATGTATCCAATGGCCTTTTTCTAGCTCCAGCACAGATCCTTTATCCACACAACTCAGCACCCACTCTATGTATATTGTAAGCAATGTGTCTGGTTATATTGCTATGCACACATCTCAGCATACACTCTTTGTATATTGTAATCAATGTGTCTGGTTATTTTGCTACGCACACATCTTAGCGCCCACCTTATGTATATTTTAAGTAATAGGTCTGGTTATAAAGCTACATACACAATATCTCAGCATCTTCATTGTGAAAATGGAACCTACCTGGGCGTGACATTGTACCACTAATATCCCTTCATGAAAGTGATGCCTTGACTGAAGCATCCTCACCAACAATGAGAGAGTTTCAAGTATTTGATTCTTCCTGCACTTCACTTATGATTAGGGCTCCCGGTTTTATGGTATTTATTTTTTTCACATTTCCGTTTGTATTTATCCATATTTAATTTTTGCTAATTTTTTCTGTATTTATCTGTTTTTATTTTGTATTTTCTGTATTAATGAAGTTGCAATGGGTATTTTTCCACGTTTATTTGACTGATAAATGTATACTCGCATTTGAATGTCCAAAAGGTTTCAGCAGTGTACAGTGCAATAGTGTTTTCCGAAAACATTGCATTGTAGAATAGCATAAATAACTGTAGATCTGCACTTAAATAAGCATAATTAGGAAATCTATTGTCTTTTTCTCATCTCCTCTACCTCTCAAGCTGTACACCTACTGACATGGCACTCATGATTGACAATAGAAAAAAATCATCCAAAGAAGACCTATTTTCTGTACTTTTCTGTATTTAAAAATAAATACAGACAGGAAAACGAATAGTTTTCTGTCTGTATTTAGCTCTAAAAATCAGTAAAAACAGAAAACTGGGAGCCCTACTTATAATCAGCTTTTCTGCCACTAACACAGACTATTTGTGTACATAGGATATTGGTCGCTTTCACAGTAACCCGCGTAAATTGCACCAATCTGAAGTGGCAGACACAGGAGGATTGTAAGACATTGTGATGGGATACAGATTTCTCTGACTGAGTCTCTGGTAGAATGCATTACATATCCTTCTGCAGGTCCATTAAAGAATTAACAAACGGCCGTATATATTCCTCTTCCTATAACATGTTAAATAAGTATGGCTCTCTTGGCAGATAAATGGGCAGATGACCACCTGCCGATTTTCAATAATCCTTAAGTGAATTATAATGCAAGGAGCTTCACTGCATCATTATCAGATAAGTGCCTGGTCCTTTTTTCAACTAACAATGGTGAATACTAAAGACTTTCAATTAAAGTGAGTATTATCATGCACTGAATTTGCCAGAATGCATCTGGGCCAATTGTGTGCCAGGCAATATAATTCCTGCCCCAGTTTGTGACTGGCCCCTTGTTGAGTTATTGGACTGACATGCTCATTGGGAAGCATCAGTGCTCTGGCAGTGGTACTTAAACTTGAGAAGACCTGGAGCAGCATTTGCAGCAGCCCCAAACCTAAAGGATTACTCTTTACTGAAGAAGGACAAATATCCTGAAACACGTGGCTAGAGATACACAGCACTGGCTGCACTAACGATGGTGAACACTATGGACTTTCAACGAAAGTGAGTGTTTTTATCACAATGCATCTGGGTGGGTGAGCAGTCAAAATATCGAAAATAAAATATCTATATACAATAATATCGAAGTTAAAATATCGAAGGGACGGAATATCGATGTGAAGAATATCGATGGACAGAATATCGACCCTAAGGTAAGTAATATCGAATTTTTAATATCGATGTAAATAATATCGAAGTTAGTAATATCGAAATCAAATATATCGATGTTACTAATATCGATGTTACTAATATCGATATTTGTATTATTGTTATGTATTTTGTTATGTTTTTAGTATGTATGTGTTATATGTGTTTTTGTTAAGTGTTCTACTTGTTTAAAAATATATGTATACAATTTTTATATGTTAATAAAAAAAAATGTAAAGTTTTTTTTTTTTTTGTACTATAGCGGGTTGTGGGTTTATAGGGGAATAGGGTGGGAAGTAATTTAAATATACTAAATTAATTATTAATTTTTAGGAATTATAAATTAATTTTAATTATTTTTTGCGTTTAAGTTCTGTAGCGGGTTGTGGGTTTATAGGGGAATAGGGTGGGTAGTAATTTAATTGTAATTAAGTTATAATTTATTTTAATTAATTGGTATTGATAATTATATTATTGTTAATTAATTAATAATTGGTAATTAATTTGTATTAATTGGTTATTAATTTTTATTAATTTATTAATTGATTATCATGTAATTTAAATGTAATCAAGTTATAATTTATTTTAATTAATTGTTATTGATAATTATATAATTGTTAATTAATTAATAATTGGTAATTAATTTTTATTAATTGGTGATTAATTTTTATTGATTGATTAATTGATCATCATGTAATTTAAATGTAATTAACTTATAATTTATTTTAATTAATTGGTATTGATAATTATATTATTGTTAATTGGTAATTAATTATTATTAATTAGTTATTACTTTTTATTAATTGATTAGTTGATCATTATGTTAAGTGTATTATTTTATCATTGGAGTGTGTTGTGCGTTTATAGGGAATACTTTTGGAAGTAATTGAAATCTAATTAAGTAATGATTAAATTTATTTTTGGGTATTGATAATTAATTTATTGGATATTAATTATTAATAGGTAATTTTTAAATTTCAATTTTTGGGTTCTAAAAATTTATTTATTGTTGTTTTATCATTAATTGGTAATTAAATATTATTAAATATATTGATAAATTGATAAATTTAATTAATATATTAAGAATTATTTATTAATTGATAATTAATATTTAATTATTATTATTATTGGTATAAAAAAGCATTTAATTGTTCAATATTAGTTAATTGGTAATTACGTTTTAATAATTTATATGTTTTTTGTTATTACAAATATTTTATTGTTAAATATTTATTATTTAGTAATTAATATTTATTAATTATTATTTATTGGTATTTATTATTAATGTATTGTTAATACATTTTCTATTGGTAATTATGTTTTTAATAATTATTTATTGGTATTGGTAAATAGTTTAGAGTTATTTAATAATTCATTAATTATTTAAAAAAATTAATTTATTTATAAGTATGTTATTTGTAACTTCTACGCTATCCAACACTTTCCCTACTGTTGCACTCTCTGGAGTGGGAATAGTAATTTTTACCCCTACGCTATCCAACACTTTCCCTACTGTTGCACTCACTGGAGTGGGAATAGTAATTTTTACCCTCACGCTATCCAACGCTTTCCCTACTGTTGCACTCCCTGGAGTGGGAATAGTAATTTCTACCCCTACGCTATCCAACACTTTCCCTACTGTTGCACTCTCTGGAGTTGTAATAGTAATTTTTACCCCTACGCTATCCAACACTTTCCCTACTGTTGCACTCTCTGGAGTGGGAATAGTAATTTTTACCCCTACGCTATCCAACATTTTTCTTACTGTTGTTTTTTTGGGGGTTGTAATAGTAGTTTTATTCCCTACGCTATTTAATATTTTTTGTATTATTTTAGTTAATATAGTATATAATTAATTTTAAAAATATTAAAAGTAAATTTATTTTTTTTAATTTGTTATACATAATTATTTAAAGGCCCATTACGATACCGGGCGTAAAAAAATCCGCCACCCATGAAAGCGGCAAAAATCCGCCCGCCTACACCGTCTGAATACCGACCCAGCAATCATGATGCCTCGAACCGAAAACCGCCAGCGGCGGTAAAAAAAACAAAATACCGCCCGCCCTTGCCCGAGTCGGAGTCAAACCGCCCGCCACGGACGGAAAGACGCACGACAACACAAAACCGCCCGCCATCACGGTCGAGACACCGCACGTGAAATTACGATCGCACCGACATGAGCGCGGAAAAACAACAAATACACCGCCCGCCAGCGTAAACAACACTGAAGAAAATGGACACGGCAGAAGCCATGGCGGCCACGTCCCTGCACAGAAACAGCCGCGGACTCAAACAAACACACACAACATGGCAAACAAGTCCACACAGCAACCCACGCACAAATACACAGACAAAGTACACATCCCGAAAACACACCACCCCTGGACAAACAAATAAACTACAAAGCCCAGAACACCAGCCACAACACACCTGAAAACAACAGACCATCAGGACACACCCAAACAGGTAAGTACAAAAGCAGCCCCTCCACAGACCACAACCCCTTGCAACATTGCAAAGCAGAGAGGGAGAGGACACAGTGACACAGCAAGGACAGCAGCACACCACAGATACGCACACATCACACCCACCACCACCACCACCACCAAACACCGGCACCACAAACCCCCTGCACATCACACATCACACACCGCACCAGCACCACAAACACCATGGCATCACACAGAATGCCCAAGTTCACTTCCACTGAGCTGACGGTCATGGTCGACGAGATCGTCAAGGTGCACACACAAATCTATGGCAACCAGGTCCACCACACACCACTAGCCACCAGAAACAGAATGTGGAACAGAATTGTAGACCAGGTCAATGCAGTCGGGACCGTACCCAGAAACAGAGGAGAGATAAACAAATGGTGGAACGACATCAAAAGCCTGGTCAAGAAGAAGGAGAGCAAAAATCGAGAGCTGGCTGCCACGACTGGTGGAGGGAATCCCGCGCATTACAAGACCTTCAAAGCGTGGGAGGAGAAGGTGCGAGTCATCATCCATCCGGAGATCCTCACCGGATTACCAGGGGGAGTGGAGGCTGGTAAGTACAAACAAATGTATACCAGCACACCGCTATGTACTCACATGCACTACCACCATGCCATAGCTCCGAGGCAAAAACACCCCCATGTCCAGTACACAATACACAACACATCACTCACACATGCAGCAGGCACCACCACACACAAAGCCCAAACATATCAACTAACAAAACCATGGGGGCATGTGTACACACAGCCAGCCACGTAACTACCAACAGGTCCCCTAGTACTCCAGAAGCGCCACAACGAGCACCCCCCACACCCATGTGGCAGCCGTAGCTGCACCAACCGACAAGTAACAGGTAAGTAGCCGCAACACAAAGGCAGTGGGTGGGAGGGGGGACAGCTGAAGTACAACACCCACCAGGCCCCTAGTCCTACAGCACAGCAAGGCGGAGCACAGCCCACACCCCACACCCACGTAGCAGCCACTGCAGTGCACACCGGCAGCTGACAGGTAGACATCCCGCCCCAGGACAAACGGTGTCAGTGGGTGTCCAGCCATCACCACAACCCATAACACCGCCCCCACCCCCACAGACCTGCAACATGGAGCACCCCCCCGCCCATAACCATGTTGCATCCAGTCCAGTGCACGCTCAAAAACAACCTACAGGTGGGAAACTGGACAGGGCGGGGTGACTGGAGGCATGAGGACTGAATTACGACTAACACATGGGACATGTCAAGTAGCAGAGGAACACACAGCACTGCTCCCTGTCACAACCATGTGAACAATGTGCACACGGACATGAACCACAGAGTCACACCCCACATGACCCATCACAGACACAGCAACACCCAAGGAGCCACGTCTGCATGCACAAGTCACACTGATTACAGAACCACACGGTAGGCACAGTGCAACCCATCACACATAACTGCAACACCATCGAAGTCCTGTCCATGTAGCCCCTACTGCCTGTCAACCACACATCCCACAACTACGCCCATGTAAGACATACCACACTAGACGCAACAGCGTGGAACAACATAAATGCACACGAACACCACTGGACCCATCAAACACACAGACACACAATGCACATACAACATACCATCCATCTCATCCGTCAGCCCCAGTCACATGAAAGGTATGTCATCCGAACAGCTGGTCCACATACAGTAGTCACGCAAAGAAACATGCCCATGACAAATCATGTGCCAGAAGTGAATGAAGAGCACGTCACACTGTGAGCAACAACACACATAACATGGGCCACACCCCCGAGTACTGCATTGATGCACATGGCACAGGGCAGCACGCACACCAAGGAATTGGACCATCTGCAATACGTCGTGTGGCACACAACCATCACTCACTCATAACAATGCGTCCAATTACATGGCCAGAAATCACAACAGACAGCAAATATGCAGGGTATGTCAGACATACACACACCTCAGACCATGCACTGTCATGTTGCCACAACACATGTCACGTTCTGCACCCATGGCTCACAGTATGTACCCCCAAAGCATAGTTCATCTCAAATGCGTTTCAGGGGTCTGACCCCCATTATGCCATCTGCGTTTCTAAGCGTTCCATATGAACCCCCAAAGCATAGTTCATCTCAAATGCGTTTCAGGGGCTGACCCCCATTATGCCATCTGCGTTTCTAAGCGTTCCATATGAACCCCCAAAGCATAGTTCATCTCAAATGCGTTTCAGGGGCTGACCCCATTATGCCATCTGCGTTTCTAAGCGTTACATTTGAACCCCAAGAGCATAGTACAAACCAACCTCCACGATGGGTCTGGAGTCCGCATACACCAGAGCCACAAAAAGCAGGAGCACAGCAACACACCCATCGTCATTGCCAATCCGTCCCATGCCACATGTCCACAGCACACAGTCCCATTGGCATGCCCACACAACAACAAATAGCACAGCCACACACACGGCTCCGGGAAACCTGTGCACGACTGTGCACGAACTGTGGATGTCAGACAACCTATACATACTTTGTCATGTGCAACACAATAACATATCTCATTCCCCCCACAGGTGACGAACTGCTGGATGCTGGAGATGGAGACAGCAGCCAGCACAGCCAGCCTGCAAGCCCCCAACAAGGACTCACGGATGTGGAGGATCTGTCCTCCTATTCGGACACGGACCACCCAGCAGGCCCATCTGGTGTGGCAGGGCCCAACCGCACCCCAGGCACCCTCCCACCCACCAACCCATCATCCAGGGCTGATGACCACTCACAGCCCCCTGCTGCCACTGTCGTAGCGGCCACTACCACTGTTGTGGCAGCCACTCCCACGGTCGTTGCGGCCACTCCCACTGCCGCAACCACCACCCCCGCCACGACCACCACCACGTCATCACTGGCCCCAGCCCCAGCGCAAGTGGTGGTCCGGCCAACTGGGTCCACCCTGGGAGCCACAGCGAGGACCGTGGTGAGCAATGTGGCTAGTGGGCAGGTCGGTGGCAGCAGTACTGGTAGGAGGAGCAGGGCCAGGCCAATGCCAACTGTGCCTGGGAGCCAAGCCCTGCCGCCAATCGACAGAGTCCTTGGGGCCTATGAAGAGGCCCAAGGCGAATGGGCCAGGTCGGCAAGCGACACGCGGGAGGTCCTTGCGGTGTTGAGGTCCATGGACGCCCACATGGCCCAAATCGCGGACCTCATGGGCCAGCTGGTGGTGGGGGGGAGGGCACAAGCAAGGCCAGCAACACCACCTCCGCCACCACCTGCTGTGGTGCAGGTTCGTGCAGCATCGCGTTCCCTTGCGTCCACAGCGAGTGAGCACTCCTCAACCACCACCAGCGGAACATCAACACCCCCCCCTACCAAACGTGGAAGGGGCCGTCCAAAGAGGAAACAGGTGTCCAGAGAGGACTTCGCCCGCACCAAACGCCAGTGAGTCAGCCAGCCACCTTGACCACCTACTGCATTGACTTGTAATACGATCCTACCTCACACTGCCATGTGAATGGCATGTGTCTGTTGGACTGTGGACATAGAACTCCATGGGTACACCTTGACCATCATGCAGCCATGACCGTCAACTCATTGTCACAGCTTGCACCACATTTGTCATCACCTTGCACACAATCACATGTCACCGCTGTTAATAAATACACCTTGATCACAATCGGCTTAATGTGTCCTGGGTTTATTCCACGATGTGCAATCGCCACCATGAGCAGAATAGCATCTGCTGTGTGGCATGTCGATGGGACAGGAGAGGCTGCAGGGACCTAGGGGTGAAAAACAGAACAAGAGTACATTCAATGAGTGTGTCACACACTCATCACACAGTACTTGTCACCAACTACAAGCAATGCACACACATCTCAGAGAGCAACAGGGCACAATGCTACAGCCACTGACAGTGGCATACCAACCTGGACATGGACCATTGACACACAGCACTCAGTGAACAAAAGGCCCCAGTAACAGAGCACACATACACCTGCACAACTACAGCTACATCAGCCGTCGTACATGGTCACTCACCGTCAAATGAAGTAGCGGGCGATGAGCTGCTGACGCACATTCACAGCTTCATCCTCTCCACTGTCCTCTTCACTGGAGCTGTCCTGGTGTGCAGGCTGGGGCCCTGGTTGATCCCCGTCATCCACAATTAGGGGGATCTGCTTTCGAATGGCCAGATTGTGCAGCATGCAGCACGCCACCACTATCTGGCACACCTTCTGTGGGGAGTACGCCAGCGCACCCCCGGTGCGGTCCAGGCATCTGAACCTGGACTTGAGGAGGCCAAAGGTACGCTCGACCACACGTCTGGTCCTCCCATGTGCCTCATTGTAGCGGTCATCTGCTGGGCTCCGAGGATGTCGCAATGGACTGAGCAGCCAGGGCCCATTCGGGTAAGCCGAGTCACCTGGGCGTGAGGGACACAGAGAACCGTTGCAATTCAAACAGGACAGTAGACAGCATCCTTAAGCCAGCATGCTACACAACTCCACATACTCACCGACAATCCAGCCACGGTCCTGTTGCAGATTGGTCATCAGTCGTGGTAATATGGTGTTGCGCATGATGTGCGCGTCATGGGCCGAGCCTGGGAACTTTGCACACACGTGGGAAATGACCATGTCCGCAAGGCACACCACTTGCACATTCAGGGAGTGCGTGTGCTTCCGGTTGCGGAAGAGCTGCTCAGTGGCCTGTGGTGGGACAAGGCCAACATGGGTGCAGTCTATGGCACCAACGACGTGTGGGATCCGTCCAAGGGCATAGAATGCACCCTTCACTGCCGCCAACTCACGTGCCTGGGAATCTGATGTACCTGTTCCTGTACAGCATCATGGCTGCCAGTACATCCCTCAGCACCATGCTGAACATGGGCTGGGACATCCCACCTCCACTGCCCACTGTGTGCTGGAATGACCCAGTGGCGAAATAATGCAGTGCAGCCATCACCTTAGCCGTGGGGGTGAATGCTGTCGGATACACCCTGCGAGGACGGAGGTGGGGTTCCAACATGGCACACAGTCGGTGCAGGGTTGGTCGGTCCAGGCGAAATTTCCGGGTGACCTCAGAATCCTCCATGTCCGCCAACAATTGGTAAGGGCGGTAAATGTTTGGTCTCCGCCTAGGAAAGATGGAAGTGGACACATGTCAAAGCAACACGCCACATGGCATTTGCACATACACATAACTGATATGACAGAGCAAGAACTAGAGTCACAGAACAGCTGTCATGCAGGGACAGCACAGCCACAATACACTTACACAGGTCTCCCACCAATAGCAATGGGCAGTGACACAAACCATTGCTATGTGCATGCACATGGGGATCCAGGCCTCAATGACCTGTGAGGCGTGCTGATGGGGACTGACTGCATATTCGGCAAGCGGCAACACCACGGCAACATGACTGGCTGCTGTGCATCACACTGCTTCCGAGGCTGGATGAGTATGGCACACACCAACGACGATGTGGGCACAGGCTGAGCGGCCAAGACAAGTGGGACCTGTGGCACGAGGGGATATGAGACAGTCATTGGTGTCACCACTGCACCCTATGTGCAGCACTGTACGGATCACACCTCCAGAAGCATTGTCAGGTGTACACATTGACAGCCCCATGCCAACACGGCTGTGTGCTTGCAAATACACATCACATGTGACACGTAACCTTGCACGTGCCAAGTGGCAGATGTACATAGTGAGAGATGACATGCGTGTGCATATGCGTATACCATGCACCCATGTCAATGTGCAGATGATCACATGCTAACAGACATGTGGGGGCCGGCCACTGGCCGTCCCTGCCTATGCACACGGCATGTTGTGGCCCCGTCCATTGTGCACCTGCACCCACACGCACATCATGGCCACACCTGCAGATGCAGTGCGCACATCATACTGTGTGGTGCACATGGCATCAGCGGACTGTCACCAACATGGGCCAGGCCATTACGGCCAACTCCGATGACCCTCGCGGTTGCACACTGCGTGTTCCACTATGGAGGTAGGCGTCCCGGGCCAGCTGGGTGCAGGCCAACGTCTGCAATTGCCAATGCAGGTCTCAGTGCACTTGTTGCTCGTGTGAATGTCAGGCTGGGCCATGCTGCCCCTCTCAGTCCCAGCAGGCCTGGCCTGCACATTGACTGCACAATGCCAGTAGGTGACAGCACCGACTGCCTAGTGGGTTGCATGTGTCTCCTGTTCTGGACCCTCCAGATGGGCGCTAACTCAGTACTGACTATTGGACACACCATGTCTCGTGATAGGGATGTGTGTGTGGGATGGTGGCACTGAATGTGACCTCCGTTGCGTGGTGGGCCATGCACAGGGCGAGTACGTCGATGATTGCGGAGTGTTGGTCACAGTGGGTGCACCCACACAGATGTGTTGCCCTATGTTCATTTTCTATGTCCGCATGATAATGGACTGTAGATGTGGGCAGACTACACATTGGTCGATGTGCTGTCAATTTGAATGTGCCTTCACACCAGGCACAGCTGCCCCTGCACATGTGACCCCTGCTGCACTCGCTGCTGGGTCTGTGGAGCTGATGCACCATCTGTGCGTGGGGCGGACAGCTCTCCTCACTTCCGTCATTGCGCATGTCATCACTTTGCCGCAGGTGACATGGATCATGGAGGGCCCACATGTACGCGTGGGTGGCCTCAACAAGTGTGTCCAATGGTTGTCACCCCCAGTCAGTGCTTCGAATGTGAATGATGTTGTGCTGGTGCTAATTTCAGTGTGGCGGGTGGGCGGGGCTAGGTGCGGGCTTACATGCAGGACATGGGAGGGTGATCGGATTAGCGACTAGTTGCAATACACACGGGGCACGTCTTTTCCTGTCCACATCAGGGTCATTCCTTGAACTCACTGACAGTACTACAGTCGTCTTTGTCCCTGTCCTCATGGCCTCCCCTCGCTCCCCCAATATGCATTTGCACCTGTGGGGCTAGCGCATGCAGATGCAGCCCCAAGCTCGCCCGGAGAGGCCAAGGAGTGTATGTGTGGGTCCAGTTGAAGGAGTGGTCTGTCTCACGGCATGATGTGTGGCGGGACGCCGTCCACCTGCGTGGTGCCCCGACTCGAGACCCGGGCAACATAGACAATGCATAGCAGTCTCCGCAGTCCGGATACACCACCTGCGACACACAGAGGCTGTAGCTGCCCTAGCGGCCCATGCCGCGTCCATCTGGGGCTGATGGACCCACACATTCACTCTTTTGCCTCACTGGGGCGGGCTCGGAGGTGCTTGCGCACGCGCTGGCTTCTCTGTTGCAACGGCATGTGACGTGTGTGGAGATGTAGGCAATGGGTGGGATGGTGCGAGCCACCTTCCGTGACGTCACTCCTGCTCGTGACGTGTGCGTCCCCCAATGCTTCCATATGACTTGAGCCATGCTACACATTGAGGATGTTTTGCCTGCGTGATGTGTCCCGGAGGAGAGCGCCGAGTCCTCTCCCCCACCATGCTCCACTGCCATCCCGTGCCCTGGATTGCCTGTGCAGGTTGACAATGTTGGGAATACACCTGGTCGGCAGGGGCTGTGTGTGCCTTGTCAAGGGCCTGGCGGGCGCACAACAGGATCCAGCTTGTCCACAGAGGGTGGGCTGATGTGTACGCCTGATACCGCATTGTTCGTGTGCCCGGCTGCTGTGCACACACGTGTTCACATCCCCCCCCGACAGGTGGCCTTTAACATTGCCCAGGGAAGCGGTAATGTGCAGTTCCGGACCCCTCCCGACACAGCGTGCTTCAACTTTGCATGTGCGCATCTACCCGTCACACCCACCCACCTGAGCGAAGCGTCACTCCCGCTTCACACGACACATGTGTGTCTTCCACAGTTGTGCTACTCATTTGCGTTGACATCCAATGACAGTGGACTACATAGTCATGTCACGACTGCCGTGTACATCACACACTCTCATCATCTCACATTCGTACTTGTGAAAGGAATCAGCAGAGACAGTTTCTTTCTTCAAACCATGTATTGTGACTTATGTCCTCTGTGATGCAGTATAGTGGACACTACTGGCAGCGGAATGCATGTGGAGGATATACTGAGCATGATTACACATAGCTAAGGGTGTAGGGGTACATGTGATTAGCTGTTGCATGTGGGATGTGGGCTTCAGAGTTACATCTGCTTGGCCGTTGCTGTGCTAATGTTCATTTGCAAATAGCTGCGGTGCTGCGGACTTTGACACAGACGGTATACATTTAGCCTACCAGACCGCTTGGCATCATGGGCACAGTCCATCTCAGTTCCATGTGACAGGTGTGCTGCTGTTGTTACTCATGCACGCGTGCGTGTGAGTTGACATCAGGGCATGGGCTTACGTGCATGCAACGGCGTCCCACTTGTTGTTGCCATATGGTGGCTACTGGACATGTCACAGTCACTGGGGTCGTGTTGTTGTTGTATGCACTTGTCGTCCATGCAAAGGTCCTGTTACGGGATTTCCGGGGAGGGGGAGAAGGGGTGCAGCTCTCACATACTCCAGCCGGGCGATTCCTGTCCACTGTGCGGTGCATATGTCCATGGGCGCAGGATCCATGTCATGGCATAGTTGTACGTGCAGTTCTGTCCATGTGGGTGCGATACACATATCCCATGCCACTGCCTCCCCCGATACATGCAGAGTTCCTGGATGTGATGGGGAACAGAGTGCATGTCCCGGACACATCCGATGTCATGGCAGTGTCGTTGATGGTGTGGTATCAGTTGCAGGTCGTTTGGTATGGCTGTTGTAGTGGTTACTGGCCAGTCCGTGCGGAAGCTAAGCATGGGTACAGTGTCGGACATCATGGCTCACTTGGGGGATTGCGTCGGGGTCCTACGAATTGACAGGTTGACAGGTATGCGATGGCTTCCTGCAGGGCTTCCATTTCATTGGTGGTATACATGTTTGCCAGCCAATGTAGCGGATGGTGGCTGTCACGGTGTTGTTCGTAAGTTGTCCCTTGTAGGAGCATGATGGGGCATGCTGGGTGACATTCGATGTAGCTGTGATCCATGATCCGTCGTGTGGAGGCACAGTGGTCCCATTGCAGTGTGGGTCCGATGTTCGCCACATACGCCATGCCCCCATAGGCTGAACAGACCCTGTCGTGTGCGTCCAGAGGGTGGAATAGTGGTAGCAGGTCCGCCCTTGGACATGCCGGGTTGGAGAGGCACAACTCCACAGGATGGTGGAAGGGACACCTCCGACAGTAGAAGACGGGTATGACGCAGCTGAACAATGCGATGCGGTAAGTCAGTCGGTAACTTACGTTCAGCAGGGATAGGGGTTCGCATCCCAACATCTGTATCAGGTTGTGTTTGTACAGCTTGACCTGTCTGGCGTAGTTGGGTAGGTGTGTTGTAGGTGCCAATTTGCTGCGGGGCGATGTGGTTGCGTGCTCCGGCTGTGTGTGCAGTCTGCAGTGTGCAAGCTCCGAGGTTGCTGTGAGGTCTGTGATGGTCGTAGGGGGGCAGGACTTGTGTTCTGTTAGCTTGTGCGGAGGACACGGGCCCTCATCCCACGTGCTTCTCTGAATGTTCAAGGTCAGTGGTGTGTGACTCCTTCCAGATAACTTGCATGGGAACGGCATGGGGGAGTTTTATATTTTTCTTTCCCGTTCGGTATGTTCTTAGGTGATATGCGCTATCTGCCCTGTGGTCGGTTTCCTCTGCATGCCTGTGTTGGTCTTTTTTGGGACAATGGCTGTATTCTCCGGCTTGTTTAGTCGGGTTGTGGTTTCGGAGTTGGAATGGAAGGTCATTCAGTGCTGTCTGCTCTCCCGTGTGTGGGCGGCAGGCTGTGTTTCCGCTATGCGTTGGGCCTTGTGTGTGGGTGTCATTCTTGGGTCCACCTGTTGTCGGTCCCCGGGCTCTTTGGTGTTCCGTTTTGTATGTCTGGTTCATGGGTGCAGGGTGGTATGGGTGTTTCTGTGTGGTACTGGCGTACCTCTTCCCGACGGGGCCCATGTTCTGCTGGGTGGTGTTGCCGCCGCTGTGTGCTTCGCCATGTTTGTCACACAGGGGTGTGTCCTGATGTTGCGTGACTTCACTGACATGTGGGCGTCGGTTGTGTGACGTTGGGTGTTGTCCGTGAATTGGGCGTTGGGGACATGACTGTGGCAGGCCTGTCACGTGTCATGTGCGTTCTGGGTGTGGCTGGTGTGTGTGGTGCTTGGTTGTGTCCCTGTGTTGTTTGTGTGCGACGCATACATGGCGTTATGGTTGGGCGCTGAGTTGTGCGCATGTGTGGCTGCGTCATCGCCGCTGTGCTGCGGTGCCGTGACGGGGTCGTTAGTTCCTGGTCCCAGGTGGTGTGCCCATGATAGTTGCGAGATGTTGCAATTTGCCCTGTGTTACATTTGTGGGTGCAGTGGTGGATGTGTCTTGTCCACGCAGGGGTGTTGGGGGTGCCATGTCCTCCTTTTCCGCACTTGCACTGTGTGCGCTGTTTGCGTGCCCTTGTTGTGTGTGTGCCTACCTGCGTCTCCGCGGTACGTTGCCTCCTTGGTGGTGCATCAGGTATAGCATGGGGAGGGCCTGCAGTGCTGGATTCATGCTCGGGGGGTCGCCTCTTCGGTGTCTGTGCTCGGCGTTCGGGTTTCCGCCTCACTTTCACGTGCGGTGTCTCTTAGCCGTGGGAGCTGTTTGTTTGCGGCATCGTAATTTGTACGCCGGGCGGTACGTGATTTCGTCTGGCGGTGTGTCTCCATTGGGCTGCGCCGCTACGTGAGCGGGCGCACTTTGATGGCGGACGGCGTCGCTGGCTTGCCGGCGGTGTTTGGCTGCCTTTTCACATCGTAATTTGGCGGGCGTGTGGGCTGCGGCATGCGGGCGGTAACTGGTGGTTTTTGCATCCGCCAGCACGGCGGTGGTGCTTCCGCCCGCCATCCTAATGGGCCCCTTAATTTTTATTTATATTATTGTTTTATGTGTATAGCTGTATTTGTAATTTATAATATTTTTAATGATTTATAATTTATTAAAATAATTATTCAAACTGATTATTAAGTAAGTATATATATTATATATTATATGTATGTTTAATTAATGTTTTATTTAATTATATATGTTACTTATTAATTTTAAATATTATAAAATATGTTTAACTATGTTTATTTTAATTATAAGTATTATTTAGTTTATTTTACATATTATTTTTAACAAAAAAACCGATATTTTTGATAACGATATTTTTGACATCGATATTTTTTTCCGATATTTTTGTACTTACCATGTTGTAGATAGGATTTCGATATTATTGACATCGATATTTTTGTTGCGATATTTTTGTAGGTCGATTTTTTGACCTTCGATATTTTGTCAGTGATCCATCTGGGTGAACTGTGTGCTCCCTCTACCTTTTCCCTTTTTTGGATTGGCTCCTTATCATTGACATTGTAAAATTCAATGTTTGCATGCGCTAAAATCTAATGGAAAAATCTAGAGCACCCACTGAATCTAAAGCCCATGAGATATCTATGATAGGTATTTTTCACATGATAATGTTTGCACATGCTTCTGGTGAAACCTCTGTAGCTACAGCTCACAAACATCTCTTTTGGTTGTGGATCACACTGTGATATTTGCATCTGGACATGCAAAAGTCCAATGCACTTACTGTGCTAAAGTCTATTGCAAATGTCTAATGCATCAGCTCTAGCTAAAGCCCATTTTTCACAAGGCTAATGTTTGCACATGCTCCTGGTAAAGTCTAATAGCTCTGTGGCTACAGATCAAGGGGAATCTGGCGGTTGACGTTCACACTGTAATCTTTGCACATACCACAGTCAGAGTCCTAAGAATTCTCTGTAGCTAAAGCCCATGGTTATAATTTACAATGTAATGTTTGTACAGGGCCATGCTGAAGCGCAGTGTGCTCTCTGTAACTGAACCCCTTTGGGTATATGTGATGGTTATCATTCACATTGTAATGTCTGCACATGGACATGCTGAACCGAAGTGCACCCTCTTTAGCTACAACCCCTTGGATATCCATGATGGTTATCGTTCGCATTGTAATGTCTGCACGTAGGCATGCTGAAACGCAGTGTGCTCTCTGTAGCTGCACCTCTTTGGGTATATGTGATGGTTATCATTCACATTGTAATGTCTACACATGGGCATGCTGAAGTGGAGTGCACCCTCTGTAGCTACAGCCTCTTGGCTATCTGTGATGGTTATTGTTCACATTGTAACATCTGCCACTTGTAGCTACAGCCCCTTGGGTATCCATGGTGGTTATCGTTAACATTGTAATGTCTGCACATAGGCATGGTGAAGCGCAGTGCACTCTCTGTAGCTACAGCCCCATGGGTATCCGTGATGGTTACCGTTCACATGGTAATGTCTGCATCTGGGCCTGGTGAAGCAGAGTGCACCCTCTGTAGCTACAGCCCCTTGTATATCCATGATGGTTATCATTCACATTGTAATGTCTGCACATGGGCATGCTGAAGCGCAGTGCGCTCTCTGTAGCTGCACCCCTTTGGGTATATGTGATGGTTACCATTCACATGGTAATGTCTGCATATGGGCATGGTGAAGCAGAGTGCACCCTCTGTAGCTACAGCCCCTTGGATATCCATGATGGTTATCATTCACATTGTAATGTCTGCACATGGGCATGCTGAAGCGCAGTGCGCTCTCTGTAGCTACATCCCCTTGGGTATCTGTGATGGTTATCGTTCACATTGTAATGTCTGCCACTTGTAGCTACAGCCCCTTGGGTATCTGTGATGGTTATCGTTCACATTGCAATGTCTGCACATGGGCATACTGAGCACAGTGCATTCTCTGTAGATACACTACCATTGGGTATCTGTGATGGTAATCATTCACATTGTAATGTCTGCACATAGGCATGCTGAGACAGAGTTTACCCTCTGCAGCTACCACCCCTTGGATATCTGTGATGGTTATCGTTCACATTGTAATGTTTGTGCATAGGCATGCTGAAGCAGAGTGCACCCTCTGCAGCTACAGCTGGTTGGGTATCCGTGATGGTTATCGTTCAAATTGCAATGTCTGCACATGGGCATCCTGAAGCGGAATGCGCCCTCTGTAGCTAATGCCCCTTGGGTATTCGTGATGGTTATCATTCACATTGCAATGTCTGCGCATAGGCATGCTAAAGCGCAGTGCGCCATCTGCAGCTACAGACGCTTGGATAGCTATCATATCTATCATATCCACCCAATTCTGAAATAGCTAATTCAGAATCTTAAAGTAATGGTCAGCTCTATGTATTCTGTTGCTAAAACCTATCCCGACAGTATCCCCTCCTGAGCAGGCCAAACCTTTCCCATTCTCAACACATCCACAATACGGATCCCCAAGCTACCCCAGTCAGACCAACCCCACACACTGGACCTTTGCTGGACTTGCCGACAAGAATAAGGACAGCTCCAATGAAAGCTGTACTTCATGCCGCTATAAGACTGATCACAAAACCAATGCTCATCCCCCACATGTCAGCCTGACAAAAAAGACTCTTTCAACTAGAGACAATGGCTGCATTCTCTTGGTTGCAACTTTTGAACCCAATCTACTGGCTAGAAACATCTGTATTTAGTGATCAGAGCATGGACAATTGATTATCTTCCTTTCATAACTATCCTTTTCTTTCCCTACTATGTCACGCTACAGGAACCTCTCATTGTCTCTGGACCAGTGTAATTGTTGACATGCTATTGTTTCGTCCATCTGTTTTTCTTTCTAAAGTGCTCTAACACTTTTGTGCATCATGTCGGCCCTATAGAAAAATCTAAATACCTTTTTTTTAAACTTGTGATAGGGAACACAGCATGCAATGTGTTCTTTGTGCTTCTGTTCTCCTCAGACACTGTTATTGTATTTGAATGAATGTAATGGTGGAGGAGCGTTGTCCCACTGCCTGGCTCAGAGCCAGCAAATGAAAAATAAAATGATGTTCCAGCATAGTTTTATTTTTCGTTTGCCGGCTCTGAGCCAGTTTGTGCAGGGAGGGGCGGGGCATGAGACGGGGAAGGAGGAGTGCTTGTGCACTCCCTACGTGCGCATATGTGTTTGGTCGGCCGTCTCAGGCTGACCAAAACACAATTGCACACTTAGGTTTCTCCAGCCCAGCTGCATTCAGCAGCCGGGCTGGACAAACCTCACAGGCTCCATGACCTAAGCGGAGCATCTTTCCAGCCCGCTCAGACCTATCCTCCCGCTGCTCTGCAGCACAGGGATTGGATGGGAGTCTGTACCAGGGGCTGCTGGGACCAGGAAGTGGAGAGGCGGCACGACCCGAGGCTGGAGGCGGCCAGTGAGTACAGATCATTTTTTAAAATTAAAAATATTATTTCTACCCCCCGCATAACCCCGCCTGCTCTCCGCGTCCCCTCCACCCGCCCACCAACCTTTGTTTGTGGCAGCCACCACTGAATGAACGTGGCACGCGAAGGCTGCTGCAGACTTTGAGTTGAGAACAGAATAGATAAACAAAGTACAAGCAATCATGATACTTAGTAGCCTTGTGGAATCACATGTTCACTGAAATTGTTGATGTAATCTGTTTGTTGTCTCCCTCCTACCTTCAGGCATATCAGCATTTTATTTATTTTATTTTTGTGATTTTATATAGCATGGACATGGCCCGTAGACATCAGAGCATTTTACAATAAAGCAGAATGTAGCAATAACAAATAGAAAATATACATGTAACATTAAAGTGTGGAGAGAACATCAGGTAGCCTCCCCGTGAGGTAGAGCGCTTCACATGTCTTCATTGTAAAACATAGCATTGACAGTCCAGTGGTACAGTATCACAAGATGGACAATCATTGTTTGTGTTAGTTGAGGTTAGTCTGGAGTTGAGGGGAGTGTGTGGGGGCACGAGGGGGTTAAGGCAGGTGTCATTTATAGAGAAGAGCTTTGAGATCTTTTTTGAAGGTGACATGACGTGTCGTCAGGTGGAGGCTTGGCGGGAGAGAGTTCCATAAATTTGTAGCGCTTCCAGATAAGGCTTGGCTAATGCATTGCTCGAGCGGAAGGTGGAGGTTTTGAGTAATTTAGCGTTTCGTGAGCCTCAGCCGGCAGCTGAGATTTTCAGTTTATACAAAAGGTGCGAGGGTAAAGTGAAGTGCAGAGGTTTATGAGTGACAGTTTAAAATTGAGCTCTCACTTCTATGGGAAGTCACTGAAGTGAGCGTAGAATGGGGGACATAAGTTCAAATATATTGTGTCCTATCAAGAAGCGGGCTTTTGCATGTAGGGCTACTATGAGAGGACCTAGGTGAACTTTGGGAACGCTGGAAAGGAGAGAAATTCCGTATTCAAGTCTGGAGAGCACAAGTGCCTGGACAACAGATTTAAGGTTGCGTGTAGGGATCAGGTTCCTGATCCCCCAAAGAAGCCTTAGCTGGAAACAGACACTTTTATCCATGGAGGGGATATGGCTCTGGAGGTTCAGACATCTGTCGAGGGCGAATTCCAGACATTTTGCATTCTGAATTGACTGACACCGGATGTAGGGCGGGTAATACAGATTAAACTTTCTTGTTAGTTGTACCTTCAAAGGAAAGAGAAATAGAATAATCCAAGCCCAAAAAGGTTAACCTAGATAAAAAATGAAAATCATTGCAAGAAAAAATAAAGTCGGAATCAAGAAGTACACTTTCAGACTTAAGCGTGTGACCATCAAAGATTTAATGTTTGGATAAATGTGCATAGCACATACATTAAAAAAAGTTAACAGTTCCTGTATAAAACTACAGACACATTTTGATAAATGTACCACGACATCAATTAACGATAGTTTATCTAATTCACAAATCAGCTTTGTGTCATACGTAGCACTGCTTGCAATGGGTATGGTCACAATTAAAAGTTGCAAATTTAGCACTTGTAAATCATTCAGTTAAAGCAGCAGTTATAACTATATCAGCATACAATCTGCAGTAATATAGTTTTCAACAACACAAACAAATTGAAAAATAAAATGTTAAGCACAGGTGAAGTTTGAGCACCTTCCCCCTCTTCAACATATTTGCCTTGTTAAAAGCACAACATTGTTTATAATCCCTCTTTAAAAATCTGTAGTAGACTGGTAGTGATTAAATACATTTGCATTTGTGCTGGTGCATTTGGCAGATGTCTGCGTTCAGGACACTCAAAGCTCTTATGGCAAATACTTTGGCCCAAGTTGACATTGTTCACGATTTTTGTACCAAATAAAGATTACATTAATGAACTCCTAGAATGGAAATTGAATTGCAAAATGCGATATCTCAAAAAGTTAAAATAATTGAGAAATGATTTCAGGCACATTTTGGTAGATTTAAATTGGAGGTGGTAGAAATGCCACTTTTATTACCCCTCTATACACGATTAGTTGTTATGAGCCCTGACATCATGGCATGTTAGTGAAAATGTTTACAAAAGTACAACCCAAAGAGACACCCGCGTGTATTTTATTCCCTCACCTTTTTCCACAGAAGAGAACTCTGCAAGCAGCAAAATCGAGGAGAAGAAATGTCACCGTATACAGAACAATAAGTACCTCCTCTTCCGTCTTCTTACCCCAGGTCTAACAGATTAGGCCCCGCCCTCAGTCACAGACTGTGTTTTACCTACTCCAGTAAACCTTTAACAAGAACAGGAAACAGTAAATACCACATGGTGCCTAATATTTCTGAACGTTCCGGCGAATGGTTTACACGTTTCAAGGTCAGATTGAGTATGAGGTCTTTAATGCTTAGAAAAACACACTTTTCCAAGGAATTTAATAATAGAATATTCGACTACCCTTTCTCAAATATTTCAGTGTGACTAGTACTTTACTATTAATTAATTTGCAAACGATCCTCAAAACAAAGGGTACCGATAATGCTACTGGAGTTATGAGAAAATTGTTTTAAAGTTAACAAGTTCTCCATATTCTGATTGCAGAAGAAGTGTGAAGGAGTATTTAAAAGCATTATTATCTATATTTGGTTTTTAGTTCTTTTGAATTTATGGATAGGTTCTCATCCTATTCGTCTGTGCTGTCCTGACTTCTACTATTTATTGGTTATTTAAAAAATGAAATATGTGCTCCTTTAATTTTGTGACACACCTATAAAGACATGTTTACGAATGAGATAGCGTGCTGCCGTGTCCATCTTTACGATGAAAAGGCAGCGGTTTGATCAACCAGTCCTGAAGCAACCATGCTAGAATCATTTTTTAAGAATTGTAAAGTAAAATGAGCTCTTTTTGTACTAGATTCAGAAAAAAAATCTGAACTTTGTTGTGACTGTACAAGGAAGCAGAACGGCACAACAGTAGATTAAACCAGTTGGAGAATGACTATCCTGCCAGCTCCCTCTCACTTCCAGCTCTACCTAGCAAATGGACCAAGGGGGCATCCTAGCAGCAGTAGAGCTTACCTGATGCTGCACAGGTGGCAGAGCAAAACCAGAGTCGAGTGGTCAGGGTAGTCAGTGCAATATAACAAGACTCCCCTTACACCCAGTACTCCGTCCACTGCCCCCTGCCCCCACTGGCGTAGCAAGGGGGGGCGGAGGGGCAGTACGCCCCGGGCGGCACGAGAATTCGGGGCGGCAGGTAAATTATCGCCAGCACCCCCGCTCTTAGGCGCTCGGCGGCGGCGGCAAAAGGCAGGGACCGCCACGGGCGGCAGAGTGCCTAGCTACGCCACTGCCTGCCCCCCACACACAGACTTCCCCTCTCTCAGTTTGCTTTGCGTGACAGGCATTGATGTATGATTAAGAAGGCTACCAGATGACTGACAACATGTCACCAAAGACATAGAGCCCCAGGCCTGGTTTTTCGTTTAACAAACTAATGCATTTGGGGAGTTGCAGTCTTGGTTCATTCCAGTTACTCCCACTGAACTAACACCTGAAAGCAATGGCCCCGGAGTGGCGAGTTGTGTCCTTTGAGTATACGGGAGGCTTAGTACTAATTAATTCATGCCATTGAAGTTCTCTGTGTTTAAAACTACATTACACTTTCATACATACCCAGAGGCCGCTGGGGAGTTTCGAAATATAAACCTACTTTTCATAGCCCCTTCCCCCAGCTTTAGGAAACGTTTGCAATTTAATTTAATGATTGCACCAACCCAAGTCCACAATAACCCATCACCAGGGGCCTGTGAGGCCTCCCTTCCCACTCTAATGTATTTGCAAAATATGTAGGGAATAAATAGGGTCACTTGACGCCCGCCTAATGCAGCCTAGCAGCTGTGTGCACATAGTTCTGACGTGACGTTCCTGTGCCGGAAGGGAATGCGTGTGTAAAGATAGCTCGGGCAAGGCCCGGGGGCTCACAGGGGACGAGGCTGGCGTCAAGCAGTTGCTGGATCTGGATACAAACACACAAACCTTGGATTTGAAACATAACATTTCTAGAAATAGGGGACACGGTTGTCTCTGGAGGCGCGCAGGTATTGTTGAGAGATTGGCTTAATGAATCAGTGAGGTAGACACGAAGTACCCTTTAAATAGAGTTGATCAGAGTCAGAATCATGTTTCACGATCAAAATCTAAAATGTTTGTGCGTGTGGAAATAATTCCACACGCACAAATGCCCCCTCTCCGCCCCAAAAAACCTTCACAACAAACCGCTTAAATTACTTTTCTACCTGAAACCCACAGTTAGGGGCTTATTCACATGAAACTGATGCATCTGTATAGATGCGTCAGTTTCCCTGCGCCTGCGTGCGAAACCCTTGCACCACCATGGATGCGCAGTATTTACAATACGGTGCACCATGGTGCAGGGATTGATAGATGCGTCAGAAATACTGACGCATCTGTCAGCGCAAAAGTCACGCATTGCTGGAGTCGTGTCGCAAGCACAAGGCAACTCCAGCAATGCATGAGGAGGCCTATTCCTAATACACTGCGTCACTCCTTACACCTGCTCCAAGCAGGCTTAGGGTTTTGACGCAGTGGCGTCCTAGAAGTGGCGCAGTGAAATCTTACTGCGTTACGTCTATGAGGCTTTCCCGTGTGGGAACGCCCACGATGCATACATTATACCTGACGCAGGTATAATGTGGCGCAGGGCTTTACAAGGTGATGCATCTCCCTAGATGCGTGACGTTGTAATTGG
Source organism: Calotriton arnoldi (assembly GCA_963921515.1). NCBI lineage: Eukaryota > Metazoa > Chordata > Amphibia > Caudata > Salamandridae > Calotriton > Calotriton arnoldi. Next base: position 64,884 of record CAWUFW010008718.1, on the reverse strand, counting down.
GCCACAACATAGTGTATTGTTTACGCCGCTGATGCGTCACAAAAAGGGATGCAACAGCGGCGCAAAAGTGTCGCAAGGAGCTTGTAAATCTGCCCCTAAATGTTTATCCCATGTGCATAGCTTATTTTTATACAAATGGTTTCTTGGCACTAATCAGGGAAGTAGCTATCAATAGTGCCGCAAGTGCAGTGGCAGCAGTGCTCAGAGGTACGAGGGTGCCACTGCACCCCAAAAATAACTTTTTACCCCCACAAGAGGACACAGGGGCCCATTTCCGTACCTTGCTTTGGAGTTCATGGCGCTTATAGAACTGGATCACTAGATAATACTGTAATGGAGCAAGAGCAGCCAGGTTGGAGCAGTTTACAAAAAAGAAATGCTTCTGTTCAAACCTTTAAAACAGTGAATTTAAATTTCACTTTGGAAATCGTAGTTTGACAATAAAGTGCCAAGCGCCAAAGCAGAGAAGAACTTTTAACAAGGCAACACTCTCAGATGCTTTGATATGAATGCATGCGAGAAAACGTGGTTATTGGTGCAGGCATAGGCTTAAAACTAAAAATGACAGAGAATAAACTTTCAGCCGGAAAGAAAATACGTTAAACCCAATGCCTTTGAGTGAGGAGTGAAAACCTCTGTTGCTATTTGTCAGCCCTGTGGGGGTGGATGGGAACTTAGGTTTGCAAAATTGCCAAGTGTCCCTTTCTCGTGGGTGACCCCGCAAGTCATGGTTTTGCAGCCAGTGCTGATGACATATAGCAGCCACTGACCTTCTCACACCAGAACCTTTAAGACCACACATATAATGTAAAATGTAAAACTACAAGTCCCAGAAGGCAAAGTGTTGCTGACTTAACGCTCCAGTTGGATGTTCCACAGATGACATCAGTTCAATTCCCACCTATGGATGACTAACACCTGCCATCGGGCAATCTGAACTCTCTGTAAATTGTTTCATCTATTCATATTAAAGGCATGTGTGGGGCCAGGGAGGGAGGTGGAAGTTTAAAAACCACTACAGGAAACTGTAAAAATACCTGCGATATGAAGTGCTAGAAATATATAATGAGGTGTGGTCTTTCAATTTAAGGTTTTGCCAAAAATAATTAAAGACGGAATGAAATTAGCAGTGAAACCAATGACAGAACCCTGCCAAACTCGATTGGGATATACTTTCAGCCATTAATTTCAGTTTACTTTATGTCTTTAAGTCCAAGCTCTGTGCCACTACCACTAGTGGCATAGTTGTGAAGTATTGCAGTTTCACGCAGGACACCTTCAGCTTGCCCTGTGTGTTACTCCAACAGCGCGGTGTTTATTTATTTATTTATGTATGCATTTTTATATAGCTCAAACTCTACCCAGAGGTGTCAGAGCGCTTTACAATAGAGCGAAGTAAATTGCATAAGGAATAAGAGTAGAATGGAAGTAGGTAAAACTACTTATAGGTACTCATGGTGAAAGTTACATATTAACAAGTTACAGATAAATAAATAAATCCGTAAAGTGCGAGCTACTCACCCTTACGGGTCTCAAGGCACTGGGGGCCGTCGTGGAAATTAAGTGAGCTATTGCCCAGAGTCACAAGATGCTGAGCTGCCGGCAGAGCCGGGGATCGAACTGTGAGCTCTGTGCGCCGAAGTCAGCTGCCCTGGCCGCTGCACCACACCTCTCCACATTCAAGATTACATAATATGAAAAGGTGGAGCGATTAGGGTTATACAATTGCAGAATACATATTTACAAAATTTAGCCCTCGTGAGTGTCATCTGGCAATCAGGGTCATGACCGGGGATGAGGCAAATTATTAATAGAAGTGTCTTTGGAAGAGAAGAGTTTTAAGATCTGTTATGAAAATCCAGAAAGAAGCAGTGGTCCGAAGATTTGGAGGTAGCGAGTTCCAAATTCTAGTCGCATTACCTCAGAAGGATTGTGCAATAAGTCCTTCCCTTTTGACAATTGGAGGTACGAGCAGTGTGTGCTGGGAATTAGAATGCCACGCTTTTATTGGGGAGAATGTAACTACAAGTGCCAGTATGCAACACACGACTGCCTAAAAAGCCTGGACTGACACTGGATGTCGCAAACAACATCGACTAATTTTGTAGGTATTTGGGGACAAATAATAAACTATAGATCAAGAAGAAGGGGCGTATCTGCAGGGTATGTGTCTGGAGTCATATCCCTTGGAGTGAATACGGGTGTGCGAGTTCCTGTGTTAAATTTCACCAGTGATCAGTAGTAGACAAGGCACTTGAGCACACCCCCTAAAACTTTCAAGAGGTGCATTAGACCAACCCTTTTCCCTCCCACCCCCTAAACAGTTTAAGGCTTGGAGTGGTATAGATCAGGCCCTTCTTAAACAACATCTATCTAATACTCAGCCAAAAGCTGTTCTAGATGCAGAACTGGCCACTACAAACTATACGAACTGGCTCCAAAACGCCTTTGCTAAACTAGTTCCGTATAAAACAGCTTCCAAAAACAGGAGGACTCCCTCTGCCCCATGGTTCTCTAAGGCATTGAGGCTGGAGAAACAACGGTGTAGGAAACAAGAGAGGCGCTGGTGCCTAGAATATGATAGTCAGGAGAAATCTCTCTATAAGTTGGCTCTGGCGAATTATAAACGCCTTTTACAAACAGAAAAAAGTAACTACTATACAAGGGAAATAGAAACCGCACACGATTCCTCCAAACAGTTGTTTCAGGTGGTTTCTAAACTGGCAGCGCCAGCAGGCAGTTATGCTAAGGTAGCATCCCAAGCGCTTTGTGACTCGTTAGCCCTCAGCTTTCAGGATAAGGTGGGGCAAATCTACTCAAACTTTAATGCCTCTGCTGAGGGCAGGAGTCAGCTGGATCTAAATAGCGAGGGACAAGACAGCTCTGCCTTCAGTGGAACAGATAATCGATCTGTTAAACAAGTCAAATCAGGTTCACCGTTTGACCCTTGTCCCCCCTCAGTGCTGAAACTGATCCCAGACCTAATAGGTACAAACCTGGCCAACATTTCCAACTCTATGTTCAGCTCAGGCACCTACCCTTCCCAATGGAAAAAGGCCTCTATCCTCCCCTTGTTAAAAAAAAAACCTAATCTGGATCCAGGGGAGACTAACAATTATCGACCAATTGCGCGTCTCCCGTTGCCTGCCAAACTTGTTGAAAGAATTATGAACGTTCAATTGGCCCAATATATTGAGGAGAATAAGCTGTTGGATGAAACACAGTTTGGCTTTAGGAAAGGCCATAGCACAGAAACCGCACTCATCAAAGCTACTGACGAAATGAAGTTTGTTTTAGACAAAGGTGGTACAGCGGTACTTGTGCTATTGGATCTATCAACAGCATTTGACACCATTGATCATGCTATGCTGATCAATTGTGTCTCTGCCCTAGGCATTGGGAACAAGGCAAAAGCCCTACTGTCTTCATTTCTATCTAACCGTACCCAGCTAGTTAGTCTGGGTGATTTCAATTCCCCAGTCTTTTCACTTCCATGCAGAGTCCCGCAGGGATCCTCGCTAAGTCCGACACTGTTCAACATTTACGTCACTGACTTAGCTCGAGTAATCAAATTGTTTGGACTAGCTCTCATGTCATATGCAGATGACACCCAATTGGTGCTCGCCGTTCACAAAAACGGGGACGCAGTATCGGCTAGCTTTCACGATGGCATGTTGGCCATCAGTACATGGATGTCAAGGCATTGCCTTAAATTAAACTCATCCAAGACAGAAGTAATGGTCTTTGGAAATGTATCCCCGGGGTGGTCTGCGGGCTGGTGGCCGGATAAATTGGAATCACCCCCTATCCCGGTTTCTAAAGCCAGGAACTTAGGTGTCATTCTGGACGATAAACTGTCTTTTAAACATCATGCTAACGCAGTGGTCTCCTAATCCTTTTATGTCCTAAAAATGGTGAAGAAATTGCTCCCGTTTATCCCGGATGGTGCCAGGAGAAAGTTAATTTCCGCTCTGGTTATGTCCAAAGATGATTACTGTAATGGCCTTCTAATCAATGCACAATAAATGGTTCTTAGTTAGCTGTAGTTGGTGCAGAATGCGGCTGCTAGGATACTGTCGGGTACTCCCGAATTCAAGTCCATCTCTAACGTGGTGCGACAGCTCCATTGGCTGCCCATAAGAAGCAGAACAAAATTTTAAGCTCTCTGTATTGCCTATACGGCCATTCACAATACAGGGCCAGAATTTCTGAAGAAGTAATTTCAGGTATACACTCCCATCAGATCCCTTCGCTCAGCAGGTGCCAACCTTCTTGTTGTCTCTAGAACCAACAGAGCTAACTGGGGCGACAGAAGTTTCATAGTTGCCACTGCTAAACTGTGGAACTCTCTTCCCTCACAGATTAAGGCCAGCCCTACTCCACTATCTTTCAGGAAACAAATAAAAACATGGCTCTACAAGTAACAGGATCTTTCCATCCTATGCCTTACCTTCTGCAGCACATAGCGCCGAGACACCTATGGGTATTTGTGCGCTTTATAAGTTGTTTAAATAAATAAAATAAATAAAAAAGTGGAGCAAAAACAACATGAGTGACTACCAGGCATTGAAACCTGATGGTTTTACAGTGACCTGTGGCATTAGAAAGTGGGGTTTCTCTGCACTCAAAGAATGTTTTACTTGTTTATTTTGTCATCAGCTCTCAAAATATCTTTGCTATTATGGGAAGGGGAAGAGTGGAAGTACCAGTGGTCCTTTGTTCTTTTTATGGGAGGGCAAGGAGGTGGAGTGGAGTGGGAGAGAAGACAAGCATACACTACATGCCTCAGTGTATTTTTATGTTTTATAGAGGTAGGTGGGTAATGTGCTCAGAGACCAAAATGTATCCGTCCAAACGAACCACCCGCCCTCTTTAGCATGAGAGTCTCGATTTATATTTGGCAAATGTTAAGTTTGTAGATTTATATGGTGTGGCTTATCACCTGTGAGGGTATCCAGGTGCTGTCCATGGGCACGGGGAGATTAAGTGATTTGCCCAGAAACACAGTATGTTGCGCTGATGCCCAGACTCAAACCTGGATCCCCTGGCCGGAGTCGGCAGCTCTGGCCGCTGCACCACATCTTCTCCCAAAAGTGTATTTATTTAGCTCTTTGCCCTTTTAAACAATCCATTCTGCCAGATTTTTAAGGCACGGTTTTATACTCTGGGAGAGCTGAGCAGGAGCTAGAGAACCAGAAAGGTTTTACTTGCATAGAGCAAGACCTTTGGTTAGCATCACATTGAATATTTGTTGTTTTAATCCTGTAACCTGCTGATCTGTGTTCCAAACCTGGTTTTGGCAGGTGTCTGAAGGCAAATTGCTGTACCTCTCTTTAATTTGAGTAATGTAAAAACATGTATAATGTAAAGCCTAACTGTGCACCATACTGTCCCGTGATGTCCCTCCTCTATGGTGCAACTACTCACCACTTGATCATATTGTTTTTGTGCAATCTGGTTTCAACTAGATTCTGTACACACACACAACACAGTTATATATACAGCACCTCAAATTTAAATGCCATCGTCATAGAAATATTCATTGTAAAGCCCTCCTCTACTCCTTGGAGATAGGTACACACTATATCAAATACCTAATGTAAAATAAAAATAAACCTTGTAGCTGTGCGCACAAACAGACTCTATACGTCTTTTGCTCTTGCTCTGTTTGTACAGCAAGTGGATTAACCCACCAAGCTATCTTACTAGCACTTGAGCCTGTGATTTACAGGTTACAAACAGAACACTGCTGCATACACTATAGCCCTCTATCTGAGTAGCATATTAACAATGAAGTGGGATTTTATGCCCAAATTAGTATCACAAATATTAGTTAATTTCACATGGGGTATATTACCATATGCCAAAATGCTGAGGGTTTTTCAGAGAACAAATTTACAATGCTTGGTCTGAAGGACTTGTTCCCCGGAAAATAGACTTAAATTTTGAAATGGCATGTAGAAGTCAGTGTGGAAACACAGACTTCTGATAATATTCCCCATCCCATATTGGATAACTTGGAATACTGTGGTAATTCCACATTCCGAAATTACAAATAACCGGAGTATTAGTAATTTAAAATGCAAAATTATAGCACCGGTATTAAACCCAATGCAAATCTGCAGGTGTAAAAGTTCCTATGGCATGTTCTCAATTCATCAGACTATTTATTGCCTGGTTTCTGTAGGCTGACTTTATGCAACACACAGGGGCTTTAACTCATGGATAGGTTTGATAGTCTTCAGGAATGTTGTTCTCACTGGAATCCCTAACATAGCTAACCCTTGAAATACTCTTCTCCACCCCTGCCCCCTCGTAACATATTTTTTGCTTGATGTACCGCAGTACTAGGAAATCATAGACCTCCACCTCAACCTCACTCTGATATTCCCCTCTTCCAGAGTGGAGAACAGTGGCCCAGGTGTTGGGACCATAAATTTAGAGATTGCCAGATAGAGTTGTGAACTATGCAGTCAACTATTACTATCGCTATCTTGTCTGCTGCAGCCAACACAAGTAATTATGCGGTGCTGCCTCCATCTGACAGATGACTTTTAAATATGCTGCAGGTGGTCTAAATGCCTGGTTGACGACTCAAGATTCAAAGTGATACTCTAATCAATGCTCTAATAAATGGTCACAGCTTACAGTTCATAGGAAAACCAAAATCCAATGGATTGTGACAAATACTCATAGTAGCAGTGCATGTGTTCTCGCTCCCAAGAAAGTGACCACCTCAATATTGAAACTGTGGTTTTTGATTGATTTCGTTTCTTCTGGTTAGCATCAGTGCTCCTGTGGTGGAGATTGATTGCTCTCCTTGCAGCCATCACCATATGGAAAAACTTCAGTAGCGACAAGTAATTAACATCAGCCATAACAGTGCTTCTTCTCTACTTCTTTGTTATTTTGTATCCTATATTACAATGGGTGGCTAGTTTGCCCAACTTTTCTCCCACTTGTCTCCTCATCTCGTTAGAAATAGCACAAGCACTAATGTATCTTCACGGACCAGTGTTTTCCATCTATAGGTAGCTAAATTTGAGTATCAAACCAAATACCTTATTGTATCTGCCAATGGGTGAATACAATGAGTGGACAGAAGAAGAGATAATGCAGATCACTGTGAAACTTTGCACTTAAAAGTAGCGGGGGCAGCTATGGAAATGGAAAATATCACTAGGTCAAGCACTCCAAATTATGGCTCATGAGATCCCTGCACTCTTACATATTAGACAGCAGGATCTGATGGTGCCACATTCTTCTGACTGAACAATAGGATCTTTCCACTGGCATGTGCTGCAAGCCACGGGTCTTCGAACAGAGACACTTGTATTGTTTTGGTCTGCTTACCTAATCTGTATTGTGATCCAATTTTCTTTGTATTTGAGTTTGTACGAATACTTGTATTGTTTTGGTCTGCTTACCTAACCTGTATTGTGATTCAATTTGCTTTTGCTTCATATTTGAGTTTGTAGTTGTTCTGTGACTGCACTTTTCATCAACTTTGGTACCTCTGTGAGTTAAGATGCTAGTCTGAAATTCCCTAAATTTTGTATATTCACCCCTGTGTTCGACAATGTAGGATCCAATTCTGCCTCTTCCTGAAGAATGGCACCTCCTCTGCAGTTACAATTAGCTTAATTAAAACCACAATGAGCTAGAGAAGTACCTCGATGCTAAAAGGGTAACTAACATCTAAGGGTGAAACAGTTGGCTTGTATTTTGTACAAAAATGCTTGGGTAGAATATCACACAGTAATTGTGTCGGAACAGTGTTCATGTGAAATACATCAGCATATGTATGTGTATGTACAGTTAGGTGCCTTTGTCTTTCAAGCTACTGGCCTGATGTAACTTGAGGTAGGCAGTATATCAGATTGTGTAAAAAAGAAAAATGTGACTTCTAAAAGTGACTCTTAAACCCACTTTAGAAAAGTCACTAGCGTTTGCCTTAGCCTACTCCCTTTCTACTCTTCTGTTTTCAAACACCTCCCACGGGGTCCCTGAGGCTCTCATCTTTTCTAACTTACATTACAGCAACTTCATCTTGAGTGAGGTTAATTTCTTAGCATACAGATCTTTTTCAACTACCAACAAACACAGATTCCAGAATGAAAGCCTGTGTCCCCAACATTACATCAATGCTAGAGTCCCAGAATATGGTGAGGAACCTTATGCATAGTTCATAGCTCCAGCTCAAACAAACTAACCTTTCAATTTCCTCAACAAACTAACATACCCATTATCTGGCTACCTCTCCTTCACTACCTTAATTGTTAGGCATCTATATAAGGAAGGACGAGGAGATTTTTGGTCCAGTATACAGTCTCCTCTAATTTCGAACTGGGAAACGGGTGGGGGTATACTGTTCCGCACTGACTATGGCAGACTGTCAGTGGGGTCTGAATGTAGTCAGTGGGAGCATGCGCTCATATGAGCAAGTGCCCTCACCCACCCGACGGTGGCATGCTTCATCATTGGGCTTTCTCCTCGTTGGGCTGGCAGTGCAATGCCCAATGGCCCTGCAAGAGGGTGCTTTGTCAGAAATCTTTTAATCGCCAATGGATGACTGGGGGTATGGGTGTATTTCCAGTCAGCGAGTTAGAAGATTAGAAAAAAAGTGTGAACTAAAATTGACTATAAACCTCATAGGGCTATCTATTTAATAGGGTTACGAGACTCTGTCGAGGTTAAAAACAGAGAGAGAGCCTATTAGATATTAGAACATTGGAATGTTGGGAGCTCCATTGAAAACAATGGAGTAGCTCCGGGCTTATAATGGCTGGTATAAGCCCGGAGCTCCAACATTGCAATGTTTCTTTGTTCACAGCTGTGGCTGTGAACAAAGGCTTCAGGGAGCCTGAGGGGACTTCAATCCCCTCACGCTCCCTGAAGCCTTTGTTTTATTTGTTAGAACATTCTGCCCTCTAGTGGCAGAATGTTGTAATATCCTTATAGTCCTTCGTAGCTGGGCTATACTGGCTATTAAAGTCCCGCTCCCTTGTTTAAGGCCCTCGCCTTCGGCTCTGGCCTTTAACGCTGGAGCGGGCCTTTAATAGCCGGTATAGCCCGCTACGGCGGGCTATAAGGCTATATTATAGTTAAATGTTAGGTACACACATATTGGATTAGTGCCAGTGGCCATTCCTTATAAGTGCTTGGCCAATATGTGAAAATGCCCTCCCAGTTCAACAAGCCCATCTGAAAACCTCCAGAATATCAAGAAACTTTTTAGACTCGGCATTATTAACCCATCACAGTACCACCGCTTGGTCCAGTATGTGGTGGAAAAGTGAAAACTGATTTGATGAATTATATAAAACATATAGATAAGCGCCTGGATACCCTCACGGGTGACAAGTAGTGCTCTACAAATCTACTTATTGATTGATTGATTAGCGGTACGCTGTGGAAATAGAGTACATATTTTGTTAAAAGAGGGTGAGATTATTAATGCTGCAGCTACATATTTTCTAGCATATGGGAATAAGTCTATAGATGCCTGTTCAAATATTTAAGTTGTTTTGACTCTGCCCCACTTTTATTTTTTGCTTTTTTCCCCACCTGCAGCTTACAATGCATGGCAGAGCTCCAAATGGTTGGATGAAAATAGTAACACTATGAAATTGTGGCTTTGGGTTCCTCCACAAGACTGATAGAGCGCAGCCCATTCACTTCAACAGTCCTTTCTCTCCTGGTTACCAACATTTACTTCAATCTAGATGCGTTTCAATGTATAAATTACTATTTATATTGTGATAATGCCATTGATCAAATATTTTGTGTTATAACAGTAGGTATTCTTGAAAAGACACAAATGGATAGCACCAAACAAGACGTCAGATAAGAGAAGAGTGAAAATACAGACAGATTTTCGGAGGCTTCAATATAAATATAAAAATATACAGTCCTCTAAAACACTGAAACATGCCAATTTTGTATACCTTAAGGCCATGTTACACTCACAAGGGTTACATTACTGCAAGTCAGCGGATCCTGAGACAGAATACATATTTTTTCTCATTTGGCATAAACTGCTATATCACTACAATATAAATTAGGTGTATGAATAAATATGATAATTTGTGTTAGAACAAGGAAAGAATTATAATTTGTAATGTAATCAAGGTTTTAGACACAGTAGCATTTGAACTAATAATTTCTAAATCTAAGGGACACACAAGTAAAGAGAACCGAAGGCAATACATAAATGCAGCAAAGTGTATGATGAGAACATTTACTAGTAGGGTAGCCCCAGTAAAAACAACTTTCTTGCTGGAATCCACTCAGCTGGTTGATCCCCACAGGGCTTTTTAGGAAACTAGCCAGTGAGTTCAAGCTGAGTATAGGAAGTTAATGGTTCTATTCCCTCGCCATTACAGTTTTCCAGGGTCAGGACATCCTTTGTGAGATGGTATGTTGCAGATGAACCCCAAATTAACATATTTTTCAATAATGCCTTGAAGGCTGGTCATCTATGATGCAGGCATTCATTGCATGTCTCGGAATGGTAGATTCATGCCAGATGTTGAGAAAGTCCACAGATAATATATATACATAAAAGGAATTTAAATGGTACTTATTTGTTTAGTCCGTGGTAATCCTAAATTTCAGACAAGGATCCATCCTGCTTGGACCTACCTTGGCCAAAACTGATCAACAGCATTGCCTGTGACCCAACACAGATGGTACCTCGCAAGAGCATGGAAGCAGGTAGGCTGATCTTTTATAGTAGGAGTTACTACCCCGCTGGCTGAAAGCCAAAGACCTGAGAAGATCAACCAGCTGGCTGGGGAAAAATATATATACATTTGTCACTGGGGCTCCTTAAATAGTATTAATGGTGCAACTCACTGTATGCCAAAAAACACTTAATTTGTGTTCATCACAAAATAGCAGCTCATTTAATAGCTTCAATAAACAAAAAAATAAATATATAGTAAGCTTGCTTCTGATTGCACCATAAAACAAAGTCTATCCGTTTTTAAAAAATAAATAAATAAATCCATAAATTAAATATTCCTGAGCAATATATACAAATTTCAGTCATTCTTTTGTATATTTTACACCTACTTGGGTGTAAAATTATACAGTAAAAGTGCATTAAGTTTTTTGCTGATCATTTTCAAAATTTGGAAGTTGACTTTTAAAAGAGAAGTCAGATTCTGGGAAGAAAATGCGTTACTGTCATTGTAGGAGAAACTTTATTTCCTTTTTTCGCCTTCCCATTTTTGCTCAAGGCGATGTACATCCGAGGATAACGCCAAGATTCATACGCGTTGTAGTTATTCGGCAGAAGCATCTCCTTGAACTTGCACTCATCACTGAAATATTTCTAAAATGTAAAACAGAGATATATTCATGTCAATTCTTCCAGTTTGGAATAGCAGTTGTCTCTTATTTAGCCTAGAAAGTAATTTTTTACCAAGGGATTTGTGTCAATATTCTGAATCCACAACATCAATTCATCAAGTCTCTTTTATTTCCGAAAAGTAAAGCCGCCACTTCTGATAGGAGACCCTTTCCCCTTCACTCGAGCTAAGAGACAGAATTGTACGTGTGTGTTGGAAGATCACCTTCAGCACAGAATTCGATGGAATTTTACTTCTGTAGTATATAGGTGTGTTCATACTGGGTGTAACAACTTAACAAAAAACAAGAAATAGAGAACACTATACCCAATAAAGAGGAACCAACACATTAGGCGAAGGCCATTTATTCCTGGATTTATCTATCAAACAGATCAGTTTCTTGTCAATTATGTTCGTCTACTTCCAAATTGTCCCACATCTCTGAACACCACTGTTCATGAAAGGCTCTTAACCACACATTTCATCTCTCAATTCTTCAAAATTATTGTTCATAAAATATTTCACAAGTAACCATCTAAGTAAAAATATTTCACAAGTAACCATCAAAGCTCCCTATGAAAGTCCTCACTCGTAGCTTATTAGGGCCATTAGTGAGTTTGCATCCTCACAATCAAATTGAAAATCTTTTTTAATAAAACACATTGGTTCTATAGTCTGCTTGTAAGAATGTCCTACTGTGAGAGGCTACAGAAAATCTCTAGATGTTAAAGATAGAACATTCAGTTAAAGTCTGACCTTCTCGGTCCTAACCAGGACAGCAAAGAAAGTGTATTTCACAAAACAGCTTGTCAGACCAGAACCAGCCAGCATTGTTGATTTATTGTTGTTTTAAAACCATTATTCCCAATCGGCTTCTTTGAAACCATAAGACAAATGCCGTTATTGATAAATAATAAGAATACTAGGTAATTTTCAGTGAAACACCATTTATCACTTTTTTCTACTACACTTTCTATGCCACTATTGGTCTGCTCCTCTTAACTGATTAAGCTTAAGATCATGTACCTTATGGCTGCAGATAAAACACTAAGCTCGCCTTTTCATCCTTGTCAAGCCTCAACACCATCTGCAAGGGTTTTTTTCAAACCCAAAGGTAGAGATTGTTTCGACAGTTTTACTGTTGGCTCTTCATACAAACTTACCTTCTTGGCCATCTTAAACACCCAGAAAAAATATACTTCTTAGGGGCCGATTCCGATTTCGGCCGGAAGGGCACCAAACGATGACCGGAGCCCTTCTGACCGAATCGGAACGTGCCAGCCGGATTCCTCTCCGACCGAGCCATTCCGATGGGCTCGGTCGGAAAGGAATCCGACTCGGATTTCCGGATGGCTTCCGACGGGCTCGGAGACCCCGTCCGCCATCTGGAAATCCTTCAGTACTCCCCCGGCTGCCTCTTCACGACCGAGGGAGTACGATGGCAGTTTTTCACTGCCTTTTCATGCCGGTCTTTCCGGCACGAAAAGGCAGTCGGAAACTGTCTTTGGGGGCCACCAGTAGGGCCCCCTTGGGTGCAAGGCCGCCGAATGGCGGCCTGGGGGCACCTATGGTGCCCCTCTGTTGATCCCTGCACCCGGTGGCAGGCACCTTGGGATGCCGGCCACAGGGTGCAGGGATGAACTGAACCCCTGCTTTTCACAATGCAAGCATGCATTCCGCTCTGAATGCATGCTCCCATTGTGAAGTATACGAGTGCGACCGAACAGGGTTCGGTCGCATCGTACTTGCAGGGCCGTAGCCGACGACAGCAGGTCGGTCGGTTACGGCTCCTGACCGATGTCGGACGGACCTGAGTCCGTCCGACATCGGAATCGGCCCCTAAGTCCGTAATAGTCCAGGATATTTAAAAGATATTTAGAAATTATGATTTATGTGAATTAATGTAAAAACGAAAACTGTGAAACCTCATTGGAGGAAACCAATTCATTGAAAAACAATTTTAAGGAAAGACCTTTTTAAGGAAAAACAAATAAATTGAAAATTAAAGGAAACATTTTAAAGGAAAGATATATTTAAGGAAAAATCCAAAATTACATTAAACTTGGGTAGAGTTTAGGACTAGTGAGGGTTTTTTGGGTTCAGGGATGGGTAATATTTAGGAGTGATCATCGGCTTTAAGAAGTCAGGAATGGGTGGAGTTCAGGCATGGGAAGGGATTTTTATGGTTCAGGGACGGATGGAGTTTAGGGGTGTTGAGGGTTTTTGTAGGCCTCAGAATGGGGTAATTTTAGGGATATGAGGGGTGTTTAGGGTTCACAGATGAGTGTAGTTTATGGGTGTAAGGATTTTCTTTGGTTCAGGGATGGGTGGAGTGTAGGGGTGTTGAGAGATTTTAGGGTTCATGGATGGGTGGAGTTTAGGGTTGGTGAGGGTTTTTAAGGTTCAGTCATGGGCAGAGGTTAAGGGGGGGTGAAGAGTTTTTAGGGTTTAGGATTTGGTGGCGTTTAGGGTGGTGAGGGGGTTTAAGGATGGGTGGAGTTTAGATGTAGAAAGGGATTTTTAGGGTTCAGGGATGGATAGAGTTAAGAGGTGGTGAGGGGTTTTAGGGATCTTAAATGGGTGGTTTGGTTTTTTTAGGGCTGAGGGATGGGCGGTCTTTGGCTGTGATGAGGGATTTTAAGAAGTCAGGGAGGGGTGTGGTTTAAGCATAGAAAGGGTTTACGGTTGAGGGACGGGTGGAGTTTATGGGTAGCGGGGGATTTATGGTTCAGGAAAGAGTGGAGTGTAGGGGCACAAAGGGCTTTAAGTGTTCAAGGACGAGTGTACTTTAGGGATCAGAGATGGGTGTACTTTAGCTGTAGTGAGGAGTTTTAGGTGTCTGGAATGGGTGAAGTTTAGGAGTAGATAGATATTTTAGGGCTCAGAGGGGGGCATAGTTTAGGTGTGCCTAGGGTGTTTTAGGGGGCAGGGATTGATGGTGTTTTGGGATTGTCATGGGTCAGCGAATTAAAAGTAACCTAAGTAATTGCTTGCCAATGTAAAAGATATAAATCTGAAATAATGTGCCCTGAAGTAAAATACTAAAATAAATACCTCCAACAAAACTGTTTCTGAAAGTAAGATCTGCAACCATTATATTTACACCTTACAATAAATGCACGCAAAAGCCAATTTCAGACAAAAAGATATTTGATGAATTGGTTTCAATAAATTGGTTTCTGAAAATTTTCGTTAAACAGTTTAGGTGAAATGGTTTTAATTACATTTTTATTTATTATGTTATGGAACTCAATAGTGATCCACATAAAGAATATAACAATTCATCCTTATCTTCAATGCAACAACATTAAAATCATTCACTAGAAAAACATTTAAAAGAAAATACATATCATTACCATAATAAAATTAATTATTTCATCCATTCAAAATTGACATACACAAATCCATAAGCATCACCATCAGACAGCCTAATTCTGTGTAAGTAACAAATCTAGTGCAAACTCCATCACAGAGAGAACGTACAAAACCTTATTAAGTACAAATACGCAATATCAATAGTAAATACAGTAGTCTATTATACAGTGTCAAGATCTGAAATAGTGTAAATATGCAAGACAGTCAATTTAGGCAGTAATGTTTAATGCTCGAAACAATACAAAATACAATACACTGTATTAAAATGCAAAAAATTAAAAAGTTCAAATGAGCAGGTAAAGTGCTATAGGGACATGTAACTGCAAGAGTGAAAGAAGCAGTTCTGCTCACTCAAATAATGAAGTGCCATAATTCCAATACATCTGTCAAGCATCCAGCTTAACACATAGCACATAAAGTGTTAATAGTACTTGCAATTGCATAAAAACATTTATGGTCCTATGCAATTCAAGTAAGGTACGCGTAACAGAAGCACATTGAACCTTAATAACAAGATGATTCTCCGTACATCATGTGGAAAATTCTATTGGAGATAGGGTTTTTTTTTTTTTTTACAGATGCTACTTTCTATTTTAATTTCATTCCTTGCATGCTGTGAACAAAGCAAAATATCAAGTTTTCCTACTCACTATGTGCAAAGATTTCTTTATCAAGTTTTTTAAAAGGGGTTTTGGGAATGGAACATCCCCGTTCTGACTAATCTCAAACATTTCCAGAGGTTTTATGTAATCAGAATAAAGTGCACTTCTTCCTTTCATGCTATAACACATTCCAAGCTTTAATGCAGCTTGGATAGAACCCATTTCACTACCCAATAAACAGTTACCCCACCTCAGGACAGCTGCCATAGCAAGCACAATTGTGGAAGGAAACCCAAATTCAAGCCAAAGAGCAAGTGGAATAGCCAAAGAATTCAAATTAAAAAATTGGCGCCATATTCACCCCTCTACTTTCTCAAAAAAGTACCAGTGCCACTCGTACATCACTTTACAGACGTAACTCAGTGACATGTGCGAAGTGCCTTTGCCCTCAACACGTATACAATCTGTGAATAGCTGATGCCTGGGACAGCGCCTTACTTTTGCAGTGATTTATGTGATCTTTGTTTAGGCAGTTACTTGAGAAGATTCTACTGAGGTAAGAATGGAACTGCGCCACTTCCAACTGGGCATTCCCCATGGACCAATTACAATTTTGCCTAATTCTACAACCCTTTGTTCTAAAAATCAACTTTACTCCTAGATATTTTTAATAAGTGGTCTTACGCATATTTCTCCAGCACACAGAGATGCCTATGAAAGACTATTGGGTTAGATCCAACAAAATAAAATCATCTGCATAAAGAAAACAATCAACATTCATTAGGCCTAATTCGGGAGGATCCCCCATTATCTGACCAAATCTATGAGGCAAATTGTGAGTATAAAGTGAAAAAAGAAGAGGCACAAGCAGGCACCCCTGCTTTAAACCATTGTGCGTCGCCACTCTACTAGACAAACGTTGGTTCCCTCCCATCAAAACCTGAGTCCAAGTAGAGGAGTACAAAGCAATTATTAGCCTCAAAAGATGAGCAGAGATCTCTAGTGCAGACAATTTTCTCCACAGAGCCCCTCTGTCAACCCTGTCAAACACTGAGGAGAAATCGATAAAAGCGGAGTACATGGGCGTAACCCTAGTCAAAGGATACTTTTCAATTAAGGTTTGAAGGGCCATAATATTATTAAGAGTACCACAGTTCTTACGAAAACCAGCCTGCTCAGCAGGCATGAGGTTATTGGCTAATACCCATTTCTGAATATGAAGTAATATGCTTTTGACAAATAATGTGTCTGTTGCATCCAGGAGGACAATTCGGTCCTTTTTTATATAAGGGTACCATGATACTTCCCTTCCAGGAAGATGGAATATCACCAGTCAGATAGCAATACTGGAACAGTGGATATAAAAAGATAGCCCATAAGGAAATCTCCTGTTTATTAAGTTCTATCAGGAGTTCATCAGGGCCCAAAGCACCTGAAGTTCTTGCACCCTTAATGAATCCCTCAATCTCCTTACAAGATGGCAAGCCATAAAATTCCAGTGAATATACTTTTACACTAGGCACAAACAGGCCACTGTTACTTAAATTACAGGCATATAATTGCAAAATGTACTGCATCCACTTATAATCCGATATCGGAATAGCCTCCGCTGTAACTCTAGAGCCACAGTATTGGGTTATTAAAGCCCAATAGTTACAAGAATTAAATGAAGTAGTGGCTTCCCTCAAATGAATCCATTTCTGGTCCTTCTCTTTTCTTTGTTCAGCCACCTTCAATCCTGTTCTTTTACGCTCAAGGCGATTAATTTTAGTCTGCCTCATAATTGTAGAAAATGTAAATTGCTTCCTAACAAGGGTGTTTATTTCACAGTTCACCTTTTTTATGGCCCAAAAGATCTTAAAAGGTGATTTGACTCTTTTACCTCTATCTTTGCTCCCAAAAGTTTGGAAAAATGTTCGCTGCTTTTCGAACCAGGAGATAGGGTCATCAAATGACGAGTCAGGAGGTTCCAGTCATGCTATTTTAATACTATGCCCATATTTCGCTATGTTCTCACGTGACCAAAAACGTTATCTTTCCCAGAGATCCAGGAATCAAGAGCCTTAAGCTCCTAATCAATGGACACTGAAAGTATACTAAGGTCACTTAAGTCAGTCCCCAAAAATCTCCAATTGTGTACAAACTTTGAACATTTGATGGGACACTACCATACAGTCAATTAAATATTGCCCATGAGGGGAATGAAAAGTATAAGAAGCAGGAGAGTCTTTGGGAAATCTGCCATTTAAGAAAAAGAATTCATACAAGCTCCAGATTTCCAGAAAGCACAAGCTTCACCTATCTGATCAAGCTTTTTCAGGTAAAACAGCATCTGGAATACACCACACCTATTCCATTTCAGTATTACCAAAGGTCATGCAAGTAGAATTTGATACTTTAGCATTGAATTCACCTACCATAATAACCAAAGGACATTCCTCCAGAAGTCTAATGCTACGAACAAGTAAAAACATGGAATGGACTAGGATATCCTGAGACTTACCAGAGGGGATATATAAGTTTACAAGCAAAAAAGATGACAACCCTCCATCCTCATTAAACAATGGTAACTTTAAGCACAGGCAAAGATGTGAGGGGTGAACAAATATCTTTGGATTCCAATTGATATCTTTGCTAAGTAAAATAGTGATTCATCTGCTGGTGTGGCCTTTTGCAAAAGGTTATGCTACAAAGGAGAAAACAAAACAATTCTCATACTTAAAATCAGAACAGACCCAAGTTTCCTGCAAGCAGATATTTAGTGGCTTAAGGAGCGCTAGAAAATTCAATTTCAGATTAGATTGACCTAGGCTCGCCATGTTCTAGGATAATAGTTTACACAGAGGGTTACAGCCTCAACACTGGGAGCTTTGCAGTCTTTTTAGCCCTATTCAGTGTGCCAGCTACCCAACTCCAATTAGATAACTCATCTCCCTTTACAGCTTCCCATGCAATTGGATCCTCATTTTCCATGACACTTATGACTCTCCTCCTCATGTCTCTACCTATGGATATGGTAATGTCCTTCAAAGTGACAGATCCTCTCCTGTAATTCAGGTCATGTGTATCATGTGTATCCAGCATTGAACTATTACAATTAAACTCAGTAATCGTCTCAACCGGAAGGACATCAATTCCTCTTTTCTGATAGTAATCCACATTCCCTAAGATCAGCATTATGACAAAACTTAGAGCTAAATGTTACCCTTCAACTCGGAATAGAAGCAGAGGGGTATATATAAACAATGTCTTTACTTGTTACCGAACTCAGGGCCTCAATTTTCAATAATATATGTAAAATGAAATGTCTGTTCAATGGGCCCAATTCACAATCAAACAGAGAGACAAAATCCGTGAAAAAGTTGCAAACAACGGCGGACACAATAACCGCACTTCCTGCTACGTTCCCTTAGTGATTGAAACTATATCCTGATGAGTGTGCACACACAACTCCAGCACCTGCCGTCGGTGGGTGCCTACTGCTGGGCAGAGAGAGAAACCAAAGAAGATTGGAGTGGTGCACTACTTCTAAGTAAAAACAGTCCTTCAATAAGTCATTTAGTCTTGATATCTTTTCTCAGTAGATCCTTTATTTTTCATATACATCCAACAATGAAAGATATACACCAGCCAACGCGTTTCGTTCATAAGGAATGAACTTCTTCAGGGCATAAATTGCAGTAGAAAAGTAGGGGAAGGGCAATACCAAATATCCCCTGTGAAGTGCTAGATGCAAGCTCTAACCGAATCTTGAAGTCATGTCAAACAATATGCCCTGAAGAAGTTCATTCCTTATGAGACGAAACGCGTTGGCTGGTGTATATCTTTCATTGTTGGATGTATATGAAAAATAAAGGATCTACTGAGAAAAGATATCAAGACTAAATGACTTATTGAAGGACTGTTTTTACTTAGAAGTAGTGCACCACTCCAATCTTCTTTAGAGAGACAAAATCCAATGTATTCGAAATAAAACCAATTTCTGTACACACTGTATGATTATTGGACTTTGACCCGGTCCTAAATGAGGGTACTGTGGTGGAGGGAAAAATGGTTGAGACTCCCCATTAAGTGGTCTCACAGACCTTAGCTGTTGCAGAGTAGGCGTTTCCCCAGAGGGGAAGACTAATGATGGTCTCTCTATATTCCACCCCTCTGCTTGGGAGCCCCTATGCCCTACTTCAGCATTTAAAGGTCCAAGGTTCTCCGCTCCACTCCCACAATCACCTTTTTGATAAACATAATTCATGCCATCATGGATCACATAAGTAGTTACCCCCATAATGGGAACTAGCCCCTCTTCCTGTCGGGAAATATTTGAACCTGGCACCTCTGATATATTAGAAGGGAGCGTGGGTTAGAAAGTTCCGAACAATTCTACACCAAACCTAGGTGTATAGGAACATAATTCAACAATTTCAGTATTTGTTGACTGATTAGGAGATATGGACTACACCGGGACACTTGCAAACCTTAATTCTTTTGACTTGCATTTCATAATACAATGTTTCTTTTTCCCCTTAAGGCGTTTTACCCTGAAACACCCTGAGGTAGCCCCCACCCCCTGGGGGTCCCCATTAGAAGGCACCTTAGGTAGATCAACAGAAGATCGAACATTAGTTGGAGGAGCACCACCAGAAAATGTTAACCCTTTATTAAAAATCAAAAAAACAGGTAGAGGATTCCCTCCTGTTTTGGCCCCTTGCTCATCCTAACAGTACCCCTGAAATAAATATTTTAATGAATACACATTATCGACCTCCTGCTTGGCCCTAGTTCTTCCATTTGTTACCCCAGAGGGAGAGGGAGAAACCCCAAGTCCGCTAGCATTACCCACCTGAATACCAATTTTTTTTAACCCATCATTAAGCACCAAGTTAGCTTAGGTGACCTGCTATTTCACCTCTTTTAGCTTTTGTCCCTGCATTTGACATAGACCAGAGGAGGTAAGCTGATGGATCCCCAAAAGAATTGGAAACAACACATCCAACATTAGATCAGAATTAGAAACCCATTGTTCTACTAAAGATAAAATAGAAGATAAAACTTTCTCAATACAATACATACATTTAGATGAGGTATTTCCCACACCTTCCCCTTCTCCTTCCAGATTAAATGGCTGCACAAACCCATTTGCCTCTGAAGACACACATGATTCACAGTTCATTGAGTTCATTGAGTTCATTGAATTCAGTGAAGAGACCCTTAAAGTAGGTGTACTACTATACAAATCAGGCAATGAAGGGCGACTGGGCAAACACTGAGGGACCTGACCCAAGTTAGCACCTCCTGAAACAGTGGAAGATTTCAAACATGTTGCTCTCAGACGATTCTTGTTGTTAAAAACATCTATGTCTGGCGGTGTAAAGTCCACCGACACACCGGGGTCCCCTCTGTGCGCATCACCATAGGGCTCGGAAAAATTCTCCATATGAGACGTATTTTTTGAAGCTGGAGAGACTTCTTATCCATGCTGAGAGTCCGAAAGATCTACCTGAACAGGACTTAGAACAAGCCCGAGTACCAGGCGAGCCACTTGCGAATATCGATTCAATATGACTATATGGAACAGAAAACATTATTTTAACTTCCACAGGACCCATCTCAAGGTCACTACAAAGGATATTTACCCTGGATACGACCCCTACTTCTACTACTTCAGCTACTTCTACTACACAAGGAGATCTGCAGAGCGGACTTAACTTTGTAGAAAGGAGCAAACTTTGGCCAATTTGGGCTTGCTGACATGAAGAAGCCCCATGTGAGAATGAAGAGTCTAAGAGCACGTCAGCAACTTGATCCCTACCAATAGCCATCTCCTTTTTTCCTTCCTCTAAAGCACTCCTTGAAAAAAAAGGCAACATTGAAGGACGAGACTTTAGATGAGACAACTGAGACTTCTTTCGACAGATGGATTTTTTTAATTTCTGGAGATTATTAGCAGTATTAGTTGTAGCAATCAGGCAACCAGAAAGTAGTCTCCTTAATGTCATTTTGTCAAGGCTATCTAATGAAAGGATGGCCTTGACTATGAAAAGCCGCTTCCACAGAAAAAAAAGAGCTAGCCAACCAAGGTTGCCAAGGTAGATAAGTAAGTAGGAGAGTAAGAGTGCCACCAAAATACTAATGTGAACATCAGTGAGTATTAATGCAACTTCAATGCTCGTTCCAGTACAGGCACCAGTTACTGGCAGTTGTCGAATACTGAAATTACTGCAACCAGGCCGCCAACGCCGCCAACTTCACCAACTTCAATCAGCAGCTTGGGGCTTCAAACTGCTACCCAAATGCAACCCATTAGCTGCACCCAGGCTGCCAAAATACCCCCAACACACTCCGCCTCATTCTCTTCTCAACCCTCCCTGAAATCACATGCAACCCTTTATCATAAGTGCTCAATTATTTGTTTGCTTCTCAGACACACAAAAATGAACCCTTGAGTGCTTTCTGGAGTGCCTGGTAGAACCAAAACATCATAGGTTTGCAAGGGGGTGTGATCTGCACTGACACTAATGTATTCTATTTGTACATGTATCTGTACATCTACTCACATTAAAGAATCTAACTGCTTGATGATTGGCTGGCCAAGAAGGAATGGGGCTAGAAAATAGGTACTTAATTTTTGTAAAAGAAACATGAATTTTCTTTTCTTGCTATCCCATGCAGGAATATGTCCATTTAGGAAGGTGGTTGCACATATTGATTCCTTTGGGTCTCATGAATGTGGAGATACAATTTTCTGTTGGTGTTGGTGAAGCTATGTATTCTAAACACTTTCTAGCACAGAATGGTGATTTCAGAAGGAACCCTGGCAGTAATGGCAAGGTTACACTTCCCTGGTGAGAACTACAAGGTAACCATGAATGGAGCAATAAAGCCCGCATTTCAAAATATGTTTGGCTAGCTTTAAAATATATGCATTATTAATGAGAAATGTTTGTTTACTTCATAAGAAATTGTTACTACCAACTCCCCCAAAATTAGAGGATGAAATAGTCCTAAAACTTTAGCTGGAGACCAATTTCTGCCAACTCAGTGAAAGATCCATTTTCTGTTTGCTGGTAACTCACAGAAGCATGTCAGAGGGAAAATGAATGCACATATGTGAATCAATAGTTATGTTATGTTAAGGGTATTTGTAAAGCATGGTTATTACCCTGAAGGGTGTCCTGACGCCAAAGAGAGAGGGAACAGCAAAAAAAGCTGTAGACAGAGAGAGTCATGAAAAAAGATAAGTTTTGAGTTTTGGTCCTGAAGACACAGTGGGATGTAATGGACTTAAGGTCAAGCGGAGGTTGTGCCAGCTTTATGCAGCCAGATAGGAGAAAGATTTTTCATCAAGGTGAGATTTTTTGATGAGAGGTACTTTAACGAATTTGACCGAACAAGAACAGAAGAAGTAAAGAGGGTGCTAAGGCTTAAACTTTATCCTGAAATAAATTGGTCCTTCATTTAGGAGAACCTTATTCACAATACATAGCATTTTGAGCATAATAATCTTTCTTATTACCAACCAGTGCAGGTTCCGCAAGTATGAGGAGGTGGAGGAAGTGGCCAGGAGGTTAAGGATGAATCTGGCTGCTGAGTTCTAGTTAACCTGAAGACAACTGAAAAGAAAGACTGGGAGATTAAAATAGATGGAGTTACAGTATTCCAGACGAGATCAAATAAGAGATTGGATGAGCAAGCAGATAAAGACAGGAGAGGCTGAATTTTTCTGAGCATTTAAAACACATTGAGAAAAGTTTTGGAAACTTGAGTGTTCTGCTGCCTAAAAGAGAATGGTTTGTCAAAGACAATGCCTTGATTCTTGGCTGAGTCTGCCAGAGTTGCAGGTGTCCCATGGTCAGTTGGCCACCATTCTGTAACTGTTGAGTTTTAAACAGCTGTTGTATATATCAGAGGCAACAACCCTCAAGCAAACAAGCATGCAGACTGTACTGAGTTTGCTTGGGATTGCTGAAATGGAGAGAATAATCTGTGTGTCATCAGCATAAGATAGTATGTCAAGGCCAACTGAATGCGTAAATAGAGTGAGGTGAGAGATATAAAGATTGTATAGGGTGGGACTCAGGGAGGAACCCAGGTATACTGAAGTTCAGTGGAACAGGGGAGAATGTAAAGGGGGAAAGATTGGATCCTGTTAGAGAAGAAAGAGCTGATCCAAGAGAGAACTCTGTCACAAATGCCTTTTTGAAAGAGGCTATTGACCATAAGTAAATGGGAAACAATGTCTAAGGGCGTTGACAGGAGTAACAGACAAAGTGCATTAGAACAACCTTGACCACAAAGCATTCTAATGTTATTAGTGACAGCTACCAATGCAGTCTCAGTACTATGTCTACATAGCATGGTTATACCGGATATGTTCATATTTTCAATAGGTTTGGGATACCCACAGTAGCAAAACTAGACCTGGCGTAGATTGATGATTTCAAAGTGAATTCTAGCAAAAATGTTGCACTAAAGTTCCCGTCTTTTAGTGACATCTTTCATAACTTGGAAATAGGTGAACATAGTAAAAGCATACCCTTTCAAAATCTTCACCCTACAGTCTATCGGTGAGATGGAGGCCCAAAAATTAAATGTCATGTTGTACAAATTTCACTTATAATCTTATTTCTGGTCTGCATTACTCTTGCATCAGCATGTCTGTGAAGCAAATTCATTTGTATGCTTGTGTGTCACATCAGTATGCAGATACCAAATATGTACATGCTTTCAATAGATTTTGGTGCTTTCAACTGGATGCTGACCAGGCACACAGTTTCAGAGGTAATTCTAGAAAAAGGTAAGGCACAGTGAAATGAAGGTGGGTACTTCAGTGTGCTTAAGTGGGACTGGTAGGCCCAGACGTGGGTTCCATGCACTGGACGTGTCACTGGAACCAAGCTATACCTGGCTGATGAGTCCTAACTAGTGCAAAACCAGTCCTGGCTTCCTTGTGTTCCGGTTCAAGGAGGACCTGATCTGGCAGTGCGTACTGGACTGTTCCCATTGGGGCAGGGTCGAGATTGATTTGCTTATGGCTGGGACCATACTCAGTTGGCATGCTATGCTAAATAACAATGGACTAGGATGTTGCCCTGAGTAATTACCAGTTGCTGTAATTAATGAAGGCATTCCATTCATCACTTTTTTCTATACTTATTTTCAAACATGACAAACACCAATTTTCATAAAGTAAATCAGAGCACTAATGTTACAAAATACAGCCTCTCCCAAAAATCAGCCTTGCTTCTCCTCCTAACATTTGCTTAAGTGTAAAGACAGTTTTACAAGCTTGTTGTTGCTGTTATTATTAATATCATTACTGCTATTATTATTACTACTACTGCTAATAATAATAATACAAATATTTCTCGTCTACATATATGCTGAATGTATATCATTTATGGCAAATGATATTATGTGTCGTTAAAACAATTAGTACGGCTTATAGAAATAGTTAGAACAAAGTTTCTATTGATTGTAGGAATGTTTGAGTTTGTATGTTGATGCGTCTGATACATTTTTTAAGGTAAATCATAACTTGTCGATTGCTATTTGATTCATAGTAGTAAATTTGACAATCACAGCAATGTAGCATCAAGCTGGATAATGGAGAATTTGTTTAACCTGCTTGCACCCTTACAACAACGTGGTATGGGGCTCATGGTTAATGTAGGGACAAAATGTAAACCAGTTCCTGCAACCCCAACTCCTTACTTCTGTAATACGTGTACAATTGTGGTTCCCCCTAGTGGTGCTAAATTGCCGCTAAGTCAAAAGGTAAAATAGAGAGACACAATTTTATACACCCGAGGGTCTCTTTTAACTCATGCCAAATGTGGGTAGTCAATCCTGTCCTAATGTTTCTCACCATACTTGTACTCAGAGATTTAGCTTTCCATTACAAACTCAGTGTTACAAGTACCATATTAGAGAGTAAAAAATGCTATAGTGTGTATATATATATATAAATATATATATATCCAAAAACAAAACTTCATCGTCGGGGGCCCCCAACCCTGCAGGGCGGGCAAGGCTGACGGGGACGGAGAATCCCGTTAGTTGAATCCACAACAGAAGTGCCAAGCCCAGATCCGGATTTAAAAGCATTTATCCAGATATCGATATTTTTTATTTTTCTAATTTCTCAGGAACCTCTGAACGGATTTACACCATTTAACAAAAAGTTCTCTTTCTGAACCAAGGGCTACCTTTTTGCCAAATTTGGTGTAATTCCGTTCAGCAGTTAGGGCTGTAGCCTGTTCCAATTTTTCCTATGGAAATTAACATGGGGAAAACTCGTGGCCCCCCTTCCTTCATTTTGAAAGCCCCGGGGAGGTGGTGGTCCCCGGGGCTTGGGGGTCCATAACGGACCCCCCAATTTCCATATTTAGTGCCCCGGGAGGTGGTGGTCCCGGGG
Organism: Calotriton arnoldi; assembly: GCA_963921515.1. Classification (NCBI taxonomy): domain Eukaryota; kingdom Metazoa; phylum Chordata; class Amphibia; order Caudata; family Salamandridae; genus Calotriton; species Calotriton arnoldi. Next base: position 39,142 of record CAWUFW010008718.1, on the reverse strand, counting down.
CATGTGCGAGGTTCTTCCCCACACATCATTTATTATATAAATCAGAGCCCCGGAGAGGTGGCGGTCCCGGGGCTGCGGGGGGGCCGCGTGCCCCCCGCAGTTCATTTTCAAAGCCCCAGGGAGGTGGTGGTCCCTGGGGCAGCGTGGGGGGGATTGGGACCCCCTCACACATTTTTTTTTTCAAGCCCCGGGGAGGTGGCGGTCCCTGGAGCTGCGGGGGGCCGCAGTGCCCCCGCATACATTCATATTAGCCCCGGGGAGGTGGCGCTCCCCAAGGCGGCAGGGGCCCCTGCGGGCCCCGCAAATTATTTGGTGAATGCCCCCAGGACCTGGCCCACCGGGGGCTTAACAAGAACAAACGCAGGAGCCCTCGCTGCATTTTTTTTTTATTTTCACGGCAGGGTTCGCGACCCCAACGCGAATTCTGCCGTTTAAAAAAAAAGAAAATGCATTTTTTGGCCCTGAGCAGGCCTAGGGGGTCAGGGTGTTTGTACCCTGCCCCCTTTTCTTCTTTTTTATCTTTGTTTTACTCTTTTCTTGTGACTCGGTTACCGAGTCACAAGATGGCTGCCAACACTTCCTGATTTGGAGTGTTGGCAGCCAATCAGAGTGAAGCTCGTGCCCAGGAAGGGTTCGCGAACCCTCCTCGGTGCTCAGATATCGATATTTTTTATTTTTCTAATTTCTCAGGAACCTCTGAACGGATTTACACCATTTAACAAAAAGTTCTCTTTCTGAACCAAGGGCTACCTTTTTGCCAAATTTGGTGTAATTCCGTTCAGCAGTTCGGGCTGTAGCCTGTTCCAATTTTTCCTAAGGAAATTAACATGGGGAAAACTCGTTTAGGGACCCCCCTTTTTTCTCGGCCCCCGCTTCATGAATCACCCCGAAACTTTTAAGACAGGAGCAGACCGGAGCGCCCCACTAGTTTTGAAAATTTCGGGAAGATTCGGCAAATTGCGCCAAAGATATTGGCAAAAGAAAAAACGCTATTTGAATAGAAACGAGGTCCTAACTGTAACTACCTACTGGCGACCGCCAGTAGGTTAAATATATATATATATATATATATATATATATATATATATATATATATATATATATATATATATATATATATATATATATATATATATATATATATGCATAGATACCCTTCTACTGCTACGTAAAAGAATTACAGCCTCACCAACTTGCTCGTATTTAGATCAAGTGTTGATTTATTGGCAAGTGAAAAAGACGCGTTTCAACCTGTTTTGGTCTTGGTCACATGATATATATATATAGTGTTTTACTGAAATAACTAAACAATCATATTATCAAAGCTAGGCTGTAAACACTGTTTCTTTTGAATATTTGTGTCTTATTTAGATACTTCTAACATGGGACAGCTTGCAATATCTGTAAATTGTCATTTAGCTTGTGTTGTTACGAGATTTGACAGCTTTGTTCAATAATCATTGGCAAAACCAATAGAACTAGATTCCATTTAGAACCAGCCTTGGCCCATGGAGGTAAGAGCGGTGGGGCCAGGTGGGGGGGTTGATTTCGATGGACGATGAGGAGTGAAAATTAATTATTTATTTAATTTTTCCTCGTCATCGTCTGTCGAAATCCCCCCCCCCCAACTGGGCCCCACCGCTCCACCACCGCTCTTACCTGCACGGGCCGCGGCTGTTTAGAGCCCTGGATAAATGTTAAAAAAATCACACAAAGAAAATCATGATTGCTTTCTGTATACAAGGCTTGTACCATATAACAAATTTAATGCGTGATGACTCAGTGTAGTTTTGAGTTGTAAAATAGTCCCTCAGCATTGCAATGCAAGTACCCTGGGAGAGGTGGACTGATAAATCAAATAGCCAATAGCATAAGGTGAGAATTACATGCTCCTCTGGGTGAAACCAAAGCCCACTCTGTTATATTTCAATGAATTGTTAACAATAGGTAAAGGACAGCATCACTGTCAACCTACGTTAAAAAATCGAAAACAGTTAATTACTGTGTGGGTTTGTTTTTATCCCACTTGAGGCAGCCACATGTTGACCAAAAAAACACAAAAAAGATGTGTAATATATTTGACTTTGATAGGTTGATGCTCAAAGCATGTGTGTTAATAACCCAAACTTTATTTTAACTGGCTAATTACTGCAGCACTGATTCTGTATTCCAATTCACTAATTATGAATCCACTTATAGTCAAGACAAAAAGACACAATAAAACAAGCATTGAAAATGACAATCATTTTAGATGTTCGGTTTCAGAAGGAAATTACTATCCTTATTTTAATGGATTACGGTATGTGCATACATTTGATTATTGTATCCTAAAGTTGACTGCAGTAGAATAAGATTTTAATTTCCTTGCCCAGTAGTGGATTGTACAATGCGACTATTTTATTTGTTTTACCATACATAGGCCTGCAGTAGATATTAGGCAATTGCTCACACTAACCCTTGCAACAAATACAGTAGCTGTTCAATTACTTTACTTTGCTTTTATTTATAGACTAAAATGACTCTGATTATGATACCTTGCATTTGATTGCAAAAAATCAGGGCCACTAGAATTGTGATGGGGAGGATAAAATTACGCATCAGTGTTGACAATTTTTTTTTACATGTTAACTCTGACTGGGCAAGGTTACCACCACATTGGTAACAGTTTAACATCAATTACACAATAGGCAATTGAAAGGTGTCCTGGCGTCTTCTGTGAATTACCTTTCACTGTACAGCAATATGTATCTGCCTTTTCAGTAACTTTTCTTATGTATGAGCTGGAAACGATTTTTTCGGCAAATTCTGGAAATGAGCAGATAATGGATTATGTGGTAAATGCGTAAAAAACTATGGCCACAGAGTCGCACAATTCCTTTGGCCCTCCAGGAGATTACTTATAATTTGTAACCTCATACTAAATTATGAAACAATTTTACACTTAATCGTTTAACATTCATTTCATGACCAAAGTAAAACAGCTCATTACTTCGCTCTGTTATTCATGACTGTAGATTTTTAAAAACTTTAATCCGTTCTGCTGTAGAACACATATGTAGATAACTCTGAATGTTTTACCCTACAATGTAGTAAGAAGCAATATTGCGTTGATAACGTTGCCTTTCACTGGAATATAGTGTGTGCTTTACTCTGCATTAGATTTCAGAAGGAATTTATCCTTCACTGTAGTAAGGGAGACGTCTTTCACTGCATTGCTCCGCATTAAATTACACAAGGGAATTACTCTGATTTCTTCTCCCTGCATTAGATGGTAGTGTAATACTGTTAGACCTGGCACCATTGGCGTGGGTCTCCCCTGCATTTTTTGCTTTTGCCTCCTGTGTTTTGGTGTGTGTTGGACTCCGTTTTGCTGGTCTAGATGCTTTGGGCACTTTGCCACTGCTGTTCAGTGCTAAAGTGCAAGTGCTCCCTTTGTAAATTGTTGTTATGGATTAGTGATTCCATGATTTACATATTTGATTTACTAGTCAGACCCTAGTACAGTGCACTGTGTGTGCCCAGGGCCTGTAAATCAAATGCTGCTAGTGGGCTGCAGCACTGATTGTGCCACCCACAGAAGCAGCCTGTAAAATGTAACTCTGGCCTGCCATTGCAGAGTCTGTGTGCAGTCTGGGGCTGCCATGTCGACTTGGCAAGTGCACACACTTGCCAGTCCCTAACCTTCCCTTTTCTTGCATGTTAGTCACCCCTAAGGTAGGCCCAAGGTACCCCTGTGGGCAGGGTGCAGTGTATGTGAAAGATAGGACATGCTCTGATGTGTGGCATGTCCTGAAATACTGCCAATTTCGTTTTTCAGTATTGCAAGGCTAGCTGCTCCCACAGGACAGAATCAGGAGTTTGTTTATAACATCTTATAAACATAATTACCCCTGGGAACAAGGAAGGAAAATAAAGTATAGTATGCCTGAACTCAGAATGTTAAAATGCATCTTCTAGTGAGGGTAATTTTTAAATTCTGTGTTTGAAAATACCACTTTTAGAAAGTAGGTATTTTCTTGCGTAACTATCCAGTGTGCCTCTGTTAGGTTTGTGTATTGCATGTCTGGCTTTTGGATGACAGGGACTGGAGAGGGGCAGTGGCTCCAGAGAGCCTGATGAGTCAGGGCTGGGCTGAATAGACCTGGGCTGCATTTAGAGTAGGGGGAGGAGATTTCCTTTCACCTGAATGGGCCTGGTCTGCCTTCAACAATGCTGTCTCCACCTCCTGCCAGGAAGCTGCACCAGTGAGGACAGAACTAGTTTTGGCTGGGTACAGACACCCTCTGCCTTTAGAGAACAAAGGATTTTTGTGTATAAAAAGAGGGGCCCAGACACCAGACTTTTAGATCACTTCTGGGAATCAAGAGGAATCTTTGCCAAGGAGAAGAGCCGGAGAAGCTGAGGAGGAATACTGCCCCTGTGCTGTTTGCTGCCTGGGGTTGGCCTGCAGTGGCTACTTGCTCCCAAGGAAAGGAGAAAAGGACTTTGCTGTTTGCTTTGTCACCTGCTTGAGAAAAAGATCTCCAAGGACTTGAAATTGAGCTTGCCTCCTGTTCTGAAGACTCAGGGACAGAAAGACTTCATTTCTTATGCCTCTCTGCATCTGGAACTGCTGTTTCAGCTGCCACAGAAGGAAAATGCAACACCGACACTGGCGAGCGATGCCCAACCTGCACCGAAGCCATGGGCACCGCTCGTGAAGAGCACGGCGCACCGCCCCGGCTTGTACCGTAGGCCCGACACCTGCCGAAGCTGTGCCTCATCGACTCTGAAGCCGTCACCGAGGCCGCTGCCTGAACCAGAGCCAAGGACACCGCTCGTGACGTCCATGACGCATTGTCCCGGCTCGCACCGCAGCCCCGACTTCACTGACACTGGTGCTTCATCAACGCGGAGCCGATACTTGACGTGGGTGACTCCTGAATTCGACACCGCACCGTTGTAAGGAACCGACGCCTCGCCACCACTGTGACGTCCCCTCCCCGACACAGTAAGGAACCGATGTCTCACCTCCCCTGCACCGCAGTAAGGAACTGAGGCTTCACCTCCCCTGGGGTCATAAGGAACCGACGCCGCCTGGCGCCAACAAAGCATCACCTCCCCGACGCCATGCACCGTCTTTGCTTTCATCAATTCCAAAGTACTGTTCTTTGGGGGTCTGCTTGACTCCGCGCCCGACGCCGCGCACTTCACGGTCGGCGCCGTACTTTGGGATTTTTATCTGTCACAACGTCGTAATAACTCCAGGTGGAGTTACTTGTTGCTACGAACTTTAATTGAGTGAATAACCTATTTTTTAGGATATCTTGAAAACTGTATTGTGGATATTTGTCGTTTGGTCTTGTTTTGGTTTAGATAAAGATTACTTATTTTCTAAACTGGTGTGGTGTCCATTTGTAGTGTTTTCACTGTATTACTGTATGTGTTCACAAATGCTTTACACCCTGCCTTGAGATAAGCTTGTCTGCTCGTGCCAAGCTACCAAGGGGGTGGCCAGGGGTTATTTTAGGAGTGTATCCTCCTTACCCTGACCAGAAGCAAGGGCCCCTATTTGGACAAAGGTACCTACCTTTGCCAACTAGAGACCCCCATTTCTAACAAATACTATAGATATTTTACCATGCATTAAATTGAATACAAGCTTTCTCTAACTACATCATCTTGTATTAGGTTAAATAAGTGTATGCCTATTGGATATGGCCATACTGGATAAGGCAATTGGCATATAGAAAATATAGATTTATAGAAAGTGATGCTAATTACTTTAATATTTAATGTATTATATAAGATTACTGTGATTGCATGGCTGAATTCAAATAGAGTTGATTACTTAGATGTGTTTACCCTGCATCGTATTGCAGTACATTAGTCTATTTACTCCAAATGCATTATATTACACCCGGAGACTAATCTGACTATTATGCCCTGTTTTGGCATAAAAAAGATACTAGTGTTGTTCCTCACTGCTTAACGCTACATAAATTAATCAAAGGTCATTTCCCTTGCTACCTTTTATTGAAGTTAAAGGACAGGACAGATGGCAAAAGTATGTGTTCACATCAAACTAAGCGCAGATTCAACACAGGCAAAGCAAATTCGAAAGAAATATTTTACAGTAACTAAATTAACGATGTTCACAAATAATGAAATCTAGATTATATTCTTAATATTATAAACTTTATTTAGGTAACAAAACGCAAGACAAAGAGTTACAAGAAAAATGTGTCACTTATAACATCATGTAAGAACAATAAAGCAATGGGAAAACGAGAATACAATATATGTAGAGTTATATTCAGTAAGGATTACACTGAAGCTTATTATTAGGTTGAGCCTAGACAGTGCTTGCGCTGTCTGGAAGACCTGTTGTATGTACTTTGTGGGATCTGGAGATCAGCCCTACGACTTGCCTGCTTCTGCCTTGGCTTAGGGACTTTTTTTCTGTTCAACTGCCTCTATTTAACTGTCTTGATAGAAAACGACCAGTAGAGGTCAGTAAAATACCAGAATTGTTTTCTGCTTGTTCAACTGCCTCTAATTAACCTTCTTGATAGAAAACGACTAGCAGAGGTCAGTAAAATACCAGAATCACTTTAGCATTCTCTAGATTCCAGGCCATATAAATTTGTATTCAACAAGCACCCGTAGACAATAATATTTTTCCAAATCTTCTATTTTCAGTGATATGACCACCGAAGAGGCTGATTTATATTAAAAACAGAGCTTTGGACAATAAAATTTCCCGCTCATAGGCAGTATTTCTCTCCATGTGTTCCCATACCTGGCGTGTTCCGCGGTGCTTACTTTCCCTCCATGTTAAAGAACAGTAGATGTTTCAGCACCCAGGCTAATGTGCTGCATTGCTAAATACATATAAGGTCCCAAAGGCGAGACTGATTGCATTGCAAATGCTTGTTAACTTTTATAAGGAGAACTGCGAAACAGGAGAAATAAAGATACAAAAGAAGAAGAAACAGAAAAGACAAGGAATTGAATTGTGAGGACCAGGTAGAATATTAATAGGGAAAACTAATAAGAATGAATGATAGCAGTATTAAGAAAAAGTTAAAGAAGTAAGTAAATGACCAAACAAGTTGTGTATGAGTAGACATACAGAAGGTGTTTAAGATGGTTTAAAATTCTCTGATGTGACAGAAGATACATGTAAAAGAATCTCAGAAACAGTGTTTAAATAGGTAGTTATTGGAAGCCAAAATGTGTCTCTATTGATTGTATGCGTTGAGGAACCCACAAGCGCCCTATCCAATCAATGGTGATAACAAACAGCATACCATCAAGCTTTAAAAGAAATATTTGAAGACATTTCAATTAATGGTTATTTGCTGAAAAGCAATAACTAATAACAAATCTAACAACCTATTGCAGAATTCTACATGATATTATTAAACCTTGCTAGAAAGCTGCACTTTTCTTGTAGAGAATGGCAGTTGTTAAAGAAGGTCAACATTTAAAGATGGCTGCTCATTTAGAGGAGATCATCAACCAATTGCTCTGATGCAATATCAGTCTGCATTCATCCACAATCAGAGCACTAACTTTGTACTCATAGGCAATGCAGCATGATGCAATTGTAGAAAGATGAGCAAAATTGAAAGCATTCATTATCCTCTTTCCCATGATTTTAGCTCAGTAATGCTATTGTAAAGATGGTTTAATGCTAAAGGTGCTAAATTGCCACTACCCCAAAATGTGAAAATAAAAATTCTATGATTTAGGACAGGAGAAGAAGTGCTCATGAAGTATGAAAAAAGATTAAAAAAAAGAAGCACAGTTCTAGAACTCAGCAACAGAATGAGATCCAGGAGGTTTCTTTTCCTCTATACCCAAAGGACTAGGCAAAAGTCAATCAATGGCCATTGCAGAAAACCTGGGAACAGTACAAGGGTACTACATCCCACTACCTGAGAAGCAACTAAACATCTCACCGTTCCAGAGTGTACATTTGATACTCATACTGCCATAACAAAGTCAAATGTCAAGGATTACCACTCAAAATACAAAGAAGACTGAAAAAGAATCATTCTAATTTTCAGAGCCTGGAAAATCATCCACCCTATAATATCTGCGAGAACCTAAGCCTTGGCTAACCTGTGAACTGATTTAATGAATATATCTCAGCTTCTCCTTGAAGCTGGGGCCTCCACAGTTCTCAGCTACCAATCTGTGGTATTAAAAACATTAGTTTTGGGATCTATTTAAAGGGACATCAAAACCTTACATAGATGATAGGGCTCGCTTCATGACAGGTTTTGTTCCATTGTGGAATGATCATTTATGCGGGTCCATGTGGCATGTCGGGGGGGTTACCAAAATTTTAGTTCACCATATTTGAGACCCATGTGAATGCTAAAACATAGACAAGTGGATGCCCTCTACTGACAACTAGCCTCTACTGTGAGTAAACTATCCTACATTTGTCACAATCAAGACCAATTCATTGTTTCAAAGGTTGAGAACTGGAATTTGAATGAAGCCTTCCTTCCATAAAGTTAGCATCAGACGTTATGAACCCTTCATGTCTTTAGATCATCATATCTCTGCGTATAACGAATATCACAACAGTTCAGGTGCAATTCTCACAACAGTGGTATGGTTAACCTGAAAAGATTTTTGAATGGTTAAGGTAAGCATTAAGGATAAAACAGTATCAAAAGAGTGGTGGTTCCATGGTGACATTAAGATATACATCTCTCCAGGAAAAACATGTGAATATACATACAGATTGGCAACCTAAAATGCAACCGTTTTCATGGTGTAGAGTTAGGGACAACAGATAATTGTGAGAAAATTCAAAATACCTCAGTGCCTCTTAGTGGTATTTCAACACCAGACAAAATAGTCAATTTTTGTTTCTCCTGTGTTGGATCAAAACATTTTGTTAAATGTCAGAATTCATACAAGAAATTATAGTTGACTGGAATGGGTCACTTTACACATTGGAGAAGATGTCCAGTGGCACAGAAAAGAGAGTACCAGGACTGGGAATGACTATCAGGTCCATTTAGTGGGTCAGCTTATCTGTAGTGGAAAGTGTCGTACATAATATTAAGTTGAGCTTTAATGTGTAGTTTGCCCAGGGGCGTAGCTTTCACTGATGCAGCAGACACAGTGGCATCGGGGTCCAGAGGCCTGTGGGGCCCACTAAACACTGAATATTGCTTTATTTCACAGTTCATACCGTGGATAGGAGGCCACTGCAGTGGTCGATACACTGGTTTTCAGAAATGTGTACCTTGACCTTTCTTATTGTCAGAACCACATAACAATAAATATGATACAAAATCAGTATTTTAATTTATCCGACTTCTCAGTTTCCTGGCCTCCTTAGTCCGGTTCAAGTGTTTTTTCATTACTTTAAAGTGTTTACAGTGTTTACTTGCTCTGCTCAGCTACACAAGACATGTCATTGGACCTGTGATAAGTGCAAAATGGTCGACTGGATATTTTTTGGTTTGCCTTGCTGATCTGGTGTAGACTTGATGATCTTATAGGTTTTTTGAAAAGTGATTATTTTTGCTTAGGTCCTTTGGGTAAAAAGAACAAATGAGGGATGGAATGCTGAACAACGGAAACATTCACCCCCAGTCACAAGGATCTGGGTTTAAGCCAACATTTTTTTGCTTACCATGCCACCCTAGTTTGGACCTAGCCATATGAAAATCAGCCTTAACCCTGCTCTTCATGGGAACAGTCCAGCCCGAACTGCCAAGCGAGGTCCTCCCTTGATCGGAAAAAAGCATCCTGGTACCGGTTTCGGGGTTTCACCTTTCATCAGCCAGGCTAGCTTGAATCCAGTGGCACAGTGAGCATGGGACCCACGGCTGGGAATACCCTTCACACTTAGGGCAACAAAAACATAAAAATAAATGATGGACGGAATGCTGAAAAATGCGAACATTCACCCCCAGTCACAAGGATCTGGGTTTATTCCATCGTTTTTTGCTCACCATGCCATGTCCCAGGATGCTTGTTTCTGAAATGCAACAGAGGCGCAGGAAGAGGCAAGAGGAGAGCAGAAAGAGGCAATAGAAGTGCAGAAAGAAGCGAAAGAGGTGCAGAAAGAGGCAAGAGACCTGCAGAAGGACGTAAGAGAGGTGCACAAAGAGACAAGAGAGGTGCACAAAGAGGGAAGAAGGGTGCAGAAAGAGGCAAGAGGGGTGCATAAAGAAGCAAGAGAAGTGCTGAAAGAAGCAAGTGAGGTGCAGAAGAAGGCAACAGTGGTGCAGAAAGAGGCAAGACATGTGCAGAAACAGGCAAGAGAAGTGCTGAAAGAAGCAACAGAGGTGTAGAAAGAAGCAAGAGAAGTGATGAAAGAGGCAAGAGAACTGCAGAAAGAGGAAAGAGAGGTACACAAAGAGGCAAGAGAGGTGCACGAAGAGGGAAGAAGGATGCAGAAAGAGGCAAGAGGGGTGCAGAAAGAAGCAAGAGAGGTGCAGAAAGAAGCAAGAGAAGTGCTGAAAGAAGCAACAGAGGTATAGAAAGAGGGAAGAGGGGTGCAAAAAGAGGCAAGAGAAGTACAGAAAGAGGCAACAGAGGTACAGAAACAGGCAAAACAGGTACAGAAAGAGGGCAGAGGGGTGCAGAAATAGGCAAGAGGGGGGCAGAAAGAGGCAAGTGAGATGCAGAAACAGGCAAGAGGGGTGCAGAAAGAGGCAAGAGAAGTGCAGAAAGAAGCAACAGAGGTGCAGAAGACAGGAAGAAAACTGCAGAAAGAGGCAAGAGAGTTGCAGAAACAGGCAAGAAAGGTGCAGAAAGAAGAAAGAGGGGTGTAGAAAGAGGCAATAGGGGTGCTGAAAGAAGCAAGAGAGATGCGGAAAAAAGCAAGAGAAGTGCAGAGAGAACCAACGAAGGTGCAGATAAAGGCAAGAGGGGTGCAGAAAGAGGTAATAGCAATGCATAAAGAAGCAACAGAGGTGCAGAAAGAGGCAAGAGAGTTGCAGAAACAGGCAAAAGAGGTGCAGAAAGAGAGAACAGGGATGCAGACAGAGGCAAGAGAGGTGCAGAAAGAAGGAAGAGAGGTGTAGAAAGAAGCTAGAGCAGTGCAGAAAGAACCAACAGAGGTGCAGAAAGAGGTAAGAGAGGTACAGAAAGAACCAAGAGCAGTACAGAAAGAACTAACAGAGGTGCAGAAAGTGGCACGAGGGGTGCAGAAAGAGGCAACAGAAGTGCAGATAGAAGCAATAGAGGTGCAGAAAGAGGCAAGAGAACTGCAGAAAGAGGAAAGACAGGTGCAAAAAGAGGGAAGAAGGGTGCAGAAAGAGGGAAGAGAGGTGCAGAAAGAAGCAAGAGAGGGAGAAAGAAGCAAGAGAAGTGCAGAGAGAAGCAACAGAGGTGAAGAAGATGCAAGAGAACTGCAGAAAAAGGCAAGAGAGTTGCAGAAACAGGCAAAAAAGGCGCAGAAAGAGAGAACAGGCGTGCCGACAGAGGCAAGAGAGGTGCAGAAAGAGGGAAGAGGGGTGCAGAAAGAGGCAAGAGGGGTGCAGGAAGAGGCAAGTGAGATGCAGAAACAGGCAAGAGGGGTGCAGAAAGAGGCAAGAGAAGTGCAGAAAGAAGCAACAGAGGTGCAGAAGGAGGCAAGAGAACTGCAGGAAGAGGCAAGAGAGTTGCAGAAACAGGCAAGAGAGGTGCAGAAAGAGGAAAGAGGGGTGCAGAAAGAGGTAAGAGGGGTGCAGAAAGAAGCAAGAGAGATGCGGAAAAAGCAAGAGAAGTGCATAAAGAACCAACGGAGGTACAGAAAGAGGCAAAAGGGGTGCAGAAAGAGGCAAGAAAAGTGCAGAAAGAAGCAACAGAGATGCAGAAAGAGGCAAGAGAACTGCAGAAAGATGTAGGAGAGTTGTAGAAACAGGCAAAACAGGGGGATGAAGTACACTTTAGTCCTGAGGTCCTCAGGACACAAGAAGACCTCATCGCCCCACCAGCAGTGCACCAAGAGGCTTGTTTGCAGAGTGGTGTAAAAAGGGGCGTGGCCTCGGACCACCTCTCAGCAATCCCACTGTGTGGGGCTTACTGGAGGTACCTGGTGGGCGAGTTGGCCCCTAAGAACCCTTAGGATTCAAGAGGATTTAATCCCCCAAGCCAGAAAGCGCCAGGAGGCGCGTTTGCAGAGTGGTGCAGGGAGGGGGCGGGGCCTACAGGCGAGATGCCGGCTTCTCTTTTTTGTATTCTTTTTGGAAGGGGGCTGAGTGGCCCCCCTTCCCTTAATACCTTTTGGGCCCTGGGGACCTCATTACCCAGGGCCTGAGCCATTTAAAAAAAAAAAAAGCGGGAAGGGGGTCACGCAGCCCCCTCCCGAGGACGATCTCGGCCCCGGGAACCCCATCCCCCGGGGCATGGCCACTTCTATTTTCATACCTAGATTTAAAGGAGGGGGCTGCGCGGCCCCCCTCCGGAGGGTATTTTCGGGCCCGTGGACCCCATCTCCCGGGGCTTTGCTTCTTTTTAAAAATATTTTTATTTTATTTATGGGAGGGGGCCGCATGGCCCGCTTCCTGGGCCACTTTTGGCCCTGCGTACCCCATCCACTGGGGCATGGCCACTTCTATATATTTTTTTTTAAAAACCTTTATTTAAAGGAAGGGGGCAGCGCGGCCCCCCTCCTGAGGCCATGTTTGGCCCCGGGGACCTCATCCCCCGGGGCTTTGCCTCTTTTTTTTATGGGAGGGGGCCGTGAAGCCCCCCTTCCCTGGGCCACTTTTGGCCCCGGGGACCCCATCCCCCGCGGCCTGGCCTCATGTTGGGGACCGCGAGGTGATCCCCAATGCACCCTCGGTCCCTGCCGGCTCCCTGCCTCCTGCGGGAGGCGGCATTGCTTTTGGGCAAAGCTAACCTGCAGCTCCCTTTGCCTAAAAGCAATTCTGCTTTGCTTCATGGAAACAAGAGCAGGTTTGCTCGGGACATTGCTGGAGCCGGCTCTGGGGGGGCGGCAGTTCCCAGGGCCATGAAGGGCTCCTGGAGGGGGTTCAACCGAGTAACAAGATGGCTGCCAACACTTCCTGGTTTGAAGTGTTGGCAGCCAATCAGATTCAAGCTTGTGCTCGGGAGGGTTCGCGGATCCACCGCGGTCACCAGATACTAATATTTTTTTTAATATTAATTTCTCAGGAACTACTAAACGGATTGACACCATTTAAAGCAAAGAGTGCACTTTGGACCAAGAGCTAAATCTCTGCCAAATTTGGTGTAATTCCTTCAGCAGTTCGGGCTGTAGCCGCGACAAAGGTTTCCTATGGAAATTAACATGGGAAAACGCGTTATGGGACCCCCTTTTTTCTCGGCCCCTGCTTGAAGAATCATTACGAAACTTTCAAGACAGGAGCTGACCTGAGCAGGCCATTAGTTTTGAAAATTTCACAAAGATTTGTCAAACGGCGCCAAAGATATTGGCAAAAGAAAAAATTATTTTTGAATAGAAACAATATATATATATTACCTACTGGCGGTCGCCAGTAGGTAGTTAGAGTTAGGACCTAGTTTCCAAAACAACAGCATTTTTTGACTTCGCTATAACTTTGGCGTTGTTTGACCAATCTGCATGAAATTTTGCCAAAAAAGTGTCACAGTAGGTGCTATTGTTATGGAAAGTTTGAGGGTGATCCATGAAGTGGGGGAGCGACCCTTGACCTTGCCAGGTAGGTCGCTCCCCCACCACACAGCTCCGCCTGTGCTGTCTGCCCGCTGCTCCTGTAGGTAAGATCGCCCTCCGCTTGTGGCCCCGGTGCCAGTTTTGTCTGCTTGTCTCCCCTTTCCTTTCTGTGCCCCCGCTGCCCCACTGTTGTTGTGCCCGTGATTTGCCTGCTTTCCCCCGTTTTTCCTTCTGTGCCCCTCGCTGCCCCACTGTTGTTGTGCCCGTGATTTGCCTGCTTTCCCCCGTTTTTCCTTCTGTGCCCCTCGCTGCCCCACTGTTGTTGTGCCCGTGATTTGCCTGCTTTCCCCCCGTTTTTCCTTCTGTGCCCCTCGCTGCCCCACTGTTGTTGTGCCCGTGATTTGCCTGCTTTCCCCCGTTTTTCCTTCTGTGCCCCCGCTGCCCCACTGTTGTTGTGCCCGTGATTTGCCTGCTTTCCCCCGTTTTCCTTCTGTGCCCCTCGCTGCCCCACTGTTGTTGTGCCCGTGATTTGCCTGCTTTCCCCCCGTTTTTCCTTCTGTGCCCCTCGCTGCCCCACTGTTGTTGTGCCCGTGATTTGCCTGCTTTCCCCCCGTTTTTCCTTCTGTGCCCCTCGCTGCCCCACTGTTGTTGTGCCCGTGATTTGCCTGCTTTCCCCCGTTTTTCCTTCTGTGCCCCTCGCTGCCCCACTGTTGTTGTGCCCGTGATTTGCCTGCTTTCCCCCGTTTTCCTTCTGTGCCCCTCGCTGCCCCACTGTTGTTGTGCCCGTGATTTACCTGCTCTCCCCCGTTTTTCCTTCTGTGCCCCTCGCTGCCTATCGCCATTCCCGCCGCTGCGTCCCTGCGGCCCCGCCCCCTGACTGCCCATTCGCTGCCCCTGCCTCCCGCCTCCCAGCTGCTCCTCCCTCCCACCTCCCCATAAATGGCGGCCGCTGCACGTGAGGAGAGCGACCCTTGACCTTGCCAGGTAGGTCGCTCCCCACCACACAGCTCCGCCTGTGCTGTCTGCCCGCTGCTCCTGTAGGTAAGATCGCCCTCCGCTTGTGGCCCCGGTGCCAGTTTTGTCTGCTTGTCTCCCCTTTCCTTTCTGTGCCCCCGCTGCCCCACTGTTGTTGTGCCCGTGATTTGCCTGCTTTCCCCCGTTTTTCCTTCTGTGCCCCTCGCTGCCCCACTGTTGTTGTGCCCGTGATTTGCCTGCTTTCCCCCCGTTTTCCTTCTGTGCCCCTCGCTGCCCCACTGTTGTTGTGCCCGTGATTTGCCTGCTTTCCCCCGTTTTTCCTTCTGTGCCCCTCGCTGCCCCACTGTTGTTGTGCCCGTGATTTGCCTGCTTTCCCCCCGTTTTCCTTCTGTGCCCCCGCTGCCCCACTGTTGTTGTGCCCGTGATTTGCCTGCTTTCCCCCCGTTTTTCCTTCTGTGCCCCTCGCTGCCCCACTGTTGTTGTGCCCGTGATTTGCCTGCTTTCCCCCCGTTTTCCTTCTGTGCCCCTCGCTGCCCCACTGTTGTTGTGCCCGTGATTTGCCTGCTTTCCCCCCGTTTTTCCTTCTGTGCCCCTCGCTGCCCCACTGTTGTTGTGCCCGTGATTTGCCTGCTTTCCCCCCGTTTTTCCTTCTGTGCCCCTCGCTGCCCCACTGTTGTTGTGCCCGTGATTTGCCTGCTTTCCCCCCGTTTTTCCTTCTGTGCCCCTCGCTGCCCCACTGTTGTTGTGCCCGTGATTTACCTGCTCTCCCCCGTTTTTCCTTCTGTGCCCCTCGCTGCCTATCGCCATTCCCGCCGCTGCGTCCCTGCGGCCCCGCCCCCTGACTGCCCATTCGCTGCCCCTGCCTCCCGCCTCCCAGCTGCTCCTCCCTCCCACCTCCCCATAAATGGCGGCCGCTGCACGGCCGCGCAGCGGACGTGCGCAGCGGGCGCGCCGCTGGCGCGCCGAAGCGCGCGCCTAAGGCAAGCCCGTCTGCGCCCGTCCGCGACTGGACCGCGCCCAGCGCCAGAACCCCTGGATCCCACCGATGCAACACCACTCGACGGACCTACGACGCCGCCACACTCACCGCACTCAATGCCGGCCGGAACCCTGCCTGCTACCGAGCCTCACCGAGACGCACCCACGGACCCTTCACCTGCCAAACCTGCCGATTCACCTGCCCCCTGACGTGCACCACCTCCGCCAAGTCGAGCAACAGCAGCAACCACCTGAAATGCATCCTGCTGAACACCCGCTCCGTCCACAGGCACGCCGTGGAACTCTGGGACCTGCTCGACGCAACAGCACCGGACATCGCCTTCCTCACCGAAACCTGGATGAACGCCTCCTCAGCGCCTGACATCGCCATAGCCATCCCGGATGGATACAAGATCACCCGGAAGGACCGCGTCAACCAGACGGGAGGAGGCATCGCCATCGTACACAAGAACACCATCCGCATCTCGACTAACTCCGACGAGACCTTCACCGCCGCCGAACACCTACACTTCCAGATACACACGGACCCCAAGACCACCCTCCGAGGCACCCTCATCTACAGACCCCCGGGACCACGCACACTATTCAGCGAAGACATCGCAGACTTCATCAGCCCGCACGCCATGCCCTCCGCCGACTACATCCTCCTAGGGGACCTCAACTTCCACCTGGAGAACAACAACGACAGAAACACCACCGCCCTGCTGGACAACCTCGCCAACCTCGGACTCAAGCAACTGGTGAACACGCCCACCCACTACGCCGGCCACACGCTTGACCCCGTCTTCTCGTCCAGCAAGCACATCTCCTTCAGCCACGCCACCGGACTCCACTGGACCGACCACAGCTGCGTCCACTTCAGCTTCAGAAAGACTGCGACCCACCACCACCCGCAACAGGCTCCCCGCCGGAGCTGGAGCAAGATCACCGCCGAGCAGCTCACCGCCTCCCTCAGCCAGAACACACCCACCGACACAACGGACCCAAGCGAAGCAGCCAGCAACCTCGCCAAGTGGCTGACCGCCTGCGCCGACGACCTCGCACCACTAAAAACCCTCCCAGCAGACCCGGAAGCAAGAAAACCCCTTGGTTCTACCACGAACTCAAGGAATCCAAGAAGAACTGCCGCACTCTCGAGAAAACCTGGCGACTCGACCAGACCACAGACAACAGGACCGCCCTCAAGCACGCCACCCGCAAACACCACCAGCTGATCCGTGCCACCAAGAAGTCGGCACTCAAAGAACGACTGGACAACAACGCCCATGACAGCAAGGAACTTTTCAGCATCGTCAAAGAGTTCTCCAACCCCAGCGCCGGAAGCTGCGACATCACCCCTCGCAAGACCTCTGCAACTCACTCTCCGCGTTCTTCCACCGCAAGATCACCGACATACACAACAGCTTCAACGCACAAACAACGCACCCTACCGCCGAACCAATGCCCGCCACCACCACCCTCTGCAACTGGACCCCGATCAACACCGAAGACACCACCCGCACGATGAACTCCATCCACTCCGGATCACCAACCGACCCCTGCCCACACCACGTCTTCAACAAAGCCGACGCCACCATCGCACCCCATCTCCGGGACATCATCAACTCCTCCTTCCGCACCGCCACCTTCCCGGAGAGCTGGAAGCACGCCGAGCTTACCGCCCTCCTGAAGAAACCAACGGCGGACCCCACCGACCTCAAGAACTACCGCCCCATCTCGCTCCTTCCGTTTCCGGCCAAAGTCATCGAGAAGACCGTCCAACAGACAGCTTGCCGCCTTCCTCGAGACGAATGGATCCCTCGACCCCTCGCAGTCCGGGTTTCGGGCCAACCACAGCACCGAGACCGCCCTTATCGCAGCCACCGGCGACATCAGAACCCTAACCGACAACGGGGAAACAGCTGCCCTCATCCTCCTGGACCTCTCCGCGGCGTTCGACACCGTCTGCCACCGCACCCTAGTGAAGCGCCTCAGCAACATCGGAATCCGAGAGAAAGCACTGGAATGGATCATCTCGTTCCTCGCCGGAAGAACCCAGAGAGTCCGCCTCTCCCCGTTCAGATCCGAAGCCACCGAAGTCATCTGCGGCGTTCCACAAGGATCCTCACTCAGCCCGACCCTCTTCAACGTCTACATGAGCCCCCTCGCAGCCATCGCACGCCCGACACAACCTCAACATCATCTCCTACGCCGACGACACCCAGCTGATCCTCTCCCTCACCAACGACCCCACTACCGCCAGAGCCAACCTGCACGACGGGATGAGAGACGTCGCCGACTGGATGAGGAACAGCCGCCTTAAACTGAACTCAGACAAGACGGAAGTCCTCATCCTGGGCTCATCACCCTCCGCCTGGGACGACTCCTGGTGGCCCCGGCCCTGGGCACCGCACCCAAGCCAACGGACCACGCACGCAACCTGGGCTTCATCCTGGACTCCTCCCTATCAATGACCAAACAAGTCAACGCCGTCTCATCTTCATGCTTCAACACCCTGCGCATGCTCCGCAAGATCTTCAGATGGATCCCCACTGAAACCAGGAAGACCGTCACCCAGGCACTCGTCACCAGCCGACTGGACTATGGGAACACCCTCTGCGCCGGAACCACAGCCAAACTTCAAAAGAGACTCCAGCGCATCCAGAACGCCTCCGCACGACTCATCCTGGACATCCCCCGACACAGCCACATCACCGTACACCTGAAAGACCTGCACTGGCTCCCCGTCAGCAAGAGAATCACGTTCAGACTCCTCACCCACGCACACAAGGCCCTCCACGACCTGGGCCCAAAGTACCTCAACGACCGCATGTCCTTCTACACGCCCACACGCCAGCTACGATCAACCAGCCACGCCCTCGCCACCGTACCACGCATCCGCAGAACCACCGCCGGAGGAAGATCCTTCTCCTACCTGGCGGCCAAGACCTGGAACTCCCTCCCCACTCACCTTCGGCGAACCCAGGACCATCTCGCCTTCAGGAAGCAGCTCAAGACCTGGCTGTTCGAGCAGTAACTTACCCCCTCCCCCAGCGCCTTGAGACCCTCCCGGGTGAGTAGCGCGCTCTATAAATGCCGTGATTGATTGATTGATTGAAGTGGGGACCGAGAACTTGGGGGGTAAAATAAGGTTGCGTTTGTAATGTTAATTCCCATAGGAACCTTTAGCCACCTCTACAGTCATTTGAGATGCCATCAGTGATGTCATCAGTGATGTCACTGACCATGTAATGAGTGAATTAATATGTGAGGTCATAAGCAGTGCATTGCGGGTGCGCGAGTTATAGTTAGCTCAGCTGAATTTCTGTGGTTTTGTATCAGGACAGAGGCAAGAATGTTTCTCAGTTCATGTTTAAAAACTCTCACTTCTCATAAATACTTTTAAAATAATCTGATGTAAAGTGAAACGTTTGCACGTATTAAAGAATTATACTGTCTTGAAGTTTGAAGACATCTTATCATACTCTAACATGATGGTTGTTGCATGATTTACATGTTAAATATTTTCACGGCTTTGCTCGTGCATGCGCTCTTGGAGCCAAAGTTGACCCTTGGCTTGGCTCTCCCTGTTCATTTGTTGGCTTGTCCACTTCTAGTTGTGGGTCTCATTTAAATGTTGACAGTTGCAGGTTTAATGATTACATCCTCGAGGAAGGCTTGTCTGTGGTTTGCATACTTATGCATCTATTAAGATCAGAGGTGTTAATGATGATTTGGGGGTCTGAATGAGGAACTGGCTTATGACTGGAGCTAAAAAGTTGGACTATAGTGAATATTGTAAAATGTAGCAGAGAGGCCCCGGTCAGTGTAAACTTCCTTTCACAGATTTTGAAGTCCATTTTACCAGCTATGACAGATTTTACCGGCTTATACTATCTTACACCAAATTATTGTAGTGTATTTTGTGTAGAAATAGTTGCTTAAAGCTGGACCTACATAACGTTCTGCTTGCTCAAATCTATTACGTTCAAGCATACAACATATAACATGTTACTGTAAAGGGTCCTGTTCATTTTTTGGCAAATACAGACGCATACAGTACATTATTGATCAAATGTCAGACTGATGGAACTTCCCAACTGAAAAGGGATAGCTCAAATACGCCATGATTTTTATATAATGAGAGTCCCAAAATTGTAACGGGACAAACATATGGAGAGAAGAAGGACAATTAAGATAGGAATGAGAAGAAATAGAAGACATCTCAACTTGTCCCAAGTCAGTTGACAGTTTTTCATCTAGACCTTTTTGTAAGACTACCTGAAAGCAAAGAATTATAACAGGATGACTTCATCATATCTGAGAAAGGACATCTTGAGACCTCTGAAAACAAGTATTGACAAAGCCAATGGGTCTGGCCTTTTCCATAAACCCAATACTTCAAGTTATTACTCGATGTCCCTCTCAAATCGGAAGCAACAACTAGAAATCTTTAACATGGCTACAGTCTTTTAAGACTTTACTAGACGCCTCTCTTAAGTCAGAAAAATCTGCTTAACAAGTCTATCACAAAGCTGCAGTACCTCAGTTTGTTAGTAGATGCCCCACTCAGAGTCAGCTGCCTGAAGTCTACTTAAAGCTACAAGTAGATGTCCTGCTCGAGTCAAATGTAACTGTTTTAAATGTTTCACAGAGCCGAGGGTGTTGTTTCAACATGACCATTTGAAATTTAACTGGCTGTATAAATGTGTACAATACAAATGCAGTCACTCAAATTATATATATATATATATTCACTGAAAAAACCATAGGTTTCAGGCACGTTATAGTTAGAAATTAGCATTTAAAAAACCTTACAAATTCACTGAAAAAACCATAGGTTTTAGGGACAGTTATAGTTAGTTGGACATTGCACTCGTACAAAACCCGTGAAATTCCCCGTTATAGTTAGTTCAGGTAACTATAACTCGCGCCCCGTAATGCACTGCTGATGACGTCACATATTACATCACTCATGACATGGTCAGTGACATCACTGATGACATCACTGATGACATCTCAAATGACATCATCCAGTGACTGTGTGTTTCTGTAAAGTTTAAATATGTTTAATATATATAGGGAAAGGCATATTGAAGAATGAGTGGGTGTATAAGTGTCTGAATGGATGATTTAGTAGGTGCGTGACTAACTCTATAAGTGAGTGATTAAACGTATCTTACTGAATGCATGGGTTAGTGACTAAACTGGGTGAATGTCTGTATCCGTCTGTCTGTTGCTGTGTAAGTGGCAGCATGGGTTTGTGAATAGCTACATGAGTGTCTATATGAGTTATTGATTGGTTGGCTGAGTATCTGTATGGGTGCCTGAGTGTTTGTGTGGGTGGGGTGTGTGCGACTCTGTGCATAGATGTGTGAGTGGGTGATTTACTGGATGGATGGTTACAAGAGTGCATCTGTGATAGACTGTATGGGTGGGTAAGTGTGTGTAAGAGTGTGTTAGTGAGTGAATGTATGTCCCAGTGGTACATGTGTGAGTAACTACGTATGTGAAAGGCAGTATATATGTGTGTTGGAGTATAAAAAATACCTATAAGCGAGAGTGTGTGATTGTGATAGTGACTGTATGGATGAGTGTGTGCTTGTATCAGAGATTGTATAAGAGCGTAAGAATGTGCTAGTATTTGTATGAGTAAGTGAGCTGGTGTGTGTATAACTGTATAGGTGAGTAAATGGGTGTGTGCTTAATTTTTTTCATGACTGACTAGGTGTGTGAGTACCTCTATGGATGAGTGGCGGTGTGTGAGTGTTTATATAGGTGTATGAGTGCATATAATAGTCCTGTACTGAGTGACTATAAGTATGAGTGACTGTACGGGTGAGTGAGTAGATGTGTGTGTGTAGACCTAAGAATCAGTGAGTGTGTATATAGTAATTGGTGTTGGAGTGTCTATGGTTTTGACAATGGCAGTCTGTAATTTACAGTGGGTGTATCAAAAGTTATATTAGGGTGTGAGAAGATGCATCAAATTATCACATAGATGATGTCATCAGTGATGTCATTTGAGATGTCATCAGTGATGTCATCAGTGATGTCATCAGTGATGTCACTGACCATGTCATGAGTGATGTAATATGTGACGTCATCAGCAGTGCATTGCGGGGGCGCGAGTTATAGTTACCTGAACTAACTATAACGGGGTAATTTCACGGGTTTTGTACAAGTGCAATGTCCAACTAACTATAACTGTCCCTAAAACCTATGGTTTTTTCAGTGAATTTCTAAGGTTTTTTAAATGCTAATTTCTAACTATAACGTGCCTGAAACCTATGGCTTTTTCAGTGAATTTCAAAGGTTTGTTAAATGCTAATTCCTAACTATAACATGTCTGAAACCTATGGTTTTTTTCAGTGAATTTCAAAGGTTTTGTAAATGACAATTTTTAAATGTATTAATTGTTATATTTATTTTTTTGATACTGATTTACTACATTTTTTTAAACTATTTATTTTTAGATATTTTATTTTTTAAAATACATTGTAATTACATTATACATTACATTACAAAATATACTTTCTCAGAATGAATTACTTTAGTTTAAATACTTTGCAAATAGGCAATAGACTTTTAAGTACAGTAGTTACAGTTGTTGCAATGGGCAACACAATTTCAAACACAATGCAACATTGAGCTCAATGTGAATTTCAAGTTAAATGCAATTAGTTACTTTATGGATTACTTTTCTAACCACAGGACTGGATCCTATATTCAGTCCTGGGACATCTCCTGTAAACAGTTGAGTAAAAGCGTTTTGGTTACAGTAGTGATTTTTAAGGAATATTATTGTATTTTAAAAGTTGACACTTAGAAACTTTTTCACATAGAATCACCAATGCTATCCTATGGGAGAAAATTCACTTAGCAGGTAAGTAGTGTTATCGTTACTTTTTCTTACTCAGTGGTGGATCTTGGATCCAGCACTGGTGCATCTCCTGTAAACAGTTGAAAGAATGCGTTTAAGTCATACAGGCGATTTTTAAGGAATATTTGTCGTTTGTGAAAATCGACACTTTGAAACTTTTCTGCTGAAAACCAGACAATGGATTCCTATGGAAGGAAATACAAGTTACTGGTAAATACGGTTAGAATTACTTTTCAGGGTCAGTGCTGGGCTAAAAGATGCGATACCAAAGGGGATGATGGACGGAGCGTTAGAGCAAATCAAACACTCACCCCCAGTCAACTGATCTGGGTTTAATCCATCATCATTCTTTAGCTCACTCCACCACCCCAGTTCAGACATGGCCATATGCAAATCAGTCTGACCCTGTGCCTCATGGGAACAGTCCAGCCCGAACTGCCAAGCCATGTCTTCCCTGGACCGGAAACAAGCATCCTGGGACCGGTTTCGGGTTCAAAACCCTCATCAGCCAGGCTATCTTGAATCCAGTGGCAAAGTGAGCAAGGGACCCACGTCTGGGCATACCCTGCCAACTTAGGGCGAACAAAGCGATACCAAAGGGGATGATGGACGGAGCGTTAGAGCAAATCAAACACTCACCCCCCAACTGATCTGGGTTTAATCCATCATCATTCTTTAGCTCACTCCACCACCCCAGTTCAGACATGGCCATATGCAAATCAGTCTGACCCTGTGCCTCATGGGAACAGTCCAGCCCGAACTGCCAAGCCATGTCTTCCCTGGACCGGAAACAAGCATCATGGGACTGGTTTCGGGTTGAAAACCCTCATCAGCCAGGCTATCTTTAATCCAGTGGCAAAGTGAGCAAGGGACCCACGTCTGGGCATACCCTGCCAACTTAGGGCGAACAAAGCGATACCAAAGGGGATGATGGACGGAGCATTAGAGCAAATCAAACACTCACCCCCAGTCAACTGATCTGGGTTTAATCCATCATCATTGTTTAGCTCACTCCACCACCCCAGTTCAGACATGGCCATATGCAAATCAGTCTGACCCTGTGCCTCATGGGAACAGTCCAGCCCGAACTGCCAAGCCATGTCTTCCCTGGACCGGAAACAAGCATCCTGGGACCGGTTTCGGGTTCAAAACCCTCATCAGCCAGGCTATCTTGAATCCAGTGGCAAAGTGAGCAAGGGACCCACGTCTGGGCATACCCTGCCAACTTAGGGCGAACAAAGCGATACCAAAGGGGATGATGGACGGAGCGTTAGAGCAAATCAAACACTCACCCCCAGTCAACTGATCTGGGTTTAATCCATCATCATTCTTTAGCTCACTCCACCACCCCAGTTCAGACATGGCCATATGCAAATCAGTCTGACCCTGTGCCTCATGGGAACAGTCCAGCCCAAACTGCCAAGCCATGTCTTCCCTGGACCGGAAACAAGCATCCTGGGACCGGTTTCGGGTTCAAAACCCTCATCAGCCAGGCTATCTTGAATCCAGTGGCAAAGTGAGCAAGGGACCCACGTCTGGGCATACCCTGCCAATTTAGGGCGAACAAAGCGATACCAAAGGGATGATGGACGGAGCGTTAGAGCAAATCAAACACTCACCCCCAGTCAACTGATCTGGGTTTAATCCATCATCATTCTTTAGCTCACTCCACCACCCCAGTTCAGACATGGCCATATGCAAATCAGTCTGACCCTGTGCCTCATGGGAACAGTCCAGCCCGAACTGCCAAGCCATGTCTTCCCTGGACCGGAAACAAGCATCCTGGGACCGGTTTCGGGTTCAAAACACTCATCAGTCAGGCTATCTTGAATCCAGTGGCAAAGTGAGCAAGGGACCCACGTCTGGGCATACCCTGCCAACTTAGGGCGAACAAAGCGATACCAAAGGGGATGATGGACGGAGCGTTAGAGCAAATCAAACACTCACCCCCAGTCAACTGATCTGGGTTTAATCCATCATTATTCTTTAGCTCACTCCACCACCCCAGTTCAGACATGGCCGTATGCAAATCAGTCTGACCCTGTGCCTCATGGGAACAGTCCAGCCCGAACTGCCAAGCCATGTCTTCCCTGGACCGGAAACAAGCATCCTGGGACCGGTTTCGGGTTCAAAACACTCATCAGCCAGGCTATCTTGAATCCAGTGGCAAAGTGAGCAAGGGACCCACGTCTGGGCATACCCTGCCAACTTAGGGCGAACAAAGCGATACCAAAGGGGATGATGGACGGAGCGTTAGAGCAAATCAAACACTCACCCCAGTCAACTGATCTGGGTTTAATCCATCATCATTCTTTAGCTCACTCCACCACCCCAGTTCAGACATGGCCATATGCAAATCAGTCTGACCCTGTGCCTCATGGGAACAGTCCAGCCCGAACTGCCAAGCCATGTCTTCCCTGGACCGGAAACAAGCATCCTGGGACCGGTTTCGGGTTCGGGTTCAAAACCCTCATCAGCCAGGCTATCTTGAATCCAGTGGCAAAGTGAGCAAGGGACCCACGTCTGGGCATACCCTGCCAACTTAGGGCGAACAAAGCGATACCAAAGGGGATGATGGACGGAGCGTTAGAGCAAATCAAACACTCACCCCCAGTCAACTGATCTGGGTTTAATCCATCATCATTCTTTAGCTCACTCCACCACCCCAGTTCAGACATGGTCATATGCAAATCAGTCTGACCCTGTGCCTCATGGGAACAGTCCAGCCCGAACTGCCAAGCCATGACGGCTGAATAGCCAGAAACCGGTCCCAGGATGCTTGTTTCCGGTCCAGGGAAGACATGGCTTGGCAGTTCGGGCTGGACTGTTCCCATGAGGCACAGGGTCAGGCTGATTTGCATATGGCCATGTCTGAACTGGGGTGGTGGAGTGAGCTAAAGAATGATGATGGATTAAACCCAGATCAGTTGACTGGGGGTGAGTGTTTGATTAGCTCAAGCGCTCCGTCCATCATCCCCTTTGGTATCGCTTTGGGCTAAAAGATGCAGCACTGGGTTCTCTCCTGATAACAGGTGAGTAAATCGGAATTCATAGTTCGGCTGACTTTAGAGGAATATTATAAAGTTCCAAAACTCCACACTTAGAAGAATTTCCAAGTGAAACCAGTCAATGTTAGCCTATGGAAGAAAATTCAAATTACTGGTAAGTGCGGTTAAAATTACTTTTCAGGATCAGTATTGGGCTCAAAGATGCAGCACTGAGGTCTCTCCTGATAACAGGTGAGTAAATCGGAATTCGTAGTTCGGCTGATTTTAGAGGAATATTTGTATGTTACAAAAATCGACACTTAGAAACTTTTTCAGCAAAAAGCAGGCAATGATATCCTATGGAAGGAAATTCAAGTTACTGGTAAGTACGGTTAAAATTACTTTTCAGGATCAGTACTGGGCTGAAAGATGCAGCACTGAGGTCTCTCCTGATAACAGGTGAGTAAATCGGAATTCGTATTTCGGCTGATTTTAGAGGAATATTATAAAGTTCCAAAACTCCACACTTAGAAGAATTTCCAAGTGAAACCAGTCAATGTTAGCCTATGGAAGGAAATTCAAGTTACTGGTAAGTACGGTTAAAATTACTTTTCAGGATCAGTACTGGGCTCAAAGATGCAGCATTGAGGTCTCTCCTGATAACAGGTGAGTAAATCGGAATTCGTAGTTCGGCTGATTTTAGAGGAATATTTGCACAATGGTGAAGGGAGGGGGCGGGGCCTGAGGTGACATCTGTGCAAACGCGCCCCGTGGCACGTTTTAAGTTGGGGAATTAAGTCCCCTTGAATCATGAGGGTCCCTGGGGTCCAACTAGCCCACCCTGTACCTCCAGTATGCGCCAGGAGGCTGCGTTGCAGAGAGGTGTTCAGAGGCCACGCCCCTTTTGCACCTCTCTGCAACGCAGCTCTGTGGCGCTTTCTGGACGTACCTGGTGGGCTAGTTGGCCCCAGGGACCCTCAGGATTGAAGGGGATTTCATTCCCCATCTTAAAATGCGCCACGGGGCCTGTTTGCACACATGTCACCTGAAGCCCCGCCCTCCCTTCACCACTGTGCAAACGCGCCCGTGGCGCGTTTTTAAGTTGGGGGATTAAGTCCCCTTGAATCCTGAGGGTCCCTGGAGTCCAACTAGCCCACCATGTACTTCCAAACGCGCCACAGAGCTGCGTTGCAGAGAGGTGTAAAAGGGGCGTGGCCTCTGTACACCTCTCTGCAACACAGCCCCTGGCGCATACTGGAGGTTCCTGGTGGGCTGGTTGGCCCCAGGTACCCCCAGTATTCAAGGGGAATTACTTCCCTTCTTAAAACGCGCCAGGGGCGCGTTTGCACACTGCTGCAGGGAGGGGCGGGGCCTCCGGCACAATGCCGTTTTTTTCCTTTTTTTTTAATGGGAGGGGGCTGCGTGGCCCCCTTCCTCGGCCACTTTTGGCCCCGGGGACCCCATCTCCCGGGGCCTGAGCATTTAAAAAAAGAAAAAAAAAAAAACGGGAAGGGGACCGCGTGGCCCCCCTTCCCTGGGCCTCTATTGGCCCCATCCCCCGGGGAATGCCCTCTTTTTTAATAAAAAAAAACAAAAAAATTTGGAGGGGGGCTGCTTGGCCCCCCTCCTCAGGCCATTTAAGGCCCCGGGGACCCCATTCCCCGGGGCCGGCCTTGCCCTTTTTTTATTTATTTTTTTTTAATTGGGGAGGGGGTCTGCGTGGCCCCCTCCCGGGCCACTTATGGCCCCGGGGACCCCATCCCCGGGGCCTGGCCTCTCGTTGGAGACTGTGGGGGTCCCCAATCCCCCACAGTCCCAGCCGGCTCCCCGCCTCCTGCGGGAGCCGGCATTGCTTTCCACATGGGGAGCAGCTAACATGCTGCTCCCCGTGTGGAAAAGCAGTGGATTTGCATTTTGAAAGAGAGAGCAGGTTTCCTGCTCTCTTTCAAAATGCAAACCAAGACTGCTATGACAGGACGGGGCCGCGATGCTCCCGTCCTGTCATAGCAAACTACAGTGTCCCGAGAGTAGGCACCCCGGGACACTGCAGGAGCCGGCCCTGGGGTTGGTGCTCCCCAGGGCCATCACTGGCTCCAGGAGGGGGGCTGCGCGGCCCCCCTCCCAACTTGTTCAGAGCCCCGGGGAGGTGGTGGTCCCGGGGCTCTGGAAGTCCGTAACGGACCCCCATATTTAAATCTTTAGTGCCCGGGGAGGTGGCGGTCCCCGGGGCTTGTGGGGGCTGGAGCCCCCACACAGGTTTTTAAAATAAAAAAACAGCCCCGGGGGTGGCGGTCCCCGGGGCAGCGGGAGGCGCACAGCCCTCCCGCCATCATTCTTTATAAAGCCCCGGGGGTGACGGTCCCCGGGGCTTGAGGGCACTAGAGCCCCCCATAAACAATAAACCCACCCCCGTATGCCCCCGGGACTTGGGCCACCCGGGGGCAAATTTGCATCAAAGCGCGGAAGACCGCGCTTCGATTTTTTTTTTCCAGCAGGATCCGCGCACCCTGAGCGCATCCTGCCGATTTTTATTTTTTTAAAATGCTTTTTCTGCCCAGGGGTCCTTGTGGGACCCCTGAGCAGACCTAGGGGTCAGGGTGTTTCTACCCTGCCCCCTTTTTACGCTTTGCGCACTTGTTTCTGTCCCTCGGTTCTACCGAGGGACAAAATGGCTGCCAACACTTCCTGATTTGGAGTGTTGACAGCCAATTAGCATGCAGCTCGTGATCTGGAGGGTACGCGGACCCTACTCGGCCATAGATATATATGTGATTTTATTTGTGATTTTCTCAGAAACAACTGAACGGATTTACACCATTTAAGCAAAAGGCACGACACTGAACCAAGGGCTACCTCTTTGCCAAATGTGGTGTAATTCCGTTCAGCAGTTCGGGCTGTAGCCGCGATGAAAGGATCCTATGGAAAAATGAATGGGGAAAACGCGTTTTGGGACCCCCCTTTTTTCTCGGCCCCCGCTTGACGAATCAACCCGAGACTTTCAGAGTAGGAGTGGAGCGCCCCAACAAGTTGGAAGCTTTCGCGAAGATTCGTCAACCGGCGCAAGAGTTATTTCAAATAGAATGTTGCGGATTTCCTATGGAAAATAGGTTTTAACTATAACTATCTACTGGCGACCGCCAGTAGATAATATATATATATATATATTCACTGAAAAAACCACAGGTTTCAGGGACGTTATAGTTAGTTGGACATTTCACTCGTACAAAACCGTTACAGTTAGTAGCAAAGCACTGAAATTGGCTAAGTCTTGGGGTTAGCCTTTGCCTAAGCATTAATTTTAACCATACTGCTTTTAAACTGCTTTTATTTCTTCTGTGTTCAAATCAAGTGTATTTTAAATATTTTTACTTGCACTTTGCACTTTACCCGGCGGTGTTCTCGCCTGTGCCCCGGTCCACCTCGGGGTTTCCCCGCTTGTTGTGGAGGGTACCGGCGCGCAAAAACCCCGGTCTTTGATTCGCTGGGAACTGTTGGGGACGGAGCAGGGCGGTCAGCGCTCTAGTTGCCGGCAGCCTATTTATACTGCATGCCTCCCATGTCGCGCAGCGGACGCACGCAGCGGGCGCGCCGGCGATGCGCCAAAGGCAAGCCCGTCTGCGCCCATCCGCGTCCGACCAGGGCCAGGGGCCACCCTCCATGCCCGTTTTTTCAGATACTCGGCTCCTGAATTGAAGCAGCTGCTAGGGAATTGGCCCATTGAGCATGAGGCTCGTTCCAGAATTGATGGGGATTCTAACTTACAGGGACTCTGTTCCTGAAGTCTCCCTGTCCCCCAGCGGACGGGTTTTCCCCACCACTGACAAGGCCCCTCTGGTCTTAATTTCCACTCAACATCAGGAGAAGAGAGGAATTACAGTCTGTTACCTAAACACTCGGTCTATGGTTAACACCAGCTGGAAATCTTTCAGCTAGTCGACTCTGAGAAACCAGACATCCTTCTCCTCTCCGAAACATGGCTTACTGCTGAGTCCATCCCCGACATCCTGTCAGCAGTGCCTGATAATTATTACATCCTTCAGGCCAACAGATCCTCAGGGAAAATGGGCGGCGGGGTTGCGGCCATTATCAACCAGAAACTCCAATTTACTTCTTTGGGTATCACAGGTATCCCCACAGTCGATAGCCTTATACTCAAATTTGAATCCCCCTCTACCCCTTTTATTTGCACGCTATTCTACTAACCCCCCAATGCCATGCCCACATTTTCGCAACTGCTCGGTGACATGATCTCCCACCTGGCTATCAATCATGCCAGAATCCTTATTATCAGAGACTTCAACTATTGGCCTACTGATACACGGGAAAACTCTGACTCTTTAAAATTCACTGACCTTCTCCTGGGAATGAATTGCACCCAGCATGTTAATGCTGCAACCCACATAAAAGGGCACATGTTAGACCAAGTCTGGACATCGAACTTGGAAATCTCCAAGCTCCTTATTTCCCCATGTACTTGGTCAGACCACTATTTTATCACATTCACGATCTCCTGTATGTTCCCCGACAAAAACCTATTGACCAGAAATCATGTAGCTAGGAACTGGAAACGTGCTAACATTGAGGAATTTTGCTCCTTACTTACCATCTCATCCCCTATCGCACAAGAGTCTTTACATACTCAGGAATCAACCCTCAAGTCCTGGCTGGAATCTGCCAGCGACAAGATTGCCCCATATAAGAAAATTAAGGTTCTGCGTGCCCTCGTGGCCCAGCGCTGGTTCTCCAATGACCTCAAACTGAAGAAACTTGCCTTGAGGCAAGCTGAGCGTTGCTGGAGACAGGTTTACTCTCCGGATAAAAAAGATTGCTATGTAAAATTACTCAAAGTGTATAAAAATGCCATTCTCCAGACTAAGACGGAAAATTTCTCTACAAAATTCCTAAACTCAGTAAACAAGTCCAAGGATATTTTCTCCATAGTCAACGAACTCGCTAAACCGGATAGAGTAATGCCCAAACCTGTCCCCTCACAATCCTTATGCGATTCTCTCAAACGCTACTTTATTGAGAAAATCGCAACGATCAAGGCCAGTATTCCCCCTTCCATATCCACCCCGGCTCCTCCAGTTTCTTGCAAAAACTCATCTTTTCTCGATCAAATCCCCCTCATTTCAAAGGAAAACTTTATGGCCCTCCTAGGAAAAGTGTGGTCCGGCTCCCCTACAGACTGCTGCCCCCCTCACATTCTACGCGAAGCCTTCCTGAAATGCCCAGACCCACCTCTTGCACTTCTTAATAACTCCCTTAAACTTGGTATTGTCCCCAACTCCGTCAAAAGCGCTGAAATTGTCCCGCTACTGAAAAAATCCAACTCTGATCCCCTGGTTCTCAGTAATTACCGCCTTATTTCACTGTTGCCCTACCTAGGTAAAATCCTCGAAGCGCATGTCACGAATTGTCTTAGTTCCTTCATCAAACACTCCCACTTTCTAGACCCGTACCAGCCAGGGTTACGACCGGCCCACTCTACCGAGTCAGTTATCCTTGCGGTAATGGACGAGCTCAGAAGAGGGGCTGACAGGAACCTCACCCAGGCATTGATATTGCTCGACCTATCGGCTGCCTTTGACACGGTTGATCATGCTCTCCTGATCGACCGTGTCAGCAGCGCCGGGATTCAAAGCCTGGCACTGAAATGAAACTGACTTGTGGGGTAATAGATATAGGTTAAAAAGAAGGGGTGACAGGGAGGACCCCTGCGGTACCCCACAAGTGAGTTTCATTTTTTTGGAGGTGAAGTTAGCCAGACGGACCGCTTGAAATCGGTCGCTGAGGAAGGAGGAAATCCATTTCAGTGCCAGGCCTTGAATCCCGGCGTCATGTGATCAAGTCCCCTGTGAGGGACGAAACGCGTCATGGCTGCTGCACTTCTTGGGGAGTTTGATTAAAATTGCAGTTGACGAACACGGTGGTCCGCGCTCTTTCCTGGTGCCTTAGGAGATTGGCCAAGCGAGAAGGAGTTTATTTGGATATATATATATATATATATATATTATCTACTGGCGGTCGCCAGTAGATAGTTATAGTTACAACCTATTATCCATAGGAAATCCGCGACATTCTATTTGAAATAACTCTCTTGCCGGTTGACGTATCTTCGCAAAATTTTCAAACTTTTTGGCCCGCTCCGGTCCGCTCCTACCCTGAAAGTCTCGGGGATTCGTCAAGCGGGGGCCGAGAAAAAGGGGGTCCCAAACGCGTTTTCCCCATGCATTTTCCATAGGAAACTTTAGACACGGCTACAGCCCGAACTGCTGAGCGGAATTACACCAAATTTGGCAAACAGGTAGTTCTTGGTTCCAGAAAGAACCCTTTTGTTAAATGGTGTAAATCCGTTCAGTAGTTGCTGAGAAAATGAAAAGTAAAAAGTTAGTGATATCTATGGCCGAGTAGGGTCCGCGTACCCTCAGCGCACCCTGCGCGCACCGTCCCGATCATGAGCTGCATGTTAATTGGCTGTCAACATTCCGATTCAGGAAATGTTGGCAGCCATTTCATCCTCGGTAGAACCGAGGGACAGAAACTAAGTGCGCAAAGCGCACAAAGGGGGCAGGGGAGAAACACCTGACCCCTAGGTTTGCTCAGGGGTCCCACAAGGACCCCCTGGGCAAAAAGATTTTTTTTTTTTTAAATGGGCAGGATGCGCTCAGGGTGCGCGAATCCTGCCGAAAAAAATCAAGCGCGGGCTCCCGCGCTTCGATGTTAATTGGCCCCCGGGTGGGCCAAGTCCTGGGGGCATGGTGGGGGGATAATTTAATGTGTGGGGGCCTCAAGGGCCCCCAAGCCCGGGGACCGCCACCCCCGGGGCTTTTTTTAAAATGGTGCGGGAGGGCTCTGAGCCCTCCCGCAGCCCCGAGGACCACCACCTCCCGGGGCTTTTTTTATACATTATAAAACCTGTGTGGGGGGCTCCAGCCCCCACATGCCCCGAGGACCGCCACCTCCCGGGGCACTAAACATTGCAATGTGGGGGTCCGTTACGGACCCCAGAGCCCGAGGGACCACCACCTCCCGGGGCTGTGTACTGAATGGGAGGGGGCCGTGCGGCCCCCTCCTGGAAGCCCTTGATGGCCCTGGGGACCACCACCCCCAGGGCCGGCTCCTGCAGTGTCCCGGGGTGCCTACCCCCAGGACACTGTAGTTTGCTATGGCAGGACGGGAGCCTCGCGGCTCCCGTCCTGCCATAGCAAACTGCTTTGGATATTGGAAGAGAGAGCAGGAAACCTGCTCTCTCTTCCAATATCCAAAGCAGATGCTTTCCACATGGGGAGCTGCATCTTAGCAACTCCCCATGTGGAAAAGCAATGCCGGCTCCCAAGGGACGCGGGGAGCCGGCGGGACTGTGGGGGGATTGGGGACCCCCACAGTCCCCCAACGGAGAGGGCCAGCCCGGGGGATGGGGTCCCGGGGCAAGTAGTGGCCCGGGAGGGGGCCACGCGGCCCCCTCCCCAAAAAGAGAAAACATTTTTTTTTTTTAAATGGAAAGGCCGGCCCCGGGGATGGTGTCCCCGGGGCCTTAAAATGGCCAGAGGAGGGGGCCACGCTGCCCCCTCAAAATAATAAATATAGAGGCCATGCCCGGGGGATGGGGTCCCCGGGGCCAATACAGGCCCCAGGGAAGGGGGCCACGCGGCCCCCTTCCCGTTTTTTTGTAATTTAAAAAAAGGGGGTAAGGCCCTGGGGGATGGGGTCCCCAGGGCCCAAAGAGAAAAAAAGGAAGGGGGCCACACAGCCCCCCTTCAGGGACAAAAAAAAAATTAAAAAACGATCGGGCCCGCAGGCCCCGCCCCTTCCTTCACCACTCTGCAAACGCGCCCCTGGCGCGTTTGCAGAAGAAAACGAATTCCCCTTGAATACTGGGGGTCCCTGGGGGCCAACTAGCCCACCAGGAACCTCCAGTATGTCGCCAGGAGCTGCCTTGCAGAGAGGTGTACAGAGGCCACGCCCCTTTACACCTCTCTGCAACGCAGCTCTGTGGCGCTTTTTTGAGGTATATGGTGGGCTAGTTGGACTCCGGGGACCCTCAGGATTCAAGGGGACTTAATCCCCCAACTTAAAACGTGCCACGGGGCGCGTTTGCACAGTGGTGAAGGGAGGGGCGGGGCTTCAGGTGACATGTGTGCAAACAGGCCCCGTGGCGCGTTTTAAGATGGGGAATTAAATCCCCTTCAATCCTGAGTGTCCCTGGGGGCCAACTAGCCCAACAGGTACATCCAGAAAGCGCCACAGAGCTGCGTTGCAGAGAGGTGTAAAAGGGGTGTGGCCTCTCTACACATCTCTGCAACGCAGCCCCTGGCGCATATTGGAGGTTCCTGGTGGGCTAGTTGGCCCCTAGGGACCCTCAGGATTCAAGGGGACTTAATCCCCCAACTTAAAACGCGCCACGGGGCGCGTTTGCACAGATGTCACCTCAGGCCCCGCCCCCTCCCTTCACCATTGTGCAAATATTCTTCTAAAATCATCCGAAATACGAATTCCGATTTACTCACCTGTTATAAGGAGAGACCTCAGTGCTGCATCTTTCAGCCCAGTACTGGTCCTGAAAAGTAATTTTAACCGTACTTACCAGTAACTTGAATTTCCTTCCATAGGCTAACATTGACTGGTTTCACTTGGAAATTCTTCTGTGTGGAGTTTTGGAACTTTAAAATATTCCTCTAAAATCAGCCGAAATACGAATTCCGATTTACTCACCTGTTATCAGGAGAGACCTCAGTGCTGCATCTTTCAGCCCAGTACTGGTCCTGAAAAGTAATTTTAACCGTACTTACCGGTAACTTGAATTTCCTTCATAGGCTAACATTGACTGGTTTCACTTGGAAATTCTTCTAAGTGTGGAGTTTTGGAACTTTAAAATATTCCTCTAAAATCAGCCGAAATACGAATTCCGATTTACTCACCTGTTATCAGGAGAGACCTCAGTGCTGCATCTTTCAGCCCAGTACTGATCCTCAAAAGTAATTTTAACCGTACTTACCAGTAACTTGAATTTCCTTCCATAGGATATCATTGCCTGCTTTTTGCTGAAAAAGTTTCTAAGTGTTGATTTTTGGAACTTTAAAATATTCCTCTAAAATCAGCCGAAATCCGAATTCTGATTTACTCACCTGTTATCAGGAGAGACCTCAGTGCTGCATCTTTCAGCCCAGTACTGATCCTCAAAATTAATTTTAACCGTACTTACCGGTAACTTGAATTTCCTTCATAGGCTAACATTGACTGGTTTCACTTGGAAATTCTTCTAAGTGTGGAGTTTTGGAACTTTATAATATTCCTCTAAAATCAACCAAAGTACGAATTCCAATTTACTCACCTGTTATCAGGAGAGAACCCAGTGCTGCATCTTTTAGCCCAGCACTGACCCTGAAAAGTAATTTTAACCGTACTTACCAGTAACTTATATTTTCTTCCATATGAATCCATTGTCTGGTTTTCAGCAGAAAAGTTTCAGTGTCGATTTTCACAAACTACAAATATTCCTTAAAAATCGCCTGTATGACTTAAACGCATTCTTTCAACTGTTTACAGGAGATGCACCAGTGCTGGAACCAGGATCCAACACTGAGTAACAAAAAGTAACGATAACAGTTTTTACCTCCTAAGTGAATTTCCTTCCATAGGATAACATTGGTCATTCTATGAGAAAAAGTTTCTAAGTGTCAACTTTTAAAATACAATAATATTCCTTAAAAATCACGAGTGTAACCAAAACGCTTTTACTCAACTGTTTACAGGAGATGTGCCAGGACTGAATCTAGGATCCAGTCCTGTGGTTAGAAAAGTAATCCATAAAGTAACTAATTGCATTTAACTAGAAATTCACATTGAGCTGAATGTTGCATTGTGTTTGAAAATGTGTTGCCCATTGCAACAACTGTAACTACTGTACTTAAAAGTCTATTGCCTATGTGCAAAGTATTTAAACTAAAGTAATTCATTCTGAGAAAGTATTTTTTGTAATGTAATGTATAATGTAATTACAATGTAATTTAAAAAATAAAATATGTTATATAAAATTGTTTCTAAAAATGTAGTAAATCAGTATTAAAAATTTTTATATAACAATTAATACATTTAAAAATTGTCATTTACAAAACCTTTGAAATTCACTGAAAAAACCGTAGGTTTCAGACATGTTATAGTTACAAATTAGCATTTAAAAAACCTTTGAAATTCACTGAAAAAACCATAGGTTTCAGGGACGTTATAGTTACAAATTAGCATTTAAAAAACCTTTGAAATTCACTGAAAAAATCATAGGTTTTAGGGACAGTTATAGTTAGTTGGACATTGCACTCGTACAAAACCCGTGAAATTCCCCGTTATAGTTAGTCCAGCTAACTATAACTCGCGCCCCGCAATGCACTGCTGATGACGTCACATATTACATCACTCATGACATGGTCAGTGACATCACTGATGACATCACTGATGACATCTCAAATGACATCACTGATGACATCACTGATGACATCATCCGTGTGATAATTTCATGCATCTTCTCACACCCTAATATAACCTTTGATAAACCCACTCTAAATTACAGAATGCCATTCGCAAAACCATAGACACTCCAACACCAATAACTACAAACCCACACACTGATTCTTAGGTCTACGCACACATCCACTCACTCACCCGTACAGTCACTCATACTTACGGTCACTCAGTACAGGACTATCATATGCACTCATACTCCTATATAGACACTCAAACACCGCCACTCATCCATAGAGGTACTCACACACCTAGTCAGTCATGCAAATAATTAAACACACTACCATTTACTCACCTATACAGTTATACACACACCAGCTCACTTACTCATACAAATACTAGCACATTCTTACGCTCTTATACAATCACTGATACAAGCACACACTCATCCATACAGCCACTATCACAATCAGTCACTCTCGCTTATAGCTATTTATATACTCCAACACACATATATACTGCCTTTCACATATGTAGTTACTCACACATGTACCACTGGGACATACATTCACTCACTAACACACTCTTACACACACTTACCCACCCATACAGTCTATCACAGATGCACTCTTGAAACCATCCACCCAGTGAATCACCCACTCACACATCTATGCACAGAGTCGCACACACCCCTCCCACACAAACACTCAGGCACCCATACAGATACTCACACAAGCATTCAATAACTCAAATAGACACTCATGTAGCTATTCACAAACACATGCAGCCACTTACACAGCAACAGACAGACGGATACAGACATTCACCCAGTTTAGTCACTAACCCATGCATTCAGTAAGATACGTTAAATCACTCACTTATACAGTCAGTCACGCACCTACTAAATCATCCATACAGACACTTACACACCCACTCATTCTTCAATACGTCTTTTCATATATATATTAAAAATATTTAAACTTTAGAGAAACACACAGTCACTGGATGATGTCATCAGTGATGTCATCAGTGATGTCATTTGAGATGTCATCAGTGATGTCATCAGTGATGTCACTGACCATGTCATGAGTGATGTAATATGTGACGTCATCAGCAGTGCATTGCGGGGCGCGAGTTATAGTTAGCTGGACTAACTATAACGGGGGAATTTCACGGGTTTTGTACGAGTGCAATGTCCAACTAACTATAACTGTCCCTAAAACCTATGGTTTTTTCAGTGAATATATATATATATATATATATATATTATCTACTGACGGTCGCCAGTAGATAGTTATAGTTAAAACCTATTATCCATAGGAAATCCGCGACATTCTATTTGAAATAACGTTGGCGCCGGTTGACGAATCTTCGCGAAAGTTTCCAACTTGTTGGGGCGCTCCGATCCGCTCCTATCCTGAAAGTCTCGGGGTGATACGTCAAGCGGGGGCCGAGAAAAAGGGGGTCCCAAAACGCGTTTTCCCCATTCATTTTTCCATAGGAACCTTTAGTCGCAGCTACAGCCCGAACTGCTGAACGGAATTACACCAAATTTGGCAAAGAGGTAGCCCTTGGTTCAGTGTCGTGCCTTTTGCTTAAATGGTGTAAATCCGTTCAGTAGTTCCTGAGAAAATCAAAAGTAAAGTCACATATATATCTGGGCGGAGCCTAACCACCCATGTCATCGTGAGATCTGATTGGCTGTCAGCACTTCATCCTGGAATTGCTGGCAGCCATCTTGGGACCAATATAAATGATGGTACCTCATTGAAATGCATTGTAGTGAATAGAAGATTTTGAGGGTCACCAAAAGGAGAACTATAAAGGGTGATAACAGGCTTTAGTTACATTAGAACTTATTTGTTGATGGTACCATACTAATTTTAGGAATTGTGGTGTATTCTAAGGTGATTTTACCATGAATCATGTTTGAGAGAACACTATTTTCTCATGCTTGTCCCATGGAGGTTTGGAAGGTGCTCCAAAAGCTAAAATGAGAGCATATTTTCTGTAAATTCACATTATCTTTCTCACTCATGTGAGAATGAAGTCTGACATTCTCAGTAAAACATGTACATCCAACAAGGGCAGAGACTGTCAGTTGATTCCTTTGTGTTCTACTGCAGCTTCCCAGAGTGTTCTAAAGAACAACTAGAGTGCTAACAGCCTTACTTATGACAAAAGTATGGCACACCTGAAGCCATCTTGATTGGAATAAACTGGTAACACTTAAACAATTTAATTTAAAAAGTAACAAAATGATGGGGTTCATTTTGTCATAGAAATTATGGTTAGTGCTGTAGAAAGAAAAATTAGGACATGTTTCAAGTGTGATCTCAAATATCTTCCTGTTATATTTCAACAGGAGCAGCCTGCCAGTTGATGCCTTTGTGTTCTACTGCAGCTTCCCAGAGTGTTCTAAAGAACATCTAGAGCGCTAACAGCCTTACTTATGACAAAAGTATGGCACACCTGAAGCCATCTTGATTGGAATAAACCGGTAACACTTAAAACATTTAATTTAAAAAGGAACAAAATGAGGGGTTCTTTTTGAAATAGAAATTATGGTTAGTGCTGCAGAAAGAAAAATTAGGGCATGTTTTAAGTGAGATCTCAAATCCTCTTCTATTTCATTAGAAAATTCTGACATGCAGACTGAAACAATCACTTTCAATACCAGCAGCAGACTACCAGTTAACTCCCTGGTGAGCAGTAGCTTTACTCCAGTGATCTAATGAGCAACTAGAGTGCTAACATTCTGAATTTATTGCAGATGTGAGACATATCTGAATGCCTTCTTGATGGAATCAAAGTAAAAAACTGAAAGCATTTCCTACTGAGGAGACTGCAGTAAATGAAGAAATTAGGAAACTTCATAACAAAGAAGTCTTCCAAGATGGCCACCAGTGAAAAAAGAGCCCAAATGTAGCACAAATATTACCCAGATGTAGCCCACATATAGCCCAATGACAAAAGTGTGCAAAACACTTTTTATTTTTAGTTTTTTTGCAGTTTTATGTAGTGCAGACTGGTCAGGTATTGGAGCATTGCATCTTAAAACATGACCCCCCTACACTACAAAAACACCACTGCACTACCTTAAACCCTAAAACACTACCACCAGAACGACCCCCTACACTACACAAGCACCACTGCACTATCCTAAACCCTAAAACACTACCCCCAGCACGACCCCCTACACTACCCAAACACCACTGCACTAACCTAAATCCTAAAACACTACCACCAGCACGACCC